>CM036753.1:12120000-13347500 GCA_020796225.1 Arion vulgaris
ATCATCCCGAATCTGACGATTCCATGAGGTTGATAATTGTTACTGGCTGGATAAATTGTAATCCATCTCGGTGCCAGTACTCGTCTTCCTCTCGGAGCACATGTTCAACACACTTCTTCCAGAACTGCATGTCTATCATTGAGAGGACTCACGTGTCAGAACTTCAACATCACACATTTTAAACGTCCTGTTCTGTTCGGCAACTTGCCCTTTACTTTAGCCCAGACAAGCTCTATTGGATTGAGGTGAGCATGATATGGAGGTAGTCGCAAAGACGTGTGGCCGTATTCCGCAATGATTTTGTCAATATGAAACACCTTTGTCTTATTTGTCATCCTCACCAGGTGCAACAACTCGGGTTTCAAATATGTATCATCGAAGCTGACATTTTCCTTAGCAAGCCAAGTCCTAATTTGATCTTTTGTATTTGATGCAGTTGGTACTTTGTCTTCCGCTGATACTGCGTTGTGATAGGATGCATTATCCATTACTAAGCATGATGGTCTGTTTAGAATTGGAAGTAGATCTTTCTCCATCCAGTGCCTGAAAATATGTCCATTCATTTCTGTGTGGTAGTCCCTACCGTCGGTACTTTTGATTGGAAAATAAGTCCAGCGTCATGGACAAGACCTTCTTCACTACTTCCTGCATGTGTTAGTATAATACGCTGGCCTTTGCTGCTTGGTATTTTTCTTTTCTGTTCACCGTCTACTGATTGCCATTCTTTAGCATTGGTGTGGTGAGCATTGACCCAGGATTCATCCAAATGTACAATATCATAGCCTTGCCTCCGCCGCTCACGGATCTGCCTCAGGTATTTACTTCGGGCAGCAATTAAATGTGGCTTTTCACAAATAATATTCCTATAGTTTTTCTGAAGGTGAAGCCGGCGGGTCTTACAATTTTCCATAGAGTACTTTTAGAAATGTCTATGCTGCAATCTGATTGCAGTTTTAATTTCAGTTTCCTGAGAGTAACAAGTTGATTTGTCGCAAACATTTTCAAGAGCTCCCGTCTTATGACATCTATGTCAAAGTCGTCAATTGTTCTTTTCCTTCCTTGCTTGACATTAGTGCACTTTGTGTCCTGTTTAATCCATCGGGAAAAGGATTCTCTATTCAGACCAAGCGCCAGTTGCGTTCGTTTCTCAGGGTTATGAATATCGTAATATAGATGACCTCTCTTAGATTCCCTACGGAAGTGTTGGCATAGTAAAACTGTAACCTTCTGCATTGTTATAAATGTGCACTTCAGACTCATTATGAATGTGATATCAATGTCAGTTTTGATAAGCCAACAAATATGATACAATAGCTTCATACAAATAGCGAGATACGCCTATAACTAATTATACAACGGTATCCCAATTATAACGTCATATGCTTTCCGCTATCAAAGTCGACTGGGTTCGGTGCACGGGATTTCGTGAAATTGTTGTATACTCACGATATTTCTATGTTACCATAATGTATTTTAGAACAACGCGTCTGTGTACCGTAGATCTGTTACTATTGTGTACAATCCGGTGAGGTTGATTTTAATATAACCTGAAGAAGAAATATTTCAAACTACATCAAATTTTCTTGGAAAAAAATATTTCTCTAGCGTCATGGATATTCTAAGGCTGCTTGCAAAAAATCACTGAGATCCAACAGGTAGTTTTCGAGAAAATCAATTTCAAACGTGCTCACGAATTAATGGACAGACTTTAACTTCAATTTGCTGCTGAGAGTCATTCAAGCCACACTATCCGTACAGTCTAGAAATTAGTGTTGGTGTATACTATTTACCATAAATTTTAAACTGCTGTCTGTACAAATATAATGTGACAATTGACAACGCTTGTATCTTACTACAGGTTTTACCATCATAGAATACCAAGAGTAAAAGAACTACAGAATGATGTACACTTGCAAGCTTATCTCAAACATCCTAATGGTATCTATCTCAGTATCAAGCAGTTTGCTAATGAATATCAGAGTTTACGATCTACTTTAGGTAAGTCAATTAGTTAGTTACTTTCAATAATACTGGGTATCAGACAGTGGTCTCATTAGGAGGACAGGTGCAGGAAAATATAGGCTCACCACCCCCATCAGTCCCTGAATTTGATGGAAAACAACTATTTCTGTCGGTGGATTTGATAACATAACAGCTGTATTCGTGACTAGGACAGCAAAGAATAAATCTTGGTTCAAATATACAAGAGAAAATAGGAATAAAAATAGGACATGCAAATAAAAAAAAAATTCAGAATCAAATTATCCAGAGAATAAAAGCTATAATATTGAAATTCTTTGAAATGAAAAATGTTGACAGCAAACAGAGTCCGCTATGTAGGCTAGAACGGTCATGGAGATATCAGATAAATTGTTTGACGTGTCAGCATCTAATGTAATAGTTGATTTTCAATATTTGGGTGTATTGTCATTGCGATAGATCGTTAGTTCTATTTGTCCAGCTGTTGGTGTTTTTTTCTAACTGATAGCGTTGCTACAGTTTTATCAGTCTGCCCTTAACTTCTCTGTTCAATGAGGTTTTTCTATTTATTGGTGCTATTTTGTATACATATCACGCATTTATGTTACATACTATCGATTAATCTGTGCATATATCTTATTTCCCTGGACTTCTTTATGTCATTTTGTATTTGTTTTCTCCCTCGGAAAATACATTCACTTCTTTATCTCATTTTCTTCTACATTTATGCTCACATTTTGAATAGTCAACTATTGTTTATTCACAAAGTATATTTAAATGAAGGAGACTGTTGATGTCTTCAGTCATAGTATCTCATTGTTTGAATCGTACAAATCTGATGATTTTAAGTTCTTGTTTACTTTGAGCTTCTAATGTGTAAGTATTTTTAAAAAAAATGATATGATGATGTTTCCTATTTTTCCACGAATATTCTTCTGCTAAACCTATTTACTTTATCAAACATTATGATTGTTTAGAATAGGGTTATTTTTGTTATTGTTCCTTTGTTATTCTAACAATCATGGCATGGTCTAGAGTGCAATAAAAAGTAATAGTTACTTCCAGCCTTCAGAGAGTTATCACGTTCTCTCTCCCTTTGGGAATTCAGAATATCAGCTGAGCCATAGATCGTCCGCTGTTTACAGCAGCCATACCTGCAAGCCTGTCTACGCGTTTATTTCCCCATACACCTGCATGCTTAGACACAAATATAAAAATACTGAGTTTTGTCAATCTAGACCAGCATTTCCCAAAGTGGACGTACCGCTCCCAGTGGGCGCTGAATATTCTAGGGGGAAAGTGGGTTCAGAAGAATGTTGATGGTATTCAGTCGATTAGGGGTTGGTGGCTCCTTAAAGAAGAAATTAATAATTAATATTTTAAAATAATTTATTTTCGTGATTTTGCGATTGAATAATCATTTAAAATTTGAGTTCTGCATTTAAATTCATTTTATACCCTTCTTAAACGATCCATCTTTTCATCAATTTTCTTTTTCATGCATATCATTCATTTGAAAATTGATCATGTATGACAAAATTATATATCAATTTTCTATGTCAAAGAGAAAATAGAGTATATATATATATATAGGGGAGGGTTGGAAGACTGTTATAATGTGGAGGGGCGTAGCAAAGTTTTTGTTGTCCAAATTGGGCGATGGGCCGAAACAATTTGGGAATCTATGGTCTAGACCAGGGATCGGCAACCTACGGCTCGCGAGCCGCATGCGGCTCTTTCGATGTCAAGTTGTGTCTCTTTCGATGTCAAATTGCGGCCTTCCAGTTCCATGCGCAAAAATAATAATTATATCATTTTATTTTCAAAACTCAAAGAAATATTGCAAACAGGATAAAAACCATGAATGTAGGAAGGAGAGAGGATAAAGCGTCCCTATAATAAATACATTGCCGGTAGTCAAATTAAAGCACTGTCGAAATGTAGCTGCGCAGCTGGTTGCAACGCCACGTTGTTCTTGCGGCAAATGAATGCGCCATATACGTTCGCTTGCGAGAAACAAAAATTTCCCGTGATTTCAAGAAGAAAACGATTTAGAAGCGAATTATTTTCTCAAAGGTATGTACACTTTAACGAAATTAACTTTTTTTAGTAATAGATTAGAAATTAACAAAATTAACTATTAGCTATTTAAGTAACGGTGGCTTTTTAGTGACATATTAGCAATTTTAGATAACTAAATAAAATTTTAAAACTTTGTTATTTCAGCACCGCTTCAAGAATGGCATCTGATTAAAAAAAAGAGACGAACTGAAGAAGAAAATCGAGAATTTAATCAGGATTGGACGGAATCGTTTGCGTTCATATACAACACAGATGGCCTTCCAACTTGTCTCATCTGCCAAGAAAAACTTGCACACAATAAGAAATCAAATTTTGAGAGACACTTCACTACAAAACATACCGAATTCGCTGCTAAATATCCAACCGGTGACGCACGGAAAAAAGCTGTTAAAGAGCTACAAAAACAACAGTCGAGTTCTATGCTAAAAAACTGGGTGCAATAATGTAAATCTTGCAAGCTTTGCAATATCACTACAAATTGCAAAAAGAGGGCAATCATTCACAGATGGTGACTCCGTCAAAGATTGTTTCATACGTGGAGCTGAAGAACTGTTTCGTGATTTCAAAAACAAAACAGAAATAGTGAAGAAAATCAAATATTTGCCATTATCTGCTAAAACAGTACAAGATAGAACTGCTAAAATGTCTTCAAATGTAACACATATGTAAGTGGAAGACATCAAATTGGCTTCTGCTTTATCACCTGCTATAGATGAGTCTTGCGACATAAAAGACACGGCACAAGTTACCCTTTTCGTCAGGTATATGTCGTCCCAAGGTCCAAAAGAAGAACTGCTAGGATTGCAGCCGCTCTCAGGGCAAACTCGTGGAGAAGATATAGCAAATGCTGTGCAAAAATGCCTGGAAGACTGTGAAATCGATATAAATAAAATCGTCTCCATAGCAACTGATGGAGCCAGAAGTATGACAGGAATAGGTAAAGGGGCAACAACGATTTTCGGCGCAAAATAAACCACGAAATTTTAACGTTTCACTGCATAATTCCCCAAGAGGAGCTTTGTGCTCAAACATTTCCGGCCGAAATAGTTGAGGTCATGAACTTGGTAATTAAAATCATTAACAGCATTTTGGCAAAAGCACTCAACCATCGCCAATTTAAGGAATTTCTTTAAGAAATAAAAAGCCAGTATTCTGACCTACTTCTGCACAATAAAGTGTGATGGCTTTCCAGGGTTAACGTATTGAAACGTTTTGCTTCTTGAGTGAAATAAAAACATTCTTAAATGAAAACGGTATTGTCCATCCTAAATTGGAAGAAGACAAATGGCTGCAAAAATTCAACTTCATGGTGGATATCACAAAGAAACTAAATGAACTAAATGTAAAACTGCAAGGAAAAGGAAACCCAGCCTATGCCTTGCTTGAGGAAGTCAACTTCATGGTAGATATCACAAAGAAACTAAATGAGCTAAATGTAAAACTGCAAGGAAAAGAAAACCCAGCCTAATGCCTTGCTTGAGGAAGTCAACTTCATGGTAGATATCACAAAGAAACTAAATGAGCTAAATGTAAAACTGCAAGGAAAAGGAAACTCAGCCTATGCCTTGCTTGAGGAAGTCAACTTCATGGTAGATATCACAAAGAAACTAAATGAGCTAAATGTAAAACTGCAAGGAAAAGGAAACCCAGCCTATGCCTTGCTTGAGGAAGTCAACTTCATGGTAGATATCACAAAGAAACTAAATGAGCTAAATGTAAAACTGCAAGGAAAAGGAAACCCAGCCTATGTCTTGCTTGAGGAAGTCAACTTCATGGTGGATATCACAAAAAAAACTAAATGAGCTAAATGTAAAACTGCAAGGAAAAGGAAACCCAGCCTATGCCTTGCTTGAGGAAGTCAACTTCATGGTAGATATCACAAAGAAACTAAATGAGCTAAATGTAAAACTGCAAGGAAAAGGAAACCCAGCCTATGCCTTGCTTGAGGAAGTCAACTTCATGGTAGATATCACAAAGAAACTAAATGAGCTAAATGTAAAACTGCAAGGAAAAGGAAACTCAGCCTATGTCTTGCTTGAGGAAGTCAACTTCATGGTAGATATCACAAAGAAACTAAATGAGCTAAATGTAAAACTGCAAGGAAAAGGAAACCCAGCCTATGCCTTGCTTGAGGAAGTCAACTTCATGGTAGATATCACAAAGAAACTAAATGAGCTAAATGTAAAACTGCAAGGAAAAGGAAACCCAGCCTATGCCTTGCTTGAGGAAGTCAACTTCATGGTAGATATCACAAAGAAACTAAATGAGCTAAATGTAAAACTGCAGGGAAAAGGAAACCCAGCCTATGCCTTGCTTGAAGAAGTCAACTTCATGGTAGATATCACAAAGAAACTAAATGAGCTAAATGTAAAACTGCAAGGAAAAGGAAACCCAGCCTAATGCCTTGCTTGAGGAAGTCAACTTCATGGTAGATATCACAAAGAAACTAAATGAGCTAAATGTAAAACTGCAAGGAAAAGAAAACCCAGCCTATGCCTTGCTTGAGGAAGTCAACTTCATGGTAGATATCACAAAGAAACTAAATGAACTAAATGTAAAACTGCAAGGTAAAGAAAACCCACCCTATGCCTTGCTTGAGGAAGTCAACTTCATGGTAGATATCACAAAGAAACTAAATGAGCTAAATGTAAAACTGCAAGGAAAAGGAAACCCAGCCTATGCCTTGCTTGAGGAAGTCAACTTCATGGTAGATATCACAAAGAAACTAAATGAGCTAAATGTAAAACTGCAAGGAAAAGAAAACCCACCCTAATGCCTTGCTTGAGGAAGTCAACTTCATGGTAGATATCACAAAGAAACTAAATGAGCTAAATGTAAAACTGCAAGGAAAAGGAAACCCAGCCTAATGTCTTGCTTGAGGAAGTCAACTTCATGGTAGATATCACAAAGAAACTAAATGAGCTAAATGTAAAACTGCAAGGAAAAGAAAACCCAGCCTAATGCCTTGCTTGAGGAAGTCAACTTCATGGTAGATATCACAAAGAAACTAAATGAGCTAAATGTAAAACTGCAAGGAAAAGAAAACCCAGCCTAATGCCTTGCTTGAGGAAGTCAACTTCATGGTAGATATCACAAAGAAACTAAATGAGCTAAATGTAAAACTGCAAGGAAAAGAAAACCCAGCCTATGCCTTGCTTGAGGAAGTCAACTTCATGGTAGATATCACAAAGAAACTAAATGAGCTAAATGTAAAACTGCAAGGAAAAGGAAACCCAGCCTATGCCTTGCTTGAGGAAGTCAACTTCATGGTAGATATCACAAAGAAACTAAATGAGCTAAATGTAAAACTGCAAGGAAAAGAAAACCCAGCCTAATGCCTTGCTTGAGGAAGTCAACTTCATGGTAGATATCACAAAGAAACTAAATGAGCTAAATGTAAAACTGCAAGGAAAAGGAAACTCAGCCTATGCCTTGCTTGAGGAAGTCAACTTCATGGTAGATATCACAAAGAAACTAAATGAGCTAAATGTAAAACTGCAAGGAAAAGGAAACCCAGCCTATGCCTTGCTTGAGGAAGTCAACTTCATGGTAGATATCACAAAGAAACTAAATGAACTAAATGTAAAACTGCAAGGAAAAGGAAACCCAGCCTATGTCTTGCTTGA
The DNA here is from genome assembly GCA_020796225.1 of Arion vulgaris. Lineage (NCBI taxonomy): Eukaryota > Metazoa > Mollusca > Gastropoda > Stylommatophora > Arionidae > Arion > Arion vulgaris. The sequence goes on from CM036753.1 coordinate 12,127,689, forward strand.
GGAAGTCAACTTCATGGTGGATATCACAAAGAAACTAAATGAGCTAAATGTAAAACTGCAAGGAAAAGGAAACCCAGCCTATGCCTTGCTTGAGGAAGTCAACTTCATGGTAGATATCACAAAGAAACTAAATGAGCTAAATGTAAAACTGCAAGGAAAAGGAAACCCAGCCTATGCCTTGCTTGAGGAAGTCAACTTCATGGTAGATATCACAAAGAAACTAAATGAGCTAAATGTAAAACTGCAAGGAAAAGGAAACTCAGCCTATGTCTTGCTTGAGGAAGTCAACTTCATGGTAGATATCACAAAGAAACTAAATGAGCTAAATGTAAAACTGCAAGGAAAAGGAAACCCAGCCTATGCCTTGCTTGAGGAAGTCAACTTCATGGTAGATATCACAAAGAAACTAAATGAGCTAAATGTAAAACTGCAAGGAAAAGGAAACCCAGCCTATGCCTTGCTTGAGGAAGTCAACTTCATGGTAGATATCACAAAGAAACTAAATGAGCTAAATGTAAAACTGCAGGGAAAAGGAAACCCAGCCTATGCCTTGCTTGAAGAAGTCAACTTCATGGTAGATATCACAAAGAAACTAAATGAGCTAAATGTAAAACTGCAAGGAAAAGGAAACCCAGCCTAATGCCTTGCTTGAGGAAGTCAACTTCATGGTAGATATCACAAAGAAACTAAATGAGCTAAATGTAAAACTGCAAGGAAAAGAAAACCCAGCCTATGCCTTGCTTGAGGAAGTCAACTTCATGGTAGATATCTCAAAGAAACTAAATGAACTAAATGTAAAACTGCAAGGTAAAGAAAACCCACCCTATGCCTTGCTTGAGGAAGTCAACTTCATGGTAGATATCACAAAGAAACTAAATGAGCTAAATGTAAAACTGCAAGGAAAAGGAAACCCAGCCTATGCCTTGCTTGAGGAAGTCAACTTCATGGTAGATATCACAAAGAAACTAAATGAGCTAAATGTAAAACTGCAAGGAAAAGGAAACCCAGCCTATGCCTTGCTTGAGGAAGTCAACTTCATGGTAGATATCACAAAGAAACTAAATGAGCTAAATGTAAAACTGCAAGGAAAAGAAAACCCACCCTAATGCCTTGCTTGAGGAAGTCAACTTCATGGTAGATATCACAAAGAAACTAAATGAGCTAAATGTAAAACTGCAAGGAAAAGGAAACCCAGCCTAATGTCTTGCTTGAGGAAGTCAACTTCATGGTAGATATCACAAAGAAACTAAATGAACTAAATGTAAAACTGCAAGGAAAAGGAAACCCAGCCTATGCCTTGCTTGAGGAAGTCAACTTCATGGTAGATATCACAAAGAAACTAAATGAGCTAAATGTAAAACTGCAAGGAAAAGAAAACCCAGCCTAATGCCTTGCTTGAGGAAGTCAACTTCATGGTAGATATCACAAAGAAACTAAATGAGCTAAATGTAAAACTGCAAGGAAAAGAAAACCCAGCCTAATGCCTTGCTTGAGGAAGTCAACTTCATGGTAGATATCACAAAGAAACTAAATGAGCTAAATGTAAAACTGCAAGGAAAAGAAAACCCAGCCTATGCCTTGCTTGAGGAAGTCAACTTCATGGTAGATATCACAAAGAAACTAAATGAGCTAAATGTAAAACTGCAAGGAAAAGGAAACCCAGCCTAATGCCTTGCTTGAGGAAGTCAACTTCATGGTGGATATCACAAAGAAACTAAATGAGCTAAATGTAAAACTGCAAGGAAAAGGAAACCCAGCCTATGCCTTGCTTGAGGAAGTCAACTTCAAGGTAGATATCACAAAGAAACTAAATGAGCTAAATGTAAAACTGCAAGGAAAAGAAACCCAACCTATGCCTTGCTTGAGGAAGTCAACTTCATGGTAGATATCACAAAGAAACTAAATGAGCTAAATGTAAAACTGCAAGGAAAATGAAACCCAGCCTAATGCCTTGCTTGAGGAAGTCAACTTCATGGTAGATATCACAAAGAAACTAAATGAGCTAAATGTAAAACTGCAAGGAAAAGAAAACCCAGCCTAATGCCTTGCTTGAGGAAGTCAACTTCATGGTAGATATCACAAAGAAACTAAATGAGCTAAATGTAAAACTGCAAGGAAAAGAAAACCCAGCCTATGCCTTGCTTGAGGAAGTCAACTTCATGGTAGATATCACAAAGAAACTAAATGAGCTAAATGTAAAACTGCAAGGAAAAGGAAACCCAGCCTAATGCCTTGCTTGAGGAAGTCAACTTCATGGTAGATATCACAAAGAAACTAAATGAGCTAAATGTAAAACTGCAAGGAAAAGAAAACCCAACCTAATGCCTTGCTTGAGGAAGTCAACTTCATGGTGGATATCACAAAGAAACTAAATGAGCTAAATGTAAAACTGCAAGGAAAAGGAAACCCAGCCTAATGCCTTGCTTGAGGAAGTCAACTTCTTGGTGGATATCACAAAGAAACTAAATGAGCTAAATGTAAAACTGCAAGGAAAAGGAAACCCAGCCTATGCCTTGCTTGAGGAAGTCAACTTCATGGTAGATATCACAAAGAAACTAAATGAGCTAAATGTAAAACTGCAAGGAAAAGAAAACCCAGCCTATGCCTTGCTTGAGGAAGTCAACTTCATGGTAGATATCACAAAGAAACTAAATGAGCTAAATGTAAAACTGCAAGGAAAAGGAAACCCAGCCTATGCCTTGCTTGAGGAAGTCAACTTCATGGTGGATATCACAAAGAAACTAAATGAGCTAAATGTAAAACTGCAAGGAAAAGGAAACCCAGCCTATGCCTTGCTTGAGGAAGTCAACTTCATGGTAGATATCACAAAGAAACTAAATGAGCTAAATGTAAAACTGCAAGGAAAAGGAAACCCAGCCTAATGCCTTGCTTGAGGAAGTCAACTTCATGGTAGATATCACAAAGAAACTAAATGAACTAAATGTAAAACTGCAAGGAAAAGAAAACCCAACCTAATGTCTTGCTTGAGGAAGTCAACTTCATGGTGGATATCACAAAGAAACTAAATGAACTAAATGTAAAACTGCAAGGAAAAGAAAACCCAACCTAATGTCTTGCTTGAGGAAGTGATTTGTTTCGAAAATAAATTATTTCTTTTTGTCGAAGACCTGGAGAGCGTTAAATTACTTCATTTCGAAAATCTAAAGCAATATCGCGATGAAACCAATGCAACTATTGACACGAATTACTTCAGCATGGTTATAAACAAAATGAAGAATGGATTCGCCGAGAGATTTGAGCAATTCAAAATAATTGCAAGTACTCTGGCGTTCATAGTAAATCCTCTCAATACAAATACAATTGAGATCAACATTGAGCCATTTGGAATTGATGCCGGTTCGCTTCAAATGCAATTGCTGGATTTGAAAACCAAACACTTGTGGAGTGGCAAGTTCACAGAACTCAAGAGCAAGTTAGAAGAGTTGGAGGTCCAGAAAAGCATGCACATTGCGCTGCACAAGTGGACAGCTCTAAAAGAAATACCGCAAGTTGAGGCACTCATATTTGACGCATGGAATAGTCTTCCAGAATGCTACAGTGAGGTGAAGAAGTTGGCATTTGGAGTGCTGACGATCTTCGGGTCAACATATTCATGCGAGCAAGCGTTCTCTTGCATGAATATAATAAAAAGTCAAGTAAGAAGGCAACTAAAAATAAAATCTACAGGCGTGCTTGAAACTGAAAATAACAAGTTATGAGCCAGATTTAACCGAACTTTCAAAAAGCATACAAGGTCAATGCTCCCATTGATGTAACTATTGTAGCGATCTATTAAAATCATTTATTTCAGGTTTACATTTTTTATATGAATAAATATTATTTCGTATTTAAAGCCATTTATTTTAAATCAAAAATCAAATTTATATACATAATCCTAATCAAATATCATAATATTGAGACAACAATTTTAGTGGCTCTTTAAAAACTGAGAAATTTTGTAAATTATAACTTTTGGCTCTTCCGTCTCAAAAAGGTTGCCGACCCCTGGCCCTAGCCGTACACAATGACAGCAACATGATTATTCTAAAAGTTTAAAATTGTCCACTGTTACTAAACCGAAGCTTGTCCATACTCTTTGTTTTGCAACAGGTTCAGAGCATTCGCTAGCAATACAAATGCATTTGTCATCAATAGCAGATGAGAACGATATTGTCGGCGCCCGACTATCTTTTCTACGACTGCAGGTTTGTATCTAAATAGTTATGTCAATGTGAAAAAGTAATGTTTTCGAAAGCCATAGATACCAATATATAAAATGTGTCTGATTACCACTGACAGATGAGCATTAGCACAGTTATGCGCTGTAAAATAGTCGTGAATAGCATTGATAATTTTAAAACAATGTGCTTAGAAAAAGTTCTTAGAACATCATGGACAGAGAAGAGAAAAAACAAAGACATCCTACAAGTCCTGCATATCAAGGAGCATTGGCTTATAAATAACATCATGTCCCGGAAGATGAAATATATTGGTCACATTAAACACCTCAGCAGTCTGGAGAGAAAGGCAATGGAAGGCATGGTTCCTGGAAAACGAGGCAGGGGAAGACCACGACGAAGGTGGCAGCAGGACATCAAAGAAACCTTGAACATGACGCTAGAATAGGCCAGTGAACTTGCAAGAGACATAGTTTTTCAGTTGGGCTGTGATGAATTCGACATTCCGCAAGGGACATGCTACTACTTGAGCATTGCTACTGTACTAATATGTGGTCTACTTCTGATTACAATTGACAGTAAGATCTAAACTGTTTCTGATTAGCACTGACATCAGCATATATCATGTTTATAATTAACAGTGTTACAATCATATAGTCTCTGATTAACAGTGAAACACGCATGTAATACTTTTCTGATTAACATTGATACCAATATATCATTTTTTCTTCAAATAATTATTGATAGTAACATGATCAGCAGAATTGTCATCAATAATAGAACAACCGATACTTTATTCAAACTTGAGTAGATGGGTGATGTGTCTTGAGTAGAATATAGGTATGTATTTGGTAAGTGAGAGATATGTCTTCGGTAGGTGAGATGGGTGTCTGTGGTAGAGCAGAAGTGTGTCTTTGGTTAAATGAGAAGTATGCATTCGGAGGGGAGAGGTTTGGTTTGAGTAGATGAAATGTATGTCCTGAATTGATGAGAGTTGTGTTTTTGTTGTAGATGAGCTGTGTGTATTTATCATGTATGTCACATATGCTCATATATGACAAAACAGCAGTAACATAATACAGGACAAGGAAAGATAGACGTAACGAATATTCACCATTGACAGACAAAGGGCATTATGGTTGGAGAGAGTAGAATATAACATTGTTGCTTAAATGGAAATTAGAATTGTTTATAGAAACATAATAAAAGGATATGATGTGTGTTAGTACGTGTGCATGTTGGAAAAAGAATAATCATCTCGACAGTTAGTTAGTTACGGCTGTGAAGTCTGAAAGAGAGGTCCTAGTTAGTTGCGGCTGTGAAGTCTGAAAGAGAGGACCTAGTTAGTTACGGCTGTGAAGTCTGATAGAGTGAATCTAGTAAGTTACGGTTGTGAAGTCTGATAGAGTGAATCTAGTTAGTTACGGCTGTGAAGTCTGATAGAGTGAATCTAGTAAGTTACTGCTGTGAAGTCTGATAGAGTGAATCTAGTTAGTTACTGCTGTGAAGTCTGATAGGGTGAATCTAGTTAGTTACTGCTGTGAAGTCTGATAGAGTTAACCTAGTTAGTTACGGCTGTGAAATCTGATAGAGTGAACTTAGTTAGTTACGGCTGTGAAGTCGGATAGAGTGAACCTAGTTAGTTACTGCTGTGAAGTCTGATAGAGTGAATCTAGTAAGTTTCCGCTGTGAAGTCTGATAGAGAGAACTTTTTTTGATGATCGAAAATATGTGTATGTGAAGAACATAATCTTAGCCGCTAAGTACAAACGAATGGTAAAGGAGACGATTGAAAGAAAGCACGTTATCAACTGAGAACAATTATTTTTGAAAGACTTATCTAACCCTTTCATTCTGTATATGTCTTTACCTCCAGAGACATTTGTTCTGCAATATAGACTGACTTAGCAAGTATACTGAAATATTTTATCATATTAAAACATGTCACTAACCAGTATATCGACTAGGAAGGACGCAGTGAATTAGCTCGTGTCTACGGCAAGAGATAAACCAGACATGTTCAGTTTTTTGAAGGTTTACCGTTTATATCAAGAACGTGAGGCTTATGTTGAGTTCTGTATGTGAGTTGTGAATACGATCTACAAGATGTTGCACATATCGAATTTTATTGTTTGAAACGATTGAAATACGTGACATCGGGAAATAATATCTAAAAAATCAAAATGTAGGACATAGAGAGGAATAGTCTAGTCGATAGAATAAGTTAATATATGACAGTTCGGTCTAACGTTTTCCTCTATTGGGTAAACACGTAAAAACAAAGTACTACAGTTTTACAAAATACATAAACAGTGACGATAAACAGCAACGTTTCGACCAAAGGCCTTTATCAAGCAAACAATACAACAAGAATGACGAATTTCGAGGAACACTACAAATGGACGATTACATGTGGAAACATAAACCTATCTGATGAAAATCTGGAATAAAAACTAACAACGAAATGAGTGCAACACAAAAACCGAAAGTGGAAAAGGAGAGGAACAATAAACAATATAGTGGATAAATGACACATATATGGAGCAAACACACATATAGATAACAAGGCACGAGATAAGACAGTACTAAGAAGCATAGGAATGTAATGCGTTGAGTCCAAGAGGTCGCAAAGTGCCATAGAATGAAATAAAACGGTTCTCCAGGGTGAATCGACTGCGATCATCGGAGGAACATGATCGGATGGCTGTGACCTGGACATCGTCGACTCCTGAATGGCCAGTATCATTGAAATGAGTGGCCACAGGAGTCACAGAGCATTGGCGAATATCGCGTAAGTGTTGGGCGAATCGGTCACTGGCCTCTTACCGGTTTCACCAATATAGGCCTTATGGCATCGTTTGCAGGTGATAGCATAGATGATATTGCGGGATTCACACGTGAAACTGTCTTGAATGGTATAGGTAGCTTTTGGAAAAGAGACGTTTTATCCACCCTTTTTCGATAATCGTCTCCAAGTTTTACTGCAGTCTCCACCCTTTTTCGATAATCCTCTATTGGGGCGCATCTGACTAATAACTAGTGTGGTGAGGGCGCCTTGTGACAAGTGCAATAATAATACTACTAACAATAATAAAGTAATATTAATAGTAATATTAATTTTAAAAATAACAGATAAAAACTTGATTCTGACTACAAGGTTAATTTTTTTGTTTTTTTATATTGTACTTAGGAAAAAAATGAAAACTTATTGTTAATCAGAAAACATTTTTTTTAAATTCAGAATAACATTAACTTCCGGGAAGTAAAATAAGGAGCCAGGTTCCCGCAGGTTCCGCGTTGGACAGCATCTGTATTGGATATTATTTATTATAAAATTTTTGAAGATAATTTTTCTAGAAAAAAGAAGTAGTGACTGTATGTCGAACAGTCGAGTTTTCAGTCACATTATAATATATTTCTCAGTCGTTATTTGTGGACTCTCTACCAAGACTTTGCTACAAACTATGCGTTTTCAACTTTTACAATACACCATCGTGGTTGCAGAAAGGGAGTCATATCAGCATTATTTCTGTCATTTATCAGCAATATACATAATGGATTTTCGTGGCAGCTATAACATGTTGTGTACTCAAAAACATTTGAGCTTTCTGTGCGGCAAGATTTTCATCTTGACAAAAAAGTATAACACATGGAAGATGATAACTTTCCTGCTACCCAATGACATGCCATCGGTAAAGCAAATTCTGTCGTGTAGAAAAGTGACATATCAATGATTTTTGAAGATCAGATATCTTTATAGAAACGTATGTCTTGTTGATTCTATTGTAGCATCTCTACGAACTGGCTTATGAGCTCTATGAACTGGCTTATGAGCTCTACGAACTGGCTTATGAGCTCTACGAACTGGCTTATGAGCTCTACGAACTGGCTTATGAGCTCTACGAACTGGCTTATGAGCTCTGAACTGGCTTAAGCTCTACACTGGCTTATGAGCTCTACGAACTGGCTTATGAGCTCTACGAACTGGCTTATGAGCTCTACGAACTGCATGAGCTCTGCAGAACTGGCTTATGAGCTCTACGAACTGGCTTATGAGCTCTACGAACTGGCTTATGAGCTCTACGAACTGGCTTATGAGCTCTACGAACTGGCTTATAGACTCTACGAACTGGCTTATGAGCTCTACGAACTGGCTTATGAGCTCTACGAACTGGCTTATGATCTCTACGAACTGGCTTATGAGCTCTACGAACTGGCTTATGATCTCTACGAACTGGCTTATGAGCTCTACGAACTGGCTTATGAGCTCTACGAACTGGCTAGAGCTCTACGAACTGGCTTATGAGCTCTACGAACTGGCTTATGAGCTCTATTATTATTATTATTGTAGTCTGATTGTTATTCTACTTACACTGATGGTGTGTCTGTGCATTCAGTAAGTTCAGTAACAAACGACTGAGACATATATCATTACTATATCAAACAACGAGAAGCATCATATATCAACAATGCATTACTAGTTTATATTGCAGGATAAATGTGCAGTTTTCTTTAGTTAGTGTTAACTGGTTCTCTTCATAATTTGTACAGAGAGTTTATCAATTAAAAGCATCTGAGATGGTTAGAGGAAACTACTTAGGATGGCTTGGACCTGAACTTGATGAAGTAGATGCCTTGATGATTGGTGAAACTGCATTCACAGGTTAGTTGTCCCATAGTTTTTGGTTCTACTTTTCTCTTTCTCTTCGTACATATGTTTCGATATGACGAACGATATTTGTCTTCAATTATCTCATATACCAAATACTCACATTGCTGGGCTCAGGTATCTGTGTAGTCTTGGATTGTTCTACAGACTGATAGAATCGATGGAAACTGTTTTGCAAGTATTTGTAGAGAACAGTACACAACACAATATTGTGTGTCAAATGTCACCAACATATCATAAAATCTTACAGATAGTGTCTCTGCATCCCTAAGCCTGCTGAAATGTTCTCTTCTAAAAAAAGCAATTTCCACTTCGTAGCACCATGAATGGAAAACAAAAATATCTTCTGATCATCAAACGCACTGTGCTGATATAGTCTATGCAAGAATGCTCATTGCCAAGTGTAGTGACTTACATAATAATGTCGCTAACACATCAGAAATATTTAGTAGATTCACTCACTGCAACAACGTTTTCTGATTTACTTTCTCAATCGCACAAATAAGATCTGTGCATTGATTGATTGACTGATTGATAGGGCCATCATCATTGCAGTTCGGTGAGTAACCATGTGTATTTCAATCTCTTTCTTACACAGAAAGATCTCAGATGCACTGCACAAACTCCGTAGCACCGACGAGTATCCCCGATGTAATTTTGAATACTGATTACGGTGAAAATAGTTTGTAGGAATTTTATTTGTAATCTGTTCTTATGAATTTTGTCATGGGCAGCGACTGTCCAGCCTGCTCTTATCGATTTTGAACTGACAATATTTCTTTTATATGCTCAAATTGAACACGAGACTTACGTTTTATCGTCCGCCACCAATAGGACTAGGAACTCGATCTCACCTACACTGAGTTCACGAATCTAAGGACACAATCCCGATGGCTCCACAGTAAGCGAACCCGGACCATTCTCTCATTTAAAGAGTGTTTATGAATACATCAGTAATTTTATGTTTCTCTACTTAGTAAATACTTCAGTACTCGTGTGTGTGTCACAAATATCGAAAGTTCCACTTACTGCCTTTAGCTTGCTAGTTGGGACACAGCCATTACTGTCCCAAGACCTTCATCAAATGTAACTCCAAGATAAGTATGTTGTTTGTCTCCACTTAGCAGTCTTCATTTATCTTGATGACGTCAGCTTTTGTTTAGAAGAGCGAGTGGAGACCGTCTTACTGCGTCTTTTTATGATGTTGCTGACACACCATATGTTTGTCCAGCAGGAAGTTAGGTCAACTATAATTCTTTGTATTAGCATGGCGCTATATTATTCGAAATTTATCTTAATTATTTTGTTCTTAGCTACATCTTCATACATTTTGAATTCCTTCAGTATCAGTTCATCATCATTATTGAGCTGGACTTATAACTCGTAACTGTTGACCTCCGTGTTGGTTTGGTCAACACTGTTGATCACGAAGTTACCTCACCGTGACGAATGCCGTTGCTATTTTGATGGAGTAGCTGAGTTGCCCAAGCGTCAACAAACCCTCTCTCGACTTCACTATCAGTTAATATCGTCAAATTCAAGTCGGGCCGAAGATGGGAGCGTCTGGTCGAATGGATTAGAGCGTCTGACCGAAGATGGGAGCTTCTGACCGAATGGATTATAGCGCGGCTCCCATGTGGGAGACCCTGTTCAATTCATGGTAAGGTCAAGGATTTTTTCTGTTGGGAAATAAACGAAACATCCTCTGCTGCTCGGCGTCTGCACTAGCCATGCGGTCATTACATTTCTCATGCTCTTGTACCACCTTCCTACACCGCCTAATAAAGCAGTACTACAGGAAGTGACGATAGTTTTATGTATCTGTTGTGTCGAGCTATTATATTGCATGTACACATCCTCGGGTGTGAATAATTGTTCTTCTCAATACAATGTTATGTTCTATTATTTTCTCTACTACAACTTTATGTTTGATCTACAATGACTAAATATGGGCATGATTTATATTTTTCTAAAACACAGATGGACAGTTGGAATTTGCAAACCAGTGGTTGCATGAGGCACTTTCTTTGACAAGAAAAAGAGAACCGTCAGTTGGTGTAGGCAACTTTGAAGAATCAATTCCTGCAACAGGAAAAATCTTAGCCCTTCTTGGCCGATCGTATCTTAGAGTAAGATTATTATGTGCGATAACATTACTGAAAGTAGTATTTATAGTCTAGTCTTGAAAATCTGATATGTTCTGAAAATGTTATTGAAAGAAAGATGGTAACTACACAGCTAAAAAGAACAACATATGTCTGGTACTTCCATGCGTGTAAACTCTATTAGTTTTATGATAACAATATCTGCATTGTTTATGTTTACAAAATCCAATGATTAAAACCATTAATTTTCTTAACTTTATCAATTACAGCAAGGTCTCTCTGAAAAAGCAGCTGAGATGTACACACAAGCTGCATATATAGGTAAGCTGTAAGGAAATAATTATTTGCAATTTACTTTCCGATGTGTAGCAAACAAACAAATTATTAAATTGGTACTAATTATATATATATTGTGTACAATTGTGTACTTCTACACCTAAATCTGAAATAGGTCAACTTTGCACTGAAAAACAATAAATAAAAAATACCAAACCACATGTACCAAGCATTTTAATACTATAACATCTGCACGTCCTTACACCGTGTATAGTAAAAAATAAATATATTTAAACAAAATAAAGTCCGTTATTTTTTACTCCATAAATATAAATATATATATATCTGTCTATATCATCTTCGTGTCCTGTTTGACACATAATGTATATATATATATATCTGTCTATATCATCTTCGTGTCCTGTTTGACACATAATGTATATATATATATATCTGTCTATATCATCTTCGTGTCCTGTTTGACACATAATGTATATATATATATATCTGTCTATATCATCTTCGTGTCCTGTTTGACACATAATGTATATATATATATATCTGTCTATATCATCTTCGTGTCCTGTTTGACACATAATGTATATATATATATATCTGTCTATATCATCTTCGTGTCCTGTTTGACACATAATGTATATATATATATATCTGTCTATATCATCTTCGTGTCCTGTTTGACACATAATGTATATATATATATATCTGTCTATATCATCTTCGTGTCCTGTTTGACACATAATGTATATATATATATATCTGTCTATATCATCTTCGTGTTCTGTTTGACAACATAATGCTTCCACAAAATAATGCCTTTGTTGCCGCTCTGCTACCTGTATATTAACTTTTTCCCATGTCAGACAACAATCTATTAACTCTCCATAATTGTTCGCCATGTTTTCCTTAGACATCCAGATCTTCAGTTTCCATCTGATGTTCATCGGAGAATTGTCCTAATCAATGTCACTATTGGCATACGACACACACGAATAATCTACCACCATCTTTGTCTTTTAATGATGCACAGTTTGTTCGTTTTAATAGCTTTTCATTTGATTTTATATTTGACAAGAATGTTGGCAGAATTCTTTATTACTATGGAAAGTGTATCTAGTTTGGTTGTAGTATCTTCGTATTGACTGACAAATGATTAATATGGTCTGCATAATCGAAATAATCCAGTCTTCAAGTACTGACTTTTCGATGATCATAGGATGTCCTTTGATATTTTACCATCTCTAGCACAGCTAAAATGTCCCAACGATTCGGTAGCAGTGTGGCAACAAAGAAAGAAGACAGAATAAGGATAGTTATTTATAAATGCTTGTGCTCGTGTATGAGTGATGGCAATATTGTTATCACTACTTGATGCTAGAAGAATACATTATTTTTATGTATGAGTGATTGCAACATTGTTATCACTACTCGATGCTAGAAGAATACATTATTTTTATGTATGAGTGATTGCAATATTGTTATCACTACTCGATGCTAGAAGAATACATTATTTTTATGTATGAGTGATGGCAACATTGTTATCACTACTTGATGCTAGAAGAATACATTATTTTTATGTATGAGTGATGGCAACATTGTTATCACTACTTGATGCTAGAAGAATATATTATTTTTATGTATGAGTGATGGCAACATTGTTATCACTACTTGATGCTAGAAGAATATATTATATTTATGTATGAGTGATGGCAACATTGTTATCACTACTTGATGCTAGAAGAATACATTATTTTTATGTATGAGTGATGGCAACATTGTTATCACTACTTGATGCTAGAAGAATATAATATATTTATGTATGAGTAAACTTTAGATATTGACTATTGTTGATAATTTTCTCAAATTAAAAGTCAAAATTTGTTTTCCTGTTTACATTTCTCACCGTCCATGTTATTGTTTTTATGGGACAATATTGATGTAAAGCTCAGAGTGTAAAACATTATCTTACGTTTACGTTTTGAAAATTACAGCTAGCTCGGGTGGGGGAAACAAAGAAAGAGAAAGGTGATGGAAGGATTCCTGTCTCATCTTCAGAAACATGTGTCATTTTAAAAACAGAAAACGAAGTTGGTTTTACTTGTGAAGTAGTTCAGTCATTTATCTCTATCAAAAGTCACTTTAATATAAGATATTTGAACATAGTGTCATAAATAAATATTTAATTTTTCACATCCATTATTTAATTTTCACTTAACTGTTCATATTTCCATTTCACTGTTTGTTCGTCTAACATTCTATTCTTCACATTTACCGCATTCTGAAAACGCATGCACATCTGCTTCTTTTCAAACAGATCCTAGAGATGGTAACGTCATTGCCCTCAAACTTGAACTCGTGCATAAACCACCTCTCACAGAACCAGTATTCACAAACGAAAATTTGCAAAAATTGTGTTTACTCCAAAATAAACTACCAGATGTACGTGTATTCGTTAGTTAGAGAGTTAGTTATTAATTAGTTAAGTAGTTAGGTAGTTAGTTGGTTAGTTTGGTTGGTTGGTTGGATGAATGTTTGGTTGGTTGGTTGGTTGGATGAATGTTTGGTTGGTTGGTTGGTTGGTTGGTTGGTTGGTTGGTTGGATGAATGTTTGGTTGGTTGGTTGAATGTTTGGTTGGTTGGTTGAATGTTTGGTTGGTTTGTTCGATGGATGGTTGGTTGACTGATTGGTTGGTTGGATGGATGAATGGTTTGTTGATTGGTTGGTTGGATGGATGAATGGTGTGTTGATTGGTTGGTTGGATGGATGAATGGTGTGTTGATTGGTTGGTTGGATGGATGAATGGTGTGTTGATTGGTTGGTTGGTTTAATGGATGGTTGTTTGGTCATGTTGTTGTTTGGATGGTTGGTTAGATGGTTGGTTGGTTGTTTGAATGGATGGGTGGTTGGTTGGTTGTTTGGATGGATGGTTGGTTGAATGGTTAGATGGTTGGTTGGTTGGTGTGTTGTTTGAATGGATGGTTGGTTGGATGGTTAGATGGTTGGTTGGTTGGTGTGTTGTTTGGATGGATGGATGGTTTTATTGGTTGAATGGTTGGATTTCTAGCTATTAATTCGATTATCTACATTGAACAAGGAACTAGTCCATAAGTAAGGCGATCTCATCTTAAGTATATCCTTCAGCACGTGGAGACTGACACTTCCGCTTATCTGCTGGTAAGTGATAACAGTAATTCATATTTATGATAACAGCAATTCATATTTATGATAACAGTATTTCATATTTATGATAACGTGTCTAAAGATGAAGGGCTGAATTCATTATACGAGGTTTAACTCAATATGGCTCAGTCGCTCTCAGCAGAAATGACACAACAGGTGCCGAAAGTATTACACACAACACAAACTTCATACTTCAATCAACATTCCTATTGATCTCTGGAAAGTAGCACTCATGAACAGTACGCTGCAGTCTTTATTTCAACACAAGCCAGCGGCTTAACCACTTAGCCAAAATATGTATATTAGTGAAGGTAAATCAAGCTGCTGAACATGTATCCCCTATTTAAGGAGAAATGTGGAATGGTTATGTGAATGTTACTTGTTTATTCACATAACAAATAATGCAACAACCAAACTTCTAACAAATTAGCAATAATAAATAATGGCAGTGAAAGTTCCATTAACTCTACAAAATGAAATAGGTCATATAAACGTTAATTTTACAAGAAAACACAGCTGTTAGTTATATACTTAAATGTTAAAGATGTATTATTTTGCGGTAGATGTGCAGTAGACGACAGAAAAATGAAAATAGTGGCATATCCTTTACACGACTTAGCCATAAGCCACAGTAAACTAGTCGTCGATTTTCTATGCACCATTTATACGTTCAGTAGTTTACCATTGCTTTCTGAAGGGTGGGGTATATTTTACCGTTAGTAAAAATTCACGGACACAAATGTGCTTCCAAAATTCCTGCCGCGAACTTTGAACCAGGTACGATTGGGTTGTGATCGAGCTCACTACCGCTTTAGCTATAAGCGCCCACAGTAGACAAATATCAATTACTTATCTCTAACAACAAATATCAATTACTTATCTCTAACAATAAATATCAATTACTTATCTCTAACAACAAATATAACAGTCTTACATAAAGTTAACATTTGTGTTATGTTTGTTTCAGAACAAGTTCGACCCTAGACTAAACTGTGTCTACAGACAAGTCATACTTCCGTATTACAGATTTAAACAGGAGTTAATATCAGTCTCACCTTATGTGGCTCTCTTCTATGACGTCATCAGCGACCTTGAGAGCCAAAGTATTATTAATTTTTCACAAGCAAAGGTATCTCAGTTACATATTTGTTTCCGTATTCTAATCGAGTTTGATTTAATAAACAGTGACTACAGCTTTGAAGGCCAGCAAGACGCTTACATAAACATGAAATGTGTCTTTATGTTCAAGATTATTAGATTGGATGAAGAGCAATTTCTATTTCAGTAGGTTGGTGGCATGTCGTTCAGTATCTCGATTTTCTTTAGTTTGTTCGATGGTTGAACACATTCCTCACTCTGGCTCTCAGCATTCCAGTTCAGCTTGTACAACATGTAGTAACAAACTCATGAAATCGCTGAACACGTCAGTTTTAGTGTTCTCATCCATGGAACAAATCAACAGAAAATGGGATGATTTCATATTGGTTATTAGTTACTAAACTGACGTCAATGCACTCCGGGCAGACCAATAGGTGCTCAGTCTTCCCCAACAGATATCGAAGAGAATACATACTGATGGCTCCTGTGGCTCGTTGATTAAACACACCTCTCACTCTGCCTCTCAGGCTTCCAGTTCGTCTTGAACAACGGGTAACTCCAAACTGCCTAAATCGTTCGATCGATTCAACATTGATGTTAGTGTCCTCATCCAACAGACAGTTGCGAAGAGAACGAAGAATATCCCCCTTATCCATCTTCAGCTCCCCAACAATTGATGCTGTTGATGCAAGTCTGTCCGCTCTCTCATTACCGCAAACACCCGCATGCCCAGGACAGTATATCAACGTACGTCTCAGGAGGTTAGAAACCTCTATAGACGACATCCACTCATACCGAAACCTGCCCTTCTGGATCTTGTGAAGCATCGACTGAGAGTCAGATACAACAACGGCCCGAGTAAATGAAGTCCCAGAGATCCAATGGAGGGCAGCAGTAAAGGCTCAACCTCCATCTCATACTAGAAGTAGTTGTCCTATATGCCCAACTTCGCTCTGCAACAACCCTACCATGCACATTAGCCAAGAAACCATAGCCGGACTTTCCACCATGATGAACAGACCTTGCATTATCTTCTATCAGCTGCTTAACTGCGAGATCAGCCTTCATGTTGCCCCAATCTCCACATTCTCTTCCAAGAGTAATGATAACGTTGAGATAGTTGATCATGTTATAAAATCAATGAAATCTCTAGTCAACTGCTAGTAACTGTTATAAGAAAGAGTACTGTTGAGCATAATCTGTGAAGAAATAATCAAACAACAACAAAGCAGGTATAGAGGTCATAAGACTAAGGTTTGAAGAAAAATATTTAAAGAAAATGTATAATTTACAATTAATTATTACATTTTAGTTAATTAGGTATATGTTAAGTTGTTGATATATTTTATCACAATTCTTAATTGTATTCACTGTCATTTGATTCTCTTCTTGGTTTCAGTTGCACATCTTCCATCATCTGTTACTGTATGTTCACAATATTTTTAAATGTTTTTCTGTTTCATTTCATTGAATTGTCTTTAATAGTTACTGTTAGTTATAAATGTAATGTTATCATTGGTTGTTTGTTGCCGTACAACTATTATGTAATGTTATCATTGGTTGTTTGTTGCCGTACAACTATTATGTATCAGCAATATTTTTGTTTACATTCTACTGGCTGAAAGCTTGAAAGAGGAAACGTTGAATTTAATGGGACAATAATTAAAAAAGAGTACAGGACTAGCGATCTGTAAGTATGTACTCTTTGAGTTAATGGAATGATACCTTTTTCTTCATAGCAGTATGTTAAATAATAAATATAATAATGCATACAAATAATGAGAGTAGTAGAAATGCTACGATGAAATCCAAAACATCAATGCATTCAAAGACACCTGCCTTATGAGAGGCGAACGAGTTTGAAATATCATGTCCTGATCAGTCATCATGTTTGATGTGTCTTCCTCTTCTTCTACCAGCTTCATCTGTTTCCTGAAGAATTATTGTTGATAGAAAGTTATGTCTGTTTACGTGTTCGAACAATGCAATCTGACATTTGCCATCTATTAGAAGTTCTTGTTATTGACCTGCCAACGTAGTTTTTCTTTTCTTATCAAATTCGTTAACTTTGTGTTTTTTTGTATTATATCTCAAACATTCTTTTATAACATTTATATTGAAAAGTCTGAATATTTCTTACATGCCCATCTTGTTTAGCCCTAAGTCGACCTTGTATTATTTGTACCATATATGAGATTCTTTTTTTTTTTTAGCTTGTTTATTTAGTTTGTAAAACTATCTTAATTAGTGTTTTGATATTTCAAGTTTTGTGTCTAGTTGTATATCCGTCTGTCATAGTTCATAGTTCATAGTTCATAAGTACGGTTCCAACTTCACTGCAACGGTTCACCCCATAATTGCTCCGTTCCTGTGCCAATGAAAATCACACGAAATGCCAACAACTGTGAAATGTTTCCTGTGTGAACTAATTCCAGAATATACTGTCATATCATCGATTTGGTGGAATCATAAAAGCTAATGATAGTATTACTGATCGGTAAGAGACTACATAAATCCTATAGTCTGTCCATTAATTCGTGAGCACGTTTGAAATTGATTTTCTCGAAAACTACTTGTTGGATCTCAGTGATTTTTTTCAAGCAGCCTTAGAATATCCATGACACTAGAGAAATATTTTGTTTCCAAGAAAATTTGATGTAGTTTGAAATATTTCTTCTTCAGGTTATATTAAAATCAACCTCACCGGATTGTACACAATAGTAACAGATCTACGGTACACAGACGCGTTGTTCTAAAAATACATTATGGTAACATTGAAATATCGTGAGTACACAACAATTTCACGAATTCCGTGCACCTAACCCAGTCGACTTTGAAAGCGGAAAGCATATGACGTTATAATTGGGATACCGTTGTATAGTCATAGGTGTATCTCGCTATTTGTATAAAGCTATTGTATCATATTTGTTGGCTTATCAAAATTGAAATTGATATCACATTCATAATGAGTCTGAAGTGCACATTTATAACAATGCAAAGGTTACAGTTTTACTATACCAACACTTCCGTAGGGAATCTAAGAGAGGTAATCTATATTGCGATATTCATAACCCTGAGAAACGAACGCAACTGGCGCTTGGTCTGAATAGAGAATCCTTTTCCCGATGGATTAAACAGGACACAAAGTGCACTAATGTCAAGCAAGGAAGGAAAGAACAATTGACGACTTTGACATAGATGTCATAAGACGGAGCTCTTGAAAATTTTGCGACAAATCAACTTGTTACTCTCAGGAAACTGAAATTAAAACTGCAATCAGATTGCAGCATAGACATTTCTAAAAGTACTCTGAAAATTGTAGAGCCGCCGGCTTCACCTTCAGAAAATCTATAGGCGGCAGGAATATTATTTGTGAAAAGCCACATTTAATTGCTGCCCGAAGTAAATACCTGAGCAGATCCGTGAGCGGCGGAGGCAAGGCTATGATATTGTATATTTGGACGAATCCTGGGTCAATGCTCACCACACCAATGCTAAAGAATGGCAATCAGTAGACGGTGAACAGAAAAGAAAATACCAAGCAGCAAAGGCCAGCGTATTATGCTAACACATGCAGGAAGCAGTGAAGAAGGTCTTGTCCATGACGCTGGACTTATTTTCCAATCAAAAGTACCGACGGTAGGGACTACCACACAGAAATGAATTGACATATTTTCAGGCACTGGATGGAGAAAGATCTACTTCCAATTCTAAACAGACCATCATGCTTGGTAATGGATAATGCATCCTATCACAACGCAGTATCAGCGGAAGACAAAGTACCAACTGCATCAAATACAAAAGATCAAATTAGGACTTGGCTTCTAAGGAAAATGTCAGCTTCGATGATACATATTTGAAACCCGAGTTGTTGCCCCTGGTGAGGATGACAAATAAGACAAAGGTGTTTCATATTGACAAAATCATTGCGGAATACGGCCACACTTCTTTGCGACTACCTCCATATCATGCTCAATCCGATAGAGCTGGTCTGGGCTAAAGTAAAAAGGCAAGTTGCCGAACAGAACAGGACGTTTAAAATGTGTGATGTTGAAGTTCTGACACGTGAGTCCCTCTCAATGATAGACATGCAGTTCTGGAAGAAGTGTGTTGAACATGTGCTCCGAGAGGAAGACGAGTACTGGCACCGAGATGGATTACAATTTGTCCAGCCAGTAACAATTATCAACCACATGGAATCGTCAGATTCGGGATGATACAAATCATATTTTGATTACAGACTGAGAAATAGCAACGTATACATTTCCATATCCAAATGCGTCTACCATCATACAATTTGTGGTGAAGTTAAGACACCCTGGGGTCTAATGGTGACCGAAGGGAGGACTAACTGTTGCATATTGTATCCAAGTTACTTGACCTATCAAGTTAATATGGAGATACACCTATGAATAGAATTGACATGGACAAATTCTAGGGATTACTGTAAAATCTAAAATTTGAGCCCCGTATTTGCAATTGTCATAAAGATCAAAGGAATTCGCCGATGTGCAAAATCCGTACCATCTATGGACTACTGGTTAGCTTTATTTTAGCGTCATGGATATTCTAAGGCTGCATGCAAAAATCACTGAGATCCAACAGGTAGTTTTCGAGAAAATCAATTTCAAACGTGCTCACGAATTAATGGACAGACCAAAGATACATGTTGACATTAGATGTCGGTTTGAAAAATACAATTTAAACGACGTAACGAAGAACGCTAAAGAAGATTCATAATGTGAATATGACAAACATATCGCAATGAAATACAAATAACGATTAACGACAAAACGCTTATTACATAAATATAAAGACAAATAGAATACGAGATTAAAGCTTAATTCATGAAACAGGAATGCTAGGTCGATAAATATAAGTATTATTCATTGACAAAAAACGATCAATCACAATGAACTTCCTAGTGGAGTCAATGAAATGACGGTCCGCTTTGATGTTATTATTGCTAAATGCGCTTTTTGTTTACATCGTTGATGTACTTCTAATGATATTTTGAACGAAGTGAACAAAGATTACGCTGTGTCCACATGTCGATGAGCTGTATGTGGTATAGCCAGTCTTTAAGGTGAAATTGGATTCTCCACCTCGAATCAACGTTACATTTAGATTGCAGAAACGTGGATTGAAAATGGGTGGCTGGTATGGTTAGTCGCAGAAAGCTTTTGGAGATATTGTGAAGAGATCGAAGTGATTATTGGCAGATAGATTACATAAATACGTGGTCGAGGATTATAAATATGTGTCCCAGCTAACGACAGCTTTATTGTTTCCAGGTCGTTTGTGAAAGATGATGACCTGCCCATGATAGCACGATTATCAAAACGTGTAGGAGCGATTACAAACCTGCGTACACTGCAATATGTGCCTGGTGAAACGTTATCAGCAGAGCCATTCCAGGTTTGAAGATAATATCCATTTTTTCTTCTTCATATCATTCATCTTTGTTTTCTGGTAAAACACTTGGTTAAGAATGCTGACAAGAATACACGTTACAAAGACAGGATAAGGATATTTACCTAGTGTTTTCATAAGTCATAACGCTTCACCAACATGACAAAAAGTAGTTATATTTTGTAAACATACTTTTTCATTCTTATACTTCCAGATGGCTAATTCGATTTGATAAAGTGTCATCTTCACATCACATGTTGACTGTAATGAATATTATATATTGTGTGTGTCATAATACGGTGTTACATTGGGGCAATCTGGTATAGGTCTAAATATTGAGATAATTTAAACACTAATACAGTTCTATTCCCTTGTGCTGAGATTTTCTTCCAGTATAGTTTCGAATATAGATATCTTTTACTTGTTCAATTTGCACTAGAACATAGATTCCCAAACTTTTTCGGCCCACCGCCCACTTTGCACGACATAAACTTTGTATCGCCCCCGCTCCCTCCCAATTATAAGAGTTTGCCAACGTCCCCACCCCACACATATATATCATGCTCTATTTTCACTTTGACATAGAAAATTGATATATATTTCTGTCATACATGGTCAATTTTCAAATGAATGCATGAAATATAACATTTATAAAAAAAATTATCGTGTAAGATGGCCATAAGATGAATTAAAATGCAGAATTCAAATTTTGAATGATTATTCAATTGCAAAAACAAGAGAAAAAACTCCCACCAATGCTTCTTATCCCACTATCGCCCCTCTGGAAGGCTTCAGCGCCCACTGGAGGGGCTGTACCGCCTACTTTTGGAACCCATGCCCTAGACTAAAACTATTTGAAGAGTTGATCGATCTCTGAAACTTCATTCTACTGGAATAGTTCTCGTGACGTCTTCTTCTTCACCTTTCAGCTCCCAACGGAGCACAGGTCTTCAACAAACTTCTTCCAGCTCTTCCTCTGTCCTGTCATCCCATCCAATTCTTTCCATGTTTTACCTATCCTTTTATATCAGTCTCCAGCTCACTTCTCCAGGTTTGTCTAGGCCTTCCACTACTCCTCTTTCCCTGCGGGTTCCAAAACAGTGCCTGTCTTGCAATGCTTCGGTCGGTCTTCTCAATGTGTGTCCTATCCATCACCAGCGTCTCTTCCTTAGCTTTTTCTCCACTTGTATCTGTTTAGTTCTTTCTCCTATGTTTGTTGACCTGTGGTTTAATTTGTCTACGGAGGGGTGAGGTAGCCAGCCCCACTCTACCCTCCTTATTCGCCTCTTACGACATGCCTGGCAGGTAGACATTGCTGCATATTCTTTCCTTTCCTTATGGACCCCGGCAGCTCAAGGGCGGATCCCTACATCAGACGCCTCTTACGGCATGCCTTGTAGGCGCAATGTTACAATTCTTTGCTTCCCTTGCGGGCCTGGCAACACACCGGCGAATGACTACACTTAGAATAATCTTTTGTTTTTCTCAAACAGGTTGTCAACTATGGTATGGGAGGGTACTATTCGATGCACTATGACCCATTTGATGAGGTAGACTCACCGAAAATGTCTTCTTGTTTGATATCCTTGTGTTTCATCTTCTAAGTACTGACTCGGAATGCACGCATGTTTGACTTATATTTATTTTTAGTGTCTCTAGTTGTTTGTCTTTTACTTATTCATGAGTGCCTTTATATATATCTTATATCTATCTTATATGTATCTGTGATTGTCACTTTCTGTCTGCTATATATATATATATATAATATATTATTGTCTATACTTATTTTGTTATTGGCGTACTTTGATGTGTTGTAACTGTATTTATTAGTTCCTTTGCTTGTCTTTTATCTTTATTTTATCGGTACCTTGAGATATATTTTATCTATATATTTTATTCTCTTTACTTTTCAGTTACCTTTACTTACTGGTGCAGTTAATTGAGTTTTTATTTACTGACCAGGGGTCTATTTCTGTTTTAATGTGTGTTTTAAAAATGTTCTTATAGTTATTTATCCCAATCTCTATTTTATATTTATTTATTAGTGTCTCTACCTGTCTTTTATGTTTATTTTCCTGTACATTTACATGTGTTTTATACATTAATTTCTGAAGAATATTTTTACAAATTTACATCTTAAGGTGTCTGTTTGTCTGATTTGTTATGTCAATTTTAGTTTCTCTACTTTTTTTGTTTCATATTTATTTGCTACTCTCTATATTTATCTGTATATTAACTTACTAATTTCGCCAGATTTATGACATCATGTTTTTTAATATCTCCACTTTGTAAATTTAATTTTTAGTAGTTCTAAACTTCAAATATACGTCTATACGTCAACTATTTATCAGGGTTTCTACATTTTTACTTTATATTTATTTATTAAAGGTTTTATTTATGTTTTATATTTTACGTTTTTAGTGTTTTCTGTAATTTTTTATCTTTACTGTAGTGTCTTTTCGTGTTAATTATCTTTTGTTACTGGTTATTTTGCCTGTGTTTTATAGTTATTTATTTACGTCACTATTTGCTTGTTTTATTTGTATTTAAAAGAGACTCTGCATGTATGTTTTATATCTGCGTATTAGTGTATTTACTTATATGTTTGTATTTATTGTATCTGCTGGTATGTCTTATATTACATAGTTACTGTCAACTTGTGTATACCTTATATATAAATATATAAATATATATACATATATAATTGTGTTTTAAATTTATTTATAAGTTAGTGTAAATGCTTGTCTGTTTAATATTGGTTCACTAGCTTCTTTTACATGCCTTGTATACATTTATTTATAAGTGCCCCGACATGTCAGTTTTCTGATCTACTTGTATATTTTCATTTATTAGATCCTCCACTTGTCTATTGTATATTCATTTTGTTTATTAGATCCTCCACTTGTCTATTGTATATTCATTTTGTTTATTAGATCCTCCACTTGTCTATTGTATATTCATTTTGTTTATTAGATCCTCCACTTGTCTATTGTATATTCATTTTGTTTATTAGATCCTCCACTTGTCTATTGTATATTCATTTTGTTTATTAGATCCTCCACTTGTCTATTGTATATTCATTTTGTTTATTAGATCCTCCACTTGTCTATTGTATATTCATTTTGTTTATTAGATCCTCCACTTGTCTATTGTATATTCATTTTGTTTATTAGATCCTCCACTTGTCTATTGTATATTTATTTTGTTTATTAGATCCTCCACTTGTCTATTGTATATTTATTTTCTTTATTAGATCCTCCACTTGTCTATTGTATATTCATTTTGTTTATTAGATCCTCCACTTGTCTATTGTATATTTATTTTGTTTATAGTTTTGATTTGTACTTGTTGTGCATCTATTAAGGTGTGTCCGTGTTTGTTTTATTTTTAGTTATTATGTAATTGTTCGTCTTATCTTTTCGCATTATTTCTTCTTCTTGTGTGCCCTTACTAAACCTTTTAAAATGAAATACGTGTGCATGTGTTTATGGGCTTGTTACGTTTTTTTGTTTTGCTAGTGAAACATGATGTATATCCTGCAATTTTATGGTAAAAGACGACGACAATAAATGCATGTTGAATCTTTATAACAGAAGACACTAAACCGTTTAGATATGCATGTTGAATCTTTATAACAGAAGACACTAAACCGTTCTGATATGCATGTTGAATCTTTATAACAGAAGACACTAAACCGTTCAGATATGCATGTTGAATCTTTATAACAGAAGACACTAAACCGTTCAGATATGCATGTTGAATCTTTATAACAGAAGACACTAAACCGTTCAGATATGCTTGTTGAATCTTTATAACAGAAGACGCTAAACCATTCAGATATGCATGTAGAATCTTTATAACAGAAGACGCTAAACCGTTCAGATATGTATGTTGAATCTTTATAACAGAAGACACTAAACCGTTCAGATATGCTTGTTGAATCCTCACAAGGTGGGAACAGATTAGCGACGTTTCTCATTTATGTGAGTATACAATGTATAGTATATTAAATAGTATAAAAGCTATTTTAATTACATAATTCTTGAAACACTGAATACTTTTAACTGACATTTAGCACTCCATATATTAGACTACACTTATTTAACTTATCTTAACCACATTTGCCGGAAGCGCCGTGGAAGAGTTCGTTTCTATCTTGTGCCAGGTGTGTAGCGTTTGACGTTGTCAGTCCATGCTTTCGCAGGGACTCTGAGATATTATCTATCCATCGTGTTCTTGGCCTGCCTCGTTCTCTGCGCCCTGAGTATCGATTATTGTAGGCACGTGATGGTAGTAAATGTGGTTCCATTCTCATTAGATGGCCGAACCACTTGATTCTTTGATTCTCGATGTACTGTATGAATGGTATAGTACCAACGATGCTTCTGTTGTTCTCGTTTCTCACACTATCTCTCCTTGTAACGTTGACAGCTTTTCGTAGACATCTCATTTCACATGTTGTAATCTTTCTTTCTTGTGTCTTAGTCAGGGCCATGTTTGGCACTGATAGCAGAGAGTTGGAATAAATATGCAGTTTATCAGTTGTCGTTTGACTGCCATGTTAATGCTTGGATGTTTTAATAGTGGTGACAGTTGGTATGTCACTGCGTTTGCCTTCTGGCATCTAGTCTCGATTTCTCTGTCCATCTTTCCATCTGCTGTGAATATACTCCCGAGATATTTGAATTCTGGAGTCTGTGCTTGTTAGCCTACACTACTTCACTAAATACAAAGTTCACTTATTATTCCCACTTGGACGTAACCACTTCTAACAGAAAACTACGACAGTCAAATCTCTGCAGATATCTTTTCTAGTTTTCATAGAATATGTCCTTTTTTGCACTATGTGTCTATGTTCTGCTTAACTTGAAATCACATTTTAGTTTACCATTTACTAATACATGTATCCATAATATCATCAATTTTTCTTACATGTGCATAAATAAGATTTTATTTGAATAATCTCAATATCCATATGTATTTATGTTCTGAAATTAAGACATAAATACTTTCTGGAGTAGATCAATGACTTGTCTATCATATATAAACATATAGGGATCTTTATCTTTTACCTTAAATTTATTATTTTAATTATTATTAACATCATCTTTTCTCTGGTGATAACCAATCCTTAAGTTGACTTCTTCATTGATCTAACGACAGCTTGATCTGTGTCCCAAAACCGTGTACTTATATATGTATGTGTTTGTTAATTGCTGTTTTTCCCCAAACAATCTATTTCATTTAACTGACCTTAAAACTTGTTGTGCAAGGTTAGAAGAACACCAGAAGAAAGGGAGAGAGTAGGAAATGTTCAAAGAAATAAAAACAAGGACCATAACGTTTAAACCAAAACTAAATGCAATGAAAGATAGTGTGGGAAGAACCCTAACAGAACAAGCAGAAATTCTCAACAGATGAAATGAATATTGCAGCGAAATGTATATGAACAGAGACGAAAAGGACAATAGAGCAAACACTGAAATAATCACAGACAAAGAGCCAGAACCATCGCTAGAGGAAGTTGAATGGGCAATAAAAGCTTGAAGATGGAAAAAAAACCAGGATGTGATAATATTTCAGCAGAGTTTATCAAAGCAGGAGAAGAAAAAAAGCATAAAATATATCATGCAATATGCAAAAAGGTATGGGAAACATAAATATGGGCAAAAGAATGGAAAAGATCATATTTATCCCAATACCTAAAAAGGGAGACACCAAATTATGTCCAACTATAGAACAGTGGTACTGATAAGCCATCAGGAATTGTAGACAATATTGGGAAAAATGGGATTTCCATTACATTTAATACAGATCATAAGAAAACTTTATAGTGATCAAATGGCGGCTGTAAGAACATGTGATGATACATCAGACTGGTTTGACATAAGGCAAGGAGTCAGACAAGGCTGTATTCTGTTGCCTTGTCTGTTTGACATACATACAGAAAACATCATGAGGAATGTTACAGAAGATAGCGGAAAAGAACACTACGATCCTTTTATAATCGGAGGAAGAGACATACCAGAACGAACTACGATACGCTGACGATACAGTATTACTGTCAACATCACAAAAAGGGATTGAGAAATTATTAGGTAAGTGAAAGACAAAAGCAAAAAACAAAATATGTGTCTCAATGTGGGAAAAAAAAATAATGACAACAGATAAAACGAACATGACAAAAGATATTTTTATGAACGGAGAGAAAGTAGAAAATGTGAACAGTTTTGAATATCTTGGTTCACTGCTAACAATAGATGGAAATGGGATGAAGGAAATTAAAAGAAGAACAAACATGGCTTTACAAAAATTTAAACATCTCAAAACAGTATAGAGCGGAACTGATAAGAAAATAAATATCAGAATACTAAGAGCATACATATTCCCACTGACAACGTATGGGTGTGAAAAATGGACTTTATTTTGTATTATTGCCTTATAAGTGCTTTTGAATAGAAAGTGTTACAGAAGAGTCCTACGTATATCTTGAGCAGAGAAGACAACAAATAGATCAATCCAGAAAGAACTCAAAATCAAAGAAAACTGGCTGATGCTACAAATAAGAATGAGAAAATTTGAGATATTTTGACATATAAAGAGACACAAAGGGTTGGTGAAGAGCATCATGGAAGAAGGCATACCGGCAAAGAGAAGAAGAGGAAGACCACGGAGAAGATGGATTCAAAATGTAACTGATGGTTTGAACATGACGGCTGCAGAGGCAGTACATCTGGCCTATGAGAGAGAGAAATTCCGGAAGACTGTTGGGGTGGCAAAGTTCTGCTCAGGACAAGCTATTTGATGATGATGACCTCATAAAGAAGAAAACTATTTCTTGACATCATACAAGTTGGTGTCCGAAAGAAGAGGTGGACAATGAGATCATCATGATGATGTGCAAACAACTGTCACTCTACAGTGTGTTGTAATTGCATTGAAATAAATTAAAGTCAATTTTTAATCTAGTACTATAGTATAATAAAAAAAACCAACGAAGATCAAAACCTTTATCTCAATACAATGAAGAAGAAGATATTTACAACTGATAAAACAGAATTGATAACTAATATATATATATATATATATATATATATATATATATAATATATATATATATATATATATATGTCAATGGCTACATAATAGACAGAGTTGACAACTTGGAATACATTTGGGGCATTGCTGACAAATGACAGGAATGCTATAAAAGAAATTAAAAGAAGGCTGAGCATTGTTTTGCAAAAACTAAAAGAACTAACTAACCCATGGAAGGGAACTGACATAAGAACAAAAATCATGTGTTTTCCCCTTGGCAATATATGATTGTAAGACATGGAACATTGACAAAGTGGCAGAGAAGATCATTAATGCCTTTGAATGCAAATGCTACAGAAGAGTACTTAGAATATCATGGGCAAACGTTTCTGTTCTGCAACAGCTTGCTATTAAAGAGAGTTGGCTATTACAAAGCATAAAAACAAGGAAAATTAAATATTTCGGACACATCAAACGACATGAGTGTCTAGAGATATTAATTTAGCACGGAGTAGTGTCTGGAAGAAGAACGAGAGGAAGACCTAGAAGACGATGGGTGCAGGATGTCATTGACGATTTGAGAATGACTGCTGCTGACGTCGGTCAACTTGCACAAAACAAGAGTTTTTCAGAATGCTGTCATGGGAACCAAGTTCCGGAAGGGACAAGCTACTTGATGATGATGAGACTATAGTATATGTTGCATTTGGACCTGAACAATAAGTAAATCAAGGCATTTTACATTGAAATCCTTCTAATCACACATGGATAAGATTTTATGAGCAAACCTTCAGGACACATGTATAGTTGGTGTTCCTATGACAAGATATCATTGTATGTACTAGTCAGCTAGTAATTTCTACCACAGTTGCTGATGTTGTCTATGCACACATTGTGATCTGTTCAGCGTGACAATACATCTAAATGTGGTTTTCAAGTTCTAACACGTATTTGGGTTGTCGCCAAATAGAAAGGATTAGACAACAAATTACAATGTGCAGTTAGAAATAGTTGTAGAAGTAGTTACTGCAGATTTCTGTTGTCTCTGAAATTTAAATTACTAAAGCATTTATTCCTCTTCTTCTTTTCCAAACGCTCGACCTCTTGTTAAACCACACTTTGTGATCTGTATGTTATCCGATCCTAAGAGCAATTGTACGTTGTATCAGTTATGCGCCTACAAGTAGGTCAGCACCTCCGATTTCTGCTATGCTTCTTACCTCAGTCGCCTCTTACAACATACGTTGTAGGTCGCAGTGTTAGTATTCTGTGTTCCCCTTGCCAGCAACGACAACACATGGATGACTAGATCACTACTCATACCAGACTGTCCCTGTCTGTGCTTCGCGACATATGAAATTGAGTTCATCGGTATGAGTTGATAACATATGTCCTTAAATGCAGATGTTTGCTGTACTGAGAGTGAAAAAAAATGGCTGAAATTAACCTAAACTGCTTTCTTGAGATCTGAATGTGTCTTACAAATGTGTTTTACAAATAAGAAATGTAATGAACCAATGAACTACACGAAATATTGTCATGCATTACCTTTGACATTTGCAAGTGGAGACTGCGCACAAATGTGTCTGCTTGGTGTGCTATAAAGTTGTGTCAATAATCAATACATTCCTTACTTATTAAAGATTAAATAACTAATATATATTTTTGTGTAAGTTGTTGCATGTACTTAAACATCTAATATTGAGAGATTGTAATATATAAGGTTATGTTCCATATTTCAGTTAACTGATGTAGAACGAGGTGGGTCAACAGTTTTCACAAACGCTGATGTCGCTGTCCGTCCTGTCAAGGTAAGTATATTGAATAACAAAATGTGCCTCAATTGACATCCACTTTCTGCAATGGTAAACATAAAATGAATGTGCTCACGTTGCTAATTCTGATCATCATCATAATTTATATTTGCAATAATCACTGAAACCTCATCAAAATCACAAGAATAAGACAATATTCTTGGGACAAATAATGCGTATAGAAGACTTGAAACATGTAATTACCAATATTAAAATATTGGGAACAAGAGAATGAGGGAAGCAGAGGAATAAATTACTGTTATATATAAAAAAAGAAAACAATTGACTACAGTTAAAATTCTTGTTGGATGCATGTATCCCATAATTTTCTCTTACAAAGATATAGATTAGCTTAACATATATTTCATTTCTTTGTGTGATTCCGAGTCCTCTTCCATTTAGTTCTTGAAACATGTCAAATGTGTCTATTCTTGTTTTCACAAATTAATCTTCCATAGTTTTTAAATTTAATATTAGAAATCCTGTTCAACATTTCTGTCCATGTTTCCAGGAATTACAGGATCAAAATATGTTGTTATTCTACAATAATGGAATAATAATGTATGCAAAACATTGGTAATCTTCCAGAATCAAAACAATGTTTTTATGTTAATATTTCAAATATGTTTAGCACGATATCTAGGAATGTTTAGTAATACTTTTAGTAGTAGTTATCAAGTGTGTACAGTTTGAAGCAAATGTTAAGCAGTACTTGTAGTAGAGGTATATTGTTTCTTCAGTAGTAACAAAACGTTTAGTGGTACTAGTAGAAGTAATGCGTGGTAATTGAAACAAAGCTGAATTTATTGTGATAGTGAGCGTCTGTAGCTCAGCGGTATGAGCTCGATCTCAAACCCAAGCGTACCTGGTCAAACTCTACACGGTGGTAAATCTGGAAACTCTTCGCGATCGTGAAATTTGAACAAATTTCCGTGGACTTTAGGTAAAAGTAGACCTCACTGTTCATAAAGAAATGACAAACTACTGAACTTACAAGTGGTGCCAGGACAATGTACTGTGGTTGATGACTACGTCCTTAAGATATGAAAGATGTTACGGGCTCAGAGGAACAGAATAGTTACACTTGTCCTACAGGGCAAGTCGTAGAAACTGTGGCCTAATGAAGACCTATTAAAAAAGCGTCGCATAAGTTGGATATGCTGTCCACTCGTAGGCGAATAACTGGCAAAGGTACAATAGTTCTTAGACTCACATCAAAATACAAATTACAAAGAGTGGTCGATATGGAACGTTCGAAGAAGAACAGAAAGATGTACTAGTAGTAGTAATATGTGTACATAGTAAACCTACCACTGATAACATGATCAAAAGTGAAGAATTATTTCATTAGCGTTCATCTGTATTGAACACAGTTTCATATATAACAACCAGTGATGTGCTTTGTGTTTCAATGTTAACTATTCTCACAGACAACAATTGTAATACAGAGACTACGTTGAGTTTTTAGCGTTTAGATATTCATTATTCTCACTTTCCAGAATGAATTTTCGACTGAATGAAAAAGATGTTCACAGTTTACATGAAACTTTGTTACATTCATTCTCAATAAATAATCTGGAATCTTAACTTTTGATGTATTCCATTTATAGAACATGGCACTTTTCTGGTACAGCTACAAACCTTCTGGGGAACTTGACACAGATACTTTTATGCTGGATGTCCAGTGGTTGTGGACATAAATGGGGTATTTCAAACTTTAAATATTTGTTGAAGTGATACATCTGAGTCGTATAATGTCTCATTTACACTGTGTGGAGAAAGCACATTTCTCATTACAGTCTTGTTTATCCATCCTCATATTTCGTATAATCAGCTTCCATCTTTATTTTCTTTCTCTGAGCTTGTTTACTTCTTTGTTGCATATGCTGTAATTTGTTTGGTTATTGTTCGCAAGACTTTACTCATGTTAGAATTCATTAAAAAAGGGGGAAGACTGCAGTAAACTTGTAAAATAGCGAAACACGTACAAACAAGTACTATAGCTTTAAAATACAGAACAGTGACGATAAACAGCAACGTTTCGACGAAAAGGCGTTATCAAGCAAACGATACAACAGGAGTGACGAATTTCAAAGAACACTACAAATGATTACAGAAACATTCAATTTTGTAATGAAAATCAGAATAAATGAATAACTGAATATGCAACACAAACTAGAAGTGAAGAGAAGAGAACAATAAACAATCAATGAATATATAACTTATATATATGAAGCAATACATATATAGATTACAACAAGAGATGAAAGTACTAAGAAACATAGGAATGTAATGCTTGAGTCAAGAGGTCGCAAGGTACCATACAACGAAATAAAACGGTTCTCACTAGCAAATCGACTACGAACATCAGAGGAACATGATCGGATGACTGTGACCTGGACATCGCGGGTTCGCAAGCGCCTAGACCCGGAGAATGTGCTAGCATCTGCTATGCATCGCGTTCAGCAAATTCCTCGCCAGGATTCCCTTTCTAATCAGCATAGAACTACCAATTCTGATAGGGGGAACGATTTGCTCTGGAGAACCGTTTTATTTCGTTGTATGGTACCTTGCGACCTCTTGAACTCAACGCGTTACATTCCTATGCTTCTTAGTACTTTCTCATCTCATGCCTTATAATCTGTATGTGTATTTGCTTCATACATATAAGTTATATATTCATTTGATTTTTTATTGTTTCTCTTCTTTTCCACTTCTAGTTTTGTGTTGCACTTATTTCGTTATTCGTTTTTATTCCTAGATTTTCATTAGATAAGTTTGAATGTTTCTGTAACCGTCCATTTGTCGTGTTCTTTGAAATTCGTCACTCATGTTGTATTGTTTGCTTGATAAAGGCCCTTTTGGTCGAAACGTTGCTGTTTATCGTCACTGTTTCTGTATTTTTAAAACTATAGTACTTTGTTTGTACGTGTTTCGCTATTAGAATTCATTATAATGAACCGTTAACATTGCTCATTTTACTATTCACAAGTACTTTAATATTATTTCAATTAATCTTCACAATTTCTTTAATATTGTTCACATTACCGTTCATAAGTTTTATTATTGTTTAAATTACTGTTCACAAGACGTTGCTGTTGTTTAATTTACTGATCGCATTATCTTTGATATTGTACAAATGAATGACCAAATCTTACAATTCATTTTCTTAAACCTGTTCCTTATATATCTCACAGTTACCAATAAATGGATGTGGCTGTATGGCAACACTTTCACTCGTCGCTGTGGTCTGACTCAAGATGCCACACAACTTGACATTGATCAGCATATGATGAAAGGATGGGCTTAAGGAACATCTCATTGAAACACAATATATTTCAAACACAATATAGTTTTACTGTATGAAAAATATGAACTTTGACAGATAAATTATGTGTTTTACAAATTACAATTTCACTTGATTTCCTGTAACGTATTGGATAGTCTTGTATAATGGAAATAATTTGTGGCTGTTACAAATCTTAGTTTATTGTATTCATCCAGGACCAGATATTATCACCCAAACAAGTACATCAATACGGTTGATGTAATATTCACACTGTTACAGATGAGTTACGGCAACGATTTCTACATTAACCACTATCCAGTATCATCTAACTGGTACTTATATTTCTGCAAGATCTAGTGTCAACGCCGAATTGTTTATAATAGATACACTCTGTCCTCCATTTTAAGAAATAGGGAGCACTTCCTTGGAGACGGACCGTGCTAAATTGACAAAAGATGACTAAGAAAAGACATTGGATAGTACAAATTAGTCAGCTTGGATATGAAGTAATTAATGGTAACAAATAGTCAAATCATATAATACAAATAGACGAATAAAGTATATAGGCCCACAAATAAACGATTTTTTTCAAAGCCAAGAAATGCTATAAAAATAGTCAAAATTTAAAGACAAAAAGGAAACAAAATATAAACTGTATTTTTATAAATATTTTTTCTTGTCAATATTCACTTCTGACCTACTTAACATATTTATTTTGCTTAAAGGAAGCAGGTTGTCTATAGAGTGGGGTATGGCGGAACCAGAATCGTATTTAGGACATTAGCATATTTCGTAATTAACCAATCGTCTTGTCTACATCAGCATCACACAATTGTCATAGTGGCAATCTTACTCTTTTGTGATAACTGAAGCATCTAGTTAATTGTAAGACATATGTATGCCCACAGTTCATACGTATTTAAATACATATACCTAGCAGATCATATTCAAAGTTTGAAAGATGATATGAACATCCCAAACTGTTGACTTCAACTCTATTATGTACTACATTATTAAACAAAAATCATATACACAGCAAATGTTGTCAAAATGCAGCCAACCGGGTTGTTTTTGACGGCATCTTAATATATAGAACTGGATCAGATAGACACGAGATAGTTGAAGACATCCAGGAAACCTAATATACCATTTTGCGTTGGTGTAGGGAGTCACGCTCTCACGTCAGTCCTAAAGGTCATGTATGTTGTGGTGCTCTATGATTAAGCCCATAGTCAGGGGTGACCTAATAGGAGTCACCTTTTTAGGGACAGGATATCGAACGTCTGGAGAGGCTGCCTATCTTGTAAAAACTTTTGATCGTGGTCTATTCTCTCACACGTCATGTTGAACAAACGATACAGCGTTTCAAGCGCGGACTTGCAGTTCTCAAGTTATATAGCTGCACTCCTTGAGCAGAAACTATTTGTTCTTCTTTTCTCTCAACTTGTGTTGGTTATGATCGTGTAGATTACGGACTTAATATTCTCACAATATCACAATGTGAACAGCTCGAACGTATTCACAATGATGGTATATATGTAGTCCTTGGCTGCACTAGAGATATTCTCATAATGAAGATATTATTTATAATTAGCCTTCTGTCACTACCTTCCCGACAAGCTATCACGCAGTCCAAAGCGTATATGCAGGTAACTGTGGATAACACACACCCACTGCGCAACAATACTAATTTAGTTAAGAACACGAGAATCAAACAAGGCATATCGGGGATGGTGTATGCTGAGATAACGGTTCGCCATGTTACCACAGTTTCTGCTCTACACAAATAGAAAGAATGAATGCCGATAGATGGTAGCATGGCCAACTACCAAAACGTTCTCATTACTCTTGGAAAGGAATGTAGAGGCTTGGACAACATGAATGCTGAACTCGACAAAATTAAGTAGCTAATAGTTAGCGCAATTGATGATGATGTTGTTGTTTATACTGATGTATATGTCTGTGCTTTGTGGTAAAAATCCATACTGGGTTTTCTTGATTAGCACTCATCATACTGTTGTTGCAGAACAAAACCAGAAATACAGGACAACTACTTTCAATACGAGAATAGAGGTTGGGGCCGTTAGTGTTGTCCTAATTTGGCTCTCTGGAGTTCTTTGCTGGGGACTGTTACTCTATGCACGACTGCTTGTTATATGATGACATTTAAAATTAAGTTGAATCCATCCAACGACTTAGTTGCCCGTTGTACAAGTAAACCTGGATGTCAGAGGGCAGAGTATGATTGTGTTTTGACCAGCGAGTCACATAAACCTCCAGTATGCATACCCTTCGAAATATGTTGGAGAATAATGAGCACATATGAGTCTGCACAAAGTGTGAGCACATATGAGTCTGCACAAAGTGTGAGCACATATGAGTCTGCACAAAGTGTAATGACGTCGGTTTAATAACCAATATTCGTTGTTGACTGAAGTTTGTGATCATTTCTCTTCTCAACTTTCAGTGTCTAGCAATATTAGCCAGAACTGTTGTTGACTTTATTGCATGCCACGCGATTAAATTGCTTATTATATTGTGTATTTATTTTGTAGTGTTTCCTGACATTACGTTTACTATCTCATGAGGAACTCCAGGCTTTTCTCCTGATGTCTCTTAATGTATTCTAGACTTCTTTCTTCTGTCTCATGATATACTCTAGATTTCTTCCTTCTGTCTCTTGATATACTCTAGATTTCTTCCTTCTGTCTCTTGATATACTCTAGATTTCTTCCATCTGTCTCTTGATGTATTCTAGAATTATTCCTTCTGTCTCATGATATACTCTAGATTTCTTCCATCTGTCTCTTGATGTATTCTAGAATTATTCCTTCTGTCTCATGATATACTCTAGATTTCTTCCATCTGTCTCTTGATGTATTCTAGAATTATTCCTTCTGTCTCATGATATACTCTAGATTTCTTCCTTCTGTCTCTTGATGTATTCTAGAATTATTCCTTCTGTCTCATGATATACTCTAGATTTCTTCCATCTGTCTCTTGATGTATTCTATAATTCTTCCTTCTGTCTCATGATATACTCTAGATTTCTTCCTTCTGTCTCTTGATATACTCTAGATTTTTTCCTTCTGTCTCTTGATGTATTCTAGAATTCTTCCTTCTGTCTCATGATATACTCTAGATTTCTTCCATCTGTCTCTTGATGTATTCTAGAATTCTTCCTTCTGTCTCATGATATACTCTAGATTTCTTCCATCTGTCTCTTGATGTATTCTAGAATTCTTCCTTCTATCTCTTGATATACTCTAGACTTCTTCCTTCTGTCTCTTGATATACTCTAGACTTCTTTCTTCTGTCTCTTGATATACTCTAGAATTCTTCCTTCTGTCTCTTGATGTATTCTAGATTTCTGTCTTCTGTCTCTTGATGTATTCTAGAATTCTTCCTTCTGTCTCATGATGTACTCTAGATTTCTTTCTTCTGTCTCTTGATGTACTCTAGAATTCTTCCTTCTATCTCATGATGTACTCTAGAATTCTTCCTTCTGTCTCTTGATGTATTCTAGATTTCTTTCTTCTGTCTCTTGATGTACTCTAGATTTCTTTCTTCTGTCTCTTGATGTACTCTAGATTTCTTTCTTCTGTCTCTTGATGTATTCTAGACTTCTTTCTTCTGTCTCATGATATACTCTAGATTTCTTTCTTCTGTTTCTTGATGTACTTACCTCTTTCTGCTATCTAATGATATACTCCATTCATCCTTTTGTCTCATGTTATGCTCCGGACTTTATACGGTTCTTTTCTCTCACCATATAGAGCTCATTTGTAACCAATAAAAGCAACCTACCTATCTCGGAGTTACATTCGATGATAGACTGACGTGGAAGCAGCACATCAACAAAGCAACAGCAAAGGCTAGGAGAAAGTTAGCCATCCTGAGAAAGTTAAGTGGAACCACGTGGTGAGCCAGCCAAAAAATACTTTAAACTATTTACCAGCAGGGCATACGACCACACCTGGAATATGGGTCAGCTGCATGGTGTCCAGCATTAAATACCATTAGGAGAACTGGATAAAGTGCAAAACCAGGCGCTTCGCGTCATCACAGGCGCAATGAAATCAACACCAATAGTGGAGATGGAAACAGTGGGAGAAATACAAGCACTGAGAGAACACAGAGACACAAAAGTAATAACGCAGGCAGAAAAGTTTCTGAGTATGCCAAGCCACCCAATGGAAAACAGATTCCAAAATCTAGCAATGGGGCGGCTGAAAGGAAGCAGTTTTATCACCAGGCCAAAAGACTGAACAGTCAAACTACAGACCCACCAACATTTCTCATTCCCCTAAAGTCTGTGCCAGAGCAAACCCATTGGAGAGAGGAGACTGAACCAGAAGTATGTATCCAGAAAGAAGTGAAAGGAAATTTCGACAAGGATTAGCAGAACAGCATTCAACGCAAGACAGTCACTCTTAGTTTACTTGATGAAGAATACCCACATGATCT
Organism: Arion vulgaris; assembly: GCA_020796225.1. NCBI lineage: Eukaryota > Metazoa > Mollusca > Gastropoda > Stylommatophora > Arionidae > Arion > Arion vulgaris. The sequence goes on from CM036753.1 coordinate 12,165,234, forward strand.
CTGGGTCCGGGTATACACGGATGGGTCAGCAGAAAATGCAGTGAAGAATGGAGGAGCAGGAGTGTACATAGAATACCTAAACAACATTAGAGATGCGATTACAGTACCAAAGGGGAAATTATGTCACAACTATGATGCAGAAATTCAGGCAATCAAGTTCACAACTGAGAAACTGTTAATACCAGACTCGATCCTCAACCTGTTGTATTTTTCACTGATGCAAAATCAACACTCCAAGCACTCCAGCATAGAAAATTGCCAGGTCTACAGTATCTACTGTCTAAATTGTAAACAGCAGCGCAGGGTCGTCTTGCAGTGGATACCCTCTCACTGTGGAATACCAGGAAATGGAACAGCAGACCGATATGCCAAGGAAGGTGCTGCAGGAGAGCAACCGGATGTGCCAGTTACCTACCACCAAAAGAAAAGGATGATTGAATCAATCAGAAAGCCACAAATGCCAACACAAGACGATTACTATAATATGAGCAGACTGGAATAAGTTGTCATTCTGCGCTTTAGAACAGGACACAATCGGCTCCGCAGCGCCACATGTATACAAAATTCAAGATTGGCAATTCAGTCATTTTTACATGTGGACAGGCACACCAGACTGCAGAGCATATACTTCAAGACTGCCCCGAATATGATACACTTAGGAAAAATCACTGTGTTTAAATCCGTAAATCAGATATATAATATATTTGTATCAATATAATATGTTTGCATTTATACTAATTCAGTTTTTTGTGTTTAAATGTAGATCAGGTAAGAGAATATTAATATTTTTACAGCACTTGTAACTGTTAAATATTATCACTGGAAATGATAATGTTTTGACAATGGGACTCGAATTAAAAAAGGAACATTTGCAAGGACTGGGTATATTTCCGGTACGAAACGTGTGTCTGTAAGTGATAGATATATAGTTATTTAGGTAATATTGGGTTACTTTCATGTTATGTGTGTGAGAGAGAGAGAGAGAGAGAAAGAGAGAGAGAGAAAGAGAGAAGAGAGAGAGAAAGAAAGAGAGAGAGAAGAGAGAGAGATGAGAGAGAGAGTTGCTTAGGAAATATCTGCATTTGTCTACTTTTGCGTTTGTTATTTATTGCTCTATTCTTAGTAAACTCATATACGTTGAAGTGGAGACAATACAAAAACAAGTTAAATAAATGCATATGTCAAAACGGCTGCTAGCTGTCAATTTGACAGATATTCGTTATCTATTTATTCTGTTCTGTTACCTACAAATCTGACTAGCTTTGCAACTTATTTCTATCGTTCAATAACGATCCACCGTATTTTAATAGCATGATAAGCATCATCATAATATACCATTTCAATGACCCCCTCTCAACCCGGTTGCATCTTTGGGAAGGACTGTGAGCTTTTATATATTTTGTTATTACAGTTTGGAACAGAAAAGGAAAAACATTGTCTGAAGTCAATATAGAAAGAAACGCTTAAAGAAAGAGGAACACGAAGAAAGCTAGCTATGTTATAAAGAAATTCTTAGTACAAAAGTCTTGTTTAGATGAACCGTCCACATCAACAGCGACTGCTTTGGATTTGGTAAATAAAACTCAGTACCGCCCCAATCACTTCCAGAAGAAGTTGTTGAAGAGAGCCAAACATTAACACCATCAGTAGTACATGAAGAACCGTGTAGCAGTAACAGCGGCAGCCAGCAGATATCAAATACATTTTCTTCTGAACCTGCTTTATGGAATGCTTTCTGCGTGTCATCTGAAACTGGTCAAATACTGCTTGAGAGAGGATCACCCTCGCATTATTTGAAAGTGTTGAGTAATGGTTAAGTCTTTCAGAGAAGTTGGTTGATTTGCTCTTTAACAAATGATGCTTTTTTTGCTTTCTTTGTATATTATTTGATAACTCGTTTGCTATTAGTGACTGGCCAAAAACAAAGGCTATTCTGACTGGGGAAATCTTATAAGAGCCCTCACAATGCACGAAAAGTCTGTCAATCACAAAATGATTTTAGAGCATGGAAAGAATTGGACATTCGATTAAAGCATAAAAAAGCTATTGACGCTGAATATCAACGAATTATGAATATGGAAATTCAGCATTGGAGAGGAGTTCTAACAAGAATTATGTCAAAAATTAGACTATTATACTGTTGTAGTTCTGAGACCCAGACCATGGGGACCCTCGCCGGTGTTACGGAACTCATGACCTACAGCTGAGTTCTTCCTGTGTAAGAAAGAGATCGGATCACACATGGTTACTCACTGAAGTGCAATAACGATGGTCCTTTTAATCAATCAGCCAATCCGCTCTGAGAATTTGATTAACAGTCATTGTTTCTGTAGCTAGTGGGGAAACTTTGTCCAAATTAACATTTATAAAACACTACTTAAGAAGTTCAATAAGCCAAGCGAAATTTAGAAATCTGTCATTAATTTCTATTGAATCTACATTGGCTGCCAATCTAGACTACACGTCCTTAATTAACGAATTTGTTAAAGTTAAAGTTAGAAGGGTAAACTGTTGTAGATTGTTGTAGTTAATAGGTGCTATTATTATTTTTAAGTAGTTTATATTTTCGAAATAAAAGTCGAATTCGTAAATTTTGTGGTTTCATAAAATCCCAATCGAGTACTATTTTAAAGAAAATACATTTAAGGGGCGGCATTTCGAAAACTTGCATCATTGTGACAAAATATACCACACGGCCCTGACACCATGCATACGTTGGTAAAATCTCTAGAATGTTGTCAGGGATCTTTCAGAGTACAACCTACTACAAAATTCGTCCCATATAGAGCTCTTAGCTAGATTTGCACATCTTAGCAAGTACATCGTTTTCTCGTCTATTTGTTCTTGTCCTTAGTGTATTCGGGTTGTGTGATCGAGACATTCCTGGTATTCTGCCACAATTTAACAGACCGTTTACATTTCAGCACGACCTACTCTATAAATATAGTAGGTCGTGATTTCATCCTGGCTTCAGCGACTTTTTCACTCCACCCGGGAATCTGTGTCAAGTTTCTCTGTATATTGCAAGGAGCTCTACATTTAACTAAGTCTAATTTTGATGATAGTGACCTGACCTGTTGTGTTATATTTAAAAGTGTGCGCGCGTTTTGTGCCGCCATGATTTGCTTTAATCGACCAGTCTCATGCAAGGACAGTGATCAATGTCGCATTATCCCAGCATACTTCATTTGCAAAGTGGCAACAAAGTGAGAGTCACCAATTCCTCATCAATAACACTATCATTGTCTCCTGATCGACTGGCTAATCTAATTGCTCTTCCATGATTGCTGCACACCAGATCTGATGTCACCAATACTTCTTCTAACTATTCACCGTGTCTTTTGGTAGAGTTATTTCCCCACTGCCTATCCGTCACCACAGACTGACTATGTCTATCTCATACTGACTAAATAAACATTGCCTATACTATGTATCCACTTCGTGTGTTGACATCATCACAACAGACTATGTCTATCTCATAATAATAATTCCTCTTGTACCGTTATACGTTACATAGGACCTGCACGTAATTTATCCACACCGCTCTATCCTGGGCAACTCGCTCAATCTCATCCATGGAACTGAGACCGATATTTCTTGCCTCTCTCAGCAAAGTTCGTTTCAGGGTCTCCTTAGGTCGACCTCTCTTCTGAAACTTGTGCATCCCACTTCAATGCCTGCTTTGATATTCGTTGATCATTTCTCCTCAAGGTGTGTCCAATATATCTCCATCTTCTCTTTCTTATAACAGTTGTCACTAGTGGTTGACCAGACATGTCTCTGATTTCATCACTTCTCGTGAATTCGTGCCATCTCTATCTCATACTGACTAAATAACCATTGTCTATGCTATCTATCCACTTTGCTGTTGCGAGCATACACAATAACCATCACGTATGGGAACCTGAGTCTGCACTCTAACAGCTGCTTGTACGTGTAGGGTGTCACAGTTCCACATCGAAATGTCGACTAAGATCCAGAAATAATCTGCAAAGGACAGTCCATACTAACACAAGATTTAAGAAATAATCTGCGACAAGGGACAGTCCATACTAACACAAGATTTAAGAAATAATCTGCGACAAGGGACAGTCCATCTACACAAGATTTAGAAATATATGGACAAGTGACAGTCCAACTGACAAAGATTCAAGAAATAATCTGCGACAAGAGACAGTCCACACTGACACAAGATTCAAGAAATAATCTGCGACAAGGACAGTCACACTGACAATGTCTGGTCTAAAGGTAAATGACATGTATACATACATTGGTTTTGACAATTGCATGATTGAAAGTTAGCGATAGTAGTCATGCATTGATGTCATCTTCTAGTCGAGTATCTCAAGCACAGCTGATGTTTATAAGCTTGTCTTCATTCTGAGCATGTTTCTCATGAGCGCTCATATTGTTAACATGCTATCGCGTGGACAATAAGACAGTAATTCGTCCCCGACAAGAAACAGTTGCTGAAACTGAAGTAATATTTGTCGCAGTGATAGAGTCGTGTGGCTACCATAGCAATAGAGCTAGCATATCGTATTTGCAACTATGAATCGAATGTTTGACACGGTATTTTATCAATAATCTTGGGCTACTTATAATTCCTAGATATCGGAGTTATCAGTACGGCACGACGATCGTTAGCTTGTCCATGAAACGTGATTCAGGATAGATATACATTAACTAACGATTAGTTCAAAGAGCCCTACATTATGTACACCAGTGCTGTAGAACATATTTGTATACTGAGTCACATCTTGTTAGTGGCTGGAGAGACTCTTTAATTTCAGTTTCAGTTTCAGTTTGGAATATCTTCATTGCACTCCGGACATGTCCATAGGTGCTCCGATCTCCTTCGCAATATCTCCATCAGCGTCCAGCGGCTGACCGTCAGTTCTATTTTGATTGATGAGCCTACTCGTATACCTGTTGTACTGTTCTTTTCTTGCACACCAATCTTCAAACCCAGTTCTCGCAATCTAGTAGTTGAAGTGGATTGGTTTAGATGAAGGTCTTCTCTGCGGCCACGCTCTATGAGGGCGTTCACGATGTCAGCTCTGTCTATTGGCTGGCCCTCTGATATAGCGGCAGAGCCAGTCAGCCTGTTTGCTCTCTCATTGCTAACGACACCCATGTGCCCCGGAACAAAGACAAGTGTAATTCTGCAAATTGTTAACGCCTGCAGTGATTCAGTCCATTGCCTGAGCACCGACCCGGCCTCCAACTGTCAGATCATACTCAATGAGTCACTCAGAATGCACGCATGAGTGTAGTTTTGTGACTCTAGTCAGAGTAGTGCATTGGTCGCCGCCAGTACTTCCATTGTCATGCTGCTTGTTGTCATACTAAATGCACCACTGGTTTCCTTGACCATTCTGCCACATGAGCTTGCAGAGAAGACCCATGCAGACTTTTCGTGACGAACTACCGATCCATCCGTGTAGATCACAACGTCGTCTACATTGCAGTTTTCATCGATGGTCGCTTTGACGTCTGCATTCAACGCTGCTGGATTTCCCTCTCTGCGACCTTTGTCAAATTTAATGATGGTTGAAAAAGTGTTCCAGTATATTGGGAACATCGGTATCCATTCTTCTCCATAGTCAATATTATTGAGCCTGCATACCAGCTGAACAGTATCTGCGGCACGGCCAACCCATGACTTGCCCGCTTTAACCGATGCCCACCACTGACGCTGAGCTGTTCATACAATGGGTGATCCTTTTTGGCACTCATTTTGAGATAGGCACGTACTCTAGCTATCTTGACTCTATACTCCATGGTCGGAAAATCCATGAGAAACCTCATCGCCACACAGGTGTATCCTTGTGCAACGAGGATGATGCCATAGCTTCGTTCTGTATTCTCTCGTCTTTCAATTTGCGTTTTGCTGACAGTGAGGTTGGCCATTGCATATTCAATGGTGGAGAGGACCAGTGTCTGATACAAGATGACAAACAGTCATTGCTCGATGTTAACAGCCGCCATGACTCTCATTGCCGCCAAACCTTTGCGTGCCTTGACAATGACATACTCAACATGTTCCCGGAAACACAGGCTGCGGTCAAATGTCACACCCAAAAATGTCATCGATTTATCTACGGGCAAAACAATACCGCGAAGTTTCACACTAGGCGTACATGCGTTAATAGTGTGAATACTGAGTGAGAACCATGTTACTGTCGCTTTGGTAGGATTAACAAGTGCACCAGAGACATCACACCAGTTTGTGATGCGGCCAAGTTCCTTCTGTACCTCACCGGCAACTGCATCCTGTCTTTCCTTGTCTATACATTAGGATGTCACCAGCAAATGAGTTCTACCTCTGCCATCGAGTTGTTGCTCTGTGATTGACACCGTGTATATATTGAATAAGACAGGGAAAGAGGAGAGCCCTGTGGCAATCCAGAATGTACAGTCACCTTTTCAGAAAACAAACCACCACATCGCAGTACAACCTTCCTTTTGAATAGCGCAGCAGCTATCCATGGGATGTATAGAGGTGCACTTGAGTTTTGCGTGATGCTGACCACATCACCGGTTGTGTGCCGACGGTCAATGAAAATACAGGCCTAACACTGTATTGACCTATATACCACAAGGTATGAAAGGGTTCCTTTACTTTTTTTACTTACTTGGAGTTTGATAAGCTGGTGGATAAGATAATCATAGGACACTCTGTTGTATGCGTCTTCCAAGTCCACCATTGCTGCACATATTTCAATACCTGCATGGAAACCCTTGAAGACATCATAGGCGAAGACCGCAGCGTTGCACCATGTTTCTTTCCAAGATCTGTAACCTCCGAGTGAGTGGAAGATATGGCGATTTTCAGGTCCCATGCCAGTCGACGTGCCACGATTTTCTCAAGAAGCTTTCCTGTCGTGTTTTGCAGTGCAATAATTCTGTTGCTGGCTATCTGAGAGTGATCTTTGTTGGGCTTCGGCAATGGTAGTAGGTAGCTATAAAGCCACTCCTCCATGATCTCACCGTCCTGGATGCTGACGTTGAATTCTTTTACCAATTCCTCAATGTCGTCTTTTGATAAATCAGTAATATCCTTGTACCGAATGCCATCAGGCTCTGGCGCAGTGCTTCCAGACGTTTTCAGTGTTGTCCTGATGACCTCCGAAGGTATATACAGCTCTTCATCCACCACAACAGCGCTGCAAAGCTCTTCTATGGCCCCCTGTGTCATAAGTCTTTCGGCCTCGTCATTGTGGACTGTCTGCTGTATGTAGCGTTTGAGGGCAAGGTTGCAAGACTCTTTAATATTATATTTAACGAAAACTTCACCATGTACACTTCCAAGCTCAGTAGAATCTATAAGAAACAAATGGGTTATTGATAAACATTATAATTAGTTCACGAGTTGAAAAATGACATGTTACCAAATTCGACAGTAAGGATTTCAAGATTGAAAAAAATAATATATAATCCGCTTTTGATGGATTTCGTAATAGATTTTATAACTCTAATATGAGTAAATGATTGTTGTTCAAATAATCAATCCAAAGTTCTCATGTGAAAAAGCGTTGATCATACTAGAGATTTACAATCTTTCTAATATATACGATATTTAACTCCATAAAAAAGGAATGCTTATAAATAACAGTACGTCAAAAGTAATGGTTATATTAAAAATGCACCAGAAAAATGAATGATACGAATAAAGTGCACATTTCTTAAACAAACCAAGCAATTCGAATACCTAGTTTTTGAATAATTACATCAGATGGTAAATGTAACAGAGAGTCAACGACTCTAGGAAAGATTCCTGACAAATACAAAAACAGACCGTGTAATAAAACCTCATCATGGAAAGTGAACAAGAGAGTATGCCAGTGTTATGTAGAACTAGTTCTCATTGAGGTATTTGTATCATGGACAATAATTAACATGAATATTATGTTTTTAGAGGCTATAGAAATATAGTTTTATAGAAGATTGATGAGAATTTCATGGACAGTGAAGATGAAGATGTAGTTTTAGAGAAGATTGATGAGAATATCATGGACAGTGAAGATGAAGATGTAGTTTTAGAGAAGATTGATGAGAATATCATGGACAGTGAAGATGAAGATATAGTTTTATAGAAGATTGATGAGAATTTCATGGAGAGTGAAGATATAGTTTTATAGAAGATTGATGAGAATATCATGGACAGTGAAGATATAGTTTTAGAGACGATTGATGAGAATATCATGGACAGTGAAGATATAGTTTTATAGAAGATTGATGAGAATATCATGGACAGTGAAGATGTAGTTTTATAGAAGATTGATGAGAATATCATGGACGGTGAAGATGTAGTTTTATACAAGAATGATAAGAATATCATGGACAGTGAAGATGACATTATAATGTTCTCAAGAAAGTAGTCGAGAACAGATCGTTAATGAAACGCATTAGAAAGAAACGATTGACATTATTTGGACATGTTATGAAAATAGACATCTTGAATACATTGTGATAACGGGTATAATACAGGGAAAGTCATATAGAGTTTGAACATTGTGACAACTGGCATAATACAGGGGAAGTGAGATAGAGTTTGAACATTGTGACAACGGGCATAATACAGGGAAGTGAGATAGAGTTTGAACATTGTGACAACGGGCATAATACAGGGAAAGTCATATAGAGTTTGAACATTGTGACAACGGGCATAATACAGGGACAGTGAGATAGAGTTCGAACATTGTGACAACGGGCAGAATACAGTGGGAGCTGGCACTAATCCTCTGCTCTCACCTCCACGTGGTGACCCTGGTAATAGACGGTGGTTCCAGTCTGGCTAAGGGGGCAGGTGCTGTGGGAGAGCTACTCTGGGGCAAGTAGAGATGCAAAGGTAGTCACGCTAGATGGGATCCGCTGCAACACGGGCGAGCGAACTCCCAGAGTGGCTATTATTCTCGCCTCTCCCAGCCGATGTGAAAAGCTGGAAGGATAAACGTGGATAAACATGGCATTGCTCTTTCTTGAGTCCTCTCTCTTGAGCCGATGAGTATGTTGGGAGTGGGGTTGAACTGCACGTAGGTCCACATAGGCCAATCGAAAAGACGTCGACCTGCGCGAGGCGAAATTCGGAGCCCGTGCATGCTTTTCTTGAGCCCTTTCTCTTGAGCCGATGAGTATTCTGGGAGCTGCGCTGCGCGCGGGTCCACACGGACGGCATAGGCAAGTGTGAGCAATGCGGGAATTGACGGAAATGGTGAGGAAGGCACCAGAGCAGAGCGTGCACGCATGCGAGCGATGTACGGGTGGGCCCTCAGGGGACGAAATTTGTGACCCCATCACAGAGGTGAGGGACCGGGTTGAGTCACAGGCGGGGACAACCCAGGCAAATGCTAGCACGATACGGAAAGCACGGAAAATGTGAGCACGGCGAGAACTGATGGTGATCAGGCACCAGAGCAAAGCTAGCAAGCAAAGCTAGTGGTGGGTTCCACCGAGGGCAGGCGAGCATGGCACGGCATGCAAGAAAGGCACGGCGGCACGGCATGCGCGGCAGGCACGGCAGGCACGGCAGGCACGAGGGTGTGCGTCTCACCCGAGTGTGCAGGACAACTGGAAAGCACAGCAGAGGTAAAGCCAGTGTGCGTTTCCGCTCGCAAGGAACTACTGCTGCCTTGTAGTTTGATTGGGGACAATCAAAGGCTAGCGGAGCAAACCGTACACAAAACTGGACGGACGGCAAACCAAGAGTCCGCAAAACGACCGGTTTGCTGGGCAGATGGCGCTCATAAGCCCGGGATGGCAGGCCGTCTAAGGGTCGCTACCCTAAAATAAAATGGCAACCTGCTGCCTTGTGGGTTTTGTCTGGGGACAGCAAAAGGCTAACGGAGAACGAACCCAGTAAACGCTGGTTGAAATTGAACACACCACCGAAGGATACGCACATGAGCTCCAATAGGTACTGAAGGCTGTGCACGTACATCCGGTTCTAATTGTGGCTGTTTATATATCACAATAGAATGATAAAAACGGCTTAAGAACGATCGCAAAAGAGAGAGAGAGAGAGAGAGATAGAGAGAGTTTGAACATTGTAATAGCGGGCATAATACAGGGGGAATGATATAGAGTTCGAACATTGTAATAACGGGGCTAATACAGGTGGAGGGGTTTGAGATAGAGTTCGAACATTGTGACAACGGGCATAATACAGGGGAAGTGAGATAGAGTTCGAAAACGAAAATAAATTATAGACAGTTCAATATTAGAGACCTCTCGAAAACAGTATCATAACATATAACTAGAACAAAAGAGACAGTTGTGGAAGTGCATGAAATTCTAACATTCTTTGCATGGCACTTGATGATGATGATGTTGATGATCTGAATATACAAGTTGATATATATTTTAAGCTGCACGCCAATAGCATGTCGATTTAAGCTTTGAACGTTTCTTAGTTAAAAATGTAATCTATCATTTCATAAAAAGTTGGGATCTACTAGGTTATATAGACGTATGCAACAGCTGATATCTCCTGACTATTCATGCTAGGAAGATCTTAGGCCAGTGAACACTAAAACACAGTTCATAGTAAGACTGGTATGTATTGTTTATTACTATTATTTTAAGGAATTTACTCGATATTTGCAAAGCGTTCTCTTGAATAAAACTTAATGTGTTTTGTATTTCACGTAGAGGTCCTTGTATTTTTCGCTCTAGTGTCGTTTCAAGGGCCCCCTAATTATTCCTCAGTATATAATAATCGGGTGGCGTCTGTGGCGTAGGGGATAGTGACTCGGTCTATTAACCACGAAGTTCTGAGTTCGAATAACGCTGCGGACAATTTGGTTGCAAATTGTTTCTCGTGGATTTTACAAAAGACGATGGCACCACCCGTTCAGAAAGCTATGGCAAACTCCTGAACGTAATAATGCCTAGAAAAATCATAAACAGTGTTAACAAGCTTGGGTTTATTCGTAAAGTCATGTAAAGTCATACAATTAACTTTTTTATAAAATGTCCGAGACTGTCTGGAAGTATATGATCTGTGGTCTAGAGTGTCTGTCCTCCACCTCTACCTATGGCTGAATTGCCAAATTTATAATTATGAAAACAGCTATTAACATTACTACATCACTGCAAATGGCAGAAGCAGTTCTTCACTAAAAAAATCAGACAGAAGTGCCATACCACACGACCTGGCTAACGCCTGAATTCACAGCAGGCGAACTCAAGAAGAGGAAGAAGATCACTGTATGATCGTGATAGTTTCCACTGACTTCCTAGTTAATGAAAAGTATCACAATACTGTCACATTTAATCATGAAATTATATAATTGTTTATTGTATGTGACTGTTATATTAATAAGAAACTGTTGCCAGTTCATTTAGTTCAGTTTCAGTTTCAGTTTGGAATATCTTCATTGCGCTCCGGACATGTCCATAGGTGCTTCTATCTCCTTCGCAATATCTCCAACAGCAGCCAGCGACTGATCGTACCAGTTCGATTTTGATCGATGAGCCTACACGCATATATGTTATGTTGTTCTTTTCTTGCTACTCCATCTTCAAACCCAGCTCCTGCAATCTAGTAGTTGACGTGGATTGGTTTAAATGAAAATCTTCTTTGCGGCCACACTCTATGAGGGTGTTCAAAATATCAGCTCTATCCATTGGCTGGCCCTCTGATATGGTCGTAGAGCCAGCCAGCCTGTCTGCTCTCTCATTGCCAACGACACCCATGTGCCCCGGAACGAAGATAAGTGTGATTCTGCAAATTGTTGATTCAGTGATTCAGTCCATTGCCTGCCCACCGAACCAGCCTCTACCTTGCGGATCATACTCAATGAATCCCTCAGAATGCACGCATGAGTGTAGTTTTGTGACTCCAGCCAACGTAAAGCATCAGTTCATTTGTACCTGACACATCCCGACTGTCATAAAACATTTTTCAGTTCTTGACTAATGACTAGAACGTCGGTGTAACTTCTTCATACTAGCACTTCATACACAATATTCACACACAATATTCACACACAATATTCACACACAATATTCACACACAATATTCACACACAATATTCACACATAATATTCACACACAATATTCACACACAATACTCACACACAATATTCACACACAATATTCACACACAATATTCACACACAATATTCACACACAATATTCACACACAATATTCACACACAATATTCACACACAATACTCACACACAATATTCACACACAATATTCACACATAATATTCACACACAATATTCACACATAATATTCACACACAATGTTCACACACAATGTCCACACACAATATTCACACATAATATTCACACACAATGTTCACACACAATGTCCACACACAATATTCACACACAATATTCACACACAATATTCACACACAATATTCACACACAATATTCACACACAATATTCACACACAATATTCACACATAATATTCACACACAATATTCACACACAAAAATTTACACACAATATTCACACACAATATTCACACACAAAATTCACACACAATATTCACACATCATCTACAGTTAGACCATCGACTCTATTATTACTATATACCTGTGTGCCCTAATTCAACTCCAACATGGAAGAATAACTAAATTCTTCTTGAAACACTCCATATCAATCACTTATTAAAACACTCTTTGTGATGTGTATGTGATTTGAGCTTAATCGTGCCAGTTATGCTACTACAGGTAGGCCAGCTCAATCGATTTCAGCGATTCGTTTTAGTTAGCAGTGGGTCAAAGGGACATGGAGACAACGTCGTGACGGGATTAGTGAACTGGCACTAATCAAGATCCTGCACTACTTCCTCATCTTGACCCTGGAAACAGACATTGGTTCCGGTCTGGCTAAGGGGGCAGGGATCGAGGAAAAGCTGCAGGTAGTGGTAGTAGTGCAAGCATGGGAAAGCAATGCAGGGTCAAAAATCCCTGAACAAATTGCACGCATCTCCTGGCCGATGTCCGATAACAAATTGCCCGAATTTTGCAGAAACGTAAGAAAATAGCAGAATACGAGTCGTCAGCGAACGAATGCTAACTCCTCTGGAGCAAATGACCGCACCAAAATTGTCACCTACGGGGCAAGAGTTCTTAAATAAGCACATAGAAAAGTGGGCCCACATGTGGCGAAACTTGGAGCCCTGAGCCCGAGCCGAGCTGCATGTCATGGCCTTCTAGAGGTACGGCAAATGAGAACACTCAACGACCGCACCCGGATTTACAGCTTTCCGTCCGATGGGAAGGGCCCCACAAAATGAACATGAAGGGATGAGAGGTGCATCCAAAGCAGAGACGTGGGCCCACAAGGAGCGAAACTCGAGCCCTGTGCCCGAGTCGAGCTGAGTGTCATGGCAGTCTCGAGGCACGATAAATGTGAGCACGGTGAAAAACCTGATAAACACGGTGCAGTGGGGCAGGCACCAAAGTGGAGCGAATCGCGCATACGGATGATGCACAGCCTAGCCCACAGGCGGGGCAGATACGTAAGTCGCTGGCGATGAAGCGACGGGAAGGCACGGCAAACGTATGGATGAGTGGACCACCCAGATGAGCAGGGAAAGCCAAGCAGAGGCTTGAATCCATTACAACTCAAAAATATTGGCAACTGTCTCGGAAACACGGTAACGCATCGTGACAACATATAGGAAGATTGTGGTAAACTCCTTACAAGGGGCCAAGCGCAGATATACCTATTAAGTAAAGTTGGCAAAGCGCAAATCCTAAAGTCGCGTTTTAGTGCCTAACGAAACTACCTTCCACCCCCTCCTCAGGGACAACAGGGCAGGGTACTGTTGCATCAACAACTAACATCCCCAAAGAATTAAGGTGGGTGATGTTGATGAGCGCAAAATTTCAGTTGCGTTGCTAGCGCCGATTGAAACGACCTTCTAGAATATCTGTGCGCAGCGCCAGACCAGTGTTTCCCGTGGACAGGGAAAATGCAGAGTAAACATTTGCAAATTTCCAAGTGCCGACACGCGCCTCGAAACGGCTGAGAACACTCTTACTCAGGAACAAATTCACAGTGCATAGAAAAATAAGGCCGATAATGCAAAGTCTTGACTGGTACAGGGTGTTCAACTTAAAAGCAGCCTATGAATGTAGTTAATCTGGCATATATGTATGGAAATGAGAAGGTTCAGTTACGACGTAGTATAGGTCAAGGTTGTGTGATGGTATGTAATTGTAGTGCGGGAAGGGGCGATGAACAAATGTGACGTAGGACGAGCTAGTCAGAACCGGTTTAAATAGTACATAAACACAACGCGATAGGTTATCTGGCAACTTTCGATTTGTCAATGGTGCTGCAATTATCTTGAACACCCTGTATAAGCCCAAACGTTGGCTAAGGGCAATACTTTTCGGACGCTGGTCATCCAGCACAGAGTGAGATGACATCCAAACACTATGGCTCAGATCATATAAAGACTACGACAAAAAGATGATCGTAAAGGCGTTGATCCGGGCTACAATATACGGCAGAATGGATCGTTCCCTAGGGCTAGCTACCCTAGTAAATCAACATCTGGCTGAAATTAGATGGAAAGCATAGTCACCATGAGCGCATAATGGCACAAAGTAAAATCCGTTCTTGTCGAAGATCAATTATATATCACAAAGAGATTAATAAAATTGGCAGGGAAGAACGAACGAGAGAAGAGAAGAAGTTAGTAAGGTAGATTCCCTAGGCCCTACCTAAGTCGCCTATTACGATATGACTTGAAGGTCCCAGTGTTACTATTATTTGCTCATTTGAAACGCCGGCCGGAAAAACAAAGCCGAAATAACTAATGAAAACCAACATAATTGCAATAAAGCAAATCAAATCATTGGACAAATGGCGCCAATTTTTTAATGAACACATGTAACCATAAACATTAAAAAATCATTGTTCAATATAATATTTCTCTCAACATTATGCTTTCAATGCCAAATCTGGACGCTGACATCAAACGATAGATGAAAACTAGTCACGACAGAGATGGTTTCTACGCAGAAAGCTGGGAGTATCAAGAATAGGCCGGTTGAGAAATGAAGACATCAGGAAACAAGTCGGTACATTATCAATACTAAACTTCATCAAGAAACAACAAATTCAATGGTTCCGCCACATAAGCAGATTATCAACAGACAGTGCACATCAAAGAGCAATGTTACTCCGATAAACAGATTACCAACAGACAGTGCACCTCAAAGATAAACAGATTACCAACAGACAGTGCATCTCAAAGAGCAATGTTACTCCGATAAGTAGATACAAAGTAAAAGAGCGACCATGCAAAAGGTGATCCTCAGAGATAACAGGAGTGGCGGAAAACAATATTTATGAAGTGCGCATAAAGACCCGTTCTAGAACTCTATTCTTATCACGAAGCTGTAGGTAAAATAGGATTAGAGAAAGAAGATGAAAAGTGTCCTTAATCTTATGATATGTGTTATTATTTATAATTTTTTCCCCCAGTATTAACAAGTATTCATAGGAGCCTGAACTTTACCAAATATAATGGCACAATTCATGTATTGTCAACTTATCGTCTTGACTTGGACGGCCACATTGTTAGGATTTTCATATTCAGATGTCTACACGTCATCTGTGAAAATAATAAATATGGTTCTGATGGAAGAGAACATTTTGAATTCCCTGCACACAGAAGTCATTAACTTGAGAAACGATACAGCTTTGTCAGTGTTCTCAAAGTAAGTTCTTTATCATCTAAAATGTGATATTTGTCTTTGACTATTGTTATATCATGAATAAAATAAATACAAAGAGGCCTACACGTTGTGTTCTCCATCCAGCAATAATTGGGATCGGCTAGCCTCTCTTAGAATTTCATGTGGAGGCACAAAAAAGGTCATCTGCATCAACTACGTTGATCAGTTTCACCTGCAGCAACTCTGGCGATGATTATCACTCCATACTAGGTATCAACAGGCGGTTTTAATTCAGCACAGAACAAACTAAGTGACGAAAATATAATGCTTTCTGAATCAAAGGACGATGTACAACGTCATATGGACATCTTGCATGGGAAAATATGTGTAGAATTAATTGTCAATTACATCAAATCGTTCACAACAATTAACAATGTAGCCATATGCATCTTGTCGGTTACTGTCAAAAAAATAGCGCAAGGAAGAGAATAAACACATTAATGCTTCAATTATTGTCAAATTATTTAATCTCTTCATATTATTGTTCGTTTGTCATGTTTTTTTGTCCTGTCCTTGTCGTCAGAATGAACAAAATTACTTCATCGTTTTACTTTACCCAGTGTTACTATCTGTTGTATTCATAACGTATTCTAAATGTTTAAAGATGATGCGACGATGATTATACACCCTGATGAAAATGTCTCTATGGCTTGGAGATAAGGCATTCTCATCTCACACCAAAGGTATTTTTCGCGTCCTCGGTAACGATTATGATTTTTCCAGAGATTCTTGATCTTAATGGAGTTGTCGTTTCTAGTCTGATTTGAGACGGGTTATTAACCGTACGTTTCAAGTTGAGCAAATAAAAGAGCTTATGTCAGTTGAAAAGCAATAAGAGTATACTACAAATTTAATTTCCAAGCAAAATTCATTATAACAATTATAATAATATTTCTACCATAAATGTTCACTATCTGTCCAAAATTACATCGAGGACCATTGCTGGTGCTACAAATCTTGTGCACTGCCGTTGCTATCTTCCTGTACAATACATGATCGGAGCACTTATGCTACAAATCTTGTGCACTGTCGTTGCTATCTTCCTGTACAATACATGATCGGAGCACTTATGCTACAAATCTTGTGCACTGCCGTTGCTATTTTCCCTGTACAATACATGATCAGAGCACTTATGCTACAAATCTTGTGCACTGCCGTTGCTATCTTCCTGTACAATACATGATCGGAGCACTTATGCTACAAATCTTGTGCACTGCCGTTGCTATCTTCCTGTACAATACATGATCGGAGCACTTATGCTACAAATCTTGTGCACTGCCGTTGCTATCTTCCTGTACAATACATGATCGGAGCACTTATGCTACAAATCTTGTGCACTGCCGTTGCTATCTTCCTGTACAATACATGATCGGAGCACTTATGGTTATTTACAGAAAGGCAATGAGGAAAGTCATATCAGTCAATCAGTCAGTCAATCGTCAGTTGCTTTCATGGTATTTGTTTTATATTTGATGCGTGTATTTGATTCTATTTCTTTTTCCTCACATATTCTTGGCATTATCTATCGGTTTTCTTCATTTAAATTTTATGTCTCGTTATCGTGTATGTTCTCTGTATTTGTATTTTTTTCTGATGAAGTATTTATCCAGGACATTGAATTATATTTTGCCTTTATTAGAGAATCCGAAATCCCAATCTAGTCAGAACGCAGAATGAGAAGAAGAATTATATATTTGTGCAGCTTATTCCCATGTCATTATCATATTATTTCTACAATTACTTTCATTGCAAATTAATTTGTTACTATTTCTGAAACAAACAAACACTGGCCAAAACTGGCTTATGCATGCAGTGCAACTTCATTGTTTACAATCGCAGTAAATTTTAATTAGTTCAAAGTTGAAGACAAATATCTATTTAGTAGCTCCATTAACTAAATAATTACCTACCACCATCTTGTCTTTTTTCTCCCTGTCTCTCAGATTCATTTCAATATATGTAGCACTACAAAATTATTTCTATGTTCTCAAAAGGAAAGTATTTTCTTTATCGCATCTCCTTCATTTTGGTGATGGTATCATTTGTTCACCTATTACATTTATTATCTATGTGATAAATCACATATCAAATGTTATCAGATAACTTAGATATATACTTGGATTAATAGTTGACAGTGATCTTGCTCTCATTGTTATATTTATTAGATATATACATCCCAATCTATAGCTTGTAGCTTTATCTATTACAACAGCAATACTATCTTGAACATGTTTTCACGTTTTGCTGTTGTAACAATATCATCAATAAATCACAATATACACAAACTGAACTATTGTTCATAGATTAAATGAAATATTCTCAGCCAAAACAAGAACAAACCTCTGAAGTCGGATAAGGCACGCCTGTATGGCGTGGGACACTCATAATCAGATAGATTCAATGAAATATTCTCAGCCAGAACAAGAACAAACCTCTGAAGTCGGATAAGGCACGCTTGTATGGCGTGGGGCACTCATAATCAGATAGATTCAACGAAATATTCTCAGCCAGAACAAGAACAAACCTCTGAAGTCGGATAAGGTATGCCTGTATGGCGTGGGACACTCATAATCAGGAAAGCAGTCCTTCACTCAAAATTCAGTAAGAAATCAGTCAAACAATTGTTCTCTTACTACAGGTTTTACCATCATAGAATACAAAATTCAGTAAGAAATCATTCACAAAATTGTTCTTTTACTACAGGTTTTACCATCATAGAATACCAATAGTAAAAGAGCTACAGAATGATGTACACTTGCAAACTTATCTCAAACATCCTAATGGTATCTATCTCAGTATCAAGCAGTTTGCTAATGAATATCAGAGTTTACGATCTACTTTAGGTAAGTCAGTTAGTTAGTCACTTTCAATAATACTGGGTAACAGACAGTGGCCTCATTATGAGGACAGGTTTAGGTGTATTTTGACACCACGCCCCCATAGGTTTCTGAATTGAATGGAAAACAAATATTTACCTGGTGGGTTTGATGAAATAATATTATCTTTATTTAAGAATAAAATATCACAGAATCAAACTTGATGAAAACATGCAAGAGAATATAAATGGGAATATGTATACATTTGGGTTACGAATCAAATTATCCAGAAAATAATAGAAAAGCGTTAATGTTGAAAGTCTTGAAAATAAAAAATATATGGAAAAACGAGACCGCTATGAAGGCTAGAAAGGAATAAAGATCAGAGTAAATAACTTGGCCTGTCAGCATCTAAGGTAATAGTTGATATCCAGTAATTTAGTTCATTGTAAGTACCATATATATTTTCTTTTTGTCCAGCTGTTGGTGTGTTTTTTCTAATGATGAAGTTGCATACTTGTCAATGTCATGGTAACCTCTCTTTCCATTGTGCTTTTCTGCTTAGTGCAATGTTTTGTTAAATGTACAAAGTACAATACGGATGCCAGTCATGGTAAATAAACAAACAAATCGAAAAATCTCTGATGGCCACAGAGATGTGGTTTTACAGAAGAATGATGAGAATCCTTGGACTGCTAAAATCACTAATGTTCATGTGTTGAGTGAGGTCAAGACACAGAGAAAACTTATTATCAATATAGGAAAGAGGCAGTCATCATTTTTCCGGCATGTGATGAGGATGGTAGGTTTAGAACACACTGTAACAACCGGTACAATCGAGGGTAAACGAGACAGAGGAAGACAGAGAGAGAAAATGTTGGAAAGCTTGACTTCATGGCACGGAAGAGCTTCAAAATCTGAGGTGATAGCAAACATCAGTGACATAAATTTGTGGAGATCCATGATCGCCTACACTAGCTGGCACGGCACCTGATGATGATGAGGACAGGTAGAACGAGCGCCTGAGGAGACAGGTAGAACGAGAGCCTGAGGAGACAGGTAGAACGAGAGCCTGAGGAGACAGGTAGAACGAGCGCCTGAGGAGACAGGTAGAACGAGATCCTGAGGAGACAGGTAGAACGAGAGCCTGAGGAGACAGGTAGAACGAGCGCCTGAGGAGACAGGTAGAACGAGCGCCTGAGGAGACAGGTAGAACGAGCGCCTGAGGAGACAGGTAGAACAGCGCCTGAGGAGACAGGTAGAACGAGAGCCTGAGGAGACAGGTAGAACGAGAGACTGAGGAGACAGGTAGAACGAGAGACTGAGGAGACAGGTAGAACGAGCGCCTGAGGAGACAGGTAGAACGAGCGCCTGAGGAGACAGGTAGAACGAGCACCTGAGGAGACAGGTAGAACGAGCACCTGATGATGATGAGGACAGGTAGAACGAGCGCCTGAGGAGACAGGTAGAACAGGCGCCTGAGGAGACAGGTAGAACGAGAGCCTGAGGAGACAGGTAGAACGAGAGACTGAGGAGACAGGTAGAACGAGAGCCTGAGGAGACAGGTAGAACGAGCGCCTGAGGAGGACAGGTAGAACGAGCGCCTGAGGAGACAGGTAGAAAGAGAGACTGAGGAGACAGGTAGAACGAGAGCCTGAGGAGACAGGTAGAACGAGAGCCTGATGAGGACAGGTAGAACGAGAGCCTGAGAAGACAGGTAGAACGAGAGCCTGAGAAGACAAGTAGAACGAGAGCCTGAGGAGACAGGTAGAACGAGAGCCTGATGAGGACAGGTAGAACGAGAGCCTGAGGAGACAGGTAGACCAAGAGCCTGAGGAGACAGGTAGAACGAGCGCCTGAGAAGACAGGTAGAACGAGAGCCTGAGGAGACAGGTAGAACGAGCGCCTGAGGAGACAGGTAGAACGAGGGGCCTGAGGAGACAGGTAGAACGAGCACCTGAGGAGACAGGTAGAACGAGCACCTGATGATGATGAGGACAGGTAGAACGAGCGCCTGAGGAGACAGGTAGAACGAGAGCCTGAGGAGACAGGTAGAACAAGAGCCTGAGGAGGACAGGTAGAACGAGCGCCTGAGGAGACAGGTAGAACGAGCGCCTGAGGAGACAGGTAGAACGAGAGCCTGAGGAGACAGGTAGAACGAGAGACTGAGGAGGACAGGTAGAACGAGCGCCTGAGGAGACAGGTAGAAAGAGAGACTGAGGAGACAGGTAGAACGAGAGCCTGAGGAGACAGGTAGAACGAGAGCCTGATGAGGACAGGTAGAACGAGAGCCTGAGGAGACAGGTAGAACGAGAGCCTGATAAGGACAGGTAGAATGAGAGCCTGAGGAGACAGGTAGAACAAGAGCCTGATGAGGACAGGTAGAACGAGAGCCTGAGGAGACAGGTAGACCAAGAGCCTGATGAGACAGGTAGAACGAGCGCCTGAGAAGACAGGTAGAACGAGAGCCTGAGGAGACAGATAGAAAGAGCGCCTGAGGAGACAGGTAGAACGAGAGCCTGAGGAGGACAGGTAGAACGAGCGCCTGAGGAGACAGGTAGAACGAGAGCCTGAGGAGACAGGTAGATCGAGCGCCTGAGGAGACAGGTAGAACGAGCGCCTGAGGAGACAGGTAGAACGAGAGACTGATGAGGACAGGTAGAACGAGCGCCTGAGGAGACAGGTAGAACGAGCGCCTGAGGAGACAGGTAGAACGAGCGCCTGAGGAGACAGGTAGAACGAGAGCCTGAAGAGACAGGTAGAACGAGAGACTGAGGAGACAGGTAGAACGAGAGACTGAGGAACCAGGTAGAACGAGCGCCTGAGGAGACAGGTAGAACGAGCGCCTGAGGAGACAGGTAGAACGAGCACCTGAGGAGACAGGTAGAACGAGCACCTGATGATGATGAGGACAGGTAGAACGAGCGCCTGAGGAGACAGGTAGAACGAGAGCCTGAGGAGACAGGTAGAACGAGAGCCTGAGGAAGACAGGTAGAACGAGCGCCTGAGGAGACAGGTAGAACGAGCGCCTGAGGAGACAGGTAGAACGAGAGCCTGAGGAGACAGGTAGAACGAGAGACTGAAGAGACAGGTAGAACGAGAGCCTGAGGAGACAGGTAGAACAGCGCCTGAGGAGGACAGGTAGAACGAGAGACTGAGGAGACAGGTAGAACGAGAGCCTGAGGAGATAGGTAGAACGAGAGCCTGAGGAGACAGGTAGAACGAGAGCCTAATGAGGACAGGTAGAACGAGAGCCTGAGGAGACAGGTAGAACGAGAGCCTGATGAGGACAGGTAGAATGAGAGCCTGAGGAGACAGGTAGAACGAGAGCCTGAGGAGACAGGTAGAACGAGCGCCTGAGGAGACAGGTAGAACAGAGCCTGAGGAGACAGGTAGAACGAGCGCCTGAGGAGACAGGTAGAACGAGAGCCTGAGGAGGACAGGTAGAACGAGCGCCTGAGGAGACAGGTAGAATCCTGAGGAGACAGGTAGAACGAGCGCCTGAGGAGACAGGTAGAACGAGCGCCTGAGGAGACAGGTAGAACGAGAGACTGATGAGGACAGGTAGAACGAGCGCCTGATGAGACAGGTAGAACGAGCGCCTGTGGAGACAGGTAGAACGAGGCCCTGATGAGGACAGGTAAAACGAGCGCCTGAGGAGACAGGTAGAACAAGAGACTGATGAGGACAGGTAGAACGAGAGACTGATGAGACAGGTAGAACGAGAGACTGATGAGGACAGGTAGAACGAGAGCCTGAGGAGACAGGTAGAACGAGAGCCTGAGGAGACAGGTAGAACGAGCGCCTGAGGAGACAGGTAGAACGAGATCCTGAGGAGACAGGTAGAACGAGAGCCTGAGGAGACAGGTAGAACGAGCGCCTGAGGAGACAGGTAGAACGAGCGCCTGAGGAGACAGGTAGAACGAGCGCCTGAGGAGACAGGTAGAACGAGCGCCTGAGGAGACAGGTAGAACGAGCGCCTGAGGAGACAGGTAGAACGAGAGCCTGAGGAGACAGGTAGAACGAGAGACTGAGGAGACAGGTAGAACGAGAGACTGAGGAGACAGGTAGAACGAGCGCCTGAGGAGACAGGTAGAACGAGCGCCTGAGGAGACAGGTAGAACGAGCACCTGAGGAGACAGGTAGAACGAGCACCTGATGATGATGAGGACAGGTAGAACGAGCGCCTGAGGAGACAGGTAGAACGAGCGCCTGAGGAGACAGGTAGAACGAGAGCCTGAGGAGACAGGTAGAACAGAGACTGAGGAGACAGGTAGAACGAGAGCCTGAGGAGACAGGTAGAACGAGCGCCTGAGGAGGACAGGTAGAACGAGCGCCTGAGGAGACAGGTAGAAAGAGAGACTGAGGAGACAGGTAGAACGAGAGCCTGAGGAGACAGGTAGAACAAGAGCCTGATGAGGACAGGTAGAACGAGAGCCTGAGAAGACAGGTAGAACGAGAGCCTGAGAAGACAAGTAGAACGAGAGCCTGAGGAGACAGGTAGAACGAGAGCCTGATGAGGACAGGTAGAACGAGAGCCTGAGGAGACAGGTAGACCAAGAGCCTGAGGAGACAGGTAGAACAGGGGCCTGAGAAGACAGGTAGAACGAGAGCCTGAGGAGACAGGTAGAACGAGCGCCTGAGGAGACAGGTAGAACGAGCGCCTGAGGAGACAGGTAGAACGAGCACCTGAGGAGACAGGTAGAACGAGCACCTGATGATGATGAGGACAGGTGAACAGCGCCTGAGGAGACAGGTGGAACGAGAGCCTGAGGAGACAGGTAGAACAAGAGCCTGAGGAGGACAGGTAGAACGAGCGCCTGAGGAGACAGGTGAACAGGCGCCTGAGGAGACAGGTAGAACGAGAGCCTGAGGAGACAGGTAGAACGAGAGACTGAGGAGGACAGGTAGAACGAGCGCCTGAGGAGACAGGTAGAAAGAGAGACTGAGGAGACAGGTAGAACGAGAGCCTGAGGAGACAGGTAGAACGAGAGCCTGATGAGGACAGGTAGAACGAGAGCCTGAGGAGACAGGTAGAACGAGAGCCTGATAAGGACAGGTAGAATGAGAGCCTGAGGAGACAGGTAGAACAAGAGCCTGATGAGGACAGGTAGAACGAGAGCCTGAGGAGACAGGTAGACCAAGAGCCTGATGAGACAGGTAGAACGAGCGCCTGAGAAGACAGGTAGAACGAGAGCCTGAGGAGACAGGTAGATCGAGCGCCTGAGGAGACAGGTAGAACGAGCGCCTGAGGAGACAGGTAGAACGAGAGACTGATGAGGACAGGTAGAACGAGCGCCTGAGGAGACAGGTAGAACGAGCGCCTGAGGAGACAGGTAGAACAGAGCGCCTGAGGAGACAGGTAGAACGAGAGCCTGAAGAGACAGGTAGAACGAGAGACTGAGGAGACAGGTAGAACGAGAGACTGAGGAACCAGGTAGAACGAGCGCCTGAGGAGACAGGTAGAACGAGCGCCTGAGGAGACAGGTAGAACGAGCACCTGAGGAGACAGGTAGAACAGGGACCTGATGATGATGAGGACAGGTAGAACGAGCGCCTGAGGAGACAGGTAGAACGAGAGCCTGAGGAGACAGGTAGAACGAGAGCCTGAGGAAGACAGGTAGAACGAGCGCCTGAGGAGACAGGTAGAACGAGCGCCTGAGGAGACAGGTAGAACGAGAGCCTGAGGAGACAGGTAGAACGAGAGACTGAAGAGACAGGTAGAACGAGAGCCTGAGGAGACAGGTAGAACGAGGGGCCTGAGGAGGACAGGTAGAACGAGAGACTGAGGAGACAGGTAGAACGAGAGCCTGAGGAGATAGGTAGAACGAGAGCCTGAGGAGACAGGTAGAACGAGAGCCTAATGAGGACAGGTAGAACGAGAGCCTGAGGAGACAGGTAGAACGAGAGCCTGATGAGGACAGGTAGAATGAGAGCCTGAGGAGACAGGTAGAACGAGAGCCTGAGGAGACAGGTAGAACGAGCGCCTGAGGAGACAGGTAGAACGAGAGCCTGAGGAGACAGGTAGAACGAGCGCCTGAGGAGACAGGTAGAACGAGAGCCTGAGGAGGACAGGTAGAACGAGCGCCTGAGGAGACAGGTAGAATCCTGAGGAGACAGGTAGAACGAGCGCCTGAGGAGACAGGTAGAACGAGCGCCTGAGGAGACAGGTAGAACGAGAGACTGATGAGGACAGGTAGAACGAGCGCCTGATGAGACAGGTAGAACGAGCGCCTGTGGAGACAGGTAGAACGAGCGCCTGATGAGGACAGGTAAAACGAGCGCCTGAGGAGACAGGTAGAACAAGAGACTGATGAGGACAGGTAGAACGAGAGACTGATGAGACAGGTAGAACGAGAGACTGATGAGGACAGGTAGAACGAGAGCCTGATGAGGACAGGTAGAACGAGAGCCTGATGAGGACAGGTAGAGCGAGAGCCTGATGAGGACAGTTAGAACGAGAGCCTGATGAGGACAGGTAGAACGAGCGCCTGATGAGGAGACAGGTAGAACGAGCGCCTGATGAGGACAGGTAGAACGAGCGCCTGATGAGGACAGGTAGAACGAGCGCCTGATGAGGAGACAGGTAGAACGAGAGACTGATGAGGAGACAGGTAGAACGAGAGACTGATGAGGACAGGTAGAACGAGAGGCTGATGAGACAGGTAGAACGAGAGACTGTGGAGACATGTAGAACGAGAGACTGATGAGGACAGGTAGAACGAGAGACTGAGGAGACAGGTAGAACGAGAGACTGATGAGGACAGGTAGAACGAGCGCCTGATGAGACAGGTAGAACGAGCGCCTGTGGAGACAGGTAGAACGAGCGCCTGATGAGGACAGGTAAAACGAGCGCCTGAGGAGACAGGTAGAACGAGAGACTGATGAGGACAGGTAGAACGAGAGACTGATGAGACAGGTAGAACGAGAGACTGATGAGGACAGGTAGAACGAGAGCCTGATGAGGACAGGTAGAACGAGAGCCTGATGAGGACAGGTAGAGCGAGAGCCTGATGAGGACAGTTAGAACGAGAGCCTGATGAGGACAGGTAGAACGAGCGCCTGATGAGGAGACAGGTAGAACGAGCGCCTGATGAGGACAGGTAGAACGAGCGCCTGATGAGGACAGGTAGAACGAGCGCCTGATGAGGAGACAGCTAGAACGAGAGACTGATGAGGAGACAGGTAGAACGAGAGACTGATGAGGACAGGTAGAACGAGAGGCTGATGAGACAGGTAGAACGAGAGACTGTGGAGACATGTAGAACGAGAGACTGATGAGGACAGGTAGAACGAGAGACTGAGGAGACAGGTGGAACGAGGCCTGATTAGGAGACAGGTAGAACGAGAGACTGATGAGGAGACAGGTAGAACGAGCGCCTGAGGAGACAGGTAGAACGAGAGACTGAGGAGACAGGTAGAACGAGAGACTGAGGAGACAGGTAGAACGAGAGACTGAGGAGACAGGTAGAACGAGAGCCTGAGGAGACAGGTAGAACGAGAGCCTGATGAGGACAGGTAGAACGAGAGACTGAGGAGACAGGTAGAACGAGAGACTGAGGAATTTAATGGCCGTATGGCTAGTGCAGTGGTCGCGAAGCTGTTCAGATTAAAATTTTGATTTTATGTCCACAGCAGAAAAAAACTTGTCCTTAACGTGGATTGAACACTGGTCTTCCGTATGGGAGACGCGCCCTAATCCATTCATCCAGCCGCTCCTCGCTGCTAACGAAAGATGAAAATGGGATGAAAGAAATTAGAAGAACAAACCAAGCAAGCTCTGCAGGACTAAGGGAATAACAGTGTCACTAAACAACAGATAAGAGATAGTTTATCAGCAACATGGTGATTATAAAAGCTTACAATTGTTCATTGTTACTAAAATTATATTGTAGCTAGTGAAGCGTATCTTTGTCTTACCACAGGTTCAGAGCCGTCACCAGCAATAAAAGCTCAATTGTCTTCAATAGCAGATGAGAGTGATGTTGTCGGCGCCGACTATCTTTCTACGGCTGCAGGTTTGTATCTAAATAATAATGTCAAAAATAATGTGTCTGACAACCATTGATACCACATTGTATATCAATGTATCTGATGATCATTAACAGCAGGATATCTGGTCTCTGATGATCATTAACAGCAGGATATCTGGTCTCTGATGATCATTAACAGCAGGATATCTGGTCTCTGATGATCATTAACAGCAGGATATCTGGTCTCTGATGATCATTAACAGCAGGATATCTGGTCTCTGATGATCATTGACACATTTATGTGCAGTAAAATGTTTCTGAATATCATTGTTGCCCACAAATGTTCTAATTTATGATATCCAACGACAACAAGACCTAATATGTTTATGATTAATACTAGACATTATAGTTCGTTCCAAAATTCGTTATCATCTTTACCGACCGATATAAAATCATCCACTTGACAGAAATTCTTGATTTTTGCATTTTTATATAGGTAACAGTGACGACGTTCCAAAAGTATTTTTGCCCACCCAAACCTTTAGTTCTGTAAGAATTTCATTATATGTTATTACTAAAATTACCGTGATGTTGATCTGGTATACTTGTCGAAATTTTACAGTACGATTGTCAAGTTTGTCTATAACTAAGTATTTCCGTGTTCCAAATGCAATTCAGTGCACGTCAAAATCTGGAATCCCGTGGAATTAATCAGTTCCAATGTTTCCTACCGACTGTCATTGGCGTATGTACGCAACATTTACTTTCATTTATAGAAGTGGAAGGTATCATTTGTTCACTGTG
This sequence comes from Arion vulgaris, assembly GCA_020796225.1. Lineage (NCBI taxonomy): Eukaryota > Metazoa > Mollusca > Gastropoda > Stylommatophora > Arionidae > Arion > Arion vulgaris. The sequence continues at coordinate 12,192,547 of CM036753.1, forward strand.
ACCTTTCTTTTTATAATATGTAAAAGGAATACGCCTTTGCAATCATTCGCCACCATCTTGTGTATTACTGTAAGTTCTAAACTTTGATGATCATTGTGTTGTGCTTATGCAAAATTATATAACAAAAACGTTTTTGCATCAACTAAGCTATCTACCAATTAGATAAACATGGATTCGTAACGTCGTGAGGTATATAAGATTGCATGCAAAAATTACTTGTATCCATCAGATAGATTTTGTACAAATTAAACCTTAGTGTGATCACGAATTTTGGAACGAACTATAGTACTATTACTAGATATTAGTGCTAGACATTAGTACTAGACACAACATACTAGACATTAGTACTAGACATTAGTACTAGACATTAGTACTAGACATTAGTACTAGACATTAGTACTATAGTCTGTCCATTAATTCGTGAGCACGTTTGAAATTGATTTGCTCGAAAACTACCTGTTGGATATCAGTGATTTTTTGCATGCAGCCTTAGTATATCCATGACGCTAAAATAAAGCTAACCAGTAGTCCATAGATGCTACGGATTTTGCACATCGGCGAATTCCTTTGATCTTTTATGACAATTGCAAATGCGGGGGCTCAAATATTAGATTTTACAGTATCCCTAGAATTTGTCCATGTCAATTCTATTCATAGGTGTATCTCCATATTAACTTGATAGGTCAAGTAATTAAGTGTGTTGCCCTTTATGTGCAATCGTGAACTTGGATACAATATGCAACAGTTAGTCCTCCCTTCGGTCACCATTAGACCCCAGGGTGTCTTAACTTCACCACAAATTGTATGATGGTAGACGCATTTGGATATGGAAATGTATACGTTGCTATTTCTCAGTCTGTAATCAAAATATGATTTGTATCATCCCGAATCTGACGATTCCATGAGGTTGATAATTGTTACTGGCTGGACAAATTGTAATCCATCTCGGTGCCAGTACTCGTCTTCCTCTCGGAGCACATGTTCAACACACTTCTTCCAGAACTGCATGTCTATCATTGAGAAGGAGTCACGTGTCAGAACTTCAACATCACACATTTTAAACGTCCTGTTCTGTTTGGCAACTTGCCCTTTTACTTTAGCCCAGACAAGCTCTATCGGATTGAGCATGATATGGAGGTAGTCGCAAAGACGTGTGGCCGTATTCCGCAATGATTTTGTCAATATGAAACACCTTTGTCTTATTTGTCATCCTCACCAGGTGCAACAACTCGGGTTTCAAATATGTATCATCGAAGCTGACATTTTCCTTAGCAAGCCAAGTCCTAATTTGATCTTTTGTATTTGATGCAGTTGGTACTTTGTCTTCCGCTGATACTGCGTTGTGATAGGATGCATTATCCATTACCAAGCATGATGGTCAGTTTAGAATTGGAAGTAGATCTTTCTCCATCCAGTGCCTGAAAATATGTCCATTCATTTCTGTGTGGTAGTCCCTACCGTCGGTACTTTTGATTGGAAAATAAGTCCAGCGTCATGGACAAGACCTTCTTCACTACTTTCTGCATGTGTTAGTATAATACGCTGGCCTTTGCTGCTTGGTATTTTTCTTTCTGTTCACCGTCTACTGATTGCCATTCTTTAGCATTGGTGTGGTGAGCATTGACCCAGGATTCGTCCAAATATACAATATCATAGCCTTGCCTCCGCCGCTCACGGATCTGCCTCAGGTATTTACTTCGGCAGCAATTAAATGTGGCTTTCACAAATAATATTCCTGCCGCCTATAGTTTTTCTGAAGGTGAAGCCGGCGGCTCTTACAATTTTCATAGAGTACTTTTAGAAATGTCTATGCTGCAATCTGATTGCAGTTTTAATTTCAGTTTCCTGAGAGTAACAAGTTGATTTGTCGCAAACATTTTCAAGAGCTCCGTCTTATGACATCTATGTCAAAGTCGTCAATTGTTCTTTTCCTTCCTTGCTTGACATTAGTGCACTTTGTGTCCTGTTTAATCCATCGGGAAAAGGATTCTCTATTCAGACCAAGCGCCAGTTGCGCTCGTTTCTCAGGATTATGAATATCGCAATATAGATGACCTCTCTTAGATTCCCTACGGAAGTGTTGGTATAGTAAAACTGTAACCTTCTGCATTGTTATAAATGTGCACTTCAGACTCATTATGAATGTGATATCAATGTCAGTTTTGATAAGCCAACAAATATGATACAATAGCTTCATACAAATAGCGAGATACGCCTATAACTATACAACGGTATCCCAATTATAACGTCATATGCTTTCCGCTTTCAAAGTCGACTGGGTTAGGTGCACGGGATTTCGTGAAATTGTTGTATACTCACGATATTTCTATGTTACCATAATGTATTTTTAGAACAACGCGTCTGTGTACCGTAGATCTGTTACTATTGTGTACAATCCGTTGAGGTTGATTTTAATATAACCTGAAGAAGAAATATTTCAAACTACATCAAATTTTCTTGGAAAAAATATTTCTCTAGCGTCATGGATATTCTAAGGCTGCTTGCAAAATATCACTGAGATCCAACAGGTAGTTATCGAGAAAATCAATTTCAAACGTGCTCACGAATTAATGGACAGACTATGGACATTAGTACTGGACATTAGTACTGGACATTAGTACTGAACATTAGTACTAGACATGAGTACTAGACATTAGTACTAGACATTAGTACTAGATATTAGTACTAGACATTAGTACTAGACATTAGTACTGGACTAATACTTGTGAGCGTCTGTAGCTTAAGTGGTAGTGAGCTCGATTGCATACCCACCCGTACCTGGTTCAAACTCTGCGGTGGGCAAGTTTAGAAGCAATTTATTTCACTCGGTATTTTACAAATAAAACAAATAAATATCACTGTTCAGAAAGCAACGGCCAACTCCTGAACGTATACGTGGTGCCTGGAAAATTGACCACTCGTTCGCTGTGGTTGATGGTAACGTCATGTAAAGGATATGCCAAGATTTTCATTGTCACTAGACAGCATTATATAGTGTGCTTCAGATTTGTATTGTCACTAGACAGCATTATAAAGTGTGCTTCAGATTTGTATTGTCACTAGACAGCATTATAAAGTGTGCTTCAGATTTGTATTGTCACTAGACAGCATTATATAGTGTGCTTCAGATTTGTATTGTCACTAGACAGCATTATAAAGTGTACTTCAGATTTGTATTGTCACTAGACAGCATTATATAGTGTGCTTCAGATTTTCATTTTCACTAGATAGCATTATATAGTGTGCTTCAGATTTGCATTTTCACTAGATAGCATTATATAATGTGCTTCAGATTTGCATTGTCACTAGATAGCATTACATAGTGTGCTTCAGATTTTCATTTTCACTAGATAGCATTATATAGTGTGCTTCAGATTTGCATTTTCACTAGATAGCATTATATAGTGTGCTTCAGATTTGCATGCATGCCAATATATAGTTTGTTTCTTTCTTTCTTTTCTCCGATTCTCTTTTTTCCCCCACAGCGTTAGAATAAAAAGAGTTTTCCAAACAGTACTTTTGTGTGCGCTTCATAAACTGTACTTTTGTGTGCGCTTCATAAACTGTACTTTTGTGTGCGCTTCATAAACTGTACTTTTGTGTGCGCTTCATAAACTGTACTTTTGTGTGCGCTTCATAAACTGTACTTTTGTGTGCGCTTCATAAACTGTACTTTTGTGTGCGCTTCATAAACTGTACTTTTGTGTGCGCTTCATAAACTGTACTTTTGTGTGCGCTTCATAAACTGTACTTTTGTGTGAGCTTCATAAAAAGTGTCTTTTGATGTCTCTGGTTTTTTTTTGTCTGTTTCTGATGAACAGTAAGTGTAACAGAATCAGCTGATGCTCATCAACAATTGATGGAGAATCAATGTTTACTTCTATTTTCAGTCTTGAGTCGTCGGCTTTTGTAATTCTAAATTAGTAAGTGGTCAACCTAGAATCCTTTGAGATAAGAACAGGGGTGAGGCATGGATGCCTGTTATCATCATTTTTGTTCTTGCTGCGATAGATTGGATTATGAAATGAACAAAAACAGATAACAGATTGGGAATACAATGGACACTTATGAAACAACTAGAGGACCTGGATTTTGCAGATGATCTGACATTGCTGTCCCACAACCACGCACAGATTAAAGATAAAATGAATAAGGTAAATAATAAGTCTCAGCAACTAGGTTTGAAAATACACAGGGAAAGGAGAGACCAAGATAATGAGAATAAATGCAGCAAATGTAAACCAGATTATGCTGGAGGAAACAGCTCTACAAGATGTAGAATCATACACATAACTTGGTAGCAACATAGACACAGAAGGAGGAACAAACAAAGATGTCAAGATAAGAATACAAAAAGCAAGGGAAACTTTATTGCATTGAGTAAAATATGGAAGTCAAAGGAGATCAAAACAAACACGAAGCTGAGAATATTTCAATCAAATGTGAAGTCAGTGCTGTTCTATGGCTCAGAAACATGGAAGACAACAAAGGAAACCATCAGAAAACTGAAATCTCATAAGTTTAGAAATCTCATAAGTTTAGAAATCTCATAAGTTTTGCAATGTAGTTTTGCTGCAGGACACCATATTCTTCTTCTGTGAATGTATCTGACACTTAATTTCCTGAAATCTGAAAATATGTTGGTATTCAATTGACCGTGCTATTTTTGAATTACTGATAATAAGGCAAATTAGAACACTTCATGCATTGCTATTTTACATTTAAGTAAGTGTTATTACTTACAGTGCTTCTGCCAAAGAAGACGTTCTGGTTCGTAGTTGTATTTAATAACAATGTTTGCTGCACGTCTTAGAGTTCTAGCTTCGATGTAATTGCTGAAGTTTTTAGTAGCCTTTCTCTGTTGTACGTACTTATTAGTTCGTTTTATATAGATGTCTCACTCTCTCTCTCTCTCTCTCTCTCGGGGATCGCTATGACGAAGTGGTTGAAACGTGTGTCTCTCGTTCTGAGAGCTATGTTTTGGAATTTGAAATAAGTAGCATGTGTAAAATTTTTCATGAGATCCCTAGGATTGCTGCAGGAGCAACGGAGTTCGTACTTTGTACAACACTCTCGGCAAATGACGTGTTCTTTGCGTCGACAGAAACGAAACCATATGGGAAAATCCGGTGCAATGAAGTAATAATTCTTGGCCTTTAGATCCCTTATTTAGACGTCTCTGTCGCCGTTTACAAACATATTTCTAACAAACACTTGTGTACTTGAATGTGATTATATTTTTACTAGTAAAGTTTGCATCATGAGAGTTTAGCTACTTTAATCTCTTTTTTGTCTTCAGATTGCAACAGATTATATTAGTTGTAATGTGATTAGAAGCTTAGAGAGATTAAGTGGTTACACATTGTGACAAACGACTCGAAGCACACAGTGCAAGTCTGCTAGTTCTTCATAACACACTCACACATATATTCAGGACGTAGTTAGTAACGTTTGAATTTCACACCGCTAACTTTCCTTTTCTTCACCAAACATTCAGAATAATGAATTCACAAAATGGCAGTGATCACTATGAGACAATTCTCAGTGTATTATAATATACCAGGCATACCACCAGGAACACAGAAGAAGAAGAACAGAACAGCGTTCTTTAATAAAAGAGATTAGACATCTTAAACAAATATAATTTATTTGTTTGTTAATTAATTACGAAATTATCATTTTTTGTTTGCATTGAAAAAATGAAAATCGTGGCAAATCCTTTACAGGACTTAGCCATCAACGACAGTAAACGAGTCGTTGATTTTGTATGCACCAGTTATAGGTTCAGTAGTTTGCCATTACTTTCTCCTTAGAAAGGTATATTTTTACAGTTCGTAAAAATCTAATTGAACGAATGTGCTTCCAAAGTTTCCCGCCTCGGAGTTTGAACCAGGTACGCTTGAAATGTGATCGAGCTTACTAACGCTTAAGCTACAGACGTACACTTACAGACGTTATATAATTATCATATATTTATTTCTTACTTACTTATTCCGCTCCTCGTGGAGCATAGGGTCTCAACAGTTGTTGGCCACTCTTCTCGGTCTCTGTGTTTTCTTTATGGTCTCCCAGGGTAGTCGAGCACTCTTCTCTGTCTCTGTCTGTTCTCTTTATGGTCTCCCAGGATAGTCGAGCACTCTTCTCGGTCTCTTGTCTGCTTTCTTTATGGTCTCCCAGAATAGTCGAGCACTCTTCTCGTCTCTGTCTGTTTTCTTTATAGTCTCCCAGGATAGTCGAGCACTCTTCTCGGTCTCTGTCTGCTTTCTTTATAGTCTCCCAGGATAGTCGAGCACTCTTCTCGGTCTATTGTCTGCTTTCTTTATGGTCTCCCAGGATAGTCGAGCACTCTTCTCGGTCTCTGTCTGTTTTCTTTATAGTCTCCCAGGATAGTCAAGCACTCTTCTCGGTCTCTGTCTGTTGTCTTTATGGTCTCCCAGGATAGTTGAGCACTCTTCTCGGTCTCTGTCTGCTTTCTTTATGGTCTCCCAGGATAGTCGAGCACTCGTCTCGGTCTCTGGCTGTTTTCTTTATAGTCTCCCAGGATAGTCGAGCACTCTTCTCGGTCTCTGTCTGTTCTCTTTATAGTCTCCCAGGATAGTCGAGCACTCTTCTCGGTCTCTGGCTGTTCTCTTTATAGTCTCCCAGGACAGTTGAGCACTCTTCTCGGTCTCTGTCTGTTCTCTTTATGGTCTCCCAGGATAGTCAAGCACTCTTCTCGGTCTCTGTCTGTTTTCTTTATGGTCTCCCAGGATAGTCGAGAACTCTTCTCGGTCTCTGTCTGTTTTCTTTATGCTCTCCAAGGATAGTCAAGCACTCTTCTCGGTCTCTGTCTGTTTTCTTTATAGTCTCCCAGGATAGTCAGCACTCTTCTCGGTCTATGTCTGTTTTCTTTATAGTCTCCCAGGATAGTCGAGCACTCTTCTCGGTCTCTGTCTGTTCTCTTTGTAGTCTTCCAGGATAGTCGAGCACTCTTCTCGGTACCCGTCTGTTCTCTTTATGCTCTCCCAGGATAGTCAAGCACTCTCCTCGGTCTCTGTCTGTTTTCTTTATGGTCTCCCAGGATAGTCAAGCACTCTTCTCGGTCTCTGTCTGCTTTCTTTATAGTCTCCCAGGATAGTCGAGCACTCTTCTCGGTCTCTGTCTGCTTTCTTTATAGTCTCCCAGGATAGTCAAGCACTCTTCTCGGTCTCTGTCTGTTCTCTTTGTAGTCTCCCAGGATAGTCGAGCACTCTTCTCGGTACCCGTCTGTTCTCTTTATGCTCTCCCAGGATAGTCAAGCACTCTTCTCGGTCTCTGTCTGTTTTCTTTATAGTCTCCCAGGATAGTCGAGCACTCTTCTCGGTCTCTTGTCTGCTTTCTTTATGGTCTCCCAGGATAGTCGATCACTCTTCTCGGTCTCTGTTTGTTCTCTTTATGGTCTCCCAGGATAGTCGAGCACTCTTCTCGGTCTGTGTCTGCTTTCTTTATAGTCTCCCAGGATAGTCGAGCACTCTTCTCGGTCTCTGTTTTCTTTATGGTCTCCCAGGATAGTCGAGCAATCTTCTCGGTCTCTGTCTGTTTTCTTTATGCTCTCCCAGGATAGTCAAGCACTCTTCTCGGTCTCTGTCTGTTTTCTTTATAGTCTCCCAGGACAGTCCAGCACTCTTCTCGGTCTCTGTCTGCTTTCTTTATAGTCTCCCAGGATAGTCGAGCACTCTTCTCGGTCTCTGTCTGCTTTCTTTATAGTCTCCCAGGATAGTCAAGCACTCTTCTCGGTCTCTGTTTGTTCTCTTTATGGTCTCCCAGGATAGTCGAGCACTCTTCTCGGTCTGTGTCTGCTTTCTTTATAGTCTCCCAGGATAGTCGAGCACTCTTCTCGGTCTCTGTTTTCTTTATGGTCTCCCAGGATAGTCGAGCAATCTTCTCGGTCTCTGTCTGTTCTCTTTATAATCTCCCAGGATAGTCGAACACTCTTCTCGGTCTCTGTCTGTTCTCTTTATAGTCTCCCAGGATAGTCGAGCACTCTTCAGTTCCTCAAGAAGACTTCGTCTTAAGTTCTTTTTAGGGCGTCCACTTTTCGTATTCCTTGCGGGTTCCACTGAGGTGCTTGTCTAGTGACACTCGACTGTGTCTTCTGTAGGGTATGCTCGACCCATCGCCATCTTCTCCTCTTCACCTGGGCAATCATGGATTCCGGCCCATTAACATATATTGCATGCATTTAAATACATAACTAATAAATAAAAACGGCCAGTTCACGAGTAATGTAATTTCGTATTTATAAATCAGATATTCTTCAAAGTAGAATGTTTACTATTCTATGAAAATTCTTTCCGTGCATATCTAAACTATATCACACTCATAAAAAAACTCACAAAATATCTCACAGTATCTCAAGACGGATATATCATTATAGCGACACACGTCTCATCGCCTCGTGACACCATTCTAGTCAATGTGTTGACACACATCTTACAACATCATGGTACACATCTAGTGTGTATACATTATGTATCTGGTTAACATGATCAGCAGTAGTGTCATCAAAAACTGTCACTCCTCTCACCTTAAATAACATCCCTTTCATCTACACATGATACTCCTATAATGTCCTTATGAAACTTCTCTCATCGTAACCTCTCATGAAACTTTACTTTCCACGCAAGATACTACTTTCAGTTCTTCATGAAACTTGAAAACCCACGCAAGATACTACTTTCAGTTTTTAATGAAATTTTTCTACCCCAGCAAGATATGACTTTCAGTTCTTCATAAAACTTCACCGATCAAATAGTATACGCATCTCAATGCTCCATAACGCTTTATCATTTATTCATGATTTATCTCTCGGACAAAAATGACTAATACATACATCATTACTATTTCAAACAATGAGTAGCCTCATATGTCATTAATACATTACTAGTTTATATTGCAGAATAATTGTAGTCTTCTATAGTTAGCGTTAATGTGTTGTCTTCATAATTTGTACAGAGAGTTTACAACTTGAACGCATCTGAGATGGTCAGAGGAAACTACTTAGGATGGCTTGGACCTGAACTTGACGAAGCAGATGCCTGGAAGATTGGTGAAACCGCATTCACAGGTCAGCTGTCCCGTAGCTTTTAGTTCATCTTATTTCTTACTCTTAGTACATATATCTTTATATGACTGACCATGTTAGTTTTTCACTGTTCATAAAACAATGTTGTTCTTCCAGTATGGGAGCACATTTTCTCATAAGCACACATACTCCTACATGTACTCTCTTTGTATTGTCGGTATATTTCAAGAGAACTTCACATACTTTTATATGATTAGTTTCACTGATATGTAATTAGTTTCTCTAGAACCATAGAAACAACTCATAATCTTTGTCACTCTCTTTCATTTAAACTACCAGATAATCTTGTCAATTTGCACTTCGTTTTTCAATTGTTATATCGACATTTTATTTAAAATTTGCTGCGACAAACAAGCTCCCAATTTATATAACTTGACATTGTTCTTTTTAATTATTTATATAATTGTTGCATTTTTCAACACATTGATTTCAATATCTGACATTTTCTTATTTTATTTATAAACTGACTTGTCTAATTTTTCGACATGCTTAAACAAAGACTCTTTGTCAATTTATATAACTTGACATTGTTCTTTATTAATTTGTTTTTTCCTTTACATTGTCTACCTCTTTTTTCTTCTTCTTCGAGCGCTCCATATCGACCACTTGTTAACCACTCTTTGTAATTTGTATGTGATCCGAGGTTAAGAGAGATTCACGTTGTGCCACTTACGCGCCTACAAGTAGACCAGCACATCCGATTTCTGCAACGCTTTCTAATTACTAGCGTAACTTCCCTAGGTCATTACATCATTCGCTTCTTATGACATGCCTTGCAGGGCGCAGTGTTGCTATTCTTTGTACCCCTTGAGGGCCCCGGCAACTCACGAGTATCTTGACACTTTTATAAATTGTGATATTCTTCACTGCGTGTTATTATCATCGATTGCGATGGACGGCTATTATCATAATATTCACATAACATACCCCATGTACATGTGGCGTCAAGATATTATATTTCGCGTGTATATTTCTCTTATCGTGTCAATAATTGTTGTTCTCATTGTAATCTTATGTTCTACTGTTTTCTCTAGAAATAATTTTATGTTTGATCTACAGTGATTAAATACATGCATGTTTGTTGTTTTTTTCGAATAAACAGAAGGAGATTTAGATCTTACAATCCAGTGGTTGTATGAAGCATTGGCAATGACAAGAAAGAGCGAACCGCCTATAGGTGTGGGGAACTTTGAAGAACCCGTTTCTGAAACAGGAAGAATCTTAGCCCTCATTGGCCGATCTTATCTTAGAGTAAGGTTATTGTGTGGGGTAACATTACTTAAAGTAGTACTGTATTTATTGTGTGCGATAACATTACTTAAAGTAGTATTGTATTTATTGTGGGTAATTACTTATGTATTGTATTTAGTGTGCGGTAACATTACTTAAAGTAGTATTGTATTTATTGTGTGCGGTAACATTACTTAAAGTAGTATTGTATTTATTGTGTGCTGTAACATTACTTAAAGTATGTACTTATTATATATTGATTTTGTGTGTAACATTACTTAAAGTAGTATTTATAGACAAGTCTTGAAAATCAATTATGTTCTGAAAGTGTTACATAAAGAAAAATGATAAAAACATCTGTTAAGAAACGATGTCTGCTACTTCCACACTTGCAAACTATCTTCGCTCATGTTTTTGGGTTTTTTAAAATTAGTCGTGGGCTCTTAACTTTTAGTGCCGCAGAGGATGATATCCGGTCACGTTTTAAAGTATAAAACCCAGAGCGTCGTCAATCTTTCAAACGATAGCAGCTCTAAATTTGTGTTTTTTATTTAGTTGCCCATTGGCTCTATGTAAAAGTAAAAAATTTCTTATATCTTGGTCAGATGATAACAGATGTTAGCAGATGTATAACAGAAATTAAAAAGAGAATAGTAATGGCCAAGGATAATTTCAATAGTATGAGAAAGTTACTGACATCGAAACAAATTACAAACAACCTAAAAATGAAAATTATCAAATGCTATATATATCCTATATTAATGTATGGCTCGAAACATGGACAATGAACAAGCAGTTAGAAGACAGAATTGATGCATTTGAGATGTGGGTATATAGAAGAATAGGTAGAGTTTCATGGAATAGAAGAACAGATAAATAAACAATTTTTAGAAAACTAGGCAAGAAGAAACAATTATTAAGAGAAATAAAATTCAGACAAATAAAGTATTTTGGGCACATAAAAGACATGACACCATGATAAAATCTTTACTAGAGGGGAAAGTTGAGGTGGAAGAGGAAGATCGATAGATAAGGTGGGAGGGTAAATTTAAGAAATGGACCTGTTACAGTCTGGCGGAGTGCAATACCAAGGCGAAAGACAGAGGTGCTGGAGATTCATTGCAGCCAACCTTCGATGTGGAGACGGCACCTGATGATGATTAGCTCTATGAAGGCTCCACCCTTTGGTAACGATCAAGTGGGCCCACCATGTTCATGATTACAAACACTCTCAGTTAAAGCATGCGAAACGTAGTCTCTTACGTCTATGATCTTCTTCTTCTTCTTTGCGTTCGTTCTTTACAACCAATTTTAATCACTCTTTGTGATATGTTTGATCTTTGCCAAGAACGTGTATAGTTGTACATTGATTTGGTAGGCCCCTAAACGCATAGACTTCTACACGTTTAGGACATGTGCATCCGATTTCACCCAAACCTCCTTAGTCGCCTCTTACGACATGCGTGGCAGGTAACATTGGTTCTATTCTTTACACCCCATATTTGGGCCCCGGTAACCACTCGTGCGACTTCTATGATGATAATAATGTATGTTGTTTCCATGCTAACAAATTATACTTGATTCATTTGAACAAATCTTATATTACTTGCAAACTAACACAATCATTGTTACTTTCATACCAACAAAGTATGTTAATTCTTTGCTAGGCAACTCTTGTACTTTAACGTGAACAAGCTATGTATCTTACTGGTATGCTTTTATACTATGAAAATGAATGAAAATCGAGGCATATACTTTACAGGGCGTAGCCATCAATCACAGTAAACGGGTCGTTGATTTTCTAGACACCACTTATACGTTCAGTAGTTTGCCATTGCTTTTTGAACGGTGAGGTCTATTTTTATCTTTTGTAAAATCCTACCAAATTTGCTTCCAAATTTGCCCACCGTGGGGTTTGAACTAGGTTCGCTTGGGTTTGGAATCGACCTCACTGCCGCTTGAGCTACAGCTTTATACTATACTAGTTTGTTTTTTCTATGACAACAAATTACATATTTTTTAACGTTAGTCGTCTGTGTCACAATGGTTCAGTTTTTTTTAAAGTTATGAAGATAGAGATTACTTTGATGATGATGGTGATGAGGATGATGATGAAGATGATGATAATGATGAGGATGAGGATGAAGATGATATGATGATGATGATATGTTGAGTATGAGTGCATCAGTAATTGTTGTTTTTCTTTACGTTGTTAATTACAGCAAGGGCTACCAGACAAAGCAAATGATATGTACACACAAGCTGCTTATATAGGTAAGCTTTGTGAAATTATTTTCACATTTCTCTGTGTATATAATACACAAACAATTGATGAAGTCAACACAATACATAGATAATTACCGATCCAGGGGATATCATTATTTACACTGATGGCTCTGTCAGATGCAGAACCAGATCTTATTCAGTACATAGAAACGGTAGCACACTTCGTGAGAACTTCAGCGCTTTCGAGACAACAACGTCGAGCATGGAGATCATCGCTGCCTTCAGGGCTCTCTTGTGGGTGGTTGCGTTGAAAAAAAGACTACCAATACGATTAACATATCAGACTCGATGAATATGCTTCAAATGATTAAATCTGGAAGCTGTGCCTGAAATGGGTGGACAAGCATTCGAAGCTAACATCTGAAGAAAATGACTTAGCTGTACATGCCTGGACATACTGGAGTGCATGGTAACGAGCGTGCTGACTTTCCAGCAAACAATGCCCCGACTCAAGCGGACAGAAGTATGGACAGAGCCGATGTCATCAATGCGGTTCGCTCTCATTTATGTGATATGTGCCAGTCTCAGACACTGGAACGAGTGCGAGAACTAATCAATTTCTCATGGCTAAGGTGAGTAAGTGGACTTTGGGAGGCTGTAGCAGGGAGAACAGAGCAAGCATGAGAATGAACATTGTACCATACGTCGATCACACAACACAACATAAAATTGATTCTGCTAAATCTGAAATATATTAACTTTACAATGTACGTCAATAATAAAATAAACAGATGTCTCAACCAAGTAACATTTTTCAAACAGTAATGCGATTACATCTTTATTAAATCTTATTTGTGTAACCTGGAAAATTGATTTTCTTTTTAAGATTGACATTCCGTCAAGTCCATATATATAAAATATATATATATATTAGCTTTTTCAATTGATTTCTCTGGTATTTACGTTATGTGGCTAAGTTGTTGAACCGTTTTATTTGAGTTTCGAAATGTGTTAATTCGAAATCAAACATTGCCGTCCTGTTCATGAACGCATTTTATCCTGAGAACGGTACAATTATTTCATGGGCAATGGAGTTAGTGAGTTTAGCAATACTACTGGCAGGTGGTTTGCTATTTCTACGGATAGGTATATATCCATATGGGGAAACCTTGTACATTGCAGTCAATCTTTCGTCTGTAGACTTTTTATATATAAATTATAAATTTCATCGTTTTTTTAAAGAAAATAATCTAAACAAAATTTATGATTGCTAGCAAAATAAGAAAAAAAAAATTCAGTAAAAACAAACTATTTATAATTTTATACTGACCATACACAAACTATTTACTCATAGAATGTTATTTCATTACTGACCATACACAAACTATTTACTCATAGAATGTATTTTATACTTGACCATACAAAACTATTTACTCATAGAGATGGTATTTTATTACTTGACCATACAAAACTATTTCTCATAGAGATGTTATTTTATCAATTGACCATACACAAACTATTTACTCATAGAGATGTTATTTTATCACTTGACCATACACAAACTATTTACTCATAGAGATGGTATTTTATTACTTGACCATACACAAACTATTTACTCATAGAGATGTTATTTTATTACTTGACCATACACAAACTATTTACTCATAGAGATGTTATTTTATAAATTGACCATACAAAATATTTAAACTCATAAATTTATTTATTACTAAACCATACACAGCTATTTACTCGTATGAAATGCGATTTGAGAACGATAGTACCATACGACACAACATGTTACTCATTAGAGATGTTATTTTATACTCAGACCATACACAAACGTATTTACTCATAGAGATGTTATTTTATTATTTGACCATACACATAAGATTCAAATAAAATCTCCACAAATTTCCACCATCTTCAAAATTACGGAGAGGACCCTCACCAGTGCTACGGAGTATCTGCGCCCGTATGATGCCGATTTCCGCAAGGGAAGCAAAGAATAGTACCACTGCGACCCACAAGGCATGTCGTAAAAGCTACTGATTTAGGGACCTAGGAAAGCTACCTAGTAAATAAAAAGCATCGCAGAAATCGGATGTGCTGGTCTACTTGTAGGTGCATAACTGGCACAAAGTTCAATCGTTCTTAGGCTCAGATTAATACACATCACACAGAGTGGTTAACAAAGGGTCGATATGGAGTGTTGGAAGACGAATAAGCTTCGGATTTCATGGAACGCCTCTGAGATCTTGCTGTGTAAAAAAAGAGATATGAGTCCACGTGGTTAAAATCGCATTGCAATGATGATAGTCCTATAAATCAATCAATCATACACAAGCTGAAAACATTCCAGAATAAATCTTTGAAAAACAATCTGTAAATTATTCTTGCTAAATACAATAGCAATTGAATAGATTTTAAAACGAAAACAAATGTGCATCATTGAAGACCATCATTAAAAGACGAAGTTGAGTTTGACTTCGTCATGCATTTCGTTTTCCTGTAGGGGCGTTGGCTAGGATAATTTGGTGGACAGTGGATGGGAAAAGAAAAACCTGGACGTACAAAATAAACATGGAGAAGAAATTGTGAGGAAAGTGATTTGATAGATTGATCTGGCATGGGAAACATTTGTTAGAAAAGCAGCAGAACCAGTGGCAGCTCGTTATATTTTTTGTTGGTGGGGTCAAAGACAAATTTTTGGGAAAATTATGGTTTTGGGTTAGGTTATATTTTAATTTATAAAATAATTACACATTGCACACTCTTTTTGGTGGGGCTCGGCCCTACTATCCCTTATTGACGAGCCGCCACTGGGCAGAACAACAACAATTGACATCTTTCGTCAGATATTTATTTACGTGACAAAAATAGAATGTAGATAGAGTTGCTGTGACCTCCGATCAAGTGTGATTCAAACTTGAAAAGCAAGAAGTTTCAACAGCAAGAAGTTCTTGTAGATTTTCTTGCTACTGTGTTCTGGTGGTGCAGGGAGGTGACCGTATGTGGAGTATGTGATTGTGTAGAAGACATGCTGATGAGAACCACCAGGAGAACACTTGATGTCAACAGTGTCACAGTCACACCTATGCCCCGAGTGAGCGTTCAGGGTAGAGGTATACACATTCCGGGTGGTCCACAGGCAGAGCCTTGTTTCTTACAAACCTGTTTTAGTTCTTCTGGATTTTTAAAGTTTATGTTGATGTTTTTATAGGTTCTCCTTGATTGAGCTTGAGTATTCCTGTTTCTCTGCTCTAGGCGTTGAAAGCAGATCACATTCTTCTTCATTTGAAGCAGACACCATTGTAGATGTCCCTTTGTCTATGGTGTTGTGAGTCAACTTCCCGCATTCACTATTCTATAATATCACTCTCAGGACACTGTTTTTATATGTATTTTAGTTTAGTTTTAAGATTCAAACCTTCCGCTTTCGAGACTGTTCAACATGGCGAAATTTTGACTTGCTTTCTTGATTTTTTTTCAATAATGTTCTTCTCCTTATCACCGTCCTGCGATAATGTACTTCCATGGTGCACAAAATAATGTGAACTTCTATGATTTCATTTTGTAACATTCTTGGGTTTTTTATGTTTGGTTGTTCCTCATTATTTTTAGGGCAATCAAATT
This sequence comes from Arion vulgaris, assembly GCA_020796225.1. Lineage (NCBI taxonomy): Eukaryota > Metazoa > Mollusca > Gastropoda > Stylommatophora > Arionidae > Arion > Arion vulgaris. Next base: position 12,208,739 of record CM036753.1, read on the forward strand.
TGTTTAAGTTCTATTATTGAACTGTTCTGGAAAGAGTATCTATTTTGGTTTTATCATTTTGCTATCAACCTGAGGAAGACATAATACCGTCTGCATAATCCAAATCTACCAGTACTGGGGTAAGTGTCCATCGAGTGTATCTGTTTTTATCCTGTACGGTTTCCATCATCAACCAGTTTATGGCAAGATTAAATAATGGTGAAAGAATAGGGATCTCTGTTTTGAGTGGTTAGGACCGCCCGTTCTGTTCATGAGTACAGTTTTCCCAGAGACCCTAGGATTGTTGACGGAGCTACGGAGATCATGTTTAGTGTAATATTCTCGGCAGGCGGCATGCCATTTCTTTGGAGAGAGACCGAGCCATATGGGGTAAAACCCGGTGCAATGAAGTCAATCCTTCGGCTTTAAAACCCTTTAAACTCATGTCAAATTCCTGTTTTGACCTTCATGCACTCTGTCAAATAGCTATTGCAATTAACACTGAAAGTGTGCATATAATGAATTAATTACAAAAACCATTTTTGTTGGTGTTCTATAATGCCAGAGTATTTTCCATAGAGATTCCATGTGCAGGCTATCAAATGACTTTTCAAAGTCAGCAAACACAAACCGTTTTTTTTCTTTTCTAATTTTGTTATTCGATGCTAATTTTATTCTTTGAGGATAACTCTACTAAATATTTAACCTGGTTAGTGATATCAGGGTTATTCCTCTTAACTGTTAGAGTTTCATACATCCCCCTCCCTTTGTTTGGTAACTTGATAATAAATACAATTCTCTGTTTCTAGAATTACTTAGCTATACTTTATATCGTTTAGAAATATTTACTGGAATTGTTGTGGTTCGGATGATTCTTTTACCATCAGCATTTCTGAACAAACTCCATCACTCAACATCATCAAATAGCTTGCCCTGAGTAGAACTTTACCACCCCAACAGTCGTCTGGAACCTTCTGCTTCTCTCTGCAGCCGTCATGTTCAAACCATCAATTACATCTGAATCCATCTTTCCGTGGTCTTCCTCTTCTTCTCTTTGCCGGTATGCCTCCTTCCATGATGGTCTTCTACAGCCCTTCATGTCTTTTTATATGTCCAAAATATCTCAATTTTTTTTCTTATTTGTAGCATCAGTCAGTTTTCTTTGATTTTGAGTTCTTTCTGGATAGATCTATTTGTTCTCTTCTATGTCCAATATATACTATTTTATTCAGTTGGTCAATTTGCGTCTTACTAAAGGTGACGATGACCGCCATTAGTTCGATGGTTGAAAGTACAAGCTCATGATATAGGACGACAAGTAGCCGTTGCTTGAGACTAGCAACGGTCATGACTCTCATTGTCGCCAGACCTGGACTTTTCTTGAACAGGTTTACAACATGGTATCTGAAATGCAAGCTGCGATCAAATTTTACAAACAAAATTTGCATTCCTGTCCTTCCCCTGTCTATACACCAGAATGTCATCAGCAAATGACAATGTTCCTATTCTTCCATCAAGTTGTTGTTTTGTAGTTATTACCGTGTAACATATGTTGAATAGCTATTAAAACGTACAGCCTTGTAAATAGTACCGGCTACATATGTTGAACCAGTATTACGTGTAACATAGGCTAGATACCAAGAACATATGTTGAATAGTCATTCAGTGTAACCACATTTGAATAGTATTACCGATGCAACCCCCTATGAATAGTATCACCGGTCAGATGTGAATCAGTTATTACCGAGTAACATATGGAATAGTATGCCAACACTACCGTGAATAAGACTCAGATTAAACAATCGCAGTACAGCCACGCTCAGATGCCAACCACCACTCAGTACAGTCACCGGCTCAGATGGCCAACCACCACATCGCAGTACAGTCACCGGCTCAGATGGCCAACCACCATATCGCAGTACAGTCTTTCTTTTAAACAGCACAACAGCTGTTCTTCTTATAAATAGAGAATGCACCTGGAGTTTGATAAAAAATTAGAGAGCAATCCATTACTTTACCTTTATTTAACTCATAATACTTGTATTTCAACGTGTGCTCATATATACTGAGAGCTAACTCAACGGCTTCTTTTCAAACAGATCCAAGAGATGGTAACGTCATTGCTCTCAAACGTGAACTCATGGATAAACCACCTCTCACTGATCAACCAATCACAGACGTGAATTTTCAAAAATTGTGTCTACTGCAAAGCAAACTACCAGACGTACGTACATTACCTAGTTAATTAGTTATTTGCTTAGTTTTATTTAGTTAGTTTTAGTTAGTTTGTTAGTTGGTAAGTTAGGTAGTTAGTTAGTTATTTAATTAGTTGTAGTTAGTTATAGTTAGTTTGCTAGTTATTTTATTAGTTAGTTTTAGTTACTTAGTTATAGTTAGTTAGTTAATTAGATAGTTTAGTTAGTTAGTTAGTTTGTTGTATAGTTTGTATTAGATCATCCACATTCCACAAGAAACACATCAATAGGTGCTGCGACCTCATATTAAGTATATCCGTTGGCCTGATGTGTCTGGCAGTTACAGTTCTACGTTAGTAAATACTAACATTACACATATGTATGTTAACTGTGAGTAAATCAAGCTGCCAGATATGTATGGCTGTATTTAAGTGTAAGGCGGGTTGGCGATGTAACTTTAATATGCTTATTAAATCAGAAAACTATGCAACAAACAAATACCTAAAAAATTAGCAAAACCATATAATGTCAGTGATAGTCATCATTATCATCAAATAGCTTGTCCTGAACAGAATTTTGCCACCCCAACAGTCCTCTTTAATTTCTCTCTCTTATAGGCCAGATGTCCTGCTTCTGCAGCCGTCATGTTCAAACCATCAGTTACATCCTGAATCCATCTTCTCTGTGTCTTCCTCTTCTTCTCTTTGCCGGTATGACTCCTTCCATGATGGTCTTCTCCAGCCCTTCATGTCTTTTTATATGTCCAAGATATCTCAATTTTCTCTTTCTTATTTGTAGCATCAGCCAGTTTTCTTTGATTTTGAGTTCTTTCTGGGTAGATCTATTTGTTCTCTTCTCTGTCCAAGATATACGAAGGACTCTTCTGTAACACTTATATTCAAAAGCACATATATGTTTTTCCAGTGCTTTATTAAATGTCCACGCTTCACACCCATACGTTGCCACTTGGAATATGCATGCTCTTAGTATTCTGATCTTTGTTTTCGTATCAGTTCCGTTCCATACTGTTTTGAGTTGTTTAAATTTTTGTAAAGCCATGTTTGTTCTTCTTTTAATTTCCTTTATCCCATTTCCATCTGTTGTTAGTAGTGAACCAAGATATTCAAAACTGTTCACATTCTCACAGTGATAGTACAAATAGTTATATAACAAAATTGGTCACATAAAAGTAAGGTTTAAAACACAACACAACTGTTAATTATATATTTAAATGTTAAAGATATATTACGTGCGGTAGCTGTGCAGTAGGCTACTACTACTTACTTATCTCTGACAAGAAATATACTCGTCTAACATAAAGTTAACATTTGTGTTATGTTTGTTTCAGAACAAGTTCGACCATAGACTAAACTGTGTCTACAGACAAGTCATACTTCCGTATTACAGATTTAAACAGGAGTTAATATCAATCTCACCTTATGTGGCTCTCTTCTATGACGTCATCAGCGACCTTGAGAGCCAAAGTATTATTAATTTTTCACAAGCAAAGGTATCGAGTTATATTTTTCTACACTTTCTAATCGATTATGATATTCGAAACGATGGTTACAACTTTGAAGGTAATCTTTGATATATAATGGTTATTAGTTATTGGTTACTAAACTGACATCATTGCGCTCCGGGCAGATCCATAGGTGTTCAGTCTCCCCCAAAGATATCGAAGAGTTTGCATACTGATGGTTCCCGAGGCTCGCTGATTAAACACACCTCTCACTCTGCCTCGCAGGCATCCAGTTCGACTTGTACAACGGGTAATTCCAAACTGCCTAAATAACTTGATCGATTCAGCATCGATTTTAGTGTCTTCATCCAGCAGACAGTCGCGAAGAGACCGACCGAAGAACATCCCCTTATCCATCTTCAACTCCCCAACAATCGATGTTGTTGATGCAAACCTGTCCGCTCTCTCATTACCGTAAACACCTGCATGCCCAGACAGTATATCCACGTAATCCTCTGGAGGCTAGAAACTTCTATAGACAACATCGACTCATACCGGAACCTGCCCTTATGGATCTTGTGCATTACACTCAGAACAGTTGCAGATAATATAATATTTTACAACGAATTGTTACATTTTCTTCTTCTTCTTCTTTGTGTTCGTTCTTTGCGACCAATTTGAATCACTCTTTGTGATATGTTTGATCTTTGCCAAGAACGTGTATACGTTGCACATTGGTTTGTAGGCCCCTAAACGCATAGAATTCTACACGTTTGGGACACGTGCCTCCGATTTCAGCCAAACCTTATTAGTCGCCTATTACGACATGCGTGACAGGTAATAGTGGTTCTGTTCTTAACACCCCAAATTTGGGCTCCGGTAACCACTCGGGCGTCACATTTTATTATCACATTACTTGTATGTTAAAATGTGAATATGTTTTATCAAGGTCTTAAACATATTCACTGTTATTTCGATTCCCTTCTTGTTTTCAGTTTCACATCTTCCATAATCTTTTATTGTATGTTCAAATTTTGAAATATTTATCTGTTTCATTTCATTGAATTATTTCTGGCAGTTACAGTTATTTCTAGCAGTGACTCGATGAGTATGGTCAGGAAGATTGAAACAGGGTAGGGTAGGAGACATTGGATGGAGTCGCTGGGGAGGTCTATACTGACAAAGATCAGTTTTATTTTTGTGCCAGTGCATGCACGTGTAAGGGGGAATGAACGTGCGGATAGGCTTGCAGGTATGGCTTGAGTGGCTGCAGGCTGATGTACAGCGGGCGAGCAATGGACCAGACCGATATTATAAATTCCTAAGGAGAGAGGACGTGTACATGATACATGTAATAATGGTGAATCTACAACACTAACCAGACTGCAAGAACTCCTAGTCAAGTGTGGTGTAGCTAGACAAGAACGCTATGCTGGTAGCCACATAAAAATAGTAAACCAACAAAGAACCGGTGTTATTAGTCGCCACACGCTGAGGAAACTACTGAGGGGGAGATCGAAGCACTTATGAACTAATTGGTTCGACTTACAGTGATGATGATCCGACGACTAAACTAAAACTAAAACTAAAAGTTTTACAGTTAGTTATCAATCTATTGCAGCGTTTCCCAAAGTGGGCGGTACCGCCCCCTGTGGGGCTGATGCCTTCTAGGGGGCGGTAGTGGGTTCAGAATCATTTTGGGGAGTTTTTTTTTCGTGATTTCGCGATTGAATAATCATTACAAATTTGAATTCTGCATTTTAATTCATCTTATGCCCACTTTACACGATCCATTTTTTCATAAATTTTCGATTGTATGTATTAAATCATTTGAAAATTGACCATGTAGGACAGAAATATATATCAATTTTCTATGTCAAAGTGAAAAAGAATATGGTGGGGGGGTGCAAACTGTTATAATTGGAAGGGGCGTTACACAGTTTATGGTTTGCTAAGTGGGCGGTGGACCAAAAAAGTTTGGGAATCTATGATCTATTGCAATCATTTTGTGTTTATTTTTTAGTTGTACAGTTATTGTGTATAAATAATATTTTGTTTTACATTCTACTGGTTGAAAGCTGAAAAGAGGAATGATTGAATTTCATGGAAAAATAGTTAAAAAAGAGTACAGAACAAGTGATCTGTAAGTACGTACGCTATTAGTTCATGAATTGATACTTTCTTGTACAAAACAATATGTTAAATAATGATAATAGTACAACCCACAGACCATCTAAGTCGTAGATATGCTACAGGGAAATCGTCAAGACATCAATACATTTAAATATATCTTTCTTGTGAGAGACGGATGAGTGTAGAACAGTTTGTTCCTGACAAATCCTTGATATTATCATGTTTTAGCTGCCTTTCTCTTCTTCTACTAGAATAAAATTTCTCTTTTTCGGAAGAATTTGTTTTTTTTTAAAAGTAGTCTTGTTGTTCCAAAAATTGAACAATGTAATTTTACGAGATTTCTCTCTGCTAGAAGTACTTGATATTATAATCATTTTTTTTTCTCAAACAAATTCGCTAGATTCTTGTTCCTTAGAAGCGATCCTCAACATTCTTCTATAAGATTTCTATTCAAAAGTCTGAATGTTTATTACATGTCCTTCATGGTTAGCCCTGTGTCGATTTTGTATTATTTGCATCATAGATGAGTTTTATTTTTACATTTAGCTTGTTTATGCAATTTGTAAAACTATTTTACTTAGTGGTTTGCTATTTCAAATTTTGTGGCTTGTTTTATAGCCATTTATCATATCATTGATATGGTGGAATAATGACAGTCAAAGAAAATATTGCTGACCTGTAATAGACTATATAAATTATGGGTGATCTCAAAGACACATGTTGACATTAGATTCGGTTTGAAAAACGAAATATGCATGAAGTAAATACTAGAGCTAAACTCATGATGCTAATATGGCGAACAGATGTAAACAATGCGTTACGGCAACACTGTATTTACAGATGTATAAATAACATTTCTCCAATGTCAGTTTTGTAATGGTATAAGGAGTAAGCCCGACACAACATATAGGAGGAGGTATGGCCCCACGAATTAGTGAATTTACCCTGCGATCCAAGAACCAGACTATCAGCTATGTGCAAATACCCAAACTGCATTGTGTGAGCTGCAGTAGAGGCACAGGCTATGGGATTAAACCAAAACATACAATCTGGAGTAGAGCCCCTAAGACGGACAGACATTATGGGATGCTCTACCGGTAGCTGCTGAAATCAAACTGATACCAGACGCAGTGCTACACTTTTCTAGATTATATCATATAAATGGAGAGTGGGTAGTTGACACTTGGGCAACTCAGCTATTCCATACCAATTTCACAGGCATGAGTCACGGAGAGATCACTTTCTGATCGACTTTGTTGACCAAACCAACCCGGAGGACAACAGTTACGTGCAATAAGCTCAGCACAATCATAAATACAATGAAAATAAGAGATACTAGTTTAAATTGTTAAACAGCTATACTAGATTGAAATATAAAAGTATACTTATAATACACTGTTAGTTTTAGACAACGTAATCCTCAACCCGTTCAGAAAGCAATGGCAAACTACTGAACGTAATAATGCCTAGAAAAAATACAAACAGCGTTAAAAAGCTGGGGTTGATTCACAAAGTCCTATAAAGGATATGCAATTACCTTTTTAATCATCAATATCAAGACATGTGTTGTGTAGAAAAATGACTACATACATACACACACACACTTAATTCAGATTCGCATTGAAATATTCATCACTACTCTGAATCGTGCGAGTAATCGTTTTTTTTAAGCCTGCTGGTGATAAGAGATGAAAACGTTCTGATATTACATATTTCAATTGCTGAAATATCTTTTGTGCAATGTTCTAGTTACTGTTAGCCAATAGAATTCCAATTTGAACTCCAATCGCATAGGCGTCATTCCCGCTACAATCCTAAAGATAATGTATAAATATAGAAATTGAAAAAAGGACGGATGGATGGACGTATGAACAGGCAGAGAGACAGGAAAATAGACAGACACACAAATTGAGAGACAGACAAATGGATAGATATATAGACAGACAGACAGACTGACAGACAGACAGACAGGCAGGCAAACAGACAGACAGATTACATAAATAATGTGAATAGGATTATAAATATGTATCCCAGTTAATGACAGCTTTATTGTTTACAGTTCCTTTGTGACAGATGAAGAAATGCCCATGATAGAACGATTATCAAAACGTGTTGGAGATATTACAAACCTGCGTACAGTGGAATATAAGCCTGGTGAATCTTTATCAGCTGAGCCATTCCAGGTTTAAATACAACATCCTTTATTTTCTTCTTCATATTCATCTTTCTCTGCTGGTAAAACATGTTGTCCACAATGTTCTTTAGACAACGATTTAACAGAAGATCAGGAATACAAGTTGTAAAGAGAGGACAGAGATATTTATCTAATGTTTTTATACGTAAAAACACTTCACAATCAGGGTGAAAGACATTTATATATAGTGTTTAACAACGGTTTCATTCTTATACTTCCCAACTGCTATGTCGATCTGATAAAGTGTCATCTTCACATCACATGTTGACTGTAATGCATATTATATATATATTATGTGTATGTTTATTCAATGGTATATTTGGTCAATCTGTTACGGCTCATAGTCGTGTGCTATTATAACACTGTATTCTCTTGTGTTGAGATTTTCTTCTAGTATAGTTTCGTCAGTTTGTATATTGTTAACGATCTCTTCAACAATGTAATGTGTCTATTGTTTTTAAATTTCTTTCATTAATTATATTTTCATCGCTCATATTCTCCGTTCTCTCTACTGTACATGAGCTACTTGCTAGACTACTCTTTGTGTTTGGTATGTGATTTGAACCTTAGAACGTAAGTTCGGTGTGTCAGTTAGACGCATATAGACACATAGTCCAGCACATTCGATTTCTACACGCTTTTATATTCAGTTTCGCTTTCCCGTTTATGAGCCCCCCCTCACCAAAAAAGTCAAAAGGGAATACCTCTTTGAATCTTCCTTCTACTGTACTAGTACTAGTGACTACACATAGAAGAATTATCTTTGGTTTTCCTTCCAACAGGTTGTCAACTATGGCATGGGAGGTCACTATGCGATGCACTATGACCCATTAGATGAGGTAGGTTCACCAACATCTTCTACTATATTTGGATATCCTTACATTTCATCTACTAAGCAGTTTTGTAATAGGTAAACCCATCTTGGTGGTTAAGCAGTTTTGTAATAGGTAAACCCATCTTGGTGGTTAAGCAGTTTTGTAATAGGTAAAACCCATCTTATTGGTTAAGCAGTTTTGTAATAGGTAAACCCATCTTGGTGGTTAAGCAGTTTTGTAATAGGTAAACCCATCTTGGTGGTTAAGCAGTTTTGTAATAGGTAAAACCCATCTTATTGGTTAAGCAGTTTTGTAATAGGTAAACCCATCTTGGTGGTTAAGCAGTTTTGTAATAGGTAAACCCATCTTGGTGGTTAAGCAGTTTTGTAATAGGTAAACCCATCTTGGTGGTTAAGCAGTTTTGTAATAGGTAAAACCCATCTTATTGGTTAAGCAGTTTTGTAATAGGTAAACCCATCTTATTGGTTAAGCAGTTTTGTAATAGGTAAACCCATCTTGGTGGTTAAGCAATTTTGTAATAGGTAAACCCATCTTGGTGGTTAAGCAGTTTTGTAATAGGTAAACCCATCTTGGTGGTTAAGCAGTTTTGTAATAGGTAAACCCATCTTGGTGGTAATAATTGTGCCGTTTTGAAGAGTACTGATGAAACCATTAAATATTTTCCACTATATTATTTCAATGGAAATTATATTTTGTCATCTACAATTTCAATGCCATTTCTTTTTTAGCTCTCATTCCATGGATCCCTTATCACCATATGATATTAATAATATGTTCCCCGAGTGTGTTACGGGCCCACATTTGGGGTGTAAAGAATAGAACCACTGTTACCTGCCACTCATGTCGTAGGAGGCGACTAAGGAGGTTTGGCTGAAATCGGATGCACGTGTCCTAAATGTGTAGAAGTCTATGCGTTTAGGGGCCTACCAAACCAATGTGCAAAGTAGAAGAAGAAGAAGAAGAAGAATAATATGTTATGTTTATCTTGTAAGCACATTTTCTCACTTGTGTTCATGTACTGCTTATATTTGATTCTTAAAGTAAATTGTGTTTGAATGTGATGTTTGCTTCTGAAATAATAACACAATTTATAAGTAGTCTCAGCTAGCTGTTGAGTATCCTTACTAAAACTCTCTGAATGAAGAACTGTTTTGTATGTTCACTCTATGCGCTCAGGTATATTGTTTTTGTTTGTGCACAAATGATGTGCTTACCTTAGTTTGATGATGAAAGAAAACAACAATAAATGCATATTGAATTTGTATAACAGATGACACTAAACCGTTCGGATATGCATGTAGAAGCATATCAAGGTGGGAACAGAGTAGCAACTTTTCTTATTTATGTGAGTATGCAATGTATTATACAGAGTGTTCAACTTAAAAGCAGCCTATGAATGGAGCTAATCTGGCATATATGTATGGAAATGAGAAGGTTCAGTTATGACGTAGTATAGATGAAGGTTGTGTGACGGTGTGTAATTGTAGTGCGGGAAGGGGCGATGAACAAATGTGACGTAGGACGAGCTAGTCAGAACCGGTTTAAATAGTAAATAAACACAACGCGATAGGTTATCTGGTAACTTTCGATTTGTCAATGGGGCTGCAATTATCTTGAACACCCTGCATATTTATTTAGCTAACAACATATTTTAATTACATATTTCTTTAAACACTGAGTTTGCGCCCGTTTGGTACAGAGGCCAACAAGTGAAGCAAAGAATAGCACCACTGCAACCTACAAAGCATGTCGTAAGAGGTGATTGATGTAGGACCAGGGAAGCTACCTAGTAAATAAACATCATCGCAGAAATCGTATGTACTGGCCTACTTGTAGACGCATAACTGCCACAACGTACACTCGCTCTTAGGCTCAGATCACATAAAAATCACACAGAGTGATTAACAAGTGGTCGATATGGAATGTTGAAAGAATAAGACGAAGAAGAAAACACAGAGTTTGTATAAACATGTGTACGCCTTATAGTACACAAATTTACTGAATACGAAGTTTAATTTTAGTTATCACGATGACCTACCCATCTGTAACTTGACATGACGACAGTCAAATCTTTGCTGAGATCTATTTTATGTTCTATAGAATATGTTATAGTTGTACTATTTGTGTATGTGCTGTTTAATTTTGAATAAATTGTTGTTTACTATTTACTTATCAATGAATCCATAATATTATCCATATTTCGTACACATGTATGAATGTGTTTGAATAATCTCAATAACTATAAGTATTTATGTGCTGAAATTCAGACATATATACTTTCTTTCTGGATTAAATCAATGACTTGTCAAATCATGTGTAGAAAATATGGTACCTCTATCTTTAAAACTGAATTTGTTAAGTTAAATTTTATTAACATCATAATTTCTCTGATGATACTCAATTCTTAAGTCTTCTTTTTCAATGATCTAATTGGATCTGGACTCTTGCTCCTCGATCCAATGTCACGTATTTATTAGAACTGTACGTATTTGTTAATTGTTGCTCTCTTCCATTTAATGTATTCCATTTATCTGAACTTTGGAAGAAAAACATTTTTCCTGACATCATACAATGCATGACACCTGACACCAGGGTTGGTCAATAGGATATAATTCTGATGATATGGAAACAGCTGACACTCTGCAGTGTTTTAGGATTGGATTGAATGAAATTCACGAGATTATTAAGTCTATTGTTTTTCCCCTTGTGGATGATAGAATTGGTTGTCCACTCTTGCCGTTTAACGTAGGGGTGGGAGCTTTAATTTGCGTTTCAGGGCCAGATGGGTCGCCCTTGTTGTGCAATATCCGTGTTTATTTAGTGGGGTCTTGATATTCTCTATCCATCTTTTTCTTCCCTTGGCTCTAGTGACTGATCTCTTTTTATTGCATGCTGTTACTAACGGTGGTTGTATTCCATTCTCATTAAATGTATAACCACTGAATTTGTTGTCTTTCAATGTATTTAAATGATTATTAAGTACTATAGTATATATTGTGTTCGGAGCTAGAAAAGAAGATCAAAATTATTCTTTGAAAACCTAATCTCTAATGGTAAGATTTTGTGAGTAAATCCCCAGGACACGTGTAATGTTGGTGTACCAATGATAATCTATCATTGCATGTACTGGAAACCATGTATCATCTGCGGCTCCTGCTGATGTTGTGTATGAACACATTTGTGTGTCCTCAGCGTAACGAGAGACCTAAATGTGGTAGTCAAGCTGCAATACGTATTTTGATTCGTCAAGAGAAATAGATCATACATGAAAGCAACTTTCAGTGTACAATTAGAAGTAGTTACGGCGGTTTCTGTTGGTTCTCTGAAATTGAATTTACTAGAGCAATAACCGTGTCCGTTAGTCTATGCTTCGAGACATATAACTTGAACGTTTCATCATGAGAGGATATCATAGATATTTACTTCCAACTTTTGTAATCTTAAGTTTGATTCACTGTTCTTCAATACAGATCTTTGCTGCAATAAGAGTGCAAAAATTGTAACAATTAATTTAAACTGCTTTCCAAGAGATCTGACATTACATCTTGAATTTCACAGATAAGAAATGTAATGAACCAGAAAACTACAAAAAACATCAGCATGAATAATCTACGATATTTGCTATGGAAGACTGCGCACATATGTGCCTGATTTGTGTGCTATAAGGACATATAAATAATCTACGATAATTGCTATGGAAGACTGCGCACATATGTGCCTGCTCTGTGGGCTATAAGGACATATAAATAATCTACCATATTTGCTATGGAAGACTGCGCACATATGTGCCTGCTTTGTGTGTTATTAAGGACATATAAATAATATACCATATTTGCTATGGAAGACTGCGCACATATGTGCCTGCTTGGTGTGCTATAAGAACATATAAATAATCAATAAATTGTTTCCTTATTATACATATCTTCTTCTTCTTTGAACACTCCACATCGACAACTTGTTAAACCACTCTTTGTGATTTGTATGTGATCTGAGCATAAGAGCGATTATACGTTGTGCCAGTTACGCGTCTACAAGTAGGCCAGTACGTTCGATTTCTGCGATGCTTTTTATTTACTAGGGTAGCTTCCTAGGTCCTACATCAGTCGTCTCTTACGACATGCCTTGTAGATTTCAGTGGTTCTATTCTTTGCTTCCCTTGCGGGACCCGGTACCACACAGACGTTATTATACATATAAGCACTAATATATTTGTTGCAAGCTGTTGTATGTACTTTTCATATTTAACATTAAGAGATAGTCATCTGTAAGGTTATGTTTAATATTTAACATTAAGAGATAGTCATCTGTAAGATTATGTTCAATATTACAGTTAACTGATGTAGAGCGAGGCGGGTCAACAGTTTTCACAAAAGCTGATATCGCAGTCCGTCCAATCAAGGTAAAGATTTAATCAAGAAAATTGTCCTCAATTGACACCCATTTTCTGTTATGGAAAAAATACTTTAATGTGTTCGCATTTTTTATTCTGATCATAATCTATTTTATATTTGTAATAATCAACGAAACTTCATCAAATGAGTAAGAAATCAGTTTTATTCTGACAAAATAATGCGCAGAGGAGACTTGAAACATTTGATAACAACAGGTAAAATGCTGGGAAGAATAGATCGAGGAAAGAAGAGGAAGAAAGAAGTTAATGGTAGTTTGACAATACATCATCATCAGAACTGATAAACTGCCTTGAAAGGTTTGGCTGGGGACAGTCAAAGGCTGACGGAGAGCGAACCAAGTAAACGCTGGTTGAAACTGAACACATCACCGAAGGATCCTTTCCTTTCCGATCCAGAAGCACTTGAGCTGAAAGATCTTCGGCTCGGTATCATGGACATCGTAACCCTTCGGCTCGGTGCCACGAACACCGTAAATCTGGGAAACCTGTAGCTTTTCTGCCAGTCCGCGGAGTTGAACCAGCACTTACAGAGGAATAGTCACCCGTAGTCCAACGCGCTACGAACACGCTGGGCACGCGGGCATCACCGAAGGAAGAGCTCCAAATGGTACTGAAGATTGTGAACGTACACTCGATCCTGTTGTTAGGCTGTTTATATATCACAATTAGAATGATAACAACGGCCGTAAAAGAACGATCGCGAGAGAGAGAGAACTGATAAACTGCACCAGGGAGTGAAAGTTGTGAAGAGACTTGATCGCCGGCAGTAATTGAACTTGATTGATCTGATTGAATAATCAAGAAAACTGCTTTTGTATCTGAAGTAGTGTAATGTGAACTTCCCAATTTGGTTAAATCTGGTCAGAGACAACAGTGTACACATGTACTTCTGCACTTAAGTATCATATGTACCACAAGTTCACAATTTAGATACAAGATAATTATTGTCTACACACACTATATATATATATATATATATATATATATATTATAGAAAGAAGATAACAATAATCTGCAGATAAAAATTGTGCTGGATGCATATATCACATCATTTTCTCTTAACAAAAATATAAATTTATTTAACATATCTTTCATTTCCTTGTGTGATTCTGAGTCCTCTTCCATTTCGTTCTTGAAACATGTCCAATGTGTCTATTCTCTTTTTCACAAATTATTCTTCCAGAGCTAGTTTGTTTTAAATTTATTTCATTTTAAAAACTATGTTTAACATTTCTTTACATTTTTCTGGGAATTACAGGATGAAATTATGTGGAATATTCTGCAACACTGCAATAATAATGTATAGAAACAATTGAAAATCTTCCAGAATTCATATCAATGTTTCTTTATGTTTATATTGCACATATGTTAGCACGATATCTATAAATGTTGAAGCAATGTATGACTTATATTCATAACTAACCATCAAACGACATTATGCAGTTATGAATTTAGCTAAATTACCTTCAACTGAGCAATAAAATGGAATTCTAAAATATATGTGTATTAACTGAAACTGTGTTCAATGTACAATGAGAACAGGTTGAGATCAACAGACAAGATAGCTGGAATTAAAGTTGTTTAAAAAATAGATAATAACACGGTTTTAGTAAAGAAAAAAAGTTCCATAATCTATGTACTATAGTGGTACAATACAGTACAATGAAAATACTGTTCACAGTTTATATACAACTTTGTTACATTATTTCTCAATCAGGATCATGAATGTTTACTGCAATGTATTTCATTTTCAGAAAATGGCACTTTTCTGGTACAGCCTTAAACCTTCAGGGGAACTGGATTTAGATACTCTTCATGCTGGATGTCCAGTGGTTGTTGGACATAAATGGGGTATTTCAAACTTTAAATGTGTTATTAAAGGGATACAACTAAGTGGTGTAATACCACTCTCACTTATTCTGTTTGGGGAAAGCAAATGTCACATTAAATTTGTTTTGTTCATTCTCATCATTTTACATACTCTGCTTTCATCTTTATTCTCTTTGTCTGAGTTTATTTACTCCTTTGTTGCATGTGCTGTTATTTGGTTAAAGTCATTGTTCACAAGTCTTTTATCATGTGAACATTTGTCATAATGATCCTTTAACATTGCTCACATTACTGTTTACAAGTCTGTTATATTGTTCAATTGAATGGTCATATGATCTTTGATATTGTTCAAATTAATGACCACACTTTACATTTTAATTTTCTTGTCTGTTCCGTATACATCTCACAGTTACCAATAAATGGATGTGGCTGTATGGTAACACTTTTACTCGTCGCTGTGGTCTGACTCAAGATGCCACACAACTTGACATTGATCAGCATATGATGAAAGGATGGGCTTAAGAAGCATTTAGCTGGAACATAATATATTACAAACTCAATAGTGTCTTACTGTATGAAAAACACGAACTGTGATTAATGAATTATCTGTTTTACCAATTAAAATTTCGATTGATTTCCTCAAATGTGTCGGATATTCTCGTATAATTGATATAATTGTTTAATGTTACAAATAATGCACATATTTAATTTCCAGTTCATGGATACATTATAAGCAATGAATGCTAACATTAACGATTTGAATATGTTTACTATGATTTTAGGTGTAGGATACCTGTTTCATATTTCATGTTGTACTGCATTCTATGCTTGATAAAGTACTGGAATTACCGCTTTAACTTGTATGTGTATTTTGTAAAACGACTTTACTTGGTATTTTCATACTTCATCTTGGGTGTATATCATGTATTATAATCTTCTCTATTATGGATAGATTCTAACATGAGATAGAATAACATAAGATACTTTAACCCTTTCGCTGCTACATACTTCCCTTAGGCTGAGCTAAAAATAGCTACTCTTTGTTTCTAGGTCACAAACGTGAATGTACGCCTATAGCAGTGACAGTAGCAATGTATAACGTATTAACACATCTTTAGCCCACAGAGGAGAGATAATAACAGACGTGTTAATGCGTCTTTAGAAGTGAATGTGAAAAACGTATATATACGTCCTTAGCAGCTAAAGGGTTAAGATGGAGAACTATAAGACAGACAACTGTAACCGATATAATATTTGAGACAGATAGATAATATCTCTATCATCAACATGTATGATAGACAAGGGTACATAGACATCCTTCATCTGAGATGAGACTATGATATGGATGTCTTAAAGAAAGATTTAAGATAAAAGGTTTTCTTCAGTGCAAGAACAAAGAATTTGAAGAAATCAGGACATTTCTCCGTGCCTGCGAGAGTAGACGATCATGTTTCTTTGCAACTCTGTCTCTGATGCAGTTTATCAATTCTGAGGCCGATCTCTTGCCGAAGCATGATGTCAGACCATTCAACATCTTCACCCTCTACCTTCCACGATCTCTCCGTTCTTGTATTTCACCAGTTGTAGCCACGTATTCCAAACTTCCTCCTGGATTCATATGTCTGAAAAAACATTGATTCTTGCCACCCGTTTCTGCAGTGTGCAGACCTTTTATAATACCGCATCATTTATGTGTTTTTTTTCTCCCTACCCATCGATAGTTTCATCATTCTTCTGTAAAACATTTCCTATATAATCCAGAGTTATTATTGATTGTTTGTTCATAGTCAATGACTCTCTGCTATACACAAGTACTGGTTCCATATAGCACTGAAGTGTTGTTTTCTATACACAAGTACTGGTTCAATAAAGCACTGAAGTATTGTGTTCTATACACAAGTACTGGTTCAATATAGCACTGAAGTAGTGTTTTCTATACACAAGTACTGGTTCAATATAACACTGAAGTAGTGTTTTCTATACACAAGTACTGGTTCAATATAGCACTGAAGTGTTGTGTTCTATACACAAGTACTGGTTCAATATAGCACTGAAGTAGTGTTTTCTATACACAAGTACTGGTTCCATATAGCACTGAAGTAGTGTTTTCTATACACAAGTACTGGTTCCATATAGCACTGAAGTGTTGTGTTCTATACACAAGTACTGGTTCCATATAGCACTGAAGTAGTGTTTTCTATACACAAGTACTGGTTCAATATAGCACTGAAGTATTGTTTTCTATACACAAGTACTGGTTCAATATAGCACTGAAGTAGTGTTTTCTATACACAAGTACTGGTTCAATATAGCACTGAAGTAGTGTTTTCTATACACAAGTACTGGTTCCATATAGCACTGAAGTGTTGTGTTCTATACACAAGTACTGGTTCCATATAGCACTGAAGTAGTGTTTTCTATACACAAGTACTGGTTCCATATAGCACTGAAGTGTTGTGTTCTATACACAAGTACTGGTTCCATATAGCACTGAAGTAGTGTTTTCTATACACAAGTACTGGTTCCATATAGCACTGAAGTAGTGTTTTCTATACACAAGTACTGGTTCCATATAGCACTGAAGTGTTGTGTTCTATACACAAGTACTGGTTCCATATAGCACTGAAGTAGTGTTTTCTATACACAAGTACTGGTTCAATATAGCACTGAAGTATTGTTTTCTATACACAAGTACTGGTTCAATATAGCACTGAAGTGTTGTGTTCTATACACAAGTACTGGTTCAATATAGCACTGAAGTATTGTTTTCTATACACAAGTACTGGTTCAATATAGCACTGAAGTGTTGTGTTCTATACACAAGTACTGGTTCAATATAGCACTGAAGTATTGTGTTCTATACACAAGTACTGGTTCCATATAGCACTGAAGTGTTGTGTTCTATACACAAGTACTGGTTCAATATAGCACTGAAGTAGTGTTTTCTATACACAAGTACTGGTTCAATATAGCACTGAAGTATTGTTTTCTATACACAAGTACTGGTTCAATATAGCACTGAAGTATTGTTTTCTATACACAAGTACTGGTTCAATATAGCACTGAAGTGTTGTGTTCTATACACAAGTACTGGTTCAATATAGCACTGAAGTATTGTTTTCTATACACAAGTACTGGTTCAATATAGCACTGAAGTAGTGTTTTCTATTCACAAGTACTGGTTCAATATAGCACTGAAGTATTGTGTTATATACACAAGTACTGGTTCCATATAGCACTGAAGTGTTGTGTTCTATGCACAAGTACTGGTTCAATATACCACTGAAGTATTGTTTTCTATAGTGTCGTTGGTAGTGAGTTCATGCACATTGTTTTTTAATTTCATTTTCATCAAAGCTGCTTTTCCTTGTGATACTCTATTTCTTATCTCTGTCTTACATCTTCCATCAGATGTTATGAATGTTTCTAGAAACTTGAATTGATGGACGTTTCAGTCTTGTGTTGTTTATTTTGATGTCGTATTGATGTCGTCTTACCTGTATCTTAACAATGTATATTACCTAATTCGTCTTTATATTCAGGTTCAATCGTTTATTTTCACTTTCTCATGATTTATTCCTACGAATACCATGGACAGAAAAAGAAAGAACACTGATGTCCTGAAAGAACTAAATGTTAAAGTGAATTGGCTGATAAACAACATACTATACAGAAAAATTACATACTTTGGTCACGTCAAGCGTCACGATGGCCTGGAAAGAACAATACTAGAGTGCATGGTCCCAGGACGCAGAGGCAGACCAAGAAGAAGATGGCTACAAGATATTAAAGAAACCATGAACATGACCATCAACGAAGTGGGTGAACTGGCAAGAGACAGAGTGAATTTTAGATGTGCTGCACAGAGAGCAACGTCCTATAAAGGATACGCACCTTGATGATGATGATAATTCAGATTCAATCGTTTATTTTCACTTTCTCATGATTCATTACAATTTTGTATATGTCCTTCCTTGTCGACACTTTCTCTGTAATTCTGTCTGAGAGAGATCTTTGGATATCGGTGCAACAACCTACATGCCAAACACTGGAAGATTTCCATTGTGTTTATTGTGATTAACTGCGCAATCTCTAACAGCCTGTCTGTAGGGGCACATGTCAAAGCTGTAGAACTTATGAACAGGTTTATTATATGTTGATGGATTAAGGAGAAACACTGTCCAAACTTCTTCTTGCATTTATGCGACGTTGTTGTGTTTTGTTAGCTTGTATGTCATTTCCTTAGTTTATTTGAAGCTTATTGATGAGGCTATCAGTTAGTCTACTCTTACTATCAGGTAAAGAATTCTTTTAGAAAGTTATTTTGTATTCTTAGGCGGGTACTATTTCTTTTTCGGCTCATACATTAATTTTGTTTCTATCAGTCTATTCTCTCTATAAGACGTAAGGCTTGGCTTGAAACATATTTTTGTAGCTGTTTCTGTCTCCATCCACAATAAACGTTGTATATCTGAGGTTATACTTTATACTGAGCAGGTAAACGTTTTACAAGCTACTGCTGTTTCCATTGACACTGGGGATTCATTATGAGTCATAGTACAAACGTCATCATGACTTTGTTTCCATTGTTGAAATTTGTCTGTGTTTTGGTCTTGTTTCTTTCTGTACTGACAAAATTCGCAATTGTTACTCTTTGTTTTTTATAGTATCTTTCCTGTTTGCAAAAGAATCAAAGCTGTGGCACCAACAGTAGGCAAATGAACTCTAGCCATCCAGGTACCATCACACTGTTCATCGATGTCACGGAACATGTGGTCATCTTCTTCTACACTGCCATACTCTTAAGCAGCAGCATTTTGCATACTAATACTTTGTTTTTTCTTGTAGTAACATCCTGCATTACTTTATGTATTATATCTTGAATTCTGTGTCATAATGGGGTGGTAAATTCATCACACTATGGAATTTTTGTCAGTCGGCGTGACTGCAGCCTATACAGTGCATTGCAAACGCTGTTCATCGATCATAAGGTTCTACTGAGAGTTGATTACTTGAAGGGAATGTTTATGTTCCCGGCAGTTTGCATTGTTACATTGAAATACATATTCATTGCAAAGTCCTTGCTTTTTTTCAACTAATTGTACATCACTTTAGCAAAATATACATACCCAAATGTTAGCAATGTTCTGACAAAGATGACATATGTAAAAAATGCTATGTCCCTCAATCAAATAAGTACCATTACTGAATTCCTTATCACAACGTTTACATCTGTATTAGAGCTTAGCACTAACATAACCATGTCAATATATACATCTGTATTAGAGCTTAGCACTAACATATCCATGTCAATATATACATCTGTATTAGAGCTTAGCACTAAAATATCCATGTCAATATATACATCTGTATTAGAGCTTAGCACTAACATAACCATGTCAATATATACATCTGTATTAGAGCTTAGATCACTCAATATATCCATGTCAATATATACATCTGAATTAGAGCTTATCACTAAAATATCCATGTCAATATATACATCTGTATTAGAGCTTAGCACTAACATTTTCTTATCAGTGTTTACATCTGAATAAGAGCTTAGCACTAACATCAACAAATCATGTGCTAGGCTGCTAATGTCCAAAATGTTCTGCTCTGATCGTGAAACGCGCGTGGCATTGTGCTCTATTCTAATATCAAAACATTCAGTCTCCATCAACAATATCGAACTATGAACAATTTTGAACTCAGAACTAAACGTCGAAACAATATCAATAACTGTTCTGCATTTAATCCATTCAGTCGTCTGTTGATTGCCATACATGTTACACTTCTTTGATAAGCATTTACTGAATTGTTATTGTATCTGAAGACACAACTATCATAAATATATGAAATATAGTCACGTATATCCACAAATTTACTTCAGTTCAAAGCACAGGTACATTGGTAAGTTAATTCACAGCGGTCAGGCTGATTATAGGGAGAACTCATTATATTCTTTATATAAGTATTTTCTCTAGAGAATTCCAGATATAGTGAATAATAAGGCTAGCTAAATGACATATTTATGACTAAAAATCAGGAATCTATGGGAACACACCCACCCTCTTTGAACATGAATAACTCAAAAACTATTAAAGATAAACACATAACTCTAAAGGAATATCGATCTAGAAAGGCTGGTAAACTTTCAAAAACACATTTTTTATATATAGTTTTAAAATATATAACTTTTGTTAGGTTTTTGCTGGGTGCCACCCTTCAAGTTGAGATACGTCACATTCAACTTTTGCAGAAGATCCAAGTAGGTAAGACAACCTGTCACGTTGCTCAGATATCTGATAACGCATTACAAAACATTTGATGAATGGTAGGCTTGATGGGGGCAGACGATCAGTTAGTGGACAGAGATAACGACTATATGTCCAGTCGACGCTCCCAGCGTTGAAAACAGTTCTCTCATTATGCCAAAACACGCTGCCAACGGCTAATTTAAGTCCATGCACATTTTGTTTTACTGTTCAGCTACTATACGTCCGACACTATTTTTGTTTACAGAATTCAACAGGCAGATAACTCCCATTTCATTCATATACTATACAGCATGGTAGAATTTAGTTTCGAATGTTTAGTAAATAGTTTTATTCGCAAATATATTTTTCCTGTTGTGAAAAAGTGAACTTTCGTGTGAAAAGTTTAGTTATAAGATGTTGTTTCGTCCTCCACGTCGATAAAGTGCCGAACAAGACATGGATTTGTTCCAAAGTTCAAATAAACACACACAGTGTTTCATGTTTATGATTTCACTGACAATGATGTGAATTCAGCAATGGCTAAGTATTGATTCAAGTTTGAAAGTCGTAGTAGTTAAACTCTGAACATAAATACAACAATAATTTACTAAATAAATACAGATTTACATATATAACTATTTATTATCAGATTGTTCATAATTTAATTCTACATATTTTGATACCAACAGTATAAATCTAGCTTACAAAGAACTTAAGTTATAGGCATATTTCCAAGATCATTCCATTTTGAAAAATTTTGCTAGAAATGTGTTCTGGCAGAGCGTGATTACCACCCAAAATTTTCGTGGACATAAAGAGTTTAAACTGTCCCTAAAATGTTTCGATATAGATCCAACATGCTGGCAATCCCTTGCGCAAGATCGTCAAATGTGGGGCTTCAGCAAAACAAGATGATTTTGCCTAGCAGAGAATCATAGTACTGCTGAGTCGCAGAGAAAGCGAGCTGCCCGATAATACAGAACACCCAACACCCATATTTATCATCCTTGATCATATTTACACTACCTGTGTTAGGGGATTGTGCTCCAGTATTGGACTTTACATTCACCTACGCAAACACCAGAAAGCTGCAGCAGCATACGCCTGCGGATGTTATCATCATTGTTTGCAATGGACGGCTATTGTTAAGCATTGTCACGCACTCTAGTATTCAACAAAAATTAAGTATTGTCACGCACTCTAGTATTGAACAAGAAAGTATTGTCACGTACTCTAGTATTCAACAAGAAAGTATTGTCACGTACTCTAGTATTCAACAAGAAAGTAAGTATTGCGCTTAAGTATTCGTACAAGTTTGCATGCATCTGATTAACAAGATTAGTATTATGCACCTAGTATTCAGAGAAAAATTTCACGTACTCTAGATCCAAGAAAGCATTGTCACGTACTCAGATTCAACATGAAATTAAGTTTTACGCATCTGATTCACAGAAATATTGTCACTACTCTGTATTAGAAAGATTGTCAGCTCAGTATCATGAGTAATTGTCACATCTAGTATTCACATGAAAGTTGTCAGCATCATATCATGCAAAGTATTGTCTATTATATTCACAGAGTATTGCAGACTCTGTACAGAAGTAAGTATTGTCACGCACTCTAGTATTCAACAAAAGTATTGTCACGCACTCTAGTATTCAACAAAAGTAAGTATTGTCACGCACTCTAGTATTCAACAAAAAAGTAAGTATTGTCACGCACTCTAGTATTCAACAAGAACTTAAGTATTGTTACTGCTTAAGCATCGTGGAACATCTGTATATCCGTTTCGAGTAATTAGGGCACACGTATCAATGAAAATTAAGTTTGAGATGGATGTGTCGGATCACATCTGAAAAACATTTATGGACATAACTGTTAAACATCAAAGGAAAAAACGTGAAGTCAACATGCAACTTTGTTTTCCTCAAGGTGACATTGCTCTGGTACATATCTATTATTCTCCATATTGATCACCATGCCCTCGTATTGCTGTCGGATAATCTTCGTAAACGTGTTTAAAGATCCAATCTCCTTTCTTATACCCATCTCTGTTGACAATTCTAGAACTTTCGGAGAACTATAAAAGTCAAGTAGTGTGATTCGTTGAAATTTCTGACTTTATCCGGGAGCTTGTGACTGCAATAACAGACAACATTTCGAACAACCTAAGCTGCTCTACTCTGTTAAAAGAGAAGAAACCATTTAAAAAGAAAATTTACAGTTAATTCCCTTTACCTTTAATGACTTCTACTCTTCCGCCATTTACTTTTTATAGAAGTGTGGGGAGGGAGTATGATCTTGCATGTGCTTGTTTAAGGCACTTTGTAGCTGGTATTCATTTTCGTTGGCTGTTCTTGATGCCGTCGATCCATCTTTTGGTGATTTTCCTCTTGCTCTGTACTCGTTATACTTTTATGTCTGGTTCTCTGTGGTAGGCGATACCAGGACATTCTTGTCAGGTGTCCAAACCATTTAATCTGTTGTTCTTTTGGAATTGCATGACTGGTTTCACATCCAGTCTACTTCTGATTTCTACACTTCTAATATTGTCTCTTATTGTCACACCTGCAGCTCTTCTAAGATACCTCATCTCCGTGATAGGTTGGCAGAGTAAACAATTCTACCCGACAAGCGAGAAGAAATGCATGTACATGTTAACTTTCCGGGATGTCTTAGTGACAGAAAGTGATAAAATGTGTTACTGACTTTAATGATCGATAATCAATGAAATACAAGAATCAGAGGGAACTGCAGCATTTCCTACTATTACTGGACATTATCGATAACATATAATGTGTCTTAGTTATGCATTATATAATTCTTAATCTAGTGTCAGTAGACATCATAAAAACGTCATGTATGGAACTGTGCGATTTATAATTCCAGAGACGCGGTGTTTGGCTGTTACGCGCATGCATATATATCCAACCGAGATAAGAAGCTGTACGCTAATTAAATAGGTAAACACGTAAAAACAAAGTACTACAGTTTTACAAAATACATAAACAGTGACGATAAACAGCAACGTTTCGACCAAAGGCCTTTATCAAGCAAACAATACAACAAGAATGACGAATTTCGAGGAACACTTACAAATGGACGATTACATGTAGAAACATAAACCTATCTGATGAAAAAATGGGAATAAAAACGAACAACGAAATGAGTGCAACACAAAAACCGAAAGTGGAAAAGGAGAGGAACAATAAACCATATAGTGGATAAATGACACATATATGGAGCAAACACACATATAGATAACAAGGCACGAGATAAGACAGTACTAAGAAGCATAGGAATGTAATGCGTTGAGTCCAAGAGGTCGCAAAGTGCCATAGAATGAAATAAAACGGTTCTCAAGGGCGAATCGACTGCGATCATCGGAGGAACATGATCGGATGGCTGTGACCTGGACATCGTCAACTCCTGAATGGCCAGTATCATTGAAATGAGTGGCCACAGGAGTCACAGAGCATTGGCGAATATCGCGTAAGTGTTGGGCGAATCGGTCACTGAGCCTCTTACCGGTTTCACAAATATAGGCCTTATGGCATCGTTTGCAGGTGATAGCATAGATGATATTACGGGACCCACACGTGAAACTGTCTTGAATGGTATAGGTAGCTTTTGGAAAAGAGACAGTACGGGTCTGTATTACATAAGCACATGTATTACAGCGCCGACGGCCACATTGGATGGTGCCAAAGTGACTCTGGATGTTAGGCTTGAGGCGACTGTGTACCAACAAATCCTTGAGGCTTCTGTCCCGTCTGTACGCCACCAAAGGATAGTGTTGGAAGACTGAACGTGTCTCAGGATCAGACTGAAGAATAGGAGATGATGGAATAAGACCTTTTTCACCAGGGAACTATGAGGGTGGAAAGTTAAGATAAGTTTAACCCTGTCAGACTTGGGGGTTCTAAGTATGTGAGAGAGGGCCTCCTGGCGAGCAATTAGCTGAACCCGATGCATGGCAGATGTAAGCACATTCTCCGGGTATAGGCGCTGGCTGAAGAAATCAAGCATCTCATGAGCTCTATCAAGAAAATCATCGTCCTCACTGCAGAGGCGACGAAGGCGTAAGAGTTGAGAGAAAGGTAAAGAGTCACGACACGCCTGGGGATGGGAAGAGGTATACAGAAGAAAGCTATGTGTATCAGTAGGCTTGTAGTATACTGATGTAGTGATAGTGGATAGGCTGATGGTGATAGTGATGTCAAGAAAATTGACACAGGAGGTAGAGATGTGGGAGGTGAACCGAATAGCAGGATTGAAGGCATTGATGAAGGTAATGAAGCGTGACAAATCGGCTTCAGACATATCAGTAACTCCAATACAATCATCGATGTATCTTGTACACCCCCCTCTTGTACGCTAATTAAAGAAAGCTATGGCACGAGGAAGTGTTTCTGTTTGACTCATCGTGTCTAATGCTTAAAAACAGTGTACCATTTTTATGAAATATAATAAAGTGTGGATGATTTTTCTTCTTCCAGCTTTTATATTTAATTCATAGTTATTTTGGTTATTTTATTTAACAGAAAATTTAAAATTGGCCTAATATATATAATAATTAAAACAACTGCTAACATTTTCTGAAACCGTAGCCCCACTAATTTTAGAAAAGAGCCGCCATTGTTCTTATCCTAACTATTTTTGACAGTACGAGTATTCGAACTTCTATATCTTTGGTGAATTCATAAACTTTGCAAAAATGAGGGATTAATAGTTAATCCCTTTTTAATGATTCCTCAATAATAGAAAAATAAAATAACTAGAAAATGTTCTTCTCTTTCTGAATGTGTTACAGATAGAAAACTGTTTGACCGTGCTCGAACAATGTACCAGAGCACAGTGAGGCAAAGTCAAACACATAACTTGTGGTCACTTTCATCCATCACAACTTCAGCAGAGCACAGTGAGGCAAAATCAAACACATAACTTGCGGTCACTTTCATCCATCACAACTTCAGCAGAGCACAGTGAGGCAAAATCAAACACATAACTTGTGGTCACTTTCATCCATCACAACTTCAGCAGAGCACAGTGAGGCAAAGTCAAACACATAACTTGTGGTCACTTTCATCCATCACAACTTCAGCAGAGCACAGTGAGGCACAGTCAAACACATAAGTTGCTGTCACTTTCATCCATTACAACTTCAGCAGAGCACAGTGAGGCAAAGTCAAACACATAACTTGCTGTAACTTTCATCCATCACAACTTCAGCAGAGCACAGTGAGGCACAGTCAAACACATAACTTGCGGTCACTTTCATCCATCACAACTTCAGCAGAGCACAGTGAGGCAAAGTCAAACACATAACTTGTGGTCACTTTCATCCATCACAACTTCAGCAGAGCACAGTGAGGCACAGTCAAACACATAACTTGTGGTCACTTTCATCCATCACAACTTCAGCAGAGCACAGTGAGGCAAAGTCAAACACATAACTTGCGGTCACTTTCATCCATCACAACTTCAGCAGAGCACAGTGAGGCACAGTCAAACACATAACTTGTGGTCACTTTCATCCATCACAACTTCAGCAGTTACGTGG
Organism: Arion vulgaris; assembly: GCA_020796225.1. Classification (NCBI taxonomy): domain Eukaryota; kingdom Metazoa; phylum Mollusca; class Gastropoda; order Stylommatophora; family Arionidae; genus Arion; species Arion vulgaris. The sequence goes on from CM036753.1 coordinate 12,235,602, forward strand.
GTAGGCTAGTGACGCACTATATAATAGTTTGTTTGAATTATTGATGTTGGACTTGGGTTGTATTTGATATGAATAAAATAAAATACTTTAAAAAATTGTGTTTTGATCTTGATATCAAGTAGAACTTAGTGTTGTTGTTTTTTAAAGGGGAGTATATCTAGAATGAGGGATGGAGAACTGAGCCATGAGTGTTATGAACAAATCTTGTCAAATTATAAGTGTGACATACTTTCTCAAACATTCTTACTTCCCCTGTTCAAAAGGATCATTGTTACAATCGACAGAAACCGTACAGAAATCTTCTTCTTCTCTCGCCATCAACTTCTACTATGCGATTACTCTGATATGTGGCATAAACACGGCGGTGTGCTTGAGGTCTTCACCGGTCCCCCATAATTTGTTTTGTAGGGTTGGTTCTGTTGGCCAGATCTCCATTCTCACACTGCTCAGGCTGGGACAGTCTTACAGGATGTTCTCTGGGGACTTATTTCGTGCTCCACAGATGCAGACAGCTGAATCCCTGAGACTCATTCTATGGAGATGTGCTCTGAGACTGCAGTGTCTAGTTCTAAGTCTGGAGACTGTGGCCTGTGGTTTTCTGTTTAGTGTATGTATACTGTCTGCTCTATGGTGTATCATCCGTTTGTCTTACTCCATAGCATTTTTCTGAATTGTTTCAGTAGCGTACATAAATCTAATTAAGGTGGAATTAAGTTTAAATCAAACAGTTTAGAATATAAAGATGAAAATATTACTTTGTCATGGTCCGGACATACGGTGTATCCAGAGATCAACATTTAACAGACACGAAAGTGACAGACATAAAGATTAACTAATTAGGCTTCGAATCACTTATTAAATTTGAGACGATAAGTGAAGAACAAACTTGCTGACAAAGTACATTTGTTCATTTTAGATCTGTTTTATTTCATTCATTAGTCTTTGGATAAATGTCTGGTTAATCATTATAGTAAGGCAATGGAGTCCACTGATGAGACCATTACGTTGTAGAGGAGGAAGAGATTTCTGCAGAGATGGTCGTCATATGGAAATACTTAGTGTAATCAAGTGTTTAATTCGACTTTGTCAACTTTCTTTGTTATGAGACCAATGCAATTACATGTCTGGACAAAAACGTTTGCTAGAATACGCAGCCATGTCAAGGGATACAAAGTAGAGGAGTTATTCTACCCCGAGGTTGTTATGAAGATGACATCTAATCAATAAATATTGTTTCTATATATGAGTGCGTGCATATGTATTTATGCATGTGTGTGTGTGAGTGTGTGTAGATGTATATATATGTATGTATGCATGTATCTAGGGTAACAATCATCAATGAAACCAGACTACTTCTTTGGACGCTCCATATCGATCACTTTTAACCACTCTTTGTGATTTATATGTGATCTGAGGTTGAAGAGCCATTATACGTTGTACCAGTTATGCGCCTACAAGTAGGCCAACACATCCGGTTTTACGATGCTTTTTATTTACTATGGTAACTTCCTAGCCCCTACTTCAGTCGCTACTTACAACATGCCTTGTAGGTCGCAGTGTTACTATTATTTGCTGCCTTGATGGCCCCGGTAACACAAGGGCGTAGACTTTACTGAAACGGAGCTGATGTTATGTACGACATACACTAAGAAGACCATCAAGTATTATAGTAGTATGCATCTTATACCGAAACCTACAGAATAGAGAAACGGAGCTGGTGTTATGTATGACATACACTAAGAAAACCATCAAGTATTAAAGTAGTGTGCATCTTGTACTGAAACCTACAGAATAGAGAAACAGAAGAAAATATAATATTTACAGGAAAGAGAGCTGGAGACAAATATTGTCGTGTTTGGGAAGCTTGTTGAGTCTTGGAAGATGAGCACATGGAGTCTTTGCAAGAACCCAGAGGAAACAAGGGAATCAAAGAATATGATCAATAAATAAACAGTGTACAAGTATTAAGAGCTTCCGAAAAAACAAATAGACAAACACAGGATTCGAACCACTTACCCTCATTTCTTACGACACCCATGGCCTACCTAGTAATACGGCGTCATTACGACACAACCAGCGATAGACTCGAACATGCGAATGGCTCACTGGTTGTATTCGTAAGGACGCTCGTGTTACTAGGCGATGGTGTCGTAAGAAATGAGGTAAGGGTTCAAATCTGTGTTTGTCTTTGTTTTTCAAGCTCTTAATACCTTACATGTTTATTTGTTGATCATAAGTCTTGGAAAGAATATTGCTGTATATAAATGAATATTGGAGTATGTAGGCAGGTTGTTCAGTCTTGGAAAGTATATTACTGTAGATAAACGAATATAGAATGTTTGCTCCAGAATGATCTGAAACGTTTATTTCAATTCTTATTGTTATAACGTATCTGCGTATGCATACAAAGTTATATATACATTAAGCCTGTCTCCAATAATCTCATCGATTTCCGCTTGCCACATTACGCTTGGATTTGGAAACCACTAATAGTTAACTTATTCGCAAGAAGTTGCATTCAACCAGTTTATGTAGACGTTTGCAGCAGATTAAATATGATGACTACTCACATGCTAGGAAGATCTTGGACAAATGAAAGCTAATATATATTCATGTTAAGACTGGTATGTATTGTTTACTATTGTCCTGTCTTTTATACGCTTGAAATATGTTGTAGCCTTCCGTATAAGCTTCAGTGTCTTTTATAGTTGACGAAGAGGTTTGTGCATTTTTCCTTCTAGCGTCGTTTCATTGGCCACTTAGTTCTCCTCAGTATATCATATTCGAGAGTCTTTAAGTTTATGATCTGCGGTGGTCTAGAATGACTGTCCCTCTGTAACCATGGATGAATTGCCAAATTTAATATTATTACAACTGTCATTAACATCATTGTAGCATCGTGATATTTTTCACAAACTTCCTTGTCAATGAAACGTATCACACTAATGTTAAGTGTAATCTTGAATATATATATAACTTATCATTGTATATAAGTAACGCCCGAGTGGTTACCGGGGCCCAAATTTGGGGTGTAAAGAATAGAACCACTGTTACCTGCCATACATGTCGTAAGAGGCGATTAAGGAGGTTTGGCTGAAATCGGATACATGTGTCATAAACGTGTAGAAGTCTATGCGTTTAGGGCCTACCAAACCAATGTGCAACGTATACACGTTCTTGGCAAAGATAAAAATATCACAAAGAGTGATTAAAATTAGTCGTAAAGAACGAACGCAAAGAAGAAGAAGATTGTATATAATTGTTGTATAAATTGAATACTATTCTCAGCTTCATCTCTATGAGCAGCATTTCGACTATCATCAACTATCTTCAATTTTTGTATCATGACCAGAAAGTTAGTGTAAGCGTTTGGCATCAATACGCAACAAAAATATTTACAAAGCATCAACAGTTAAATCAACAACTCTACCATTAATATCTAAACGTGAGCCCTTATTCTTACAATATTTATTATTATTTATAATTTACTTTCCCAGAATTAACAAGTACGGACCCGACATTTACAAAATATAATGGTACCATTTATGCATTGTCAACTTATCGTCTTGACTTGGACGGCCACATTGTTAGGACTTTCATATTCAGATGTCTACACGTCATCTGTGAAAATAATAAATATGGTTTTGATGGAAGAGAACATTTTGAATTCCCTGCACACAGAAGTCATTAACTTGAGAAACGATACAGCTTTGTCAGTGTTCTCAAAGTAAGTTCTTCATCAGCTAAAATATGATATTTCTCTGTTTGTTACTATTTGTCTTTGTCTTTGATTGCTTAATGTGTTCTATAAATACAAAGTGTTATTGAAATCTTATTTGAGAAAATGTATATAGCTTTGATTGTTAACTGCACCAGATCTTTTACAACAATTAACACTGCTTCAAACATGAAATAATTGTCAAGTTATTTCATCTCTTCCCATTATTGTTTGTTTGTCATTTTCTTATGTCCTCGCCTTCATAAATGAAAAAAGTCACTTGACTATCGTGTTTCTTCTCAATGTTACTGGATGTTGTATTCATAACACTTGTCTTACATTGTATGTGTGTATTTGATTGCATTTCTATTTTCTTCATCGTTAGTCTATGTCTTGATGTCGTTAATGTTCTCTGTGTCTCCGATTTCTATTTGTTTCTGATTAATTATTCATCCATGACATTGAACTATATTGTTGTCTTATTCACAATATCAACATTTCATCATTCTTCTTTCATTGACAATCATTTTTCTACTACTTCTGATACAAATAAAAAATATCTGAAACCAACTCTTCACGTACGTCATCTTCATCCTATAGGAGCGCAGTACCGTTTACCTACGAGGCATGTTCAAATGAAAACGGGACTTGTGGATTTATTTAAAAGTATCATACGCAAATTAACAGTTTCAACGGAATTAAACAAAGCAACCACTTGTGAATAAGAATGCACCTGGGTTCATCAGAAAAAATCTCCCTATGCATTTAGGCAAGTATCCCACTGTTTAGGTAGACGTCGAATGCCGTCCGAGAAAAAGGTGCGTGGCTGCTCACTGAACCATGTGGTCACCGCTGTCTTCACGTCTGCGTCGCTGTTGAATCGCTGTCCCTTTAGTGCTTTCTTCAACGGTCCAAAAAAATGGAAATCACACGGGGACAAATCGGGACTATAGGATGGGTGATGAAGAACTTCCCAATTCTTCTTTGTCAATGTTTCCTGCACAATTTTTGCGACGTCCGGACGAGCGTTGTTAGCAGATCTTGCACGGCCAGGTCAGGCGCATATTGTTGCAACAGAAGAAGCCATATCCTTGCTTGATATAGCAGTACTGACTGACCGTCGTCCGAGCATTAGTTCGCTTGCAGAAGAATTCCATATGTCAATTGGGACAGCCCACATGGTTGTTCGGAAGAAATTGAACTATCGGAAGGTGTGTTCACAGTGGGTCCCACGGATGTTGACTGACCACCATAAGGAAGAACGGATGGGGTGGAGTTTGAACCACTTGATGCGTTACAGGACAGAGGTTGATGCATTTCTGTTGAGCATTGTGGCAGGTGATGAATCATGGTGCCACCACTATGAACCGAGCAGCAAAATTGACAGCATGCAATGGAAACATCCAGGTTCACCAAAACCCAAAAATTCAAGACACAGGTTTCTGCTGGGAAGGTTATGGTGACCGCATTTTTGACCATGAAGGGCTTTTGTTGACGATTTTAAGGGACCTGGTGCCAACATCAATGCCGCCCATTATAAAGACACTTTAGACAAGCTGCATAAGGTTCAAGGCTAAGCGACCAGGCAAGCTTTCTCAAGGTGTGATTCTTCTCCACGACAACGCTCGTCCGCACGTCGCAAAATTGTGCAGGAAACATTGGCAAAGAAGAATTGGGAAGTTCTTCATCACCCAGCCTATAGTCCCGATTTGTCCCCGTGTGATTTCCATTTGTTCGGACCGTTGAAGAAAGCACTAAAGGGACAGCGATTCAACAGCGACGCAGACAGCGATGACCACATGGTTCAGTGAGCAGCCACGCACCTTTTTCTCGGACGGCATTCGACGTCTACCTAAGCAGTGGGATGCTTGCCTAAATGCATACGAGATTTTTTCTAATGAACCCAGGTGCATTCTTATTCACAAGTGGTTGCTTTGTTTAATTCCGTTGAAACTGTTAATTTGAGTATGATACTTTTTAAATAAATCCACAAGTCCCGTTTTCATTTGAACATGCCTCGTAGTTTATAGAGAAAGACTAAAGCACCTTTGTTGTAGCTCCATTTAATACATGAGTTACCTTATCTAGCCCCTTCCTAATCCTCTCCCCTCCTCTCTCCCAGATTCACGTGAATATAATATATGATGTATTTAAAAAATAATTAATTTGTTTGAAAATATATTTTCAACCCCCTTTCATCGTGTAGTAGATTTCAAAATCATAAGAAGTGCAGAAAATACTAAACTAGCATATGATGTACATATCACACATAATTATAACGTGAGCCTCCACTTTTTCTCTAAACTATATATAAGCAGAGATATTGCTGTTCTAATTTGAAATTTATTTTTAATTTGGAAAGGTTACATTGGAAAAACCATATCTACAAAACCAATTCAGCTAGACATTTTTTGGAAGTTCACGCTATAATTATGGATGAACTGTACATCATGTGCTAGTTTGACATTCTTTTGTTTCTTGTCTTTTGACTTCTTATGTTTTTGAAATTCACTGCACGATGAAAAGGGGGAGGGGGTTGGTGGAGTGTTTAAATATATTTTCATGAAAAGTAATTATTTTTAAAATAAATAATTGCAATGCATACACTAAACTTTGTTTATCATCACATGCAATGTCTTTTGCAACATGTGGCCAAATTGTATGAAAATATTTTTCTCCATTTTTTTCTGTTAATTTTTAAAAAAGATAACCCTTGTTCTCCGCATTAAGTTTCTGCTTGTATTTTTGTCTATTACAATATCAATCATTTCTTTGAGATCTGTTTACACATTTTTCTATCAAGACAATATCATCAACAAATTTCAATACATATACACTGAAGTATTGTTAATAGACTCAATGAAGTATTCCAAGTTCACACAGATACAGTTGATTCTACAGCATATTTACTATTGATGGACAAGACGACCGTTCATAAAAACACTTTCCATCACATGAATGTTACTGAGTTCTGACCACACCTGTTTTATGACACTATAATTTTTCTCACACACATATTTTTTTGTTTCCAGTTGGTATCAAGTTAATATATACATATAAAATCATCCAATATACTATATATATATATATATATATATATATATATATATATGTATGTGTGTGTGTGTGTGTGTGTGTGTATGTATGTCACTACATATAGCTACAATTAATACTCGTATGGTTTATTTACCACAGAACGAAAAATTGTGCTTTATGTGAAAAGACATTATAGTGGATGGTGGAGTGATCACCTACATCTATGGTTTATTTTAGTGGTTATAGTGTAGACTTAGTTAAAATGTTTTGCATAATCTATATATATATATATATATATATATATACATATTTATAAATAGCCGTAATGAAATTGTGCGTGTGTCTGTTTCCATTGTTTCAAGATATCTGGATATCTTACGGACTTGAAATTTGGCAAGAGGGTAACTTTCATAGATGGGAAGATGTAAAAATTATAACTTCAGACTATTGGTTCGTCTCTATTCCTAAATTCCAACTTAGCGAAATGGTCATGAAAAGTTAAAAACCGAAAAGTTGTATCCATGTTTTCACTTGCCGGTCACATGTTAAAGCGACGGGGAAGTCACATGTTACGCAAATATGTGATACTATTTATTAGTATTTCAACACATCTGACGATGGCCGCATAGATTAGATCTTTGACTGCCATGCGAGGGTCCCGTGCCCAAGAATTTTATAATTTTTGTTTGTATTAACACATCTGGTCACTATTTGATCAATTTATAATCTGAATAAATTCAATTTGCCAATTGTTATTTGTCAACTTTCACTGGAATTCTATTGTATCAGATTTCTCTTTCAATCGGAATGAGGGAATTTTAATCTTATGTGGTCAACCAACAAAGTTTTCCCACCAAGCATTTAGAAAAAAACATATTGATATTAATGGGAAACCAGATGATATTTTAGGGAAGGGGCATGAATCTTTTAATATGCTCAGTCTCGCACTGTTTGGACCTTAAAAGTTTATGAAATTATACAGTTTCGTAGATCTATTGAAACTAATGAAGTTTTGGATATGCGGTTGGAGAATGATAAGAAAAGAAAAATGAAGGCCAGATACATGCAGAAAGAGGAGGAAAGATTAGTTATTAGGCTTGACTACAAGCGCCAGAGGAGTGCTAAAACGATTGCTGAGGAAACTGGAAACTAAAGAGGAACGACATAGAAGATCAGCGGAAAAGGACTAAATTCACGTGCGAAGAGCGGATACAATTGCTAGTAGTAAATAAACGAAGTGCATTCAAAATTTGTCTGTTTACATCAAATGGCATGAGTTCACTGTCCATCGCTAACTTCAATTTACTTCTGAAAGACATTATCCTTACAGTCTAGAAGTGAGTGTTTTGGTAAATTTTTTTCTCAAATTTTTTGAACTGCTATTTTTACAAATATAATTTGATAACTAACAACATGTGTATCTGACTACAGGTTTTACCATCATAGAATACCAATAGTAAAAGAGCTACAGAATGATGTACACTTGCAAACTTATCTCAAACATCCTAATGGAGCCTATCTCAGTATCAAGCAGTTTGCTAATGAATATGAGAATTTACGATCTGCTTTAGGTAAGTCAGTTAGTTAGTTACTTTGAAAGCTGCTATTTAGAAGTGTATCACTTGGGTAACAGGGTTGACAAACATTCGTCGACCCCTACCACCATATTTTGAAATTTGATGGAAAACAACTTTTTCTATCATATGATTTTATATTATAGTATATATTCATTTGGGACTAGGACAGCAGAGGAACAAACGTGAACAAAATAAATAAGAGAAATGATGTGGGAATAGTTAGATTTTTGGTTTACGAATCAACTATCCAAAAAATAACACAAGCATTAATGTTGACATTCTTGTAAGAAAAGTATACCCAGAACTGTAGTGTGAGCTAGAAATCAGACATGAAGTGTCAGCATCTAATGTAGTCGTTGGTATCCAGTATTTTTATTTCATGTGATTGCGTTATATTTTTGTATATTTGTCCAGCTGTTGATGTGTTTATTCTACTGAGAGTGCTGCGTATGTTGTGTTAATGTGTTCTTGTTTGCTCTTGATATCTTTGTCTAGTCAGCTTTCCTACTTAGTGTCGCATGTAATAAAGTCTTATCTTGGAAAATTAGTACGAGTCTATTAATGGCGAAACACATAAAAACAAAGTACTGTAGTTTTACAAAATCAATAACAATCCGCAGCAACGTTTCGACCAAAAGGCCTTTATCAGACAAGGATAAAAGAGAAATGAATAAATTCATTTCTACGTAAAACTACAGTACTTTGTTTGTGTTTCACCAATGTTACATAATTTTACAGCAGTCTTCCCGTATATCGATAATACTAAGTGTGTATTACAGAGCTACGTAGAACAAGTTCTAACCTGTGGATGTGAATCATGGACAATAAACAACCAGAATAGTACATTTTTAGAAACTACAGAGATGTGGCTGTCTAGAAGAATGATGAGAATATCATGTACACAAAAGACGGCAAATGATACTGATCTCCAGAAAGCAAGCGAGAACAGATCAAGTTTGAAACGCATCAGAAAGAAACAATTAATATTCTTTGAACATGTTAGAGAAGAAAATCTTGAACACATTCTGACATTGGACAAGGTATAGTGGAAGAGAGATAGAAGTCGACAGAGAGAGAAAACATTGTGACAATGGACAAGGTATAGTGGAAGAAAGATAGAAGTCGACAGAGAAAGAAAACATTGTGACAATTGACAAGGTATAGTGGAAGACAGATAGAAGTCGACAGAGAGAGAAAACATTGTGACAATGGACAAGTTATAGTGGAAGACAGATAGAAGTCGACAGAGAGAGAAAACATTGTGACAATGGACAAGTTATAGTGGAAGAGAGATAGAAGTCGACAGAGAAAGAAAACATTGTGACAATGGACAAGGTATAGTGGAAGAGTGATAGAAGTCGACAGAGAGAGAAAACATTGTGATATTGGGCAAGGTATAGTGGAAGAGAGATTGAAGTCAACAGAGAGAGAAAACATCGTGACAATGGACAAGGTATAGTGGAAGAGAGATTGAAGTCGACGGAGAAAGAAAACATTGTGACAATGGACAAGGTATAGTGGAAGAGAGATTGAAGTCGACAGAGAGAGAAATGTATAGACAACTTATCATGACATGTCGCAATAACAATACCAGAACGTATAACTATAGTCTGTCCATTAATTCGTGAGCACGTTTGAAATTGATTTTCTCGAAAACTACCTGTTGGATCTCAGTGTTTTTTTGCAAGCAGCCTTAGAATATCCATGACACTAGAGAAATATATTTTTTTCCAGGAAAATTTGATGTAGTTTGAAATATTTCTACTTCAGGTTATATTAAAATCAACCTCACCGGATTGTACACAATAGTAACAGATCTACGGTACACAGACGCGTTGTTCTAAAAATACATTATGGTAACATTGAAATATCGTGAGTAAACAACAATTTCACGAATTCGCGTGCACCTAACCCAGTCGACTTTGAAATCGGAAAGCATATGACGTTATAATTGGGATACCGTTGTATAGTTATAGGTGTATCTCGCTATTTGTATGAAGCTATTGTATCATATTTGTTGGCTTATCAAAACTGACATTGATATCACATTCATAATGAGTCTGAAGTGCACATTTATAACAATGCAGAAGGTTACAGTTTTACTATACCAACACTTCCGTAGGGAATCTAAGAGAGGTTATCTATATTGCGATATTCATAACCCTGAGAAACGAACGCAACTGGCGCTTGGTCTGAATAGAGAATCCTTTTCCCGATGGATTAAACAGGACACAAAGTGCACTAATGTCAAGCAAGGAAGGAAAAGAACAATTGACAACTTTGACATAGATGTCATAAGACGGAGCTCTTGAAAATGTTTGCGACGACAAATCAACTTGTTACTCTCAGGAAACTGAAATTAAAACTGCAATTAGATTGCAGCATAGACATTTCTAAAAGTACTCTATGGAAAATTGTAAGAGCCGCCGGCTTCACCTTCAGAAAAACTATAGGCGGCAGGAATATTATTTGTGAAAAGCCACATTTAATTGCTGCCCGAAGTAAATACCTGAGGCAGATCCGTGAGCGCGGAGGCAAGGCTATGATATTGTATATTTGGACGAATCCTGGGTCAATGCTCACCACACCAATGCTAAAGAATGGCAATCAGTAGACGGTGAACAGAAAGAAAAATACCAAGCAGCAAAGGCCAGCGTATTATACTAACACATGCAGGAAGCAGTGAAGAAAGTCTTGTCCATGACGATGGACTTATTTTCCAATCAAAAAGTACCGACGGTAGGGACTACACACAGAAATGAATGGACATATTTTCAGGCACTGGATGGAGAAAGATCTACTTCCAATTCTAAACAGACCATCATGCTTGGTAATGGATAATGCATCCTATCACAACGCAATATCAGCGGAAGACAAAGTACCAACTGCATCAAATATAAAAGATCAAATTAGGACTTGGCTTGCTAAGGAAAATGTCAGCTTCGATGATACATATTTGAAACCCGAGTTGTTGCACCTGGTGAGGATGACAAATAAGACAAAGGTGTTTCATATTGACAAAATCATTGCGGAATACGGCCACACGTCTTTGCGACTACCTCCATATCATGCTCACCTCAATCCGATAGAGCTTGTCTGGGCTAAAGTAAAAGGGCAAGTTGCCGAACAGAACAGGACGTTTAAAATGTGTGATGTTGAAGTTCTGACACGTGAGTCCCTCTCAATGACAGCACCGAGATGGATTACAATTTGTCCAGCCAGTAACAATTATCAACCTCATGGAATCGTCAGATTCGGGATGATACAAATCATATTTTGATTACAGACTGAGAAATAGCAACGTATACATTTCCATATCCAAATGCGTCTACCATCATACAATTTGTGGTGAAGTTAAGACACCCTGGGGTCTAATGGTGACCGAAGGGAGGACTAACTGTTGCATATTGTATCCAAGTTCACGATTGCACATAAAGGGCAACACACTCAATTACTTGACCTATCAAGTTAATATGGAGATACACCTATGAATAGAATTGACATGGACAAATTCTAGGGATTACTGTAAAATCTAAAATTTGAGCCCCCGTATTTGCAATTGTCATAAAAGATCAAAGGAATTCGCCGATGTGCAAAATCCGTAATCTATGGACTACTGGTTAGCTTTATTTTAGCGTCATGGATATGTTAAGGCTGCATGCAAAAATCACTGATATCCAACAGGCAGTTTTCGAGAAAATCAATGTCAACCGTGCTCACGAATTAATGGACAGACTATAGTGCAAGAGACAAAGGGTTATGAAAGGTATGATAAACTACGTCTGCTGATGTGGCAGTTTATGATGGTGAGAATGACACATGGAAGTTGTGATAGGTAATTGATTTATCAAATTGTGTCTGGGAACAATGTTGTTGCACTCAAGAGAACGAAACAGTTTATCATCAGCATCATGCTTCTAAACGTGCAATTATACATTGTCAGTTAGGACATTGTAGCAAGTGAAGCGTTTCTATGCCTTTGTCTTCCGACAGCAATAACAACACATTTGTCTTCCGACAGGTTCCGAGCCGTCGCCAGCAATAACAACACATTTGTCTTCCGACAGGTTCCGAGCCGTCGCCAGCAATAACAACACATTTGTCTTCCGACAGGTTCCGAGCCGTCGCCAGCAATAACAACACATTTGTCTTCGATAGCAGATCAGAGTGATATTATCGGCGCCAGATTATCTTTTCTCCGGCTGCAGGTTTGTATCTAAATAATAATGTCAATGTTAATGTAGTAATGTAGTAGTGACACTAATAAGTAATCTGTCACTACATTTATTAACACCAATGTGCGAGAGTAGTAGCCGTTCATCGCAAGCAACGCACGACAACAATAGCCAAAGGCGTGTGATGTTGCATCTCAATGATGCGTGTGTAGTCCAATCCTGGAACACAATCCCTTACTACAAGTAGGGCATACATAAGCAGAGTTGGACGTAATGGGGTAGTGTGTTCTGTCATTTCGCACAGCTCATATTCTCTGCGCCACAGCATTACGATGTTGTTCAGCTATGCGAGTTTCTCTTGTGTAGTTGCAATGTTCCATGTGGCTATCTTGAGTTATGCATTTCCAGCAAAGGGTGTCTGTATTAAAACATTTTAGGGACATTTTCAGAGCTTTATAAACAGTTTGTTTTTCTGTCACCAACTAGTCGTTTGCCTACATCAAACACATCATAGATCAGTTGTTTTAAGATGCGTTTATCAGATACCCGTGCAACGTGACCAGCAAATTTGACCTGGGTCAGCAACATTTGAAATTCTTGGAGTCTGGTCTCTCATGGGGACTTCGGTAACTGGAATTGTGCCCTACCATTCTATTTTGTTACAGCCCACGGATACAACTTGTATGAAATATGTTTCGATTTCATGCGTCTCTGCTGTACACTGTCTGATTATCACTGAAGTACAACAAAGTTGTGAGCACTATGGTTTAGCAAACTTTCCACTTTGCTGCGATGCTTACAACTTTCCACTCCCACATGGTAATAATCAATCTTCCAAATTATGCACTGGCTTTGGATATCCTATTGTTGACCGCAGAGACTATGTTTGCCACTCTTGATATGATGCTGTCAAGATAGGTAAAGTTGTGCGCTGGCTTACATTAGCAATACTGGCAATAAATCTTAGTGACCAACATTTACGTGATATATGCAAACATTCTGTGAACAATGTAGACACTTATTTCAATAGAATTGACCCCTTGGGAGCTCGTGACATCCGATCTCGGCCTTCCGATCATGCTGTCCTGGCGATCGCAGCCGATTTACTTTAGAAAATTGTAATAAATCTTTATTAAATCTTGGTATGGTGCCTTGTAATCTCTTGAATACAACAACTACATTTCTATGCTTTCTGATACTGTCACCTCTCAACCTCCCTTATTTATATATATATATATATCTATGTGTGTTTGTCAAGTTTGACGAAGAGGCAAGAAACAGCTCCTACCAATTAACGAAGAAATGATAAGTGTAGCTGAGGTCAAGGAGGCAATCAATTCCTTGATAAACAATAAGGCAGCGGGTGATGACAACATTACTGCAGAAATGCTCAAAGCGGCTGATGATACAACTATTAGCCAGGTGCAAGAACTATTTAATAAAGTATGGGAAGAAGAAACTGTCCCAGATCAATGGAAGAAGGAATAATTGTTAAGATCCCCAAAAAGGTGATCTCAAAGATTGCAATAACTGGAGAGGGATCACCCTATTATCAGTAATGATCAAGACTTTCTGTAAAATCATTCTTAATAGAATCAAAGGAGCAGTGGACACAACTCTGAGAGAAGAACAAGCTGGATTTAGACCTGAGAGAAGCTGCTTAGACCAAATAATTACCCTACGACTAATTTTGGAGGAACATATTGAGAAGCAACAACCACTCATACTAAATTTCATCGATTTTAAAAAAGCCTTTGATAGTCTACACAGAATCTCTCTGTGGAATATTCTGAGATGCTATGGAATATCAGACAAAATAATATACATTATTAAGAGCCTCTATGATGGTTCACAGTGTGCAGTTCCACTGATGGTGGACACAGCGACTGGTTTATTGTTGAAACCGGAGTAAAGCAAGGCTGTATTCTATCTCCGCTATTGTTTGTAGTGGCCATTGACTGGGTGATGCGAAAATGTTGCAGAGGCGAAACTGGCATCGATTGGGTAGAAAATAGTCAACTAGAAGATTTGGATTTTGCAGATGATATTGCCTTGTTAAGTAGAAACAACCAAGATATGCAAAGAAAAACAGACAACTTGTCATCTATAGCATCAAAAGTTGGACTGCAGATAAGCTATGAAAAAACAAATATAATGAAGACACCTATGGCAAGTAATGCAGATATCACACTGGAATCTAAAATGATAAAAATAACAGAGCAGTTCACCTATTTGGGTAGCAATTTTGATTGCACAGGAAATGTTAAAAAGAAATTATGATACGAATTAGCAAAGCAACATCAGCTTTTAAAAGTCTAAATAAAATATGGAACTGTAAGTTATATAGTATTAAAACTAAATTACGAATTTTCAATTCAAATGTTGTATCAATCTAACATATGCCAGCGAGAGTTGGAAAATGACTAAAGATATAGAAAGCAAGTTGAATGCATTTGAAAATAGATGTCTGCGAAAAATAATGAATATAAAATGGAACGAATTCAGGAGAAGTGATGAAATCAGAGACATGTCTGGTCAACCACTAGTGACAACTGTTATAAGAAAGAGAAGATGGAGATATGTTGCACACACCTTGAGGAGAAATGATCAACGAATATCAAAGCAGGCATTGAAGTGGGATGCAAAGGGTTCAAGAAAGAGAGGTCGACCTAAGGAGACCCTGAAGCGAACTTTGCTGAGAGAGGCAGGAAATATCGGTCTCAGTTCCATGGAGGAGATTGAGCGAATTGCCCAGGATAGAGAGGTATGGAGAAATTACTTGCAGGCCCTATGTAACTTATAACGGTACGAGAGGAATTATTATTATATTATGTGTGTTTGTGTTTGTATTTATTACATGTATATATATTGTATGTATATAATGTATTCTTATCGTTTAACCCCTACGCCCTTATAGGCCGATATAATGGCTTCTGGTTATTGTTCAAGATGACGCAAAGACAGTCTAATTCATTTTGTCTTACCCCAGGTGGATGATTGAATCGGTTGTCCACTTTGCCTGAAAAGTGTAGAGGTTGGGAGCTTTAATTTGCCTTCTATGGCCATATAAGTCACCTTTATTTTGTTATATCCGTGTTTATGTAGTGTGGTCATGATATTGTCTATCCATCCTTTTCTTGGTCCTCCCTTGGCTCTAGTACATGATCTAGTTTTATTGTATGCTGTTATTGGTGGTTGGTCGTATTCCATTCTCATTAAATGTCCAAACCACTGTATTTGTTGTCTTTCGATGTATTCGGTGCATAAAGTTATGCCCACTCTGCTTCTAGTGTCCTCATTTCGTAGTCTATCTTTCCTGGTGACCCCCACTGCTTTCCTCAAACATTTCATTTCACACCTATAAGTATTCATTGCAAAATGAATACGTCCATAGTTTTAAACAAAATTACGGCGCCAAAGTATTAATATTTATTTTAATTTCCATTTCTTGATTTTCCCCACTTATTTCGTTTTTAATCACATATTTTCGTTTGAGTTCAGTTAAGAAAAATTGTTTTACTGTGTCTAAGATGTAAACTGTACATAGCCATCGTCTGTATTCGATCTGTAATCCTTTTGGTCGAAACATCGCTGTACTTTTCTTGTGCTTTGTGAAATTATCATATTTCGTTTCTACGTGTGTTACTTTATGTACACAACTTTACAGCAGGCTTATCTTGTATCGATTAGAACTAGACACCAGTACAAAGTATGTTTCTAATGAGCATTAATAGTAACAAGAGCAGCAGAACTCTCATCAACAATTGATCAGCAAATATTGTATAAAATACAGTACTTTTGATTTTCAAGTTTTCTATTTGTACAAGTATTGTCGTGAATCGCGCACATCAAGGGAAACTTCAATATTCATCTTAATGTTCTCTAACAGGTTTTTATAACTCAGTGACTGCCAGCTCTAGAAGAAGAGGTCTCTGTGGCTAAGTGCTTAAGCCCTTGCCTTGTGAGTAGAAGATCGTAGGTTCGAATCCGTACCTCGCCATTCTGTTCACGAGTTCACCTTTTCCAGAGATCACTATAATTGTTGCCGGAGCTACTGAGTACGTGTTTTGTGCAATACTCTCGGTCAGATGGCGCCCCATTTCGCGGAGAGGGATCGAGCAATATTGGCTAAAACTCGGTGCAATGAAGTCAATCCTTCGGCTTTAAAACTCTATTTTTAAACTAGAATTAGAAAATTGTGGTAACATATTTTAGTGAATAAACTGACGTTGCGTTTCTCTGTTAACTGGCAAGTATGTCATTGAGCTGGTCAAATTTCACCTATTTTTTATACAAATGTTATATCCATTTATAGACAGTTGTATCTGTGATATAGATTCCATATCAGAATATTTAATCTTGTGTGTACCGTACATGAGAACTTGGTCGTACTTGGAGATCTGTTGACAATAATATGTTTTCTTACCTGAACATGGTGAGCAATATGCTCGTTTTATTCTAGGAGAGGTTTTTAAATATTTGCTTTCTCAATCTCATTTGCATTCATGCTTTCTTGCAGTGCGCCATGTACTTTTATTATGTGTTCTGTATTTTTCTGGAATATTAAAATATGCTAGTACTAACTTTATTACATAGCTTTGTCTAGGTGTTACATATGGAATTTGTTCCTACAGTAACAACTCTTAGGTTTGTGAGACAAGGAACATTGACAAAACGACGGAGAAGATCATTAATGCCCTTGAATGCAAATGTTACTGAAGAGTACATAGAATATCATGGACAGAGAAAAGAACAAATGCTTCTATTCTGAAACAGCTTGATATTAGAGAGAGATGGCTTTTAAAGAGCATAACATCAATGGAAATTAAATATTTCGGACACATCAAACGACATGACTGCCTAGAGAAGGTAATTTTGGAGTCAATGGTGTCTGAAGACAAATGAGAGGAAAAACTAGAACACGATGGGGACAAGATGTCATTGACTATCTGAGAATTACTGCTGCTAACGCCGGTAAACTTGCACAGAACAGGTGTTTTTAGGACTGCCGTCATGGGAGCCAAGTTCTGGAAGCGACAAGTTACTTGATGATGATGATGATAATGAACAACTCTTAGGTCGTCCCATCTTTAATTGGGTCTCAGAGAAACACTGGGAAGTTAAGTGGGGCTGGCGTGATGTTAACCACATCATCCACCGTGTGCCGTGGGTCAAAGAAAAATACGGACATAGCATCGTATTCACCACTATAACTTATGGTATGAAAAGCAGTTCCTTGACTTTTTGTCAAATTGTATATTATGCTATATTTCTGTTTTGTTTAATTGATATTTTCGTGATCAAAAACAAGTGGAAACGAAGTTCAGTATTCATAAATTACTGACTCGTTGAGCATGGCAGAATCATTAAGTTGTTGATATTCTTTATGATCATCGTTAGTAAAACGTATCTTTTTTCTCTTTGACTTTAGATGAGGATCTTTCCTCTAGTTCTTCAATAGCACTAATTTAACACGTATTGAGGCGCCCGTATGCCCAGCGTGTTCGTAGCGCGTTGGACTACGGGTGACAAGCTCCTGTGAGTGCGGGTTCAATTCCGCGGGCTGGTAGAAAAACCACAGGTTCACCAGAGTCATGGTGTTCGTGGCACCGAACCGTAGGGTTACAATGTCCACGGCACCGAGCCGAGGAGCTGAATGCTCAAGTGCTTCTGAATGGGTTAAAAATAAACGAAAATAAAAACACGTATTTATGATACAAAAACAAATGTTACTACACAATTGTGAATGTCACAAAATTCACTGTATCACAATTCTCTTAGAATGATGACAAATGTAACCAGGTCTAATGAGTGAACACAGTGTTTCTAATTCTTCTTCTTCTTTGCGTTCCCGGCCTAGACTGATGAACCAATTTTTATAATGAATTTTACTGTTGTTTTTGGGACTCCGTTTCTCCGTACAGCTTTTCGCGAAGCTCTGTGTGTTGTGCTAGTACTCTTTCCTTGTACCTGCTAACGTTGACAGTCTTGCAAGACGTGTTCTGCCGTCATGTCTACCATATTGTTTCTAATTCATGAGGTCTTCGTTACCAGACTTAAGACACACAGCTTTCTCGCATCATTTAGTAACAGTTTAGAACAGACTTGAGACACACAGCTTTCTCGCATCATTTAGTAACAGTTTAGAACAGACTTGAGACACACAGCTTTCTCGCATCATTTAGTAACAGTTTAGAACATTCAAGTTAATACTGTAAGTTCAGAACAAACAAAATGAAGTCAAGAATTCAATTGTATACATTTGACCTGTGACAGCTTTATGTGGTTTGTAAAGAAAAGTCAATATTTCCTTGAAGATAATCCAATATAAATTGCTAGTAACATCGATTCTATTGTGCGATTGTGAGAGCTGAACCAGGGAGGAAATACAGTAATAGAGAGAAAAACTCAGACTTATTAATGTAAATTAAAGGAATGTGTTGGGGATCTCGTACAAAGGGTCCAAAACCAACGAATTTGTTATAATTTAAGTTCACATGTCAAGTGGTACCAATTCTGACAATGGTGAGACATCGTAAGCTACCATGACTCGAACATGTGAACACGTAAGACTCCCTCTCTAAAACACTCAGGTTGACAGGTAAGGTCGTTAGAAGAAGAAAATGACATAGAAAAGCATGAGTTGATTACATTTAGAATTGCTTCCCCTTAATGATTGTTTTACATTCATCCGTCTCGCAGACATCTTTGTAGGAGCGTATCTGTTATTATTTATATCGTGGCCACACTACGTCATTATTGGGCTACTCTCTTTATTATTATTAGTATTCTATTCTGAGTGTTATTCTATTTACGCTCAATAAAAAATGGCTAAGACTTACATCGTTACTATCTCAAACAACGAGAAGAACCATATGTCATCAATACATTACTATAATCCGTTCAACAACTCATGCCCACAGTGCATTGCGATTTGTAGCAAAACCATTTATTCCACAGTAGCGAAAATGTGCACCCAATCTTAGAATTATACCGACGCAAATGTCTTATGGAAGAAATTGCTATAGGAATCCTGGATTTTGTAATATAACGGTTTCCTTTGATGTTTGCGGCATATTTGGGGAGTCTGATACAGAATTTTAGTTTTTACAGTAAATGCACTAATATGACATTTGATGACAAGTCTCATTCAAAGGTGTATCATCCCAGCTCATACATGGGGACCAATGTTAATACTTGCAATAGAGTCATGAAAAAAAAAAAAGAAATATAGACATAGTTGTATTATTGTTTTTTTTAAATAATTGCATTACAGTTAAAGTTAGCTGCCATGTCATAATGCCATCCCCTTTCACGTCCAGGTTTGGGATTGGCAATGACGGAGCTACTTGGAGACGTTCTTTTCAAATCGCTACTTCTTCGGTACATTGTGCGTGTGTTAACATATGTTGTAGGGGGTATCACTACAATAAAATAGCTCTTTACTATGGTTCTTATATACTGTGGTAAACCTGTACACTAAATTCAAAATAGGCACCAACGACCTGTGCTCCTGTGGCTTGGCGAGTATGACAAAGGGCATGTCCTACAGAACTGCCCACAGTATGCAGACCTGAGAAGAAAGAGGTGGCCCACTTATACCAGCATCCAAGACAAACTGTATGGCGTGGCTGATAATCTGAGGCAGACGGCTGCCTACTTAGAGAATCTGAAATCCCAATCTAGTGAGAACGCAGAAGAAGAAGTATACTGTGGTACAGATGGCCGATATGTGCCTGGGGTCAAATGTGCATAGGGACAACGCCACCCCAGGATTAAGGAACTGACACTAATCAAGATCCTACCCCATCTCCACGTGGTGACCCTGGTAACAGACATTAGTTTCTGTCTGGCTAAGCAGATAGGGATCGAGGGAGAGTTATTCTGGCGTGGGTAGGGATGCAGACGTAGTTATATTGGATGAGATCCGCCCGCAACACAGACGAGCGGAATCTCAGAGTGACTATTAATGCACGTCTCTTCCGGCCGATAGGAAAAGCTGAAGGAATAACCATAAAGGGATGAAGGGTGCATCCAGAGAAGAGACGTGGGCCCGCGTGGAGCAAAACTTGGGCCCGAGATGAGTTGCATGTGGGCCCACATAGGGCGAAACTCGGAGCGATGAGGTGGGGGCCCGAGTTGAGCCCAGTGTCCGGACAGCCTAGAGGCTGGTAAATATGAGCACGGTGAGAACTGATGGAAATGGTGGGGCAGGCACGAGGACAGAGCAAGAAAGCATGCGGGCGATGCACGGATGGGCCCACCGGTGGGTAAACGTGCACAGCGCTGATGGTGAGGGATCGTGGCATGCGTAGGGGTGAGCGGACCACCCAAAGTTGCAGAAAAACTGGAAAGCCCAGCAGAGACTTGAATCCAGTGAGCGTTTCCGCTCGTAGCGAACTACTACTGCCTTGTAGTTAGATTGGGGACAATCAAAGGCTAGCGGAACAAACCGTACACAAAACTGGACGGAAGAAAAACCAAGTAGTCCACAAAAAGGCCGGCAAGCTGGCCAGATGATGCTCGACAGCCCGGGAAGGTAGATCGTCTAAGGGTCGCTACCCTAAAAGAAAATAGCAACCTGCTGTCTTGCAAGTTGGCTGGGGACAGTCAACGGTTGACGGAGAGCGAACCCAGTAAACGATGGTTGAAATCGGACACGTCGCCGAAGGACAAGCACTAGATCTCCAAATGGTACTTAAGATTGTAACGTCTTTTCCAAAAGCCACGTTCGTTGTTGAAGACAGTTTCACGTGCGAGTCCCGTAATATTATCTATGCCATTATCTGCAAGCGGTGCAACAAGGCCTATATTGGGAAACCGGCAGGAGACTCAGTGACCGATTCGCCCAACACTTGCGCGATATACGCCAATGCTCTGTGACCCCTGTAGCTACCCATTTCAATGATACTGGCCATTCAGGAGCTTGCGATGTCCAGGTCACAGCCATCCGATCATGTTCCTCTGATGATCGTAGTCGATTTGCTCTGGAGAATCGGTTGATTTCTTTGTATGGTACCTTGCGACCACGCGGGCTCAACGTATTACATTCTTATGCTTCTTAGTACTTTCTCTTCCCATGCTTTGTAATCTATATGGGTATATGTTGCATGTATTACATTCTTATGCTTCTTAGTACTTTCTCTTCCCATGCTTTGTAATCTATATGGGTATATGTTGCATGTATTCAAGTTATATATTTACTAGATGTTTCATTGTTTCTTTTCCGTTCTATTTCTAGTTTTTATGTGTGTTTTGTGTGTTACATTTATTTCGTTATTCGTTTTTATTCCAGATTTTCCTTAGATACGTTGGTATTTGGTCGTCCATTTGTGTTTCATTTTAATTTGTCACTCCTGTTTGTTCGTTTGCTTGATAAAGGCCTTGTTGGTCGAAACGTTGCTGTTTATCGTCACTGTTTCTGTATTTTGTAAAACTATAGTACTTTGTTTGTACGTGTTTCACTAACGTAAAACAAGCTTTCTTGGCAAAGGCTGTTTATATATCACAATAAGAATGATCAAAATGCCCGAAACAGTACGACCGAGATAAAGAGAGAGATGTGCCTCTTTGTGGAACTGCGCGTATAGTATTAATGACACTTTCTGCATTGCAACTTCAAACTCATAAGAAATGTTATATCAATGTCTGTTTTGAGAAGTCAACAATATGACCCAATAGCCTCACACTTTTTATAATTTCGATTTACGCCTTTTACTAAAAGTTTGTGTCGCACTTATGACGTCATTTAATTACCATGTTCAAGCCGAGTCTATTTGGTGCATGGAAAATGCAAGAATCGTTCAAAACTACGGATTTCGTCCTGAATGTTGCTATTTTTGTCATAAATGTAATAAATGGCTGTAAACATTAGTTTTCTCCAACCATGCCAACGGACACGTTAAATATATAGCATAAAGAAGGAAACTTCTAGATGGTATGATTGTTTGAATGGCAAAAATATTTTGTAGCGTCGGAAACATGTGTAGTTCACATGCACGTTTTCAAGTTATTTAGTAAAATGGTTACAAAGACACAAATTGTTATCTGTGGGCATGACAAGTTGAACGGACTATAGTTTATATTGCAGAATAATTATACAGTCTTCTATAATTACTGTTAACATGTTCTCTCTACAATTTGTACAGAGAGTTTACAACTTGAACGCATCTGAGATGGTCAGAGGAAACTATTTCGGGTGGCTTGGACCTGAACTTGATGAAATAGATGCCTGGAAGATTGGTGAAGCTGCATTCACAGGTCTGTTGTCCTGTAGCTTATTTCTTATTCTTAGTACAGATATCTCGATGTGACAGATCATGTTAATTGTTCATAGTTTCAGTTCTCCTTGTTTTATAACGAGCAGTAACAAGTTGTATAACTAATTATAACAGCGAAATAAATGATAGATATGTATATTATATTCTTGTAAAACATACACAAAACAAGACAGAAGGAGAAGCAAGAAGAGGCAAATCGGGATTGATTCACTGGTCTGCGTGAAAAGTGGTACTGTATTGACGCAAGAAATATGACTGCTAGTTAACACCTCCAACCAAGAAATCTTCATAAAATTGATACAATTAATCTAATCACAATATAGATTTCCCAGATATTCATAGAAACGTTTGTTTGTAGTCGTCAATAAGTTGTTTTTTTTTTTTTTAAATTCGTCACTCCTGTTGTTCGTTTGCTGGATAAAGGCCTTGTTGGTCGAAACTTTGCTGTATTTTGTCATTGTTTTTGTAATTTGTAAAACTACAGTACTTTGTGATTACGTGTTTTGTACAATTAATCTAGACGTTTCAACACGTAGCTATCACAACTAAGAAACATGGAGGTCATTTATAGGGATAAATGAAGAATATCTCAATCTCTTCATGTATCATAAACATAAGTTATGTATTGTTATTTTATGAGATAAAAGAAACTGAAACAATGCTAACTTTAGTACGATACATGGAGATGGAATGTTGCAAGAGTTGTGCAAACGCTACAAGTTAACAATAAAAAATGAAATAACGATTCAAAATAAAATACTAAATGGGCGTGTGAATATGTTGAGAAATGTATGCATCAGATACAACTTGTGAGATTTAACCTTATTCTTATTCTACTTCTTAGTCTTCCGTTAGGATTATTATATAACCAAGTAGAAGCCAGTCTTAATGATTTGATGAGTTGAGCTAATGTGTGCAAATATGATTTGATGAGTTGAGCTAATGTGTGCAAATATGATTTGATGAGTTGAGCTAATGTGTGCAAATATGATTTGATGAGTTGAGCTAATGTGTGCAAATATGATGTGCTGCTAGATAGTATACAATATTTGCATATTTATATCGGTACTGCACATCTAATTTTGACGTACGGTTGTTTTTGGTGGTTTGTTCTTCCTAGCAATTGAAAGGCTATACACTGACTACAGAGATATTGAAAGGCTATACACTGACTACAGAGATATTGAAAGGCTATACACTGACTACAGAGATATTGAAAGGCTATACACTGACTACAGAGATATTGAAAGGCTACACACTGACTACAGAGATATTTGGTAGTTTCTTTTATACAAGGTGTTCAAGATAAAACTAGCTTGTCAATGGAGCCAATCTGGCATATATTTATGAAAATGAAAAGGTTCAATTCTGACGTAGTATAGGTCAAGTACGCTAGGCATTTTGTGATGATGTGTAATTATGGTGCAGGAAGGGGCAATGAACCAATGTGATGTAGGACGAGATAGTCAGAACAGGTTTTCGCCCGAGTGGTTACCGGGCCCAAATTTGGGGTGTAAAGAACAGAACCACTGTTACCTGCCATGAATATCGTAAGAGGCGTTAAGGAGGTTTGGATGAAATGGGATGCACGTGTCCTAAATGTGTAGAAGTCTATGCATTTAGAGGCCTACTAAACCAATGTGCAACGTATACACGTTCTTGGCGAAGATCAAACATATTACAAAGAGTGATTAAAATTGGTCATAAAGAACGAACGCAAAGAAGAAGAAGAATCGGTTTAAATAGTAAATATACAAAACGTTACGCGTAACTGGCAACTTTTGATTTGTCAATCAGGCTACTTTTATCTTGAACACCCTGTATAAAGGCGTCATGGGCATTAAGTTTTCATCTCTTGTAAAGTGTTCCGTGAATGGTCATCATTACAGTCGATCGGAATATGTCTATTTAAACTGGTTTGTACTTTTCGGACTATTAGGATTCCGTATCACGACCGATACCAAAGGCGTAGACCCGCCACTTCTATGAGACAGTTCAGGATAAGAAACTGCTCAGATTATTGTTGGACATATTGTGTATGACTACTTCCCTTTAAGAAATTAAATGTTATAATTCTGTTGCGCTTTCATGATCGAGAGTATGGAAGCCACGATCACTATAGAAAATTGTTGACAGCAAGAACTCTTGCAGGACATATCAGGTTAATTGTTAGGATCTCATCACTTTAACAGACCGAAGACTATAAACCTGGATAAATGTCCCGTACATGACTACAATTCCTAAGTCGTGTCCAGCCAAGTCGTTAGACTTTTCTTCTCTGAAATGTTCTTCTACTAATATGCGAACACATCTCCTATTAGGTGTACATTCCAACAAAAAAACTTCCTCAGCTCAAATGTACATTCGCTTTCAATCTCTCTCTCTCTCTCTCTCTCTCTCTCGCGATCCCGGCCTAGACTGATGAACCAACTTTATCATGAATTTTACCGTGTTTTTAAGGGACTCCGTTCCTCCGTACAGCTTCGCGAAGCTCTGTGTTTTAGGCCAGCTTTCTTTTCTTATACCTGCTATCAGTTGACAATCTTGTAGAGAGTGCTCTGTCGTCATGTCCGCCTTTTGCAGGGCACAGGCTAGTTGCGCCAATTTTAAATTTGTGAAACATGTGGGCGCGGAGCTTGTTGTGGTCGGTACGGAGGAGAAGTATGGCAACTTGTTCACTACGAGACAGACCGTAGTACCCGACGCTGTTGTTGTGCTGAGGGTGGTCTTTTGTCCATTTGTCTCTGTAGTGCCAGCCGATGGTTGTTCTGGATTCCTTATAACTGATCTCGAGATCAGTCGGAGGTAGTCGCCAGCCTTCTTTAGCTAGCATGTCGGCGGGTTCATTTCCACTTATGTTGCAGTGTGATGGTATCCACTGCATGATGGTGCGTTTGAGAGAGCGCGCTAGTACTTCGAGTGTCGCTTTCAGCTCACCGAACTTTGTTTTGCCTACACTTTTGAGTGCCGTGATGATCCACAGAGCATCGGTGAATATAACGACTTTGTTGCGGGATGTGCTTCTTCTCTCTAGGATCATTTCGACCACTGTTCTTATTGCCTCCGCCTCTGCCCGGTAGTTATTTGAGTATTTGCCTGTGGCAATCGCTTTCGTGACCATTTCTTTCTTTGAGAGTTTAAGTACTATTCCACCTCCGCCATCGCTGATTGCATTCTTTGCCGACCCTGTCAGTATACACGTATCCACTCGCTTTCAGGGTACTCGGTTGCTGTGTTTTTCTGTGGCTACTTTTCTTTCGCATATTTTTTGTTACCATTTTTTCAGTATGCCTGGGATTGATTCGCTTAGTTCCGGCATTTTGGTTTTCCACGGCGGGCACTTATCGGTTGCCGGGACTGGTTTGAATTTGCAGTTTGCTAGAACCGGATGGTCTGCGGTCAGTGCTTTGACGTTTTTGCGAAGCTGGTCTCTGTATCCTGCCCCTTCCGAATCCGTTCATTCTTTCGTACATAGGGTGGGAATCGAGCTGTTTAAGTTTTTCAGCTAACACCAAAACTTTTCTGTCCCTTCGATCTGCCATTGGTTGGATGCTGTGATTGTTTCCATCGCCTTGAAGGGCGTGGACTTTATGGCTCCTGTGATAATGTGCATTGCACGGTTCTGACTATTGCTCACTTTGGCAAATTGTTTGTTGGATGCACTACTCCACACTGCAATGCCGTACTCCAGGACCGGTCGCACTCTTCCAGAGTAGAGTGTTTTGAGGACTCTGATGTTTGCTCCCCACGAGGAGACTGCGAGTTTACGCATCATCGTGATCATATGTTTTGCTTTTGCTGTAGCATTTTCAATTTGGGGGCACCAAGTCAGCTTTCGATCGAGTGTGACTCCAAGGTACGATGGGGTCTTGCTTTCTGGAAGATCTTGCCCGTTGACTTTAAGCTTAATGTTGTGTTCCTGGTTGTTCAGCGAGAACACAGTGTAGGTTGTCTTAGAAGCGTTTATCTTCATATTCCACTTTTTTGACCACACTTCCAAGTAATTTAGCGTTACCTGCAGTCGATTTGTTGCTATGGGCATTGACTCTTCTCTCTCCCATATTGCCAGGTCGTCGACATATGTGACAGAGTGTACTCGCTTTGGTAGGCATGTTGCTATGTCATTGACAAAGATTAGAAGGAGAGTTGGTGAGAGCACTCCTCCTTGGGGGACTCCTTGCTCTAACGTGGCTTTCATGCTAGTGTACTCCTGAACTTGAACCCTTGCTGTTCTGTTCTCTAGGTATCTATCAAGCCATTTGTACATTCTTCCTTTTATACCGAGGGTGAGGAGTTTTAGTTTTAGCCCTTCTTTCCAAACTGTGTCAAACGCCTTCTCCATATCTACCAAAACTGCCAGTGTCTGTTTCTTTTATTGGAAACCATTCTCGATTTCCTGGGCGAAATAGGTTACTTGATCTTCTGTAGATCGGTGCTTCCGAAAGCCTCCCTGTTGTGCCATGATAAGCTCTTTCCTTTCCAAGTGCCAAGATAGCCGTTTGTTCACCATGCGTTCCATGAGTTTGTCCTTGCAGCTTAGGAGACTTATTGGTCTGTAACTCGCCGGGTTGAGTTATTTTTGCCTGGTTTTAGGATGGGTACCATGATCGCTTCCTTCAATTCTCGTGGTACTATGCCTGTCCTCCACGACATATTGAGGACGGCCAGTAGAGCTTCCTTTGCTCTAGTACTCAAGTTTTTAAGCATCTCATTTCTGATCCCATCATTACCGGGCGACTTTCTGACCTTCAGCTCCATTAATGCCTCTTCTAATTCATTACTGGTGAATGTATTCGTTAGGTGAATATCAGCTTTTCTTGGTTCGCCGTGGAAGGCTCTAGTTTTTCTCTTTGTGTCATCGACTTTTTCTTTTGTTATGCTTACTCTGCTGACTTCGGCATATTTTTGCATTACAATGTTTGCGCTTCCCCTTCCCGAGGACACATTTTTGTCGTGTTCAAGGACTATTGGGGATCGGCTGATGTTTTCGTCACTCAGCGCTTTTGCTAACTTCCACAATTTATGGCCATCCTTATCAAGGTTCGGGGATTCGGTCTTATCAACCCAGCTCTGTCGTGCTGATCGTTTGACCTCACGCTTGTATTTTGCTGCTGCCGCCTTGTAAGCAGTATTGGTCGTTACTGACTGTGGCTGTTCTGCTTCACTCCTTGCCAATTCAAGGTCGTTTTCAAGCTTCTGAACTTCTGCTGTCCAGTATGGCTTGTAATCCTTCCGTGCGCCTCTAGGAATGGTTTCGCGCGCCGCTTTTCAGGATTGCTTGTGAGAGTTCCCTTGCCACGGATCACATGTGTTTTTTTTCTTGCATGTTGATGCGCTCAACATTGGCATCTATCACTGCCCCGTACTATTTCCAAGCTGCTTTTTTGTAGTTCCATCGTGGCAACCCCATTTTGGGCTCAGGTACAAATTTTAGGTCTACTTGTAGTTTGACGGGCTTATGGTCACTATCTCCGAGTTGTTTTGTGACCGTGCGTAATGTTTTTGTGGAGAGGTCACTTGTTGCGAAGGCCAAATCAGGGGTGCTAGTCGTATGCCACCTTCTCGAGTAGAAGGTTAGCGGGTCGTCTGGGGCATTGATGAGGAACAGGTTGTTCTCTATCTCCCAGTCTTCCACTTCTACGCCTCTGCTGTTCGTTTCGAGGTAACCCCATCTTTCTGAGTGGCTGTTGAAATCGCCGACCACTCATGTATGCTGCATCATTGATACTCATTTCATCTAGTGACAGCGAGGACCACCATGTATGCTGTATCATTGATACTCATTTCATCAAGTGACAGCGAGATGTCACTTGGGCAGTATAAGTTATACAGAAGAATCTGCGTTTCTTCACATATAATTAGGATGCCTATGATCTCTGCTGCGCAGGCACTTCCTGTGGTTACATCCACTTGCTTTGCTGCAATTCCGTTTCGTACTAGGGTGAGGACTCCACCCTTGTGCCCTTCTCGGTATAGTCTAAAGGTTTGGTAACCTCTGATCCCGAATCTATGTTGTGCATTTAGATGGGTCTCTTGTATGCACGCAACATCAATTTTGTCTTCTTCCCATGTCTTATTGCGAGTTCTTGCTTATTGTGACGAATACCTTCAGCATTCCATTGCACAATATTTAATCGTCGCT
The DNA here is from genome assembly GCA_020796225.1 of Arion vulgaris. NCBI lineage: Eukaryota > Metazoa > Mollusca > Gastropoda > Stylommatophora > Arionidae > Arion > Arion vulgaris. Next base: position 12,264,530 of record CM036753.1, read on the forward strand.
GGCCAGTACTTTGCCGTATTGAACCAGTAGCTTTTTCACGTGGGCCTCGCTCGCTGCTTTGCCGAGTTGGAGGACGGGGACCATCGGTAGAAAAAACGGACCCTTTCGTGGCATGGGCCCGGCACTCGTCCTGCCCGACGGATCTCCACAGGCGTAGCACCATATTGAGATTCTGTATTAAAAATATTCATGATAAAATTTGGTCCATGCAGCCTTAGCATGGGTAGCTACGTCACAACTTTCAGTGCCAATTGGAGCTCAGTTGCTTGTCTTTCGGCCGTGTGTCCGATTTCAACCAACTTTTACTGGGTTCGCTCTCCGTTAGCCTTTGACTGTCCCCAGCCAGAACCCACAAGTCAGCGGGTTGCTGTTTTCTTTCAGGTTAGCGACCCTTAGACGACCTGCCCTCCCGGGCTGATGAGCGGCATCCGCCCAGCTTTAACTGTTTTGTTAATGGAATGCTTGGTTTGCCTTCCGTCCAGTATTGTTTATGGTTTACTCCGCTAGACTTTGATTGTCCCCAACCAAAACTACAAGGCAGCAGTGGTTCCTACGAAGAGAACAGAGTCCTGGGACGCTTTATGGACGTTTGGGTCGGCACTAGGCAATTTGCATTGGCTCTGTCGTTTCCTTTGATCCGGGAAACCTTGGGCTGGGGCCCCGCACATCGTAATGTATGGGTCGTTTCATTAGACGCTATCAGCGCAACTTTAGATTTTGCACTCGCCGTTCATCACCCGCCCTGATATTTCCGGGGATGTTAATTGCGTGAACAATCGTACCCTGCCCGGCTGTCTCATGGAGGGTAGTTTTGTAAGGCGCTAGAACGTAACTTTGAGTTTTCGCTCGGCCAACTTTACCCAGTATTTTAATCCGCGCTCGGCCACATATACGGAGTTTTATCGCAATCTTCCCTTGTGCCACCATCACCTGATGTACCACATTTACCGTGCATCGGGAGTGCCACGGCACGCTGCCCATTTATCGCTCATGGCTCCGAGTTTCGCCGCTCAGAATGCACCTCTCATCCCTTCGCATACCGCCTTTCCCACTCTGACTGGAAGCTGATACGACCAAGATATTCACGTGGACATGGCACCCAGTTTCACTTCATGTCTCGGCTTTTGGGGGCATATTTTATCTGACTTCAACATGGAAATGTGTGTGTTGTTCATGGATTTCCGGCCCATGCGTTTCTTTTCCGAGTTTGTACTACCGCCACTGTTTTGTTCGCGGACGCTCGTACGCTGCTGTTTCGTACTTTTTTTTGGTGCTTGGACATATTTTATCGGACTTCGGCCAGGAAATATGTGTGTTGTTCAGGGATTTCCGACCCATGACTTTTGCGTGTTTACACTTCCACCACTATTTTTGTTCACGGACGCTTGTACTCTGTTGTTTCATGCTTCTTTTGAACTATGGCATATTTAGACGGACTTCGGCCTGGAAATGACGTGCGTGCATTCGACTGGATATTATTTCGCGTGTCATCCCTGTAATTGCTTTTCCGTGTGTGCACTACTACCACTACCTGTAAGTCTCCCTGATCCCTGTCCCTTAGCCAAACCGGAACCTGAGTCTGTTTCCAGGGTCACCACTTGGAGGTGGGGCAGGGTCTTTGTTAGCTCGCCCCTTCGTTAACCCTGGCACATGTTTCCGCCATGAGCCTTTGATCCCGTTTTCAATCTATACTCATCTTGCCAGACTGCTTTCACAGCCTGTTGTCAAGGTGACCACTTAGAGTTGGGGCTATCTCCTGGTCAGGGCTGTTCAATATCAAGGATAATCTGACACTACGATAAATTGTATTCCCTCAATCACCACGTCTCAGGCTGTAATCTACTGTTCATATATGTCTCTACTCTGCGTTAACATTCAAAGCTCTCGCCTAATATATGCTTCTACCTTGAAGATCTGTACATATTACGACTATAACTAGTATTGATACCTAGGTCTCTACTAACAATCTCTCCAACAACCTAGACTTCACCATTTGAGTTAACGATTGCAGAGGCGCCCTATAAGAGGTCAATTTCTTAGCGATTTGATTGACTTGTCCAGTGATTTACACAACAGGTTCCGACCTCCATAGCTACCTTCACAAAAGTCTTTTTTTGCCACGGCTTCTCTCTTTATCTGTATTATCATCCATGTTTTTGACGTACATATTTCATGAGTGTTTCACATACCTGTCTAGCATTTGTTAGGTCTATATGTTTTATGAGAGTTTCACTTATATGTGTACAACTTGTTAGGTCTATATGTTTCATCTGAGCTTCCTTACATGAATAGTATTTGTTATGTATGTATGTTTTCTGAGAGTTTTCGTATGTATGTATACACTTTGTTTCTTGTATATATTTCATGATATCTTCACATAGCTGTCTAGCAATTGTTTTGACTACTATGCAGGTATTCTTTTCAATAGTTCCAGAAACATATAATAATCTTTGTAATTCTCTTTCTGATTTCAAACTAACTCTTGATCAATGTTTATTTCTGATAATACGTTGTTGTCGATTGTTAAACTCTAAATTCTATCTAACATTTGTTGCAATAGAACATGTTCCCATTTTATTTAACTTGACATTGTTATTTATTATTTCGTTCTTATCTTGACAATTTCATAAAATGTGATATTCTTCACTGTATGTTATTATCATAATATTTCTCTTATCGTGTCAATAATTGTTGTTATCATTGTAATCTTATGTTCTACTGTTTTCTCTAGAAACAATTTTATGTTTGATCTACAGTGATTAAATTCATGCATAATTTATGTTTTTTTCTCTCTAATAAACAGAAGGATATTTAGATCTTACAATCCAGTGGTTGTATGAAGCATTGGCAATGACAAGAAAGAGCGAACCGCCTATAGGTGTGGGGAACTTTGAAGAACCCGTTTCTGCAACAGGAAAAATCTTAGCCCTCCTTGGCCGATCCTATCTTAGGGTAAGACTTGTGTGCAAAAGCGTAATTGAAAGTAGAGTTTATAGACGATTGTCGAAAGTTTGGAAGTTATATATATATATTTTTATAAAGAAAGATGGTAGAAATGCAGTTGACATCATATGTTAAGTAACGATGTCTGCTACTTTCATATTAAAAACTCGCTCGGTTAAATCTTGGTTTTACGACGCTATTACTTCTGTTATCATAATTTATTTTACTGCCATGCACAACAATTATGCTACTTTAATGTAAACACCCTGTATATTACTTGCAAGCTAACAAAGCTCATGTTAGCTTCATGCCGACAAGAACTTTTACTTCTATGATACCGTTATTGATTTCCAACTGTATTTCCTCATAAAATTCATCATCCACGTCTGGCTTGGAGTGTAGTGTTAGTGCATACACACTGAGGAGACGGACCGGGCCTGTTGCTAGGCGATGTTTCATGGACCTAATACGGTCGGCGTTTACCCGAGTTTCGACCATGTGAAGCACAATTTTTTTAATGGCAAAACTACTATATGCAGTCTTGGCTCATCTTGAGCTTTTCCTTGCCAATAGAAAGTATAGTCTTATTCCTTCAGTGATCCATTTTCAGCGAGTTGTTTCTCCTGTAATGCTGCGATATCCACTCCAAGTCTTTTCAGTTCATTACTAACTACTGCACGTTTTCTACAATTGTTTATCTGTGTAAGATCTTCTGATATGCCAGGACACATTGTTTTTACATTTCAGTTAACTAAACGAAGGGTTGGCGCCTTCTTGATTTTGTTCTTATTGTTTCTTGCGATCTTACAGTCTACTTGTCAGGTAACAAATTAAGCTCGAAGACAACAAGTGGCGTCCGGTACTCTACGCCAATTTATTTGGACGTATGACCCGTAACTTTTGTCCACCGTGTTGGTTTACTCAACAGTCTACCATGAAGCATCCTCTCCGTTACGTAAGCCTGCGCAATGTCTATAGAGTAGAGGAGTTACCCAAGTGACAACTAACCACTTTCGACTTTGCTGATAGTCTAGAGGAGTGCAAGAATGTAGCGGGAGCTGCAGGAGCTGCCGGTAAGGCATCACATGATGTATGCCCGCCTTAGCTGCACTTTGGATTTTATGTTTGGGTTTACTCCTACAGTCTTTGTCACTCCCGATGCTCCCATAAGGCAGTGGGACTGTTTGTCCATAGCTGGGAGTCTGGTTCTTGGATATTATGGTTATCTACGCAGCCGTGAGCCCATATCACAAGTCTGAGGGGACTCGACCTTCAACATTGTTGTGGTGTTCTCTACCATGATATAACGCCCGTGTGTTGCAGGGTATCGTAAGGGGAGCAAAGAATAGTGACACTGCGACCTACACAGCATGTCGTCACGCTAAGCTTCGGGACAACTAACAACTACTTCTAGCTAAGAAGAACCATGATAACAAACTATGTCACTTCCATCCTTTCCCGCTAAGCTTCGGGACAACTAACAACTACTTCTAGCTAAGAAGAACCATGATAACAAACTATGTCACTTCCATCCTGTCACGCTAAGCTTCGGTACAACTAACAACTACTTCTAGCTAAGAAGAACTATGATAACAAACTATGTCACTTCCGATCTGTCACGTTAAGCTTCGGGACAACTAACAACTACTTCTAGCTAAGAACAACCATGATAACAAACTATGTCACTTCCATCCTGTCACGCTAAGCTTTGGGACAACCAACAACTACTTCTAGCTAAGAAGAACCATGATAACAAACTATGTCACTTCCATCCTGTCACGCTAAGCTTCGGTACAACTAACAACTACTTCTAGCTAAGAAGAACCATAATAACAAACTATGTCACTTCCATCCTGTCACGCTAAGCTTCGGGAAAACCAACAACTACTTCAAGCTAAGAAGAACCATGATAATAAACTATGTCACTTCTATGCTGTCACGCTAAGCTTCGGGACAACTAACAACTACTTCTAGCTAAGAAGAACAATGATAACAAACTATGTCACTTCCATCCTGTCACGCTAAGCTTCGGGACAACTAACAACTAATTCTAGCTAAGAATAACCATGATAACAAACTATGTCACTTCCATTCTGTCACGCTAAGCTTCAGGACAACCAACAACTACTTCTAGCTAAGAAGAACCATGATAACAAACTATGTCACTTCCATTCTGTCACGCTAACTTCGGACATCAACAACTCTTCAAGCTAAAGAACCATGATAACAAACTTATATTCCATTCTGTCAGCTAAGCTTCGGTACATCCAACAATACTTCTAGATAAGAGATCCATGATAAAAACTATATCACTTTCATCCTGTCAGCTAGCTTAGGGACAACTACCAACTACTTCTAGCTCAGAAGAACCATGATAACAAACTATGTCACTTCCATCCTGTCGCAAGCTTTGGACAACTAACAAACTACTTCTAGCTAAGAAGAACCATGATAACAAACTATGTCACTTCATCCTGTAAACGCTAAAGCTTTGGGACAACCAACAACTACTTCTAGCTAAGAAGAACCATGATAACAAACTATGTCACTTCCATCCTGTCACGCTAAGCTTCGGGACAACTAACAACTACTTCTAGCTAAGAAGAACCATAATAACAAACGTATCACTTCCATCCTGTCGCTAAGCTTCAGGGAAAACCAACAACTACTTCAAGCTAAGAAGAACCATGATAACAAACTATCTCACTTCTATGCTGTCAGCATAAGTCGAGGACAACTAACAACTACTCTAGCTAGAAGAACAATGATAACAAACTATGTCACTTCCATCCTGTCACGCTAAGCTGGGACAGCTAACAACTACTTCTAGCCAGAATAACCATGATAACAAACTATGTCACTTCCATTCTGTCACGCTAAGCTTCAGGACAACCAACAACTACTTCTAGCTAAGAAGAATCATGATAACAAACTATGTCACTTCCATTCTGTCACGCTAAGCTTCGGGACATCCAACAACTACTTCAAGCTAAAAAGAACCATGATAACAAACTATATCACTTCCATTCTGTCACGCTAAGCTTCGGGACATCCAACAACTACTTCCAGCTAAGAAGAACCATGATAACAAACTATGTCACTTCCATCCTGTCACGCTAAGCTTCGGTACAACTAACAACTACTTCTAGCTAAGAAGAACCATGATAACAAACTATGTCACTTCCATCATGTCACGCTAAGCTTCGGTGTAACTAACAACTACTTCTAGCTAAGAAGAACCATCATAACAAACTATGTCACTTCCATTCTGTCACGCTAAGCTTCGGGACAACTAACAACTACTTCTAGCTAAGAAGAACCATGATAACAAACTATGTCATTTCAATCCTGTCACGCTAAGCTTTGGGACAACTAACAACTACTTCTAGCTAAGAAGAACCATGATAACAAACTATGTCATTTCAATCCTGTCACGCTAAGCTTCGGGACAACTAACAACTACTTCTAGCTAAGAAGAACCATGATAACAAACTATGTCACTTCCATCCTGTCACGCTAAGCTTTGGACAACTAACTAACTACTTATAGCTAAGAAGAACCATGATAACAAACTATGTCACTTCCATCCTGTCACGCTAAGCTTCGGTACAACTAACAACTACTTCCAGCTAGATCATAAAGCTTGAGACTTTTACTGATTCCCTCTAATGGCTCTCTTGAGCATTCCTTTATTGAAGCCGCTGTTGTGTCTGACTCTCAGTCAATGTCTCGACGGTTCGTTAATGCAGGCTGCAATATGAGTAGATGTAGTTAATATAACTTTCCAACGCCCAGAGGTTTACGTGGATTTATTGTTCTGTCGTGCAGGCGTTTGGTGCAATTAAACAGTTCTATCGTAGATCTTGTGTCTGACCTTAATGTCAGCCCATTCATCATCTTCTCTCTGTTGTCCACGATTTCTCGTTCCCTGTATTTTACCTGCTGTCACTAAATGCTCCAAACCTCCTCTTCACATTGTATGTTCCATTTGACATTGATTGCCACTTTCTTATTTTCTTTGGTCATTTTCTTTTGTGTTCAGGTCTCTTTAAAACCTCAACATTACATTATTTTGTTTTGCACTTTCTTTGTGTGTTCAGGTCTCTTTTAAAACCTCAACATTACATTTGTTTGCTATGCCATTTTCCAGATACATTTTTAAAACCAACATTAGTGAAATTGACTCAACTATGTTTAATTTATCTTAAATTTTCTTTCCTTCAACTATTCACTACTCCTTATCTCTAGGTGTATATCTTTTTCTCATGTTATGTAAATGTTTCCAGATATTTCATTCGATGGACTTTTGTTTCAGTATTGTCTTGCTATTTTGATATTGTATTATAGTGTTTCCTGTTTCTGATAACCATTATCTCTATTTTCTTATATTATGCTCAACTCTTTCATTTCACTTTTCTTCTACTTATGTCTATCATAACTTGTAGATTATTGACATTTGTCGCCATGTCAACTGTGTCATCATAGTATCTTAGATTATTAATGTGTTGTCCATCAACTGTTATTCCTGTCGTTTCTTCTATATGTCACATGATGTTTTAATGTTAAATCGACAGGTTTCTTGAGAATACAGACATTCCTGTCTTCCTCATAAGTGATACATATTTCTGTCTTACATTTCCCTCTGATTCTCTAGTCTTATAGCTGCTTATTGTCAGTATATAGTTTTGATCAGTCTCTGATCCTTCCCATCAATATTTAGTTTTTCTAACAGCCTAATTATTTCCCTATGTTTCGCTTTATCAAAAGATTTCGAGTAGACTATTAAACATAAATATAGTCCAACTTCTTTTATATCGATTCTCCATTATTTATTTTATTAAGTCTGTCTGCTGTTGTAACTAATTATACGCCAGCAATATGTGGAATAATAATAATAGTTAAGCTATAGAATCAGAAGAAATGTAATGATATGCGATAATAAAACTTCTCATGATGATTATTAGTTATTTTTGTGATTGGTTCTTTTTCACCTTATCATCACGCAAGGTATCCTGAAAAAGCAGTTCGAGAGCTCACAAGAGCTGAATACGTGAGTATGATATGGTTATATTATTTTCATATTGTCGGGCGTATAACAATCAAATAAATGATTATCTCAAACAATAATACATATAATTCTAATGTTAATCATGAAATACGTGAACAAGGTGTAGCTTCAAGTTTTAGTGATACCGAAAAAGCAGCAATGTTTTGATAAAGGCCTTTATCCATCATATGATACAAGAACAGAGGACGGAAGATGACAGTCCTATACAGTAGGCATCAGTGAAACGATTAATTTCAAATTGTTGTAAATGGAAATATGACTAAAAACTATTTTAAAATGTGAACTAAAAGTTTTAAAAAATTAAAGTAATATATATACATATATATATATAATGTGTATATGTAATTATGTTGTTTATGTGTTTTTGTTCTTCGTGTGCTTAGTTATATTTGTCTATATGACCACTGCAGACGATACAGTGCTAATGTCGAAACCGCGAAAAGAGATTGATAAATTAATAATGGAAGTGCAAGAGAATTGAGAGATGACAGCACGCAATAGTTTTTTTTTTAACCACTGTACTATGTCAAGATAAGTTTAAACCTGTCAGGAAAACGTGTTGGGTTGGATTGGTTAGTGTATGATGACGAGAAATATGCTGAACCTAAAGCATAGCAGATGCAAGCAAGTTTCTCAGGGTATAGGCGACTGTGGGAAAGTTCCGGCATCTCGTGAGAACTATCAAGAAAACAATAATCTTTCAGTCACGACATGCACGGAGATAGGAACGTGTTTAGGGAACAAAAACTGTGTACATCAGTAGACTTATAATATTCTGATGTTTTGATGCATAACTGGTTAATGTTGAGAGTGATGTTTGGAATGTTGACACAAGAAGTGGAGGTGTGAGAAGTACTAAATAGCAAAACTGATCTAATTCAACATATGATTAGGGACACATCAGCTTCTAATATATCAGTAATAACAATTCCGTCATCAATGTATATATAACAGAGAGACGGACGAGGGCGAACAATAGGTGTTACATGCTTGGTGTTCAAAATATCCCTTCAACAGATAAGCATAGCTGGATTTCATTTTGATTCCATGGTGATACCGCTGTTCTGCTAATAATATTGGTTTTCGTTTTTAATGACATTTTTTTCGTTTAAAGGTTTCAGTCTTCTTCTTTTTCTTCTTCTCAGTGTTCGTTCTTTGATACGACCAATTTAGTCAATCATATTGTGATATATATTTTCTTAACCTTAATAACCTTAATAAACTTAATATATATATATTAATTGATCTTTGACAAGAACGACTAACGTTAAACAACTGTTGAATTAGGCCCGGGGTCAAAGGCCCATAGGAACAACGTCACTCCAGGATTAGTGAGCTGACACTAATCAAGATCCTACCCCACCTCCACATGGTGGCCCTGGTAACAGACAACAGATCTTGTCTGACTAAGCGGGTAGGGATCGAGGGAGAGCTACTCTGGTTCAAGTAGTGATGCAGATGGAGTCACGTCTTATGAGATCTGCTCGCAACACAGACGAACAGAATCTCGGAGTGACTGTTGAATCAGCACCCCTCTCCCGGCTGATGTCCGATAAAAAGTTGCCCAAATAGTTTCTGAAACGTAAGAAACAGTAGTGTACGAGTAGTGTTTGAGATCGAATCCCAACTCCCCTGGAGTAAATGGCCGCAAATAACTTGCCAGCAATGGGCAAGGATCATTGAGAACGATACGTAGCAAATCAAAGGTCTCGGCAAGTGTCTGAAAACACTGTAACGTATCGTGGCGACAAATTGGAAGATTGCGCTAAATTCCTTACAATAGGACGAGCGCAGATAAATCTATTGGGTAAAGTTGACCGAGCGCAAATCCTAAAGTTGTGTTTTAGTGTATAACGAAACTGCCTTCCCTGAAACAATCGGACACAGTACTGTTGCTCTCACAGCTAACATACCCGGAAAAACCAGGACAGGTGATGTTTGGCGAGCGCAAAGTCTAAGTTACGCTGACAGCGCCTAATTACGCACAGGATAAAAGGGCATAGTATATCGCCTTAGGGGGGGATGAAGGAGTTAACAAAGAATATTAATATATAGAACCGATGACTTTATTAAAAATCATGTGTCAACAGTTTTAAGGCGATCAGCATCTGCACTTCAGTCAAGCTTATTTATCTGAACATTGAAAATTGATTTGTAGTTTTTCATTTGTTAGTCTTTCTATCTACTACTCAATTAAAAATGAAAGCAATTATATGTATATAGAAATTGCATCAGTGTTTGCAGTAACGCAACAGATGTTGTTACATGGAAACTTTCAATATCAGAACTTTAGATGAACTGACATATTTTACTTTATCCGTTAAAAGAAAAGAAATGATCTCTGGAGAGAAATAGAAAATAAACAGGCGAAGAAAAAATGTTCAACAGTAGTTAAAACACTCAAATTGTCTTGAACTTACTGACATAGCAAAGACAAAAGTTATTTATACGGAAATAATGCATAAATATACTTTTTTTTAAAGCCGTAACAGAACTAGAGGTAAAAACCTATTTCAGGCGTAGAAGAAAAATAAAACACATCGCAGTGGTAACTTCCGAGTCGCTACTGGGGATCAAATTATGGGGTGTAAGGAATAGAACCACTGTTACCTGCCACGCATGTCGTAAGAGGTTACTAAGGAGGTAGGAATTGGGGCTAGCTACCCCACCCCGTAACCACAGAAACCACAACTATAGCTGCTACCCCATCCGTAACCACAGAAACCACAACTAGAAACTTCATGCTAGCTACCCCATCCCGTAACCACAGAAACCACAACTAGGAAACTGCATAGCTAGCTACCCCATCCCGTAACCACAGAAACCACAACTAGGAAACTTCATAGCTAGCTACCCCATCCCGTAACCATAGAAACCACAACTAGGAAACTTCATAGCTAGCTACCCCATCCCGTAACCACAGAAATCACAACTATAGCTAGCTACCCCATCCTATAACCACAGAAACCACAACTAGGAAACTTCATAGCTTGCTACCCGAGGAATAAGGACTCTGCAAGGAGAGACTCATGACAAGAAAGTGGGGAGATAGTGGAGAGATCTAGAAAATATTGTCTTAGATATGCGGGCTTGGAATGCCTTGATTGCGGACCTATGTCTCACTAGAGCGAAGGGTAAAGAAGAAGATCCTTCAAACAATGAAAGTAACATTGGAAAACAAAATTAGAAAATAACAAGCATGTATTAAGAAAGGAAAGCCCTTCATCATCATCACCAGGTGCCGTTCCAGCTGGCGTAGGCGATCATGGATCTCCACATATCTATGTCTTTGGTGTTTTTTTTCATCTCAGATATTGACGCTCTATCATGCCATGAAGTCAGGCTATCCAAAAGTGTCTCTCTCTGTCTTCCTCTTTCTCGTCTACCCTCGAGTTTACCGGTTGTCACAATGTGTTCTAAACCTTCCTTCCTCATCACATGCCCGAAAAATGATGACTGCCTCTTTCTTATATTGAGGATAAGCTTTCTCTGTGTCTTGATCTCATTCAGCACCTCAACCTTAGATTTTGTATCATCCTATGGGATTCTCATCATTCATCTATAAAACCACATGTGTGGCCTCAGAGATTTTTCCATCTGTGTGTTTAATGTCCATGACTTGCTTCCGTATGTCAGTATTGGTTCTATGTAGCACTGAATAAATCATGCATAGTTTACACTTTTACATTGCAGCGGATGGCTGAGCAAAGAAATAAATAGAATAGTTCCATCTATAAGATTATCGTTGACTTATTATGCAGGATATTCAATTCCTTTACAGATATTTGCACATTATAGAATACCAACAACAATGGTTAATTGAATGAAGCACTATATGTGGACATTACGTGTCAAGTAGTTTGAAATAACCAACTTGACAGAGTGCTGAAAGGATAATTAAAGACTAACAGGATACGTCTTTCAGTATTCATATTTAACTTTGTCATAAACTGGCTGCTGAGAGAAAACATAACGGATAACAGCAGAGACATTTGATGTAAATTTATCTCAGTAGCGGAAGATGTGGATAATGCCAACGATATTAGTAGTTTGGCCAGCTGACACGATAATGTACAGAAGACAATAGACACGTTTGTCGCAACAGCTCAAACAATATGACTTAAACACTGCGTTAATATCGCTAGACACGTTTGTCACAACAGCTCAAACAATATGACTTAAACACTGCGTTAATATCGCTAGACACGTTTGTCTCAACAGCTCAAACAATATGACTTAAACACTGCGTTAATATCGCTAGACACGTTTGTCACAACAGCTCAAACAATATGACTTAAACACTGCGTTAATATCGCTAGACACGTTTGTCTCAACAGCTCAAACAATATGACTTAAACCTCTGCGCTAATATCGCTAGAACGTTTTGTAAATCAGCTCAAACATATGACTTAAACACTGCGTTAATATCGGCTAGACACGTTTGTCTCAACAGCTCAAACAATTGACTTAAACACTGCGCTTAATATCGCTAGACACGTTTGTCTCAACAGCTCAACAATGAACAATATGACTTAAACACTGCGCTAATATCGCGCAAACAAAACTAAAGAGAAGTAACAACAAATCTGATAAACCAATTGTGTTACAAAATTAAATCATAGTGCAAGTTCTAAATTGTATATATCTGGGAAGTTCAGTATAGCAGGAAGGCGATTTGAAAGAATATCATTAGAAAAATAAATAAAGCAAGTCAAACTTTCCTGACTTTATTTCTTAAATTGAGCATTACTCTCAACATAATCTGGAAAAACACAAAGAATTTATAAATAAAACTTAAAATAAATAAATCAAGTCAAACTTTCGTAATGCTCAACATAATCTGGAAAAAACAAAGAATTTATAAATAAAACTTAAAATAAATCAAGTATTGTCATCTGGTTGTTATTATTCATCAATAATAATAATGTCTCACGTACGGTTAAACGCTACATATGGTCTGCAAGTAATTTATCCATACCGATCTATTTTGGGCACCTAGTTCAATCTCGTCCATGGAATTGAGACCGATATTTCTTGCTTCTCTTGACAAAATTCATTTCATTGTCACTCTAGCTAGGGCGTTCTCTTTTTCGAATCCTTTGCATACAACTTCAATGCCTGCTTTGGTATTCTTTGATCATTTCTTCTCAATGCATGCCTCAACTATATCTCCATCGTCTCCTCTTCTTATATCAGTTGTTACTAGTGGTTGACCAGACATTTCTCTGATCTGGAAAATGACCCACTACATCATATATAAGCTGGAGATGTTCCAAAATAAATTCTTAAGAATTCTACAAATTTCCTGACCAAATTCTTAAGAAGAATTCTACAAATTGCCTGACCAAATGCAATAGCAAATGAAGAGTTTTTCAAACGAACAAACTATGCATCATTGGAGACATTCATTAAAAGACTAAAATTGCGATAGATTGGTCATGTATGTCACATGCCATTATGAAGCATTAACTAGAAGAGCTCCCCGATAGACAGCAGATTGGAAAAGAAGGATTGTATGTCCAAAGGAAACATGAAGCAGAACTGTGAATAGAGAGTTTAAAAGATTGTGGCCTGACGTTGGAAAATAATTGGTAGAAAGGCGGTGTTATGCAAAATCTATTATTCAAGTCCCATGTGTTAAACAAAATAGGAGTACGAAGCTATAGATCAATATACAGGTTTTACTTTAAAATACAGATTTCATTGATGATATCCACATGTTGTTGTCATTTGATCTATGTGCAGTCTGATCTTTGGATGTTGTTGACATATATTCAAATAACTCTAAATTGCATACATCCGTGGTCATCAAACCTTCGATAGCGAGGTACAGACAGATGCAACATTATTGATAGCTCGTAAGAAATAATTGTTACTTTTCATTTCAATATTTGAGTACAAGATCTAGTGTACAATTGTTCCCATCGACGGGGGACTGCCTAGAGTAGTTGATAGTAGCTCGGACTGCTAGCTGTGAGACGCCTCATAGCTCGGGTTCGAACCTACTGTCCGGCATTTGTTCGAGTCCCCTGGTCTTACTCAGGACGATAACGTGAGTACCTCTGAAGTCGGAGAAAATCTGCCTGTATGGCGAGGGAATACTAATTACGAGTACATTGAGCACACGGCTGCCAGTGTAAAGTAATTTACAATGTGCACACTGCTGCCATTGTAAGAAATTGGAAAACAGATTTTCACGCAAAAATCAGTTTCAGAGATGTAACTTCGTCTGAGTTGAAAGCGGACGAAAGGAAAAAAAAAAAAATTCCCATCGACAAGTGGGGTATGCTGGCTGGTGTAAGCTTGTTATTCTGTGAATGTTCCATATCGACCACTTGTTAAACCACTCTTTGTGATGGGTATGTGATCTGAGCATAAGAGTAATTGAACATTGTGCCAGTTATGCACCTACAAGTAGACCAGCACATCCGATTTCTGCGACACTTTTTATTTACTAGGATAGCTTCCCTAGGCCCTACCTCAGTCGCCTCTTAACGACATGTCTTGTAGGTCGCAGTGTTATGACTTGCATCCATATGTCAGTATTGGTTCTATGTAGCACTGAATAACTCGCATTCTGATCGGGATTGACAAGGACATGTTGCAAATAATGTTTCTCATTTTCGGGAACGATGCTTTCGCTAAGTGCAAGGGTATCGATTTCTAAACAGTGAATATTTAACACTGGATCCTAAAGCCAGTCTATTCAGAATAAATGCAACACTATTTGAAATGTTTATTGCATGTCTTTGTCCAACTTATGTTTTACCGTAAAGTCATGTCTGTGAGGAAGTCATGTGCGAATGTCAACGTTCGCATTGGTTGAATTTTGACTAATGTTGCTGTGTAGTCAGCATCATTGATTATAAAGTTGAATCCTGGAGTAGTCTTTCGCATTTAAACATGGATTCTGATGTCCAAGTACACATTCTCACCATCAGGAATGTCGTTATTCAGTTCATTAGTCATGTGATAATTCCACATCTCATCAAAGAGTACATCATGGTCGTTGTGTTATATATACAACTTTCAAGTCTAATTTGCTGCATAGGTCGTCTTCTTCCTGATCTGGAAACCATCGTATACATGTTCCAGCAATAATCCAGATTTTCGACTTTAGCCTATAGCATCAAAGGTCTGGTGAAATAAATTATGTACCTATTCCAGATGTAACATTACTTGTCTAGTTACTATTTTCTTAAGTAACTTACATATTATGTCAGTTGATCATACAATGAGTGTTGAGTTATGTATTGCTTGTTCCAGACTTTGAAAGGGATCATATCATCCAGCTTGTACTAAATAGATCATACCAGCCAACTTGTACTAAAGGGTTCATACCAGCCAACTTGTGCTAAAGAGATCCTACCAGCCATCTTGTACTAAAGGGTTCATACCAGCCATCTTGTGCTAAAGGGATCATACCAGCCATCTTGTACTAAAGGGATCATACCAGCCAGCTTGTGCTAAAGAGATCATACCAGCCATCTTGTACTAAAGGGATCATACCAGCCATCTTGTGCTAAAGGGATCATACCAGCCATCTTGTACTAAAGGGATCATACCAGCCAACTTGTACTAAAGGGTTCATACCAGCCAACTTGTACTAAAGAGATCATACCAGCCAACTTGTACTAAAGGGTTCATACCAGCCAACTTGTGCTAAAGAGATCATACCAGCCATCTTGTACTAAATAGATCATACCAGCCAACTTGTACTAAAGGGTTCATACCAGCCAACTTGTACTAAAGAGATCATACCAGCCAACTTGTACTAAAGGGATCATACCAGCCATCTTGTACTAAAGGGTTCATACCAGCCAGCTTGTACTAAAGGGATCATACCAGCCATCTTGTGCTAAAGAGATCATACCAGCCATCTTGTACTAAAGGGTTCATACCAGCCATCTGTGCCAGGATCACTTACCAGCCATCTTGTACTAAAGGGATCATACCAGCCAGTTATGTATAAGGAACATACCAGCCTTCTTGTACAAAGGATCATACCACCATCTTGTACTAAAGGGTTCATACCAGCCAACTTGTACTAAAGGGTTCATACCAGCCAACTTGTACTAAAGAGATCATACCAGCCATCTTGTACTAAAGGGTTCATACCAGCCAACTTGTACTAAAGAGATCATACCAGCCAACTTGTACTAAAGGGTTCATACCAGCCATCTTGTACTAAAGGGTTCATACCAGCCATCTTGTACTAAAGGGTTCATACCAGCCATCTTGTACTAAAGGGTTCATACCAGCCAACTTGTACTAAAGGGATCATACCAGCCATCTTGTACTAAAGGGTTCATACCAGCCATCTTGTACTAAAGGGTTCATACCAGCCATCTTGTACTGAGTCATACCAGCCATCTTGTACTAAAGGGTTCATACACCAACTTGTACTAAAGAGATCATACCAGCCATCTTGTACTAAAGGGTTCATACCACCCAACTGTACAAAGGGGTTTATACCAGCAACTTGTACAAAGAGATCATACCAGCCATCTTGTACTAAAGGATCTACCAGCCATCTTGTACTAAAGGGATCATACCAGCCATCTTGTACTAAAGGGTTCATACCAGCCATCTTGTACTAAAGGGATCATACCAGCCAGCTTGTACTAAAGGTTAAAGCTTACATGATTGACTTCATTGCATCGTTCTCCTCTAGCGGTCCTTTCAGCAGAAGTTGACGCCACCTGCTAAGATTATTGAAAACGCACAAACTCCGTAGTTCTGGCAGCAATCCTAGAGGTATGGGGAGGTGCACTTCTGAACAAAACAGCTGGTCGGATTCAAACCCACAACCTTCAGTACGACAGGTAAACGACTTAACTACTTCGCCATTGACTCCCCCCTTACGGCATGTTACAGTACGACAGGTAAACGACTTAACTACTTCGCCATTGACTCCCCCCTTACGGCATGTTACAGTACGACAGGTAAACGACTTAACTACTTCGCCATTGACTCCCTTACGGCATTTACGTACGACAGGTAAACGACTTAACTACTTCGCCATGGACTCCTTACGGCAGTTAGTACGACAGGTAAACGACTTAACTACTTGCCATTGACTTCTTCACGGCATGTTACCTACGACAGGTAAACGACTTCAATTCGCCATTGACCCTACGCTGTTACAGATTGACGTAAACGACTTAACTACTTCGCCATTGACTCCTTACGGCATGTACAGTACGACAGGTAAACGACTAACTACTTCGATTGACTCTACGGCATTACAGTACGACAGGTAAACGACTTAACTACTTCGCCATTGACTCCCCCCTTACGGCATGTTACAGACGAGGTAAACGACTTAACTACTTCGCCATTGACTCCCCTTACGGCATGTTACAGTACGACAGGTAAACGACTTAACTACTTCGCCATTGACTCCCCCCTTACGGCATGTTACAGTACGACAGGTAAACGACTTAACTACTTCGCCATTGACTCCCCCCTTACGGCATGTTACAGTACGACAGGTAAACGACTTAACTACTTCGCCATTGACTCCCCCCTTACGGCATGTTACAGTACGACAGGTAAACGACTTAACTACTTCGCCATTGACTCCCCCCTTACGGCATGTTACAGTACGACAGGTAAACGACTTAACTACTTCGCCATTGACTCCCCCTTACGGCATGTTACAGTACGAATAAAAAGTGCTTTTTCCTTGATAGCCTCTTACCGGAACTAACATCATAATATGTTTATACAAACATACAATACAAGTAGTTCTACCATTGGAAGCAGTGAAGTCATGTATCTCTAACAAAAGTCTATTTTATATTAGATGTTTGGTGATAGTGTGATATTGAAACTTGTCAGGTCCATTATTTAATTAGCATTTTTAACTCTTCACATTTTATTTCACTGTGTCTTCATCCAACTGCTTCTTTTCAAACAGATCCTAGAGATGGTAACGTCATCTCCCTCAAACTTGAACTAGCGAATAAGCCATCTTTTACGACACCACCTATCATAGATCAGGATTTTCAAAGATTGTGTTTTGTACAAAATAAACGTACAAATGTACGTTGATTGGTTAGTTGGTTGGTTGGTTGGCTGGTTGGTTGGTTGGCTGGTTGGTTGGTTGGTTGGTTGGTTGGTTGGTTGGTTGATTGACTGGCTGGCTGGCTAAGTGGCTGGCTGGTTGGTTGTTTGATTGATTGGTTGTCAGTCAGTCAGTTAGTCAGTTAGGTAGTTAGTCAGTTAGGAAGTTAGTTTGTTGGTTGGTTGGTTTGCTGGCTACCTAGATAGCTCGCTAGCTAGTTAGCTAGTCAGTCAGTCAGTTGGTCAGTTAGTGATTTATGCAGTTAGTCAGTTAGTCAGTTAGTTAGTTAGTTCGTCAGTCTGTCTGTCTGTATGTTTGTTTGTTTGTTTGTTTGTTTGTAAGTTAGTTAGTTAGTTAGTTAGTTAGTTAGCTAGTTAGTTAGTTATAGTAGCTAGTTAGTTAGCACGTACAGTTTCTGTTCTGTGTTGGAAAATGGTAACATTTTGCATATGTATGTTAATTGAAAGTAAATCATGTTGCCAACAATGTATGCCCGTAACTATGGAGATGTAACTTGCATGTGTTTATTCAAATTATGCAACAAGTAAAAGCCTAAAAATATTAATAAAAATAAATAATGTCAATTCAAATAATTCTATAATAAACTAGGTCACATAAAAGTCGAATTAAGAAGAAGAAAAATACAACTGCTAATTATATACTGAAATGTTAATTGAAGATGTGAGGCGTGCGGTAGCTGCGCAGTTAACGATAATATAAGTCTTATATAAACTTCAACATTTGTGTTATGTTTGTTTCAGAACAAGTTCGACCCTAGACTAAACTGTGTCTACAGACAAGTCATACTTCCGTATTACAGATTTAAACAGGAGTTAATATCAATCTCACCTTATGTGGCTCTCTTCTATGACGTCATCAGCGACCTTGAGAGCCAAAGTATTATTAATTTTTCACAAGCGAAGGTATCTCAGTTACATTTTTGTTTCCATATTCTAATTGATTCTGATTTAATAAGTAATGAGAATCGTCTTATTTGTGCAGTAAAGACTATTGATCACTATTGTCCACTTACAAACACAACCACATCACGCACAAAGATATGATCCCGTTAAATATTTCATACATACATGTTTGTTTGAAAATGAAATTTATTTTCTAAATTACGACTTTAAAGTTATTGAAAAATAAAATTACTTTACTGCAATCTAAAGGAGAAAGAAATCTTACAGCACGCTTACCGCATACAAATCGCATACAAATTACTAGCTTATCTTTGGATGCACATATGGTTCCGATATACATTTTTTAAACATTTGAGGATTATTGTATTTGTATTTTTGTTAAAAGAATAGAAACCTTTTCTAATCAATTGTTGCTGGAAAATTATGCAACATATTCTACGCTGAACCAGCGAATCCGAGACAAAATTTTGGAATAAAATGTCAAGCAGAAAAACAAATTGTTCTCATACATTTCTTTTTCTAGTAATGCAAGCTTTCAATAGTTAAAGTAGCAATGGCTTATGTACCCTGATATACTTACCTGCAGAGTTAAATCAGTACGTTGAGAAGAGCACAACTTAATGGATATCAGGTGCTACATTGCAATAAACCAGCAATTGAAGAAGAAGGAAAATCTTCACAAAATGCACAAGCTGCCACATCAGCAGAACGGTGATATAGCTGACCGTCTGTTAGAACTTCCATTAATGTTCAGCTGTCTTTGAAGGCTGAGGATCTGTTATGTCCTGCTGCAGCTATTTAGTCACTAAGTGATATTTCCTCATCCATGTTCAGAACCTATTTAAATATTGTGAATAAAATATTTGAAACTGTATATCTATTTCATTGAGTGCTTTTGTTTAATATTGCCTCTAATTGTTACCATTAGTTATCAATCTATTACAATTATTGTGTTTCAATCTTGCAACTATTATTTGTAAATATTGTCGTTATTTACAATCTACTGATTGACAGCTTGAAAGAGGAATAATTGAATCACGTGGGGCGTCAGGGAAAGATCAGTCCAGAACTAGCGATCTGTAAGTATGTACACTATTATTTAATGACATGACAATTTCTTGGACAAAATGATGTGTTATCTTCTCCTAAATAATTATTAGGGATCTCAATGGCAAAGTGGTTAACTTGTTTACCTGTTGTACTGAAGGTTAAGGCTTCGAATCTGGAACGAGACACGTTACAATTTTTATGTGATCCCTGTAAGTGCTGCCTGGAGCTATGGAGTTCGTGCTTTGTGCAGCAGCAATGTTCCGTAGATGGCATGTCATCTCTACTGACAGTGACAGAGCCATATGTGCAAACCTGGTGCAAGAAGTCAATTCTTTGACTTTGGGAGTTTCTTTAATGCTAAATAATAACTAAACGATTTTAACTCCACAAAATCAACAAGTATGAGTCATCATTTTACGTCACACATTCGAGATCATTAGATATTAAAATCAGAAGCAAACTAAAAGAAAAAGATAATTCAAGGAAGGAAAGTTTTATTTATGTTTTAAAAGTTGAATTTTTTGCCCGTCTGCCCAGCGTGTTCGTAGCGCGTTGGACTACGGGTGACTATCCCTCTGTGTGTAGGGTTCAATTCCGCGGGATGGCAGAAAAAGCCACAGATTCCCCAGATTTACGGTGTTCGTGGCACCGAACCGAAGGGTTACGATGTCCATGGCACGAGCCGAAGAGCTGAAAAGCTCAAGTGCTTCTGGATCGGAAAAAAAAAAAAGTTGAATTTCCATGATACACACATTGTTCCAATTGTCATTAATTACCAAATATTACAAGTGGTTGTGAAAGTACGGTCAAAATACCATAGTGTTGGCGTGAAGCAGATCTACGTAACAATACAAATATGTAATTAATTATTTGTTGAATTATAACAATAAAACTAGCGAGCCACAGGAACCATCAGTATGCATACCCTTCGATATATGTTAGGGAAGACTGAGCACCTATGGGTCTGCCCGGAGTGATGTGACGTCGTAACGAGTAGCCAATAACTATTGTAACGGTCTTGCTGTTCTGACATTAATTCGTTTCTAGCTCTGAAATGCTATAGTTTTTGTCATTTATGTTCACTGATGCGAGTTCTTACATTCTTCTTGCCTGTAATAGTCATTCAGACATTCTAATTGTTCTATGGTGCGGTACATTCTCTTGACATCTATCATCATCTGACGGTTTGTCAGCATTCTCTAGCTTCCAGTCACTTCTACTTCTCCTAACATCTCTTCTTCTTGTGTCACACTTTTCTGTAACGATGTCGTTAAAATATGCGTAGTTGTTCATCGGTATCGTAGTCATTCTAAGTAATAATGAATGACGTCATTCTACGGTATAAATGTGTGCCATTTTATGTTTATCTTCTTATTTTTAATTGACTGATTCCTATTATTTTATTGCTTCCGTATATTTTGTGGGTTTGGTATAACACATATTGCGTGCCTATATTGTGGGCGGTGTCGTCTATCTCAGATATATAGATATATGGATGGCTAGATCGATGTATGGACTGACGGACAGGCAGGCAGAAACACAGACGAAGAGACAGATGGACGGACAGACGGGCGGATAGACGGATGGATAGACAGACATACGAAAAGATAGACAGATAAGACAGACATATATATAAATATATATATATATATAGACACACAGGTAGACGGACAAACAGATAGATGAGATAAATACTTAGTCGAAGATTATCAATATGTGTCCCAGCTAATGACAGTTTTATTGTTTACAGGTCCTTTGTGAAAGATGATGACCTACCCATGATAGAACGATTATCAAAACGTGTTGGAGATATTACAAATCTGCGTACATTGAAATATGTGTTTGATAATTCCCTGTCAGCTGAGCCATTCCAGGTTTGAAAATAACAACATTTGTTGTGTTTCTTTTTGTTATTCTCTGTTCGTTTCTGGTAGTACACGTTGTCAACAATGTTCACAACATATCGATCTAACAGAAGATCAAAAATAAAAGTTACAAAAGTTGGACAAGGATATTTTACTGCTGTTTCAATACGTCAGAACGTTTTACCAGCTGGACGTAAGATATGTTTCAGTTTGGAATATCTTCATTGCACTCCAGACATGTCCATAGGTGATCCGATCTCCTTCGAATTATCTCCAACAGCGTTCAACGACTGACAGTACTAGTTTGATTTTCATTGAGTAGCCTACTCATATACCTGTTGTGCTGTTCTTTTCTTGCTACTCCAATCTTGAATCCCAGCTCTTGCAATCTAGTAGTTGACGTGGATTGGTTGAAATGAAAATATTCTTTGCTCCACACTCTATGAGGGCGTTAAAAATGTCCGCTCTATACATTGGCTGGTCATCTTATATGGTGGTATGATGTAAGACATGTATCATATTTGAGAATCTTCACGCATTGAGAGAGTCTTTCCGAACAGAGGAGTTTCAGGGCTGTGAATCCCACTCGCTGACCAGATTGAAATAGATGGGTGTCAATATTGGTGCAGCCCTAAAAGAACGACATACTAAATATGCAAAGAGATTGATTAATCAACATCGAACTGGCGTGTTGGGTCGCTGGACGCTGCTGGATTTGCTGAGGCGGAGATCGGAGCACCTATGGACATGTCCGGAGTGCTATGATGATAGTCCTCATATAACTGATAACTGATATATATCACATAATTCAGCCCTGACAGCCTTCCATGTGAACCTGTCTGATCTGGCACCATTTATCTTCACCTTTCAACTCCCAACAGAGCACAGGTCTTCAACATACGTCCTCCATCACTTCTTTATCTCTAGCCATTCCTTCCATTTCTTTCCACGTCTTTCATATCCTTTTAATATTAGTCTCCATCTTTCGTCTCCTTGTATTTCTAGGCCTTCCCTTACTCCTGTTTCCCTGCGGATTCCAAAACAGTTCCTTTCCTACAATGTTTCCTGTCGGTCGTGTCAATGTGTGTACTAATCTGGCACCATGTGAACTTATAACTCAGTAGATATAGTACTATAATGTGGATCTTCCGTTTGTAAGCCTGACCAGTAGCCCATCTGATGCATCTCCTATTTGATAATATGCATGCACTCGCTGGAGTTGAAAAGAAGGCAGAGCGAAACCAACAGGACATCTGGCAGTGGGGAATGAACACAGTGAACCCTACCTTGACTATTGTTCTGTGGAACAGTGTAGAGAGCTAGCTCGTCTTTTCGTGTTCGAGCAATTCATTTCTGGTTCCTGTCATCGCTGTGTAGAAAATGCAGACACTTCAGTTTTAAATGCTATGTCTAGACATACGTGGCATTAGACCGAAGGGCCCAAGCACCACTTGCTTATTGGAGTAGAAGAAGAAGAACATATCAGTATCATCCTTATAGTTCCATATTGCTATGTCAGTTTGATTCAGTGCCATCTTCATATCACATTTTGATTGTAATCTATCTGTTATATTGTATAGTTATGATATGATGGTACATTTCGCCACCGAAGTCCAGATAGCTTAGTCCTCAAAAGAGCCAGGTTTTCAAGCGTCAACACCCTGTTGTTCACGGCCCCGGTGAGATGGACTGTCACATTGCGTGGGTGCCTTATAAACACATTCCAAAACGTTTGATGTATGACGGGCTTGTTAAGGGCAGACGATTGGTTGGTGGGCTGAAAAAAACGATTTCAAGAAATTCTTAAAGTATTTCTAAAATGCTTCGATATAGAAACCGTAAAGGGAAATGTTTGTGCAGGATCGCGAAATGACGCTGCAACAATACAAGAGGAACTCGGATATCTACAACTCGTCGTACTGCTCAAGTGAAGAGAAACGAGCTGCACGGAAAGGCAGAACGCACAGTACACACATGTTTTTCTTATTATAAAACATAAATTTTAAATTCATTCTGTGTTTGTTTTACCTTCTGTATTCTCTCTTCTATATTGCTCCATACTTTCTTCCAACACGCCTCACACATATACATGTTTTCTAAAATGCTCGGCCGCTTCGAATTCAGGCGTCAGGGACTGATGGATTGGTGAATACTTGCTTTCTTTATCACCAGTGTCCTCCATTCTGGCAAACCTTACTTCAACTTCAGTGGTACTTGTACTGTAGATACCAAGACAACTATTAGGGCTTACTGTAGTTCAACCACGTATCGTGTGCACCTCAAGACAATTATTAGGGTTTACTGTAGTCCAACCACGTATCGTGCACCCCAAGACAATTATTAGGTTACTGTAGTTCAACCATGTATCGTGTGCACCCAAGACAATTATTAGGTTTACTGTAGTTCAACCACGATCGTGTGCACCCCAAGACAATTATTAGGTTTACTGTAGTTCAACCACGTATCGTGTGCACCTCAAGACACTATTAGGTTTACTGTAGTCCAACCACGTATCGTGTGCACCCCAAGTAAATTATTAGGGTTTACTGTAGTTCAACCACGTATCGTGTGCACTCCAAGAATTTCTGGCTCGCCGGATCGATCCCTCGACATTTCCTCAGCATCAGTTATCAGTTATATGAGGACTATCATCATAGTACTCCAGACATGTCCATAGATGCTCCGATCTCCACCTCAGCAAATCCCGCAGCGTTCAGCGGTCCAACACGCCAGTTCGATGTTGATTAATCAATCTCTGTGCATATTTAGTGTGTCGTTCTTTTTGGGCTGTACCAATATTAACACCATCTCTCTCAATCTGGTCAGCATGTTTCCACAGCATGTGGGTAACTATCTCTCTCCATCTGGTCAGCATGTCCCACAGCATGTGGGTAACTAGCTCTCTCAATCTGGTCAGCATGTGGGTAACTAGCTCTCTCAATCTGTTCAACATGTTTCCACAGCATGTGGGTAACTATCACAGCATGTGGGTAACTATCACAGCATGTGGGTAACTATCACAGCATGTGGGTAACTATCACAGCATGTGGGTAACTATCACAGCATGTGGGTAACTATCACAGCATGTGGGTAACTACCGCAGCATGTTGTCAACTTAGCTATCAGCAATGGTCACATTAATATAATACTACTACTTTACATCAATTTAATTTCGTTGTCATATGTTTATTTCATTTTCCTAATTTCTCACTGAGATTTCTATTTGATTTTCCTAATTTCTCACTGAGATTTCTATTTGATTTTCCTAATATGCAAACGTTATATGCAGGTCAATCCTAGATATAATAATCGACAGATTTAATGATCTTTACAACATTATATTGTGCTAACAATTTTAATGATCTTTACAACATTATATTGTGCTAACAATTTTAATGATCTTTACAACATTATATTGTGCTAACAATTTTAATGATCTTTACAACATTATATTGTGCTAACAATTTTAATGATCTTTACAACATTATATTGTGCTAACAATTTTAATGATCTTTACAACATTATATTGTGCTAACAATTTTAATGATCTTTGCAACATTATATTGTGCTAAAAATTTTAATGACCTTTGCAACATTATATTGTGCTAACAATTTTAATGACCTTTGCAACATTATATTGTGCTAACAATTTTAATGACCTTTGCAACATTATATTGAGCTAGCAATTTGCATCTGCTAATGAACATACTCATTATATTAACATTTACGTCTCATTATAATGTAGTCAACCTGATTATGCATGCAATCTTCATTCATTGTTCGTGGTTGTAATTTTACAAAGTCTGTTGATAATGTACACATAGATGCTCAAACAATAGAACTTAAATATTAATAAAACGAAAACAACGAGGGAAAAAAGAAGAAATCAGAAAACCCAATTATGTTGAAAAATGAAAACGTAGAGAAAGCTCCAGATTCTGTCGTTCTAAGTTCTATCTGCAATTTCCCTTATAAGAGACACTTTGGCATTCTGCCATCCTGCATATGTGTCCCATCCATATCAGTCAACGAACTGAACATGATAAATATTAATATAATATTCGATATATTCAACATTAACTGTTTGTGATTTTATATTTGCACCTTGTGCAAGACGAGAAGCCTTTGAATTCACCGCATGTGGTAGCTTAAAATGCTACTTATCTAAATTGACAAACTAAGACGCTGTGACCAGATCATAGAGAAGAACAACTGGTTGCTTCATGTAACTATGTTAGCCTGTTTAGCCGCCACACAAATCTCCACATAAACAAACAGAAATTGAAATCGAATGAGCTGAGTGTGTAAACTTGATCCAATCCCTAATATATTACATTTTAAGTCTCTGTAAGCCACAGCTCAATATACTTACTAATTTATGCAGATCACATGCAGATCACAATGACGGGTGAAAGGGGAGGGAGGGGGAGGGAATGTTTATCCTAGAGCGAACACTAACAGCAGCATAATTTCGCTTCTTAGTATATCATAACAGACCACCCGAGGAGTTACCAGGGCCCACATTTCGCTTCTTAGTATATCATAACAGACCACCCGAGGAGTTACCAGGGCCCACATTTCGCTTCTTAGTATATCATAACAGACCACCCGAGGAGTTACCAGGGCCCACATTTCGCTTCTTAGTATATCATAACAGACCACCCGAGGAGTTACCAGGGCCCACATTTCGCTTCTTAGTATATCATAACAGACCACCCGAGGAGTTACCAGGGCCCACATTAGTGGTGTAAAGAATAGAACCACTGTTACCTGTAACGCATGTCTAAGGAGGTTCGGCTGAAATCGGATGCACGTGTCCTAAACTTGTAGAAGTCTATGTGCTTAGGGTCCTACGAAACCAATGTGCAACGTATACACGTTCTTGGCAAAATCAAACATATCACAAAGAGTGATTAAAATTGGTCGTAAAGAACGAAAGGAAAAAAAAAGATCATAACAGATTTTCTTCTTCTGTTTTGTCTGCCCTACATCCACTACTTGTTAAATCATTCTTTGTGATTGGTACATGATTTGCAAATTAGAGCTTCAGATCGTTGTGATTTGTAGGCCAGCATATCCACTACTTGTTCAATCATTCTTTGTGATCGGTATATGATTTGCATCAGATCGTTGTGACTTGTAGGCCAGCATATCCACTACTTGTTCAATCATTCTTTGGGATCAGTATATGATTTGCTTCAGATCGTTGTGATTTGTAGGCCAGTATATCCACTACTTGTTCAATCATTCTTTTAGATTGGTATATGATTTGCAAATTAGAGCTCGAGTTCATTGTGACTTGTAGGCCAGCACATCCGTTTTCTGTATGATTATATGCAACTGACCTACGGAAGTCAAACGCCCTATGTGAACCAATACCTCGTTAGCCTTCAAAAGGTTGACTGAATGCCCGTCATATGTTTTAACTTAGCGGTCAAAGTTTCCCAGTCTATACCACTGGTAGGTGGGGGATGGCTTGTGTGGTCTACTTGTAAGCAACATGATGATAATTTTCATTGTTCCCGGTTCACAAGAAAGACTAGCCGACCCCATTTCTGCTGGGTGCAGAGTCGGGCGAAGAACACACATTGAAGAACTAAAACTAAGAAAATATGTGCAAATAAAAAGGTAGTCCTGTCCACCAACAAACAATTCCTTTTAATATAAGTATGTGGTCTGGATTCGGAAAGAAACTATCAAAAGAAAAAAGATGTAAAGACAAGTTAAGAAAGTTGAGGAGACACACTCTTTCACAGATAGATCGTTTCCAGAAGGTAACCACAATCGGATGTCCGATATTCTTTAGCAGATATATTCTAACCAGTGGCGTAAAATTTAAACAAGTCATAACAGCATAAAATAAAAATATTCATTATACACACTCTCGTGTTTTCATACTCAGTGACTCCATGAGCATGATCCGTAAAGTCGAATCAGGAATGGTGAGACGCAACTGGGTGGAGGTACTGGTACAGACAATGCTCAGAGAAATCACCTTCATTTTTGTCCCTGGGCACGCACGTGTTAGGGGTAATGAACGAGCTGATAGATTGGCTGGCTTGATTACAATATCAGAGGGCGCTGCCATGGATCGAAATGACATTCTTCACGCATTGAGAGAGTCTAAAAACCGAAGAGTTTCAGGGCTGTGATTCCCACTCGCTGACCAGATTGAAAGAGATGGGTGTCAATATTGGTGCAGCTCGAAAAGAACGACATACTAAATATGCAAAGAGATTGATTAATCAACATCGAACTGGCGTGTTGGGTCGCTGGACGTGACTGGATTTGCTGAAGTGGAGATCGGAGCACCTATGGACATGTCCGGGGTGCTATGATGATAGTCATCATATAGCTGATAACTGATAACTGACTGATTATACAGTATTAATATTTCTCACAATTTGCGTCACAAAACTCAACGGCAATACTCTAATTGTGACTTCAAATACAGCACACAGACATCGGAAGCACTCGTCTTTTGTTTTGCTTTTTTTGTCGTGGTTGAGTCGTTTTTTTTCGTGGAAGATATTAGTTCCCGCCCACATAGTCCGTGTATGACATTCTGTGTAAATATATATATATATATTTTTTCCGATCCAGAAGCACTTGAGCTTTCAGTTCTTCGTCTCGGTGCCATGGACATCGTAACACTTCGGTTCGGTGCCACGAACAACGTAAATCTGGAAAACCTGTGGCTTTTCTGCCAGCCCGTGGAATTGAACCCGCACTCACAGAGGTCTTGTCCCCCGCAGTCCAACGCGCTACGAACACGCTGGACAAGCGGGCGTGTATATATTATAAATACTGACCCTGGTGTTCTCTCGCAAGAAAAATGTATGTGCCATATTCATCTTCCGAGTGGTAGTGCTTTGGTTATTAATCTTATCTAATTGTTCCCATTAATGAAAGAGATATGGGGAAGTGTTCGATTGTCAATATATTTTGACATCGCTTCAAAGCATGAAATATGAAAGGGGACTTTGATTTCAATACTGGTCCCTCACAACAAAGCCTGGAGAATAGGTAGCCACCAGGGCCGTGCGATACATTTTCTCAGTATGATGCAAGTCTTCAAAATGCCGCCCCATAAATGTTTTTTCTTAAAAATAACTTTCGATTGTGATTTTTTTTTTAAACTGGACAAAATGTACGAATACTATTTTTTTTTTTTTTTTTAAATATAAACTACTTTAAAATAATGATATCAACTATGAAATACAAAAATTTACTATAATTTTACGATTCTAACTTTAAGTTCAGCAAATTCGTAAATTATAGATTTGTAGAGTGACAGCCAATGTAGATTCAATAGAAATTAATGACAGACTTCTATGTTTTGTTTGGCTTATTGAACTTCTTAAGTAATGTTTTATTCATTTTAATTTTGAAAAACTTTTTACCCACTAGCTACAGAGACAGGGAGTGTTAATAAAATTATCAGAGCTACAACAGTATTCGGATACAAAGTAATTAACTTATTTAATTAAGTTATTTTGCTATAATAATTTAAAACATCCAAAAGTTTCACAGATTAAGATAGCATTCAAGATACATCACGTAATTTTCTTGAAGATCATTTACAATTATATCTCATTCATTTTTGACCGAAAGTATTGACTGGAGACTAGTACATTTATTTTTCAAGCGTGTTTTATCTATACCCTCTTATTCCTGGAGCGGCCGAATGCGCCCGTTATCGGTATAAACCCTTAGCGGCCGTTACCGCCCGGCGGGTATATACCTTTTTAAATCGTTTTTCTATATCTTTCCTTGCGAATAGACAAGCTAAATTTAGCCCTGATGTCATTGCCGATAATGGCTGCTGTCATTATAGAAATCCACGTGTTTCTAGTGTTAGTGGTTTCGTATCGGCGAATTTTAAAAAAAGTTCTTTTATTTTCTGCAAAACGAGTTGTGATTTATGATTCAGTTGATGGAAAATTTGCCGGCGAGATCGTGGATAAATCGGATTGATGTATAATTAATTCAATATTTGCGTGCGAAAATTTACGATGCTAGTTCTACTGTTTACGACGATTTGCGTAACTATTAGTTACGATGAATTACGATTGTCGATGGATGAGAACACCGCCGCTTCCCTCCGTCCACCCAGGTTGTAAAGTTGAAAGAGAATAGTCGCAACAGCTGAGCACTATCAATATCGAACAATTTAGTGAAGAAATAGGTTCTGTAAATGACATTGATTCAGATTCAGAGTATTCTCTATTTGTGATTACCGTCATTACGTCGTTACGGCACGCGCGATTTTTACGCGAGGTATTTTTTAGAACTGGACAGAGCTAACCAACGCATTTGTTCTATGAAAATTTTTAAAAATCCAGATCCTTCATGGACACTGTTCCTTTTCATTACATCAATATCTTTCTTTATGTAAACTATATGTGTTGAACTCACCAGTTACCTTACTACAGAATGTTTTGGTTTACTGATAAACTGTTGAATGTGCTTGCTTTGTCAGATATAGTGTCAAGAAATAGATTTGAAAGTATCAGCAAATATTTGTACTTCAATGTCAATTCCAAATTCGTTCCATGAGGACAATATGGACATGTGCAAGGTTGAACTCTCTCTTGATTGTATGAGGGCCCGCATGCCCGTACAAACATGCAGACTAGGCAACTGCAGGACTGATAAACTACCAGATACTGCAGGACTGATCAACTCCATTCATGCCAACCATCAACGGACTCAACTCTACTGTTTGGCAGAATGCAGAGCCACGGTTAGTGTTTCTAAATGAAGATGAGGACTGCACCACGAAGGTGTGTGGAGACAAGTGATATATAAACTTGTAATTTTTTATATTATTTGCTAACCCTCGTGCTTCTTCTTCTTCTGCGTTCCCCCGCTAAAAATTCAGGCATAGCCATGACGCCCGATGTGACGCTTCTGACTGGTTTTTGCGTGAAAGCCTGCTTACCGTTTTATTGGTTTCCTCGCAATACAGGTGAGCTTTCTCTGACTTCATTGGTAAACCTTCTTGCTTTAACTTTAGTTTCTGCATCTTTGTTGATGTTTTCTATTATTTGAAATAATCTCTGGATATTCGATTTACTGACTTAAACACCGCACAGACACTTGCCACTTCCCGAGACAAACTAACATTTAAACCAAACATTGTCAATAATTGTAAGCTCAAAGCAGAACTATCAGCACGTAACACGTGCAATTATTTTTGTGATAATTGCCGCCTCAGCTTTTAGGAGCGGCCGAGCGGTTTTTCTTTCTTTCTCGAATCCTGTATGCCTCACAGCGTCAGGTCAGGAAGAGATTTCTAAAACGGGGCCCTAGTATGCGCTTCGTAGATAGTCTCTTTCGTCGCCTCTGTTATCTCTGAGGTCCATCTTTTGCGTGGCCGGCCTTTTGCTTTGTACCCATTGTATCGGAGCAGCATTGCTCTTTGGGTGCACTGTCTGATGGTAATCTGCTTACGTGGCCGAACCATTTAATTTGTTGTTTCTTGACGAAGTCTAGTACTGATGTTGTACCCACTTTTTCCTAATGTCTTCATTTCTCAACCGGTCTCTTCTTGTTACACCCAGCATTCTGCGTAGACACTTCATCTCTGTTGTGATAGTTTTCTTCTATCGTTTGTTGTCAGCGTCCAGGTTTGGCACTGGTAACATAATGTGGGAGAAAGATTGTGTTGAACATTGCTCTTTTTGTGTTTATGGTGACGTGTTGGCATCTTAAAATTGGAGCCATTTGCCCTATATATTACCCCCAAAAAATAATAGCTTTGCGCTGTCAAATCAAAAGTCATTCAGCGAGCGCTCGCCTACGATACACCTGTCCTATAAACCGAAATTAAAGCATAAAGCAAGCGTCTAGGCAGGGGTTTGCGATAAATCATAAATCGTATGCACCAATATCGGAATAACATAGACCAATATAGAAAAGCATTGCGTAAAAATTGTAAGATAGTGAATGGTTCAAATTGTAATTTGATTTTGGTCCTTATGTCGCCCTCTTACGTCTCTCTGTGTCATAACACGGCATGGCCCTACATGCCACAACTGTGTCAACTGTGTCCGGTAAAAGTATCATTGCTACATTAAAAAGCAACTTTTAGAAGAAACATGTGTTTAATACAGACACAATTGTCGTTCAGAAACAAACACATACACAATACACTAGAGCACACACAGTACCCTAGCACACACACACACCGTTTTAGCGAGCAGACACACACAATATTCAAGCACGCACACAAAATACTCTAGCACACATACAACGCTCTAGCACACACACACACAATATTCAAGCACGCACACAAAATACTCTAGCACACATACAACGCTCTAGCACACATGCCTATTGACCGTCTGTAAAGATGAAAAGGGCCATACACACACACACACACAATGCTCTACCACATAGATTCCCGAACTTTTCGGCCCAGCGCCAACTTTGTACAACATAAACTTTGTAACGCCCCCTCCACATTATGACAGTTTGTCAACGCCCCCTCCCCAACATATATACATGCTCTATTTTCACTTTGACAAAGAAAATTGATATATATGTCTGTAATACATGGTCAATTTTCAAATGATTATATGCATGAAATAGAATATTTATGAAAAAATGGATCGGGTAAGACGGGTATAAGATGAATTAAAATGCAGAATTCAAATTTTAAATGATTATTCAATCGCAAAATCACGACAATAATGTATTTTAAAACATGTATTATTAATTTCTTCTTTAAGGAGCCACCGACCTCTAATCGCCTGAACACTCCTCAAATTCTTCTGAACCCACTATCGCGCCCTCCCCTAGAACGCTTCAGCGCCCGCTAGTGGGGGCGTTCCGCCCACTTTTGAAACGCTGCTCTAGCACAAAAGCTAGTAAAAACTAAATTGTTCTCGAACATAGTACACTTTGAGAAAAGTCACCGAACGCACTGGTTCGCGATTATGATATTCACGTCAATGATGACACTAATCTAGTTTTAATTTCTGTTTACATCTAATTTTATTCTATTGACATTGAAATCTATGAGCTCAGAAGATTATATCGTACTTCGATTGAAATGGATTCCCAAAGTTAACTGCCTCTTGACAAGCTAGTTTGATTGATTGATTGATATTCAGATAAGTTGTATATAGCTTATCCTTATAACTTGATCATACTCTTGTTTTGAAATCTTTATTTTAGTTTTATTATTAACTAGCTAAATTAACCCGGCTTCGCTCTCATTCGAAAACGTATGCAACGAGAATTTAGATTATTTAAAAAATTGTTTTAGTGGTACTATTTTGTTATAATTAGAAAAAATTACATAATTATTGTGTAAGTTATATTTCTTTCTCTGTGAGAGCCTGATAGTAAACAACGTTCCTTGTTTTCCCGTCGTTTGCAAGCATATATAAATTGTTTCCACTTTCAACTCTAGACATGCCACATATAACTGACCATGGTTAAAGCAGACAGATCTTAAATTAATCTCAGCACATCGTTTACTACATGCGCTCTTTAAGTCCGCTCGTGTTGACCGGCCGGAACTATGTCCGCGAAGATTGCAATGTTACTGTCTTCCGCGGGCAACACTAATCAAATGCAGTCTTGAAACTGCTGACATAGCTTTTGCGTGTATGTAGCATACGTTGAATAGATAATAACGTATTTTGATTAAGGGACGTAAGCCATGTTTATGTCGTCATTTTACTGATTATATCCCTTTTATCTTCGCCACGTGGTAAAAAACGTGGTTAGGCATGACAAATTCGATTTAATTTAATTTTAAAGCTAATATTGATCCGATTTTGAAACTGTTACTTTTGTTGATCTAAACTTTTGAATATAAAATTTTGCATAAAAAATTGTGAATATTGGATGTAAACTGAAACCGTGTATAGGGGGACACACATCAGACACTAATGAATATATTATAAGATACAGCAATGAGTGATGCTCTTTTGTGTGTGTAAATATTTAGTTTCAGTTTGAAATATCGTCACATGTCCATAGGTGTCCATATTACTCATGACATGTCCATAGATACTTCGATCTCCTTCGCAATATATCCAACTGCTAAATGTGCCAGTTCGATGTTGATTAATGAGCTTGTTGTGATGCTCTTCTGATCACTCCAATCTGAATCAAAGCTCTTGCAATCTGATTCTTAACGTGGATTGGTTTCAATGAAAGCATATTTGCGGTCATATGTTCTCTGAGGGGGTTCAAAATGTTTGCTTTGTCTATTAGCAGACCCCCGACATGGTGACAGAGCCAGTCAGCCTGTCTGCTCTATCATTGTGATCGATAACCATGTGTCCTTAAACGAAGATGAATGTAATTCTGCGAAATGTTGATCCTTGTAGCGATAAAGTCCATTGTCCGAGTACCTAACCAGTCTTCACCTTCTGAGATCATACTCAATGAATATCTCAGAATGCACGCATGAGTGTAGTTTTGTGACTCAAGATACAGTAGTGTCTTAGTATGAGTGGATGTCGTCTATAGAAGTTTCTAACTTCCAGAGGTTTACGTGGATCTACTGTTATGGGTATGCGAGAGTTTGCAACAATGAGAGAGGGGAGACAAGCTTGCATCAACAGCATCGATTCATTATCAAGTAGTTTGTCCATTCCGGAACTTGGCTCCATGACATTCCTGAAAAACTCTCTGTCCTGTGCAAGTGCCGACGTCGTCAGCAGTCATTCTCGTATCGTCAATGGCATCATGCACCCATCGTCTTCTAGGTCTTCCAGTCAACATTCCTTCCAAAATTAATTTCTCCATACACTCATGTCGTTTGATGTGTCCGAAATATTTAATTTTCCTTGTTTTTATGCTTTATAATAGCCAACTCTCTTTAATAAGCTGTCAGAACAGAAGCGTTTGTTCTTTTCTCTGTCTATGATATTCTAAGTACACTTCTGTAGCATTTGCATTCAAAAGCATTAATGATCTTCTCTGCCGTTATGTCAATGTTCCATGTCTCACAACCATATGTTGACAAAGGAAAAACGCAGGCTCTTAAACACGTGATTTTTGTTCTTATATCAGTTCCCTTCCGTAGGTTATTTAGTTCTTTTAGTTTTTGCAAAGCAATGCTCAGCCTTCTTTTAATTTCTTTTATAGCATTCCCATCATTTGTCAGCAATGTCCCAAAGTATTCAAAGTTGTCAACTCTTTCTATTTTGTTGCCATTGACACATATATTAGCTATCAATTCTGTTTTATCAGTTGTAGAACTTCGTTATTGTTGTATTAAGGTTTTGATAAAGGTTTTGATCTTCGCTGGTTTTTTTAAGTGACCGTATCAAGTTCTCTATACCAATTTGTGATGTAGATAATAGCACTGTATCGTCAGTATATCTTAATTCGGGTAGTTCCTGACCTCAGATCACCAGTGTTGTATTTCTCCATCTCTGTAGATTCTCTGACATTCCTCATGTTTTCAGCATATATGTTCATCGATTATTGGGGAATTAAAGATGAATAAGTGGAATGTTCTTCGGTCTTCGCGACTGCCTTTTGGATCTTCTTCTTCTTTGTTCGTCCCACGGCTACCGGGTTGTTGCTCAGTGTCGTGGTTTTCTGTTTTTGTCTTGCGCTGTTCTGGTGGCTTGGGTGATTGTTATTTTTGCTCTTTCACAGGATTCTGCTATGCCATCTAACCATCTTTTCGTGGTCTTCCTCTTGCCCGATGTTCTGTTGTAGAAGACTCTGTATACTGTAAAGTGTGGATGATTCTTATTAATGGCCAAACCAATTCATTTTTCGTTTCTCAATGTAATTCAAGCAAGGTTCTGTGCCAACTTTCTGACTCTTGTCTTTTCTGGTGTTGTTGGTAACTTTTCACAGGCAGCGCATTTCACATGTAGTTATTTTTGTGACTGCGCTTTGCTCATTGTCCATGTTTGGCTCTGGTAACACAAAGTAGGTATAAAAATGCTGTTGATCATCTGTTGCTTAGCTGCCTGTGAAATTTTGGGTGCCTTAACAATGGGGCTAGCTGGTAGGTTACAGCATTTGCTTTTGCACTCTAGCCTCTATCTCTTTCTCTAGTCTTCAGTCTTCTGTGAATATGCTTCCTAAGTATTTGAATTCTTTCACTTGGTTTTTGAAGTGCATTAACATGGATGTCTAGTTTATTATTTTTTCTTCCATATTCATTATTTCTGTTTTAGTGTTGCTGATTTTCATGTCATGATTATACAATTTTTGTTCAAGGTGTCATTATGATGTTGTAGATCTTGTTCATTTTGATGTATCAGGCACTGGTCATCTGCAAACAGCAGTTCATTTATTTCATCATTATCTGAATTTGACTCTGAGTTATTTTATCCATATATGCAATAAAGAGTAGTGGTGAGAGGACACAACCTTGCCTAACATCTGAAGTAATGGAGAACCAGCCGGTCATTCCTTCTGTTGTTCTTACTGTACTCTGGCTATCTTGATATAAGGCCATGATATTACTAATAGTTGTCCCTAGATGCCATATTCTTCAAGGATCTTTCATAGTTTGCACCTGTTTACTCTATCAAATACCTTTTCTTGGTCTATAAATATAAGTTATTTAAGTTGTTTGCTTTTTGGATGAAGACACTAAAATAGATGTTGAATCGATCCAGCGATTTAAGCAGTTTGGAGTTACCGTTGTACAAGTAGAACTGGATGCCTGAGGGCAGAGTGAGGAGTGTGTTTAATCAGTGAGCCATGGGAACCATCAATATGCATACTCTTTGATATCTGTTGGGGGAGACTGAGAACCTATGGTGTCAATTTAGTAACCAATAGTGTCTTTGTAGCCACCAGTAGTTTCATTGTCATGCTACTTGTTGTCATACTGTTATGTGAATATACTTCATGGCTTCCTTGATTTTTCTACCATCAAAATATGTATAAAATATTATATGTATCAACTATTTTAGTTGCTGTCAATT
Organism: Arion vulgaris; assembly: GCA_020796225.1. Taxonomy (NCBI): domain Eukaryota; kingdom Metazoa; phylum Mollusca; class Gastropoda; order Stylommatophora; family Arionidae; genus Arion; species Arion vulgaris. Next base: position 12,301,372 of record CM036753.1, read on the forward strand.
ATTCTTATTTCAACAAATGTATCATAGGACGCAGTGGCGGCTCGTCATTACGGACCTGTGGGGCCGAACCCCGACAAAAATAATGTGTAACGTGTATTTATTATTTTAAAAATTAAAATATAACCCAAAACATGATTTTTTCCAAATTTTGTGTCTGGCCTCATAAATAAAAAGGATCACGAGTCGCGATTGCAAGGACGTCATTGTATTTAGTAATAGATTATTTTCTTGATTGTAGTTTTACATTGTTTATCAACAGTTTTGTATTCTAGGTATAGTTATATTTGTAATTGTTCAGATTGCTATAAAAAAAGTTAATTGCATATCCTTTGCGAATCAACCCTAGCTTTTTTAACGATGTTTGTGATTGTTCTAGGCATTATTACGTTCAGCAGTTTGTCCTTGCATTCTGAACGGGTGGTGTCATCGTTCTTTTGTAAAAATTCACAGGAAACAATTTGCAACCAAATTTTCCGAAACGTGATTCGAACTCAGAGCGTCGAGGTTAATAGACCGAGTCACTATCCCCAAAGCCACAGACGCCACCTTCAGATTGCTATATTTTTTCCGATCAAGAAGCACTTGAGCTTTCAGCTCTTCGGCTCGGCGCCATGGACATGGTAACGCTTCGGTTCAGTGCCACGGACACCGTAAATCTGGGGAACCTGTAGCTTTTTTGCCAGCCCGTGGAATTGAACTGCACTCACATGGGGCTTTCAGATTGCTATAGACAGACTCTGAGAAGTTGACAGCTCTGATTCTTTCTTCTACTTGAATAAGACATGTGACTATACATAGAATCATCTTTCTTCTACTTGAATAAGACATGTGACTATACATAGAATCATCTTTCTTCTACTTGAGTAAGACATGTGACTATACATAGAATCATCTTTCTTCTACTTGAGTAAGACATGTGACTATACGTAGAATCATCTTTCTTCTACTTGAATAAGACATGTGACTCTACATAGAATCATCTTTCTTCTACTTGAATAAGACATGTGACTATACATAGAATCATCTTTCTTCTACTTGAATAAGACATGCGACTATACATAGAATCATCTTTCTTCTACTTGAGTAAGACATGTGACTATACGTAGAATCATCTTTCTTCTACTTGAATAAGACATGTGACTATACGTAGAATCATCTTTCTTCTACTTGAATAAGACATGTGACTATACATAGAATCATCTTTCTTCTACTTGAATAAGACATGTGACTATACATAGAATCATCTTTCTTCTACTTGAATAAGACATGTGACTATACATAGAATCATCTTTCTTCTACTTGAGTAAGACATGTGACTATACATAGAATCATCTTTCTTCTACTTGAGTAAGACATGTGACTATAAGTAGAATCATCTTTCTTCTACTTGAATAAGACATGTGACTCTACATAGAATCATCTTTCTTCTACTTGAATAAGACATGCGACTATACATAGAATCATCTTTCTTCTACTTGATAGACATGTGACTATACTAGAATCATCTTTCTTCTACTTGAATAAGACATGTGACTATACATAGAATCATCTTTCTTCTACTTGAGTAAGACATGCATAAAATCATCTTCTTATTAGACGTACTAATGAATCATCTTTCTTCTACTTGAATAAGACATGTAACTATACATAGAATCATCTTTCTTCTACTTGAATTAGACATGTGACTATACATAGAATCATCTTTCTTCTACTTGAATAAGACATGTGACTATACATAGAATCATCTTTCTTCTACTTGAATAAGACATGTGACTATACATAGAATCATCTTTCTTCTACTTGAATAAGACATGTGACTATACATAGAATCATCTTTCTTCTACTTGAATAAGACATGTGACTATACATAGAATCATCTTTCTTCTACTTGAATAAGACATGTGACTATACATAGAATCATCTTTTTTCTTGAAAAGATGAAATTTGGTATACATGAATACACATTTGTAAAGGTTAGTATTGTATGGAAGGTCGTACATGTTAATAGCTTGCAATAATAACTTTCATAGCTTGGATGTTTAGAATGTAAAAAGCTTGTTAATATGCTTTTTTGAAATAATATATAGTAGTTTAGATAAATATGTCTGTTTTTTTAGTGATTATTTTTTCTGTCTATTATATTTATTAATGTCGCTACATGTCTGTTTTATATTTATTTTTTAAACTGTTCTACTTGTCTATTTATATTTATTAATGTTCTACTTTCTATTATATATTTATTAATGTCTCTACTTATCTATTATATATTTATTAATGTTTCTACTTGTCTATTATATATTTATTAATGTCTCTACTTATCTATTATATATTTATTAATGTTTCTACTTATCTATTATATATTAATTAATGTCTCTACTTATCTATTATATATTTATTAATGTCTCTACTTATCTATTATATATTTATTAATGTCTCTACTTATCTATTATATATTTATTTATGTCTCTACGTGTCTATTTTATACTTATTAATGTCTCTACTTATCTATTATATATCAATTAATGCCTCTACTTATCTATTTTATATTTATTAATGTCTCTACTTGTCTATTATATATCAATTAATGCCTCTACTTATCTATTTTATATTTATTTATTAGTGCCTTTATATATATAAAATAATTCCTCTCGTACTGTTGTACGTTACATAGGGCCTGCAAGTAATTTCTCCACACCGCACTATCCTGGGCAACTCGCTCAATCTACTCCATGGAACTGAGACCGATATTTCCTGCCTCTCTCAGCAAAGTTCGTTTCAGGGTCTCCTTAGGTCGACCTCTTTTTCATGAACCCTTTGCATCCCACTTCAATGTCTGCTTTGATATTCGTTGATCATTTCTCTTCAAGGTGTGCCCAACATATCTCCATCTTCACTTTCTCATAACAGTTGTCACTAGTGGTTGACCAGACATTTCTGTGATTTCATCATTTCTTCTGAATTCGTTCCATTTTATATTCATTATTTTTACACAGACATCTATTTTTAAATGCATTCAACTTGTTTTCTAAATCTTTAGTCAATTTTCAAATCTCGCTGACATATGTTAGGATTGATACAACATTTGAATTGAAAATTCGTAATTTAGTTTTAATACTATATAAATTGCAGTTCCATATTTTATTTAGACTTTTAAAAGTTGGTGTTGCTTTGCCAATTCGTATCATAATTTCTTTTTTTTTAACATTTCCTATGCAATCAAAATTGCTACATAAATAGGTGAACTGCTCTGTTATTTTTATCATTTTAGATTCCAGTGTGATATCTGCATTACTTGCCATAGGTGTCTTCATTATATTTGTTTTTCATAGCTTATCTGCAGTCCAAGTTTTGATGCTATAGTGTTGTCTGTTTTACTTTGCATTTCTTGGTTGTTTCTACTTAACAAGGCAATATCATCTGCAAAATCCAAATCTTCTAGTTCACTATTTTCTACCCAATCGATGCCAGTTTCGCCCCTGCAATATTTTCGCATCACCCGGTCAATGGCCACTCCAAACAATAGCGGAGATAGAATACAGCCTTGTTTTACTCCGGTTTCAACCATAAACCAGTCGCTGTGTCCACCAACAGTGCGAACTGCACACTGTGAACCATCATAGAGGCTCTTGAGAATGTTCATTATTTTGTCTGGTATTCCATAGCATCTCAGAATATTCCACAGGGAGATTCTGTGTAGACTATCAAAGGATTTTTTTAAATCGATGAAATTTAGTATAAGTGGTTGTTGCTTCTCAATATGTTCCTCCAAAATTAGTCGTAGGGTAATTATTTGGTCTAAGCAGCTTCTCCCAGGTCTAAAACCAGCTTATTCTTCTCTCAGAGTTGTGTCCACTGCTACTTTGATTCTATTAAGAATGATTTTGCAGAAAGTCTTGGTCATAACTGATAATAGGCTGATCCCTCTCCAGTTGTTGCAATCTTTGAGATCACCTTTTTGGGATCTTAACAATTATTCCCTTTTTCCATTGATCTGGGACAGTTTCTTCTTCCCATACTTTATTAAATAGCTCTTGCACCTTATTGTTTATTACAGGAATTGATTGCCTCCTTGACCTCAGTTACATTTATCATTTCTTCGTTAATTGGTAGAGAGTTGTTTCTTGCCTCTTCGTCAAACTTGAGTAGTATTGGTGGATCAGGTCTATTTAATATTTCTTCAAAATGTTCTGCCCATCTTTTCTTCTACTCTGTATCTGATGATAGTACTTTACCATCTTACTCTTGATTAGCAACCCTTTGAAACAAATGTTCCAGTAAGTTGTTTTAGTGTATTGTATAGCATTTTACTGTTTCCAGTCTTAGCTGCCTTTTCCCTTCTTCAGCCAGTCGATTGACATATGCTCTTTTATCTCTTCTAGCCGCTCTTTTCACTTCCTTATCTTTTAATCTATATTCCTCTTTAGCTTGTATTTCATCAGTTGCATTCGCCCAAGTGGTACCCGGGCCCAGATTTGGGGTGTAAAGAATAGAACCACTGTTACCTGCCAAGCATGTCGTAAGAGGCGACAAAGGAAGTTTGGCTGAAATCGGATGCACATGTCCTAAACTTGTAGAAGTATATGCGTTTAGGGCCTACCAAACCAATGTGCAACATATACATGTTCTTGGCAAAGATCAAACATATCACAAAGAGTGATTGTAAAGAACGAACGTAAAGAAGAAGTAGATCAGTTGCATTCTTAGTATTGAATATCGCTAGTTTCATCTTTCTTGAATATATTTCCTAGTGTCATTACTTATCCACGGTTTTCTGTCTTTCGTCTTTAATCCTGTGCTACTATTTGCTGCCCCAATAGTGTGTCCTTTATCTTAGTCCATTTGTCTTCAATGTTCTATTCATTTTCACCATTGAGTCACTCGAACCTTTTTACATATATATCTTATATTTATTTGTTTGTGAATATTTGTTTCATGTTTATTTATTAGTTTATTTACTTGTATGTCTCATATTTTTCAACTAGTGCGCTACATGCATGTCCTATACAAAAATTACCTGAATAAAGAACTTGTGTGTTTACTCTATGACCGTGATAGTTCTGTGTTGGTAGTGAAGAATATTACCTGAATGAAGAACATGTGTGTTTTCTCTATGCTTCTGATAGTTTTGTGTTGGTAGTGAAGAATTATACGCTTGTTCTAGTTTACTGGTGAAGATAACGATAACTGTATATTTTAATGTAATCTTAATAACAGATTGCGCTAAAACGTTCGAATGTGGACGTATATGCCTCAAAGGGTGGGAACAGATTAGCAACTTTTCTTATTTATGTGAGTATACAATATATACTATTTTTGTTATCTAACATAACAATGAAGAAATATGTCAAAACACGTAATAACAAAGTACTGTAGTTTTACAAAAACAATGACAATACCCAGCAACGTTTCGACCAAAAGGCTTTTATCAAGCAAACGATACAACAGGAGTTATGAATTTCACAGCACACTACATATAGACTACGACAGAGACATTCTAACGATATAAAATAAAAATATGTGGCTGAAAACGAAATAAATGCAAACAAAACTAGAAGTGGAAAAAAAAGAGAAACAATAAAAAATCAAGTAAATATATGACTTATACACATTTAACATACACACATATAGAATATAGAGCATGAGAAGAGAAAGTACATAGAATCATTGGAATGTAGTGCGTTGAGTCCATGAGGTCGCAAGGTACCATATAACGAAATAAAACGATTCTCCAGAGTAAATCGACTACGATCATCAGAGGAACATGATCGGATGGCTGTGACCTGGACGTCGCGAGCTCCAAATGGTCAGTTTCATTGAAATGAGTGGCTACATGGGTCATAGTGCAAGTGTTGGTCGAAACGGTCACTAAGTATTTTGTCTGCTTCGTCGATATGTGCATTGTCACACCGCTTGCAAGTGATGACGTAGATTATATTACGGGACTCGCATGTGAAACCATCTTCAATAACAAACGTCGCTTTAGGAAAAGATACCGTACGGGATAGAAACATTTTATTTAGTAAAACTGCAATACCTTGTTATTACCCGTTTCGCCATTTTACAGTTTTACTGCAGTCTTCCCCTATATCGATAAAGAAATATGCCATGAGAACACTGGATAACTTCAATATAAATATCTACACCGTCCACACTGTATCATCCACTAAATTTCCTCAATACAAAGTTCATATTCTATTCTCACGATGACGGAAACTCTTCTAACAGGATACGGCAATAGTCAAGTCTTTTCTGAGATCTATTTAATGAAGTTTACCATTCACTAATAAATATTTCCACAATATCCTCTGTATATCTTACATGTGTATGAATGATTTTTCACTTAAATACTCTAAATAATCATAGTTGATATAAGTGCTGACATTCAGAAATCACCATTTTTGTCCCTGGGCACGCAGGAGTCAGGGGTAATGAACGAGCTGACAGACTGTCTAGCACGGCCACCGTATCAGAGGGAGCTGCAATTGACCGAAATGACATTCTTAACGAACTGAGAGTCTTTTCGAACATAAGAGTTTTAGGGTTGTGAGTCCTACTTGCTGACCAGATTGAGAGAGATGGGTGTCAATATTGGTGCAGCCCGTAAAGAACGGCATACCAAATATGCAAAGAGACGGATTAATCGCAGCTTTCGTAAATAACATTATACAGTCGGTCGTGGATAATCAACATCGAACCGGCGTGTTATGCCGCTGGACCTGTTGAGGTGGAGATCGGGGCACCTATGGACATGTCCGGAGTGCTATGACGATAGTCCTCTAATAACTGAACTGATTCAGACATATATACTTTCTGGATTAGTTCAATGACATGTCCATCATGTGTAAGAATATGGGCCCTCTATCTTTAAAACTAAATTTGTTATGTTAACTTTCATTAACATCAGCATTTCTTTGATGATACGCAATCCTTGTGTGAGTCTGTAGCTTACGTGGTAGTGCGCTCGATCACAACCCAAGTGTACCTGGTTCAAACTCCAAGGTGAGCAGTTTGGGAGCAAATTTTTCATCGCGGATTTTAACGAATGGTAAATATAAACATCACTGTTCAGAAAGCAATGGCAAACTACTGGATGTATAAGTAGTGCCTAGAAAATCCACGACTCGTTTACTATGGTTGATGGCGACTTCTTGTGAAGGTTATGCCACCATTTTCACTCCACCTTCTCCAATGATCTAGCGACATCTGGGCGCTTGCTCGCTGTCCCTATGCCATCTAGCGACATCTGGGCGCTTGCTTGCTGTCCTATGTCATCATTTATATCTGCATGTGTTTGTTGATTGTTTCTTCTTTCATGAACTTATCATCCCTTTAACTGACTTAGAAAATAGAAATCTGCCGTAACATCCTGGAATGCTTAGCACCAAAACAAGTGGTGATCAACAGGTTTATAATGATATGTAAACACTCATGGGGTGTGTTTCATTTACAGTATGGAATATCCACATGTGCTCTCATCTCCTTCGCAATATCGTCAATAGCGTCCAGTAACTGACCGTAGCAGTTCGATTTTGACAGATCTTACTCATTTACCTGTTGTGTATATCATATATTGGGAGTGTGTTGTGATTACTAAATAGTTTGCGTTAGATTGAGAGCTACCAAAATGTGTAGATCAAGACAGTTTTACTTTGAAGCCATACTCACTCACAGATACACATTTTGTGAGCAAACATTAAGGTGATAACCTTACTATTGTATGTACTGGAAGGTTAGAAACTTCTGTAACACCTGTTGATGCTCTGTATGCACACAGTGTGGTCTGTTCAGCGCTACGAGAAATCTCAATGTGGTATTCTTGCTATAATGCACGTTTGAGTTGTCACCAAGCAGAATGGATCATGCCAGGCAACTTCCAATGTGCGATTGGATGTTGATGTAGTAACCACCGCTCTCTGTTGGCTCTTAAAAAATGAATTTGCTAGAGCAATTATCATCATGCCCGAACTGACAGTCTATTTTTCAAACACCCAAAGTTGAGCGTATAAGTAGAAAGCACATATATATATATTTATATATACTTCCAACTTTTGTAATCTTAAGTTTGAGTTACTGTTTTTCAGTGCAGATCTTTGCTGTAATGAAAGTACAAAATTGGTAACATTTACTATAAACTGCTTTCCAAGAGATCTGAAATGAAATCTTGAGTTTCATAAACATTAAACTACAAAAAACATCAACATGAATAATCTTCAATATTTGTTAGGGAAAACTGTGCGCATATGTGCCTTCTTTGTGTACTATAAGATAATGTCAATAAACAATACATTCTTTACTTATTAAATATATAAGCACTAATATATTTTTGTGTAAGCTGTTGCATGTACTTAAACATCTAATATTGAGAGATTGTAATATGTAAGGTTGTGTTCCATATTTCAGTTAACTGATGTAGAACGAGGTGGGTCAACAGTTTTCACAAACGCTGATATCGCTGTCAGTCCTGTCAAGGTAAATAGATTTCATAAATCAAGTGTCTTCAATTGACATCATTTTGTCTGTGTGTTGTCGAGGAGCAAAGAATAGTAACACTGCAACCTACAAGTCATGTCGTAAGCAGTGTCTGAGGTAGGAGCCTCGAAAGCTACCTAGTAAATAAAAAGTGTCACAGAAATCAGACGTTCTAGCCTACTTGAAGGCGCATAACTGACACAATGTACAATCGCTCTTAGGCTCAGATCCCATACAAATCACAAAGGGTGGTTTAACATGTGGTCGTAATGGAGTGTTCGAAGAAGAAAACAATTGACATCTATTTTCTGCAATGGCGATAACAAGACAAAGTTTAGTCAACATAGTATAGAAAAATGCTATTAAAATACAGCTAAACAGTAGTAAAACAAATTAAACAGATAAAGCAACCAACTTTCAGAAATTAGCATATAAATGTGAAAAGAATATATACACAAGGTATGTTCAAAAAGTATATGAACTTTCTTCTCTTTCTTTCTTTCTTTTGTCCTTCTCTGTTTTTTTGCCGTTAGGCGTAGCAGGTTTAACTGATGATCGGTTTCGAGATAGTGCACACTCGGTCGCTTGATATGTTGTGGTATTGTGGAGTTTTAAGATGTCTGTAACTCCATCAACCCATCTTTTCTTGGTCTGCCTCTTCCTCTTGATGATTCCATTTTCAGGTTGTACGCTCTGCAACTGGTGTATTCGCCTTCATTCTGACCAAACCATTTGAGTCTCTTTTTTTCAATTACCTTTCACTTAGAAAAAAAACATAATGACGCTCCTGAAGAGGAATGGAATGTGGTGTTTTGAAAAGAGGAGTCTGAATCACATGCGAAGAATCGGCAGGTGCCATGTCATGATGGAGCAGTCAAGTCTTTGTTGATCACAGGTCGGTTTGCATCACAAAAATGATGGATGATCTCCAAGTAGCAGTGTTTGTAAATGTTTTGGCCTTGTCATGTGCAATCATGATTTGCATCAGTGACCCCAACATCCTGAACACCATGATCACTAGTGATGAGTGGTGGGTTTTTTGGGCACAACCCGAAATGAAAAGCACAGTAGTCATATAAAACATTCATTACCCTAACCCCAAAAATGAGCAAGACAAGTATACAGCAACATCAGTAATGTTGGCTGCATTCAGTAAGCATTGTGGTGTGGTGCGTCACACATAACATTCAATATGAATGTAATATATGTCCTGTTCTATGGCTCCGAGACATGACATATGACCAAGACAATCACATCCAACCTGTGGAACTGCACCAACAGATGCCTCTGTCACATACTGTATATCAGATAGCTGGAAATGATAACACAAAATATATTTGTGAAAGAAAACAAGACAGATACCATTACAGCTAAGATACTCTCTGGAAGCAACTACACAACATAATCAGACATGCATTTGATTTCACATCACAGAAAGTTTAAAAATGAGTAGGAGAGGACAAAGAATTGATGGTTAAGAACAGTAGAGAAAGGGATCATAGACACCAAAACCTCATGGTTAGAGCTAAATAGACAACCCAAATTAAAATACCACAAAACAACTCTTGAATCCATATGTTCATTTGGGAACCCAAAGTATTAGTACTGTGCTGCAAGTGGGAATACAAACGATTAGTAGTATTAGTACTGTGCTGCAAGTGGGAATACAAACGATTAGTAGTATTAGTACTGTGCTGCAAGTGGGAATACAAACGATTAGTAGTATTAGTACTGTGCTGCAAGTGGGAATACAAACGATTAGTAGTATTAGTACTGTGCTGCAAGTGGGAATACAAACGATTAGTAGTATTAGTACTGTGCTAAGTGGGAATACAAACGATTAGTAGTATTAGTATGTGCTGCAAGAGGGAATACAAGCGATTAGTAGTATTAGTACTTGCTGCAAGTGGGAATACAAGCGATTAGTAGTATTAGTACTGTGCTGCAAGTGGAATACAAATGATTAGTAGTATTAGTACTGTGCTGCAAGTGGGAATACAAACGATTAGTAGTATTAGTACTATGCTACAGTGGGAACACAAACGATTAGTAGTATTAGTACTGTGCTGCAAGTGGGAATACAAACGATTAGTAGTATTAGTACTGTGCTGCAAGTGGGAATACAAACGATTAGTAGTATTAGTACTGTGCTGCAAGTGGGAATACAAACGATTAGTAGTATTAGTACTGTGCTAAAGTGGGAACACAAACGATTAGTAGTATTAGTACTGTGCTACAAGTGGGAATACAAACGATTAGTAGTATTAGTACTGTGCTACAGAGGGAACACAAATGATTAGTAGTATTAGTACTGTGCTGCAAGTGGGAATACAAACGATTGGTAGTATTAGTACTATGCTACAGTAGGAACACAAACGATTGGTAGTAGTAATGTGCGTGCAGAGGGAACACAAGCGTTTAGTAGAACTAGTAATGCATGCAAATGCGAAACTGCTATTAATAAAGATACTCATAATAAGTGATAAGACAATGAACAAGCAGTTAGAAGACAGAATTGATGCATATATAGAAGAACAGGCAGAGTTTCATGGACAGAAAAACAGACAAATAAACAAGTTTTAGAAAAACTAGGCATGAAGAAACAATTAAGAGAAATAAAATTCAGACAGGTAAAGTATTTTTGGCACATAAAAAGACATGACACCATGATAAAACATTTACTAAAGTGCGTTTCAAAATGATTTTCCTCGGGGAAAATTTAATATCTCTGCAACCGCTTGACCGTAATTGTTGTAACTTTGCATATGATCTAATGATCGTAATGTCCCAAGGTTGATATTTTTTTACTCAATAACAAATGTATGGTTTAAAATTTTCTTTATGTAAAGTATATAAAAGTGACCATCTCCTTAGCCAACCATATAATGAGAAGTATTACCCTTCATATTTGTGAGATGTTGCAAGTTCCACGACTTGTACGTTTTTCACGTGGTTTTCCTGATTTTAATCGCTTTATCGCACTTTAAAAAAATGTATAATGATCTTTCCGGTGTGTTCAGTTACAATTTACCGTTTGTGTTTTCAGATCATAGGTGTATTACAAAATGTTAGGCTCATCAAAGTGAGTAAACACTTTATATGATTTATATAATATGAGTTATCTCACCCTCCAAAATTCGAATTGTACATACGCCTATGCCGAAAATATGTGATTTTTAAATTTACGGTAAATTATTTTCTTCCAGCACCAAATATTTACTAGGCTTGAAAAGATCAAAGGAATTCGCCGTTGCAAGAAAAGTACACTACCTGCAACATTGAATTTTAGAAAATCGTTGGGACATTGGAAATACATCACCACATGCAAAAAATCACGTTCATCCATGCAATGAATATGGAGATATTTGAGGTCAATTGTTGACAGAACGTTTTGAAACGCACTATAGAGGGGAAAGTTGAGGAGGGAAGAGCAAGAGGAAGACCGAGAGATAAGTGGGAGGAAACTTTAAGAAATGGACAGGTTACAGTCTGGCAGTGTGCAACACCAAGGCGAAAGACAGAGGATGTAAGAGATTCATTGCAGCCAACCTTCGATGTGGAGATGGCACCTGATGATGATGAATAAGTGATTGATGACATCCAGTTCCACAAAAGCATCTGTATGAAACACACTTGTATATCTATTATAAAAAATAGTGATGTTGCACTTGTGTTTCCGACTGTAAAATATTTCTCACAGAAAACAATTGTGAACAAAGCTTGTGATGATTCATTATTCTCACTGACCTAGAATGTATTGTTCTGACTGAATAAAATATTTGCTCACAGTTTAGAGACAAGTTTATTGCATCTTGTCTCAAGCAAAACCTTTGATTTACCATTGTTGTATCTGACTCAGTCGATGCTTCACAAGATCCAAAGGCAGGTTTTGGTATGAGTGGATGTCGTTTATAGAAGTTTCTAATCTCCAGAGGCTTACGTGGATCTACTGTCCTGGGCATTCAGGTGTTTGTGGCAATGAGAGAGCAGACAGGCTCGTATCAACAGTACTGATTGTTGAGGAGTTGAAATGGATAAGGGAGATGTTCTTCAGTCTATTTGTGACTGCCTGTTGGATGAAGACACTAAAATAGATGTTAAATCACTGTGGACTAACATGTTGTATAAGTAGAACAGGATGCATGAGAGGCAGAGTGAGGAGTGTGTTTAACCAGAGAGCCATGGGAACCATCAGTATACAAACTCTTCTATATCTGTTGGGGGAGACTGAGCACCTATGGGTAGTAAACAATCAATCAAAATCCACAATTTTAACTTTTGATGTACTTCATTTGCAGAAAATGGCACTTTTCTGGTACAGCTTCAAACCTTCTGGAGAACTTGACAAACAAACTTTTCATGCTGGATGTCCAGTGGTTGTTGGACATAAATGGGGTATTCAATAATTGAACTATGTGTTTGTAAACCCCACTCACACTTTGTCTGAGAAAAGAGCTTTTCTTATAAAATAAAATTGTTTATCACCATCATTTCACATACTCTGCTTCCATCTTTATTCTTTCTCTGTAGAAATTTCCTCCTCTTTTGCATATGCTATGGTTCTGTTAAACTTATTATTCATAAGCATTTTATATTTGTCAACACTTCTGCTCAAAAGTCTTTAATATTGTCAAAAAATACTGTTCAGAAGTCTGTTATATTGTTCAATTTACTGATCACATGACTTTGATTATGTACAAATTAATGACCAAATCTTACATTTCATTTTCTTGAACCTGTTCATTATATATCTAACAGTTACCAATAAATGGATTTGGCTGTATGGCAACACTTTTACTCGTCGCTGTGGTGTGACTCAAGATGCTACACAACTTGACATTGATCAGCACATGATGAAAGGATGGGCTTAGAGAACACCTAATTCAAAGACGATATATTTCCAAATATTTTACAATAATTTTATTGATATAACAAAAAAATACTTTAAGATAAATTTTCTTCTTTGTAAGTTAAAGTTTTAATCAGTTTCTTATGTTGTGTCAGATATATTCCAATTCTACATATAATTTTACGTGTTGCAAATGTTGCACATATTCATTTCTAAGATGTCTGTTGTTAAAGGATACATTCTAGTATGAGAAATGTTTGAATAATATACTATGGCTTGAATATATTGACCAAAAATGGCTAGGGACGGTATAAACTACAGTTAACGAAAAAATGGTTAGTTGGCATAACAGAATCCTGTCAAAGAGCAAAAGTAACAATCACCCAAGCCACCAAAACAGTGCAAGACAAAAACAGAAAAACCACGATACTGAACAACAGCCCGGTAACAGTGTGACAAACTAAGAAGAACTAGGAAGTCCAAAGGTAAAGGATTTACTTCATTGCACCGGGTTCCCCATATGGCTCCACCCCTATTGACAGTGATGGCATGCCAAGAGCATTGCACAAAGCATGAACAGTTCTAGGGATCTGGTGAAAAAATTGCACATGTGTCTCTGTCCAGATTCAAACCCACAACACAACAGGCAATGACTTAACTACTTCACTATTGAGACCTACTGTTAGGAAGTCATTTATGGTAAATGGGACAGTATAAACTACATAATAGCCGTCCATCGCAAGCGATGATGACAACAATCTCAGACGTGTACTGTTGCACCTCTCTGGTGTGTGCGGAGGTGACTGTAGAGTCCAATCCTAGAACAGAATCCCCGACCACAGGTGGGGCATACATGATCAAGGTTAGACATGTGCGTGTTGTGTGCTCTGTCTTTTCGCGCTGCTCGTTTTCTCTGTGACTCAACAATATGATGATTCTCAGCTATTCGGAGTATAAACTACAGTTAACTAGAAAGTCATTTATGGTAAATGGGACAGTATAAACTACAGTTAACTAGAAAGTCATTTATGGTAAATGGGACAGTATAAACTACAATTAACTAGAAAATCATTTATGGTAATGTGTAGTAAATTAGTACAAATACAAATCTTACTATAGTCTCAATATAATAAGTACAGAGCAAAAGAAAGCCCATGCAAAAGATGGAGCAACGGCATCAAGAACAGTATTAAGAAAATGAATAACAGCTTACAAAGAGCATTAGAATAAGCACAGACAAGATCACTACATTCTCTCCCCCATATAAAGAAGTAAATGGTGGAAGAGAAGAAGTAGACTATAGTCTCAAGTCTTACTATACTGCAATACTTGTGATATTGGGAAGATTAGCATAACAGATTCTTGTTCACAGTTCTCTATAATAAATGACCACTTACTAAAATAATAACAAGTTAGAGTCTGTATACTCGCAAATAGATCTCAGAATGAAAATACTGTTTAATAGATTCAACATTCCATATGTATACAATTCTCCATTGATAACAATGACAATTAATATAAATACAGATAACAAGAGGCAGTCAAATGTTTGAATTACAATTGAACAACAGTAAACTCAAAATATAATAGCAACCTAAAAATGTTTTGCACACAATTTTGTTTCCAATATTTGGTTATATTATAGTTCTTGTTTTATGTTTTGAATTTTGTGTGATGACAGGACATGTTGAAATGTTCCCAGTGTAAAGTCTGCTTTAGGATACTTCTATACTGTACCCTGTATAATGTAAAGAATTGCTAGACTGATATGTGCCTTCTGCTGTCAAAAATAGTCTTATCTTATCTTAACCGCATTTGCCGTGAAGCGTCGTGGGGAGATTTAGTTTTCTATCTTGTGCCAGGAGTGTTGCGCTTGATGTTGTCAGTCCATGCTTTCGCAGGGACACTTAGATGTTATCTATCCATCGTGTTCTTGGCCTGCCTAAAAAATAGTATTATCGTTATATTTTTGCATTTATTTCGTTATTGTTTTTTGTAAAACAACATTTTGTTTTTATGTGTTTCGTCATTGCTTCAAAATAGGAATTTGATTTCCTGCTCAAGCCAGAAGGGATGTATTCTGTGAAAGTAGATAGTGTTGATTTTGCCATAATTACAAGTAGTCTGACTATGGAGTTCTAAGCTGACTAGAATTAGTTTTATTTTCATACCAGTGCATGCAGATGTAAAGGTGAATGAACATGTCGATATGCTTGTGTGTAGGGCTACTGTAGAAAGCAGACAATATACCAGCCTGATATTCTGAATGACCTAAGGGTGAGAGGGCGTGTAAACAATTCAAGGAATGGGGACGAATCTGCAACCCTAACCAAACTGCAAGAATTATCAAAGCACAAGGGTGTAGCTAGACAAGAGCTTAGTTTAGTCGTTGGATCATCATCACTGCATGTCGAACCAATTAGTCCATAAGTGCTCCGATCTCCCTCAGCGTGTGGCAACTAACGACACCGGTTCTTTGTTGATTTACTATTCTTTTGTGGCTACCAGCATAGTGTTCTTGTCTAGCTACACCACACTTGACTTGGAGTTCTTGCAGTCTGGTTAGTGTTGTTGATTCACCATTATTACATGAATCATGTATACGTCCTCTCTACCTTAGGGAATTTATAATATCAGCTTGGTACATTGCTCGCCCGTTTTGTACAGCAGCCATACCTGAAAGCCTATCAAGACAAGAGCGCTATACTAGAAGCCAAAGTAGAATAGTAAACCAATATAGAACTGGTGATGTAAGTTGCTACACACTGAGAGACATACTGAGGAAAATATTGGAGACTTAAGAACAATTGGTTGGATATGCTGTGATGATCTATCAACTAAACTAAACTTCTATAATGCTTTTGATTTGATTTTTCCCATCAGAGATTGATTTAATTTTCAGTGTCATTATATCCAGAAAGTTCAAGCCAAAATCAAACAATAACTGATGGCATTCAATAGTGTAGACCGTCCGTCAAGTATACAATTACATAAATGGTAGTTGACAGAATATGATTCATAATAGAGAGTAACCGATGCTAATTTTCTTACTAATATGAAGCTAGTCACAAAATCTGGCTGTGTACAAAATAGTTGCAATGTACATAATAGTGAAGAAGCAACAATTTGTTCCCAAGTATGGGTATTAACCATGCAACAAGCATTTGCCATTTATAAAGTAGTCGCTACATAACAAATAAATTTTATTCGTTCATCTCAAGTCAAAAACAATTGAAATTATCAATACTTCATCTTCGAACATTCTTCTTCTTCTTCTTTTGCGTTCTCACTAGATTGGGATTTCGAATTCTCTAATAAAGGCAGCCATCTTCCTCAGATTAGCAGCCACTTCATACAGTTTGTCTTGGACACTAGTGTAAGTGGGCCACCTCTTTCTTCTCAGGTCTGCATACTGGGGCAGTTCTGTAGGATATATTTCCTATGATTTCTGCTTTCTGGTTTGTGCCGACCTCTTCCCGCAGTAAATTTTGGCCACCCTTGTGATGGTAGGTTTGACATTTTTACTGCGTGGCTAAATCTACGAGGCAGATTGGCGACCATAGAATCCGTTATCCCATTCAACATTGTGAGGGGTCATTGCACCATGTTATGCGCCTTATAGCCTGGTGCATCCGTTTTCTGCAAGCATTTGTTTCGGGTTAGCATTCCCTAGTGGACACATGCATCCGATTTCAGCCAAACCTCCTTAGTTGCCTCTTCCGACATGCATGGCAGGTAACAGTGGTTCTATTCTTTACACCCCAAATTTGGGCCGGTAACCACTCGGGCGCTTCAAACATTCAATATCGACCTCTTGTTAACCACTCCGTATGATCTGTATGTGATCTGAGCCTAAGAGCGATTGTACATTGTACCAGTTATGCACCAACAATTTGGCCAGCACATCCGCTTTCTGCCCCACTTTTTATTTACTAGGGTAGCTTCCCTAGACCCTACCTCAGTCGCCTCTTACGAAATGCATTGTAGGTCGCAGTGGTGCTATTCTTTGCTTCCCTTATGGGCCCCTGCCCCACACAGGTGTAATAACCAATACTAATATCTAATTAATATAAAGCTATTTACGAACACTGGACTACAGAACGAATAGTGGCCACGTAACTAGTGGTGGGACAGTAATAAATCCTTTTTCCTAAGTCAAACTCATTACTTTCTGACCTCCACAACCAGTATTCAAGTAACAAACCATTTTTATTTGCATATCACTAATATCTAACAATGAAAACCAGATCACATATAACATATTTATAGTACATATAACCCACAACCAGATGAAATATACATAATACAACAATTACAACACATACATGTGTAACAAATGGTGTACATATATTCCCAAATAAATGATTAAATGCAATTGGTATTTTTACAAACCCGTAACAATCCATGATGTAAACAGAAAAATGAAGAAAAAAAAATATAACAAATGAATTCAATTCTCTGTTCAATGTAAACAAAGAAACATATTCGTTCCACTAAATATTTCACAAGGACAGCAGTTCAACAGTGTATATATAAAACTTTGAGCAGGATTTGATGGCTCTCCAGGACTTGATAAACTGGATGAGGTGACTTGATAAACTGGATGAGGTGACTTGTCTGAGCACAGAGCACTTCTACTCAAACTTGATACCCTGAGCCAAGGGAAGCTGTTTGCTGAAGTTGAGCGTGCTGATGATAAATATATAACAACAAATAATGTAATAAGTTGGCCATTTACAGAAAGATCAATATATAAAGACAACTAGTGGTAGGGTTGTGATAAGGCTGGTTACATTATCATGTAAAACCAAGTTGGTTGAAGTAGGTATAACATGATGTCCTTAGCTGTTAGTATATCTAGGTGATGTTAAACAGTGATTTCAAACTTCCAGTGTCTTGAACATTCTAAAACAGAGTTTCTAAGGCAACCTAGTGATGTTTTCACCCCTATCCTGTGAAGAAACTAACATTAAACTGTATCATCTACTGTTATTCCTTTGTAAGTATCATGTGGCATGGTCTAGGAAAATGTTGAACCTTGACACTGGAGAACTTGCAAGAGACAGAGTTTTTCAGGCAGGCTGTGATAAAAGTGACGTTCTGCATGCGCCGTTCTGCAAGTGACATGCTACTCCTTCATACTTGGTCTAGGGCATATGCAACATGGGCAATAGTTTACTTTCATTAGGAACTTTTACCCACATGTGCATGTGGACACACAGCCAAACACATCATGCAAGAATGTCACCTGATGAATCAACTGGGGAAAGAACACTGGCCAACAGAGATAGACATCCACACAAAGCTGTTTGGAAGCCTTGATGAACTAATAAACACAACATACATCCAGGGAACCAGTTATCGGTTATATGAGGACTATCATCACAGCACTTCGGACACATCCATAGGCGCTTCGATCTCTGCCTCAACAAATCTAGCAGCAGCAGAGAACCGGACTCACTGTGTAGACATTGAACATCAGTGAACGAGAAGAAAATTAGGAACTTTCCAAGAGCAAATGTTAACCACATCACTCGGGGTACTCCATTGGTGAAGAAATAATTGAGGTATAACACCATATTCTCTAGTATACTACATTATATGACTTCGTTTTGCTTGTTTTTTGATTTGACTTATGCTACATTATATAAATATGACATTCTTGACTTGACTATGCTACATTATATAAATATGACATTCTTGACTGACTATGTACATTATAAATGACTTTCTTGACTTGACTATCACATTATATGAATTCTGCATACTTATATGCTTGACTTCTTGACTTCTATGCTTATTAAACATTAGTCCTTGCTACAGTAAAGAAAACTATTAAGAACACAGTATACACAAAATACAACACAACAGTGTAAACACATAATAATTTTACCATGTTGACCGTCTCATATACTGCTTCCATGAATCACTTCCAGACTCTCTGCCTCCTCCTGTGTGTTTTTCTCCTCCTGCAAGAAAAATATCACATAAACATGACCATACATTTAAAATCAGTCATTTGTGGGTTGCCCTAATGTTGAGGCTTGACATCGTCATTCAGCAACAAAGTTTCTGAGTTTATTTCCACTTCTGTCTAGTTATAGGTAGAATAACTTTCCGAAACATTTGCTGCAATCTTTGACCTTAGGGTCAGGGAAGTCAAGTGTCTAGTTCATAACTTGAAATTTTTTGTCTACATCTTATATTTACCAGATTTCCATGAATATATCTACAAATCTCAGATTTATTTGACCAAGCTGGGTTAATTGTAGTTCTCATGCTTCACTACATGTTCCAAGTCAATTGTTGTTTAGCTAGACAAGATTACTAGACTGGTAGTCAAGAAGAATAGTAAACCAACAAAGAACCGGTGTCATTAGTTGCCACATGCTGAGTGAAATACTGAGGAGGAGATTGGAGCACTTATGGACTAATTGGTTCGATGTGCAGTGATGATGATCTGACAACTAAACTAACCCTTCACCACATATATATTGACAGTCAGTGTTAAAATGAGCAGTTAGTCATTAGTTCACTTGCTTTGTATATATGTTGTGTCATGATCAAATTTCACAGCATGAGAATTCTCCAGCTGTACTGGCACTTAGATCTACTCAGCCTCAATTGGGTACAAGAAAAACACTGAGAAGTAAACGCGACCATGTGTCAGTGGTCAAAGAAAAATATGGGCTGAACAATGTATTTCCCAATAGACCTCATGGTATGAATGACAGGCTTTCTATTTCTTATATTTTACACATAATATTAATTGTAAAACTCAAACAGATATAACAAACTGTTCATTTGGTAACATAATAACTTAGTTATCCTGAAGTTATCCCACATAATATAACATTCTAATTATTAGAAATATAAACTAATCCATGTTCCACAATAGAAAATACAATCTATCATGTATCTTAAAGATACTAGTATCTGTTTCTCAGTAAACAGATATCTATCCTTGTAACTTTACATCTATCAGTCTATATCTATCTGTTTCTGTCCACATCTTACTTTTCATACCCTATTTCATACCTTGAGGTATATTGGATAATACGGTGTTAGGCACATATTTTTTCATTGACACGTGATGGGTGATGTGATCAACATCACACCTTTACTTTCCAGTGCTTTTCCTGGTACCCAATTGAGGCTGGGTCGACCTGGGCCGTTACAGTCAGAAAAATATTCCATCCCACTGTGGAATTGAACCCGATCACTAACCTAAGTAGCAAATTCACTAACAATTATGTTACTGTGGCTCTCTGTCCACATCTATCAGTATGCATCCAATAAATCTATCTCTCTATCTATTCCAATCTAAGCTATCTATATCTCTATCTATCCATTCACAAGCACATGCTCACTCACTATCTTCCCATGATACTAACTATAATATATCTGTCAATAAGCAAATACTAACCAAAAGCACCACCAATCTCTGCTCCACTTGTTGGAATGTTAACATTAACAATACCACAGTCTGAACCCTTTGGGCTAACATAAGAAAGAAAACAACATTAAAACTCAACGCTTGCCTAGCACTAAACAGGTTATTTATCATAAAGTATAAATGAACAAAAAATAAACAGATTTTACCAAATTGCCAAAAAAAAGTAAATAAATGTACAAAGTACAAATTTGTTGAGCAATAAATAGATACTATACTATAGTCAACTGTGAGAAGCAACATTGGAGGTTTATCGGTGATGCTAGCAATCTCATCATTTAAAACAACTTTTTGTAGAACTGCATCTACAAGAACATACAAAAGTGCTTTGGTGAAAATGTCCTTGGAGGAGATGAACTGTAGTTGTAGACCAATGACTAGTGTGAATAAAATGGAAAAAAAAGTACAAGCTCTTATTAGTCAGAGATGGTACATATTCTGATCTCATTCAGGTAGCCATAGTCTCATCAATCTTTACTATCCAGATGGTTAAACAAGCCTGTCAATTTCTACTATTTCATAGTTACTTTCCTCGATGTACTAGCTAAAGCCAACAAATAAGGGGGATTAAATCCTAATCAAAACTAATCTAGAATATAATAAACAAGACAGATACAATATCACAAGTCAACAAAGAGTATTATGGGTAGTATCTTACCCAATCCATTTGTAAACTGTTGTCAGATCTTGTGTAAATAGACTGCTGGACAGACCTTGTTTGACCTCATTGTTCCAGCTAATGGCTTCATCAACATTCTGTAACAATAACAAGTACAAATACATGTCTTAGTCAGAAATAAGCATTACAAAGATGGAATTGAAAACCTCCAGAATACAGGAAAATTACACAAAAAGTGTAACCTTGAAATACCATCATCATAAGGAAAAGTATAACAAAAGTATGATTAGAACATTCTATCATTAGAAACATAGAACAATGAGAATTTGAGAGCTGACTGCAGCATGTGATGATTTCCTTGGAGATCCCAGAATCAAAGCATATATGTTTTTCAAGTCTACATATTTGGAGCAAATTATAACAGAATAACTACTTAGAATGAAGAACAAGCAATCTGCATGTGAAATATTTCAAGTTTTCTCATCTGAACATTTACCAGTTTGTGCACTAAATTAAGCACTTTGTATTCCTGATTTGAATTTTAAATAACTGAAGTTGGAGGCAGTAGCAAGTTGAAATACATGAATGAGCAAATGGTTTACACTCAAGTAAGTTGGTATACAAATGGTTTACACTCAAATAATAATAATAATAATAATAATTCCTCTCATGCCGTTATACGTTACATAGGGCCTGCAAGTAATTTCTCCATACTGCTCTATCCTGGGCAACTCGTTCAATCTCCCCCATGGAACTGAGACCGATATTTCCTTCCTCTCTCAGCAAAACACTCAAGTAAGTTGGTATACAAATGGTTTATACTCAAGTAAGTTGGTATACAAGTGGTTTACACTCAAGTAAGTTGGTATACAAATGGTTTACACTCAAGTAAGTTGGTATAATAACAACATATGTATCCCTATATTTATCTGATAGGTGACATTTGTGAAGCACTTTACAGTGACAGAAATAAATCCACCAATTCATAAACTGTAACATGATCATGTTGATGTATGAGTGTCCCTATCCAAGTCTGACAAACCCATGATGGAGTCCTTTTAATTAATTTCATCAGGCCAAACATAATCATCAAGATGAGAAACCAATTCATTCATCAAATCATTCACACAAATATTTAGAACTAAAGAGTAGATTTCATAACAATTCAGCCTGACTATAACCCAAGACCAACATGCACCACCAGGCAACTGACTCTTTTACATACACAGATGAATACATGACAACATGAGATACAAAATGATGATCCTATAAGGAATACAGAATAAACACAATTACAGTCAGTGACTGGATGTCAGTTACTTGACCTAGCTAATGAAAATATATAACTAACATAGAAATAGATATTGAAAAACTAGAAACAGTTTTCTTCTGTTCTTAACTTCCCTTGAAGTATAAAGCATTAATAAATTTAATCCCACCAGATTTGTCTTGAGCAAGTCAGCTTAGTTCATTTCAAGTTATTCCCACCAGAAACAGTAATAATCAGAATATATATACTTTGTTGAATTTCGTTAGAACATTCTTCATTAAAACATTTTCCCACATAGTACTACTTTTTTGTAAGCCCCAGTGCTAAAACTACCATTATATATCTACTTATACCGCTATGACGTTATCGTTACTAATTTATAATGCTCAAATGTGGCGGTACTTTTTAAGCAAATGTAATTTTAACCAATTCTGATACACTTGGCTGCCTACTGAGTCAGTCATGTATCTGTAGAAGGTGTCCGACTCGTTCTCAGTTTCATGGTTTTTTTTATATGTACACATGCTCTTTCTCTGTCTGCAAGCTATTCCCAGTATTGTTAATTTTGCCATTATTTTGCCACATTTTTCTGAAGTTTAAAAAAAAATGTCTATTGTGACTACATATATAATACCATTAGTAAATTCTTCACTGATACCATACCTTACATTTGAGCACATAAACAATTGGAACAAATGTTTCTGTCTGCACAATCTCTTCATCATGGGCAAGACCAGTAATAATTGTTGGTTGCACATAGTTGCCAGGCATATCTATAACCTTCAGATAGAGAATAAAACACAAGTCTGAGTCCATAAGTGCTTTACTTTTTTTCAAAATAGAACTTCATGCAAGAACACACAATAAGGAAAGAATGCCAAGGAAGCTTCTTCTTTTTTTTTTCCCGATCCAGAAGCACTTGAGCTGAAAGCTCTTGGCTCGGTGTCATGGACATCGTAACCCTTCAGTTCGGTGCCACGAACACCGTAAATCTGGGGAACCTGTAGCTTTTCTGCCAGTCCGCGGAGTTGAACCCTCACTTACAGAGGACTAGTCACCCGTAGTCTAGCGCGCTACGAACACGCTGGGCACGCGGGCAAGCTTCTTCTTTAATGATCCTTCTTCTTTGAACACTACATATTGATCACTTGTTAACCACTCTGTGTGATTTGTATGTGATCTGAGCCTAGGAGTGATTGTACATTGTACCAATTATGCATCAACAAGTAGGCCAGCACATTCGATTTCTGCAACGTTTTTTATTTACTATGTTAGTCAAATATTAGTCACCTAGGTCCTATATTAGTCACCTCTTACGACATGCCTTGTAGGTTCTCTCTCTCTCTCTTGCCTTTTCCGGGTTGGGGCATAGGCCCTCAACCAACTCATGCCAATCTTCCTATCTCTAGCTATCTCCTGCAGCTCTTCTTTATATTGTTGATCTCCGCCTCCAAATCTCGTCTCCATGTATTTCTCGGCCTCCCCTTCTTTAGCTGTCCCTGCGGGTTCCAGCAAGGACCCTTCTTGTTATATTCCCCTCCGGTTTTGCAAAGTGTGTCCTATCCAGCGCCAGCGTCTTATTTTAACCTGTTCGTTCACTGGAATCTGTCTTGTTCTCTCCATAAGTTCCTCATTTGTGACCCTATCATACCATCTTATTCCCTCTATTCTGCGAGACACCAGTTGATGAATGTTTGCAATTTATGCACTATTGTTTTAGTTGTTCTCCATGTTTCTGACCCATACAGTAGAACTGCTTTAACATTAGAGTTAAATATCCGAATTTTTGTTCTAGATTTGATTTCTTTGGACTTCCAAATGTTTCCCAGTGCAATGAAAGCTCCCTTGCCTTCTGTATTCTTATTTTAACATCTCTATCTGTTCCACCCTCTTTGTCTCGTTGCTGCCCAAATATGTGTATGATTCTACCTCTTGAAGTGGGATTTCCCCAGGGAGATCGAGTTGTCGTTTGCTTGGTTAATTCTCAATATCTTTGTCTTTCCCTTATGAATGTTCAGCCCTAGTTGCTGGGACCTTTGATTCAATGTGTTAAGCTTATCCTGCATCTGATTTTGTGTATGTGACAGAAGGGCTATATCATCAGCGAAGTCCAGATCATCTAGTTGCTCTGTCTCTACATTTCATATCTGTATATGTTGCTTTTATTAGGTTAATAATTTTCTGTGGATTCCATAATGCCTCATTAATTTCCAAAGGGTTTCCCTATCAATACTGTCAAAAGCCTTCTCATAATCAACAAATCCGATATAAAGTGGGGATTTCCATTCAATACTTTGCTCTATTATTATACGTAATGTGGCTATCTGGTCAGCACAGGATCTATTTGGTCGGAAGCCTGCCTGTTCATCTCTTAGCTTTATATCGATGGTATCTCTCAGTCTCTCCAGGATGACTCTGCTTAGTATTTTCCCAGGTACTGACAACAGCATTATTCCCTATAGTTTTCACACTTCTGAAGGTCCCCTTTCTTTGGTAGCTTCACCAGGTATCCTTCTCTCCAGTTTGCTGGTATTTCTTCGGTCTCCCAGATTCTGCTAAATAATTTATACAGTATTTCTGTGGATGTGTTTATGTTGGCTTTAACCGCCTCTGCTGGAATACCATCTGGACCGGCAGCTTTTCCATCTTTTAAAAGTTTAATGGCTTTACTAATCTCCTCCTTGGATGGTTTCTCACAGTTGATGTCCAAGTCAATTTCTGCCGGTTGGATATCTGGGGGTTTGTAGGTGCTGGTCTGTTCAGGAGTTCCTTGAAGTATTCCATCCATCTTTCCATTTGGTCTCTAACATTAGTGATAGTTTCCCACTACTATTTTGATCAACCCATTTGATGGTCTGTATTTTCCTGCTAGCTTTCTAGTGATATTGTAAAGATCCCTAAGGTTTCCTTTTCCTGCAGCTACCTCTGCTTCTCTTGCTAGATCTTCTACGTATTGTCTTTTATCTAACTTTACCTTGTAGGTTGCAGTGGTACTATTCTTTGCTTTCCTTGTCGGCCCAGGCACCACACAAGTGTTTCAATGATCCAAGGAGCATATGTTCTTCCCTCTTCTATTCGCAGGCCTTAAGTTGGCCGAATGGACTGGAGCACTTGGCTCCCATTTGGGAGACCCGAGTTCAATCCCTGGTAGTAAGGTCAATGAGATTTTTCTGTCAGGGGCATGAAGAAAAAATCATAACCGGCAGTTTCATGATGACTGCACTAGCAATGCGACCATTAAATTGCTCATCCTCATGTCCCCCTGTCCTACATGCTCTAAAATGCGGTAACACAGGCAATAAGAACAGTTTTTAAAAATAATTTGAATTTATTGCTCTAGACATACAGCAGTTTATGGTAATGAAACAGCTGATATGTTGACTTGACAAGCACCAATAGTGAAGACATTGACTTGACAAGCACCAATAGTGAAGACATTGACTTGACATGCCCCAATAGTGAAGACATTGACTTGACAAGCACCAATAGTGAAGACATTGACTTGGCAAGCACCAATAGTGAAGACATTGACTTGACACGCCCCAATAGTGAAGACATTGACTTGCAAGGCACCAATAGTGAAGACATTGACTTGACAAGCACCAATAGGGAAGACATTGACTTGACAAGCACCAATACTGAAGACATTGTCTACTAAATAAGAAGGTGATATTAAAGTCATAAAATCAATGCCAATTAGATGAGAAAATGGAAATTAATGATGAGATTGTAAGTATATGAAATCAAATGACATCAGCATCACTGGTAGTTGAGAAATTGATAATATATATTGGGAGGGAGTGGGGTTTGAATGTTTCTCAACAGTCACCTGTTAGTCAATGAAGAAAGAGAAATGAGTATTGAATCTATAGGGAGATTTTATAAGCAGTTGGAGATTTTATAAGCAGTTGGAGATTTTATAAGCAGTTGGAGATTTTATAAGCAGTTGGAGATTAGAATCACATGTACAAGTAGAACTGAATGTCTGAGTAGCAGAATAAGGAATGTGTTTAATCAGTAAGTGAAAGGAACCATCAATACACACACTCTTTGAGATCTGATGATGGAAACTGAGCACATGTGTCTGCCCAGAGTGTTACGGTTGTGGTTTAGTCAACAATAACCAATAATCCCTAGAAGGATGGATAAAAAAATTAATTTAACCGCTAAACTGAGTCAAGAATTACCTGTCCACCATATTCAATCTTGCCACCACAAGCTTTGGCTGTCTTCACAGCTTCCACATATCTGGTTACAGCACCTTGGTCATGAAGAGGTCCATACAAGGTACCATCTAGTGACAACAATAGTAAGAGTTTTATCTAACAAATACACATATACTGTCTTTGCCAAAATTATAACTCAGAACAAATATTATTCTCTATGTTTTTGAATTCTTTTTCTTCTACTGTGATCAATATTCATTTGAGACTGGATTTCAAACGTTCAAATATAGTCTACTGTGTTTCAGGATTTCAGTTTCACCATGCAATTTCTTTCACAGATGCCTCAGTGTGGACCACATTATGTTCCTCAGATCTGTCAGCAGTGGACACTTTTGAAGAACATGTTCTGTTGTCATATCTGCACATTCACAATGACAGAGGCTAGAGCTGTTTATCTTGAATTTGGTGCACATGTATGTCTCATTTTGTTGTGGCTCCTTCTGATGTGAAATTTGATTACTTGGTCTCTTCTGGGAAGTTGGTAATATACATCCTCTGCTTTGTGTTTAGGTTGGATTTCTACTCACTTTGTATTGTACTGTCCTTTGATGGCAGGTATAATGTGAGCATCTATAGCTTAAGCGGTAGTAAGCTCGATCACAACTCAAGAGTAGTTGGTACAAAATCCATGGTGGGTACTTTGGAAGCAAATTTGTTCCTGTAGCTTTTACGAACTGTAAAAATTGACCTCACTGTTCATAAAGCAATGGTAAACTACTGAACATATAAGTGGTGACTGGAAAATCAACGACTCGTTGACTGTGGTTGATGATGAAATCCTATAAAGGATATGCCAAGATTTTCATTTCATAATTACCTTGTAACTGACTAGATGGTCTCCTTGAAGCAATTTTCTCATTCTTTGTGAATACAGTCTTTCCAGTGTCTATGCTATTTCATCCCCTATAGTGTAGAAGTGTCTAAACTATTTGGTCCCTCATAGTGTAGAGGTGTGATTGTATCCAGTGAATATCATTATTTTTTTTTACATTTTAGTTTTGATTTTATTGAAAGCTGTACTATAAGATATACACATACACATATAAATTTTACTTCCTAGTTAACATGTAGGTTGTACTATAAGATATATACACACATATATAAATTTTACTACTTATCTAACATGAAGGCTGTGCTATAAGATATATACACACATATAAATTTTACTACCTAGCTAACATGAAGGCTGTGCTATAAGATATATACACACATATAAATTTTACTACTTATCTAACATGAAGGCTGTGCCACAAACTATATACATATACACACAGACATGAAGCTGTACACTGTATTCTTGCTAAGCTAGTATGAATCGAAAGATGGAAGGCAAACTGGGCTACAAAAAAGAGGTGCAGAAAACAGATGTGTTGGGTTGAGAGATGCAGATATCACAGCCTCGTCTTCAAACTAAGATGAAGATAGGGACCATGTATGATAGTAGTAGCAGAGAGCTGGTATATGCTCTATAAAACCTGCCATTTAACTAGCATTGCAATATTCCACCAGTTTAGGTGACCTGCCTAATTAAACAAGTATAGACATCTATGATATGTGGAATTGATGCTCAGCAGACCTACAAGGCATGTTGTAAGAGACAACAGGTAAGGGTCTAGGGAAGCTACCCTAGTACATAAAAAGCGTCGCAGAAATCGGATGTGCTGAACTACTTGTGGGCACATAATTGGCACAATGTCTCTTAGGCTTAGGTGACATACAAATCACAATGATTGGTTTAACAAGTGGTAAATATGGAGAATTCGAATTTAAAAAAAAGTTTTCATACCTTCTATTGGGTCACCAATTCTAAGTTGAGCATAAGCCTTGACTAGCTTGTCCACAATTTCATCATGAACTTTCTCATGTAAGATCTGGAGATGAGACACACGTATCATTCTGAAATTTTTGTTCAATGTCTTTTGAAAATGATATTCCAAAAAAGTATATTCCTCTCAGTAAAGATATGATCACTGCAGTAGATTGGGTCCCATTAAAGCATCATATGGGACAGTTCATTTTATAAAGCGGCATGGTCTTTCATTTCACTGAATAACTATAGCTATTGTGCAACCATTTCTGTTTGTTATTACACTTTTAGTTTTCTAAACATATGTTTCATAAAATAAAATCTTTAAAAAATGGAGCATGTTATATATAAATTGCTATTGAACCATAAAATTTGTGTAATATATTATACATATATTGCATATATATTATACAAAAGTATCTATTATATTGGAGATTTTAAAGTACATAAATGTACATACATGACATGAATAATGGTTAAAAATTTTTAATTTCCACAAGAGTAGGAAAATATAGCAAATTTGATCAACTATACTTTTTACAAATGTGGGCTAACTGGTAATCAATTAAAAACTGTGATATAAAGGAATTTTTAATTAAAGCTTAACTGGCAATGACAGATTACACATAACTCACTAGTCTTCTTGTTGTTGTACATCTCTGACCTGCTGTGCCAGCACAAGCAAACAATGCAGACCGAACAACCATATCAATGTCAGCATCATCATTTACTGTGTAAAAATACAGCATGTTGTACTCATCAAGCAATAATATCAGTTCAGATATGAGATAAATGTCAAAACTGTAAGACATAAACATATTCAGAGAGGAGTATGTTATGTAAGAAATACCTTATTCTTAAGTAAAAGAAATACCTTATACTTGTTTAAGATGAATACTGTATATTTATTTCAGAGGAATACCCAATACTTATGTAAGAGGAATGAATACCTTACATTTGTGATAGAGGATTGTATAAGGCAGAGGTGTTATGGCCACTTTTCCAAAGTTGTAACCAATAAGAATGCATAATAAGAATGCATCCAAACTCCACAGTATACAGAGTCTTCTACAACAGAACATCGGGAAAGCAGGCAAGAGGAAGACCACAGAAAAGATGGTTAGATGGCGTAGCAGAATCCTGTGAAAGAGCAAAAATAACAATTGCACAAGCCACAAAAACAGCGCAAGACAAAAACAGAAAGAAACGACACTGGGCAACAACCCGGTAGCAGTGTGGCAACAAAAGAAGAAGAAGTAACCACACATGTGTAGTTGATCGGTTTTATTTTCTCTCCAACAAACAAAACTTTTTTGACTTATCAATGCGATGTTTAAATGGTTAGGGAACACTTGCCAGTGCTACGGAGCTTGTGCACTGCAGCTGAGATCTTCATGCGTAAGAAAGAGATCGGAGCACACATGGTTACTCACCGAAAGGTAATGATGATGATCTAATCAATCAATCAAATGTTTGACCCCTTGTTTTGGTCAAAACTATATATATAAAAGTAGAACTAAGCAATATTTGATGGCAAATACTTCTATCTAGCATCAAACTAGCAAGTATTAATTAAAGAAGCAACAAATGATTCAAGTAATGTAAGTTAGATATCCAGACGGTATGACAGTGTAGTAAAGCAAGTACAAAATATCACTTTGAAATTGTTTAGAAGTCTTATGGTTATTACAAAACTGTTGTCAATTTATGACATTTTGTAAGCAGGCTCCTCGTTACTAGCTTTAACTGTATTTTAAATATATCAAAACAGCTGGGTTCAATAATTACTAACACAAACTACCATTTTAAAATACTGCACTTGACCAAATTCAATAAATACAAGATTAATATATTTTCAGCACACTTACTGAAACATTTCAACTTACCAAGAATAGCATTGTTTCCCCCAAGTTCAAGAAGGAATTTACCTGCAACCAAAAACATGACCCATATAATTATATGCATAACTTACTTAAACATAATACATATTCATTTCACAGCCTCAAACTTCCTTAAAAATAACAAATTTACTTCACAGTCTCAAACTTCCAAAAGACTGATTTGTTATTAGACATTTTAATATTCAACCAAAGAAAATGATCAAAATTTGATTACATAGGATATTTAAGTGAGACTTAACCAACGGGACTGAGAGCTGATATATCAGCTTTTGGATGTATGTTCACGGAAACGAATGTATCTTCACAACCCCTTTACTAAAGTTTTTAAAAAAAGTGCATATATGTAGGTTTTAAAAGTCTCAATAAAATATGGAACTGCAGTTATATAGTATTAAAACTAAATTACGAATTTTCAATTCAAATGTTGTATCAATCCTAACATATGCCAGCGAGAGTTGGAAAATGACTAAAGAAATAGAAAGCAAGTTGAATGCATTTGAAAATAGATGTCTGCGAAAAATAATGAATATAAAATGGAGCGAATTCAGAAGAAGTGATGAAATCAGAGACATGTCTGGTCAACCACTAGTGACAACTGTTATAAGAAAGAGAAGATGGAGATATGTTGGGCACACCTTGAGGAGAAATGATCAACGAATATCAAAGCAGGCATTGAAGTGGGATGCAAAGGGTTCAAGAAGAGAGGTAGACCTAGGAAGACCCTGAGCGAACTTTGCTGAGAGAGGCAGGAAATATCGGTCTCAGTTCCATGGAGGAGATTGAGCGAGTTGCCCAGGATAGAGCAGTATGGAGAAATTACTTGCAGGCCCTATGTAACATATAGTGTACGAGAGGAATTATTATTATTATTATATGTAGGTACATTACTATCTCAATTTAACAAAGATGTGAAAGCGGGAAAACAGTGCATTATTGTGTTCAAGTCAAGACATTTTTTAAAGCGTTAATGATTCCGGACGATGTTTACAGTGTAATCTTGAGTACTGTTAGATCAAATTATAACTTGTGATAGTAATGAAGAAGATTTAATTGATGGTAATAATGACATTTGATTGTTCATGAAATGCAGTATCGATAGTTGTAAGTCTAATGTAATAATTGCATCTAAAGAATGGGCGTTCCACATTCCATTTATTGATGTGTCCGCACTAAAAAGTGAATATTATAAAAACTACTGCACCTAGTTAGATGAAACTTATAGAATATGTTCGCACATGGATTATCTTCATTTAACTGCTACTTCTGGAAACATCTATGAATATTAAGATGTAAAACAAAACCAGAGAGTAAAAATATTTTTTATGATTTTTTTTTTTCAAAATTGTCATGCTACAATAATCTAATTTTCTCAAACATATATCACCTGATGTAAAATATTATTATATTAATGTATTCCACATCCAGTTAGCAATAATATAATATATAATATATCATACTTTAGAGAAACCGTACTAGAGTTATAAGGGTTTAAACTAATTGACATTGAATGTTAAATTTGAATCACAAAATAAATGGGTCCAGAGGTCAAAATAATACAGAGCGAAAGGGTTAAGTTTAAGTGTAGGAATAAAGCATTTAAAAGAACGACATAAAAATGATTTAATTATTGACTTATTTGTCTACCAGGAAACTGATGACTAAATAAGAAAGTAATATTACTTAGAAAAAGACAACCAACAGTGACATTTCTTACCAAATCGTTCCTGGACCATCAAAGAAACTTTGTGTCCCACCTGAATGAGACATTTATAAAACAGGTTCAACTGAGATCGGTAACACATGAGCAAAAATATATTTCAATACACACGAATACATTGTGAATCAAAATGGATAAACATTAAACAAGAATTGACATACATTTTGAAACCAAATGATCCATAAATATAAACTAAGCCAAGACAAGAGCATTTGACAATTTTAAACACATCAACCACCTTACAAGAGATCAGAGCACCATTTTTAGACTTCAAACTCAACACGTAACACTAAATAATCACATGAACAGAATTCAACCACAATACACTCCAGAGTGTCGGCCGTGTGCACATCATCATGAAACTGTTCACCACTTTAGGTGCCAAGCACTAGACGATATCAGGAAAATCCTCATTCCTCTAAGACCAGACAAATGGAACACATTATAAAGAACAACTTACAAATACATGCAGATACCACTACATATCTGCATATGTAGTACCACTTCATGCAGATACCACTACATATCTGCATATCTACATATCTGCAGATACCACTACATATCTTAACTCGAAGGGCAAGAGCTCAAATGCCGCTGGATCATTGAAGAAGAAAGACAGTTTAAATATAAATTTAATTTTATGTAAAAAATGACAGAAAACTTCATCAACTGTTCAATGAATATAAACAATACCATCAAGAAATAGCATATCTTCTACTATATTCTATCTGCTACTGATATAGTGTGCACAACAAGGCACTTACTGGAGTGCTGCCTGTGAAAGACACCAGGTTGACTCTTTCATCTTTAGCCATCAGTGTCCTGGTAGACAGAAGACAATAATTATTAAGTTCCCTGTCTTTGTTTCAAAGGCTTTATTCCTACACTCAAACTTAAGTCTTACTTTTTTCTTTTTTCTTTCCGATCAAGAATGCTTGAGCTTTCAGCTCTTCGGTTCGGTGCAATGGACATCGCAACCCTTCGGTTTGGTGCCCCGAACACCGAGAATCTGGGGAACCTGTGGCTTTTCTGCCAGTCCGCGGAATTGAACCCGCACACACAGAGGACTAGTCACCCGCAGTCCAACGCGCTATGAACACGCTGGGCAGCGGCTAAGTCTCACTTAAATCTCCTAGTACAACAATGATACATAAATTATATAGTAGATTCTTCAATCATCATTGACTTATAGGACAATGCAGACATGAAGGAATGGCCAATATGTAACATTCAGCTGTATCTAACAAGTTGTTCTTTAACCCTTTCGCTGCTGCATACTTTCCAAGACGGAGCTAAAAATAGCTACTATTTGTTTTTAGGTCACAAATGTGAATGTAGCAGTGACAGTAGAAATGTATAACGTGTTAACGCGTCTTTAGCAGTGAATGGGAAAACGTATATACACGTCCTTAGCAGCTAAAGGGTTGAGACATTTTCTCATTTGCTATTGCTCATTGCAAGAGATTTTCATCATTTAGGGCAGCGTTTCCCAAAGTGGTGGTACTGCCCCAGTGGGCATGAAGCCTCCCATGGGGCGATAGTGGGTTCAGAAGCATTTGGGGCGATTTTTTTGGTTTGATTTTGCGATTGAATAATCATTATAAATTGAAATTCTGCATTTTAATTCATCTTATGCCCATCTTACATGATCTATTTTTCATCAATTTTCTATTTCGTGTATATAATCATTTGAAAATTGACCATGTATGACAGAAATATATATATATCAATTTTCTGTCAAAGTGAAAATAGAGAATGCATATATATATATAAAAATTTATAGGGGGCGTTGGAACACTGTTATATTGGGGGCGTTACAAAGTTTACGCGTGTAAAGTTAGCGGAACAAGTTTGGGAATCTATGACTAGGGTAACTCAGTGATGATATTACCAAAAAGAATTGCTCCCAGTAGGTGAACATATAACCAATTTTGATAACTTGAAAAAAATGAAAATAAAAACTTAATTAATAGGAACAGGCATTTAAATGAAAATTTTACTAACACTTGAATTCTTCATGGTGATCATTTTTCATGTTAAGTCCACCTATCTCAAATATATGGGACACATACAAACATAAATATTGGGATATCAAGTTCAAAATGTAAAGTAGGTGCTACAGTGAAATAACAAATATATATATATATAAATGCATTAGAAATTTCACAATTATTAATATGGGCTGTGACAAAATTGCACAAAATGTAATTAAAACAATATTTGTTAAGATTTAAGTGAACATTTGCTTTTTTTACCCCTTTACGAAGTGCAAAATTTCTTTGAAAAAATAATTAAATTGAAATTTTATTCAATGAGGTGAAACAATATCTTTTCATTACATTAACTTATATATTTTTGTATAATTTTACCCAATGTCTGCTCCTCCAGTCACCAATGAACACACTGCTCCAGGAATCTTGTTTTTCTCCAGGACTTCACTAACGACTCTAGCAAAGAAATAGTAAAGTTAAAGTGATTCTCACAACTTCAATGTAAGTATTAACAAAGAACAATGAAACAAAACAAAAATCAAATTAAAATAAACTTAAAAAATCAACAACTTTAAAAAAAAAAAAAACTTGGAAAAATAAAGATTACTAGTAATATTATGGTGCTTGATACATGTGACGATATGACAGCTCGTAATTTACTGCTGCAGTGAATTCCATCAACAGATCCAGTTAGATATTTATATCAACAAATGAGAATTATACATACATTCAAATATTGACATTCGCAGAGAGGAAAACACACCAACATCTCTCGATAATCATCATAAATCAAAGATTACATACTGAATCAAATGAAGAATATAATGAAATCAACACAGATGCACAACAAACCAAATGATAGAAAATGCATTTGATCAACACACCATAACACAAAAGTCAACCTTTCCACATTATGTTCAGCAAACCGCTGACAACAAACGATGAAACTAGTACAACAGAGATAGTGTCTAGAATGAGAGAATGAAATGAGACATCAGAAAGTGTACAACATCAGTATGACCATCAACACAAATTAAATGTTGTAGACAGATTACATCAGACAGTGCACCAAAGAGCAATGCCAAGGCAGCAAGGCACAAATGATCAGATGAGGCGAGAAAGACTATCTACATACTAGGCCTTGAAATCTTTCCTGACCTGAACTGTGACATACAGATCGAAGAAAGAAAGAAGCAGTAGTTGTTGCAATCTTAAACTAGTTATTTATATATTTGATATTTCTATCAACAAGTTACTATACATGCCACTTCAATATCTTGTATGAAATCTCACTGATCACGTAAATGGAAATTGGTTCATCTAATAAAACATAACTAGACGACACTGTATTGTGTTTTTCTTCTCTTTTTCTTTGCGTTCATTCTTTACGACCAATTTTAATCACTCTTTGTGATATGTTTGATCTGTGCCAAGACGTGTATATGTGCACATTGGTTTGGTAGGCCCCTAAATGCTTACTTCTACACGTTTAGGACATGTGCATCCAATTTCAACCAAACCTCCTTAGTCTCCTCTTATGACATGCATGGCAGGTAACAGTAGTTCTATTCTTTACACCCCAAATTTGGACCCCAATAACCACTCAGGCATAATTTGGGTTCAAAATAAGAGACTTGCTAAGGTGACCGACTTGAAAAATGCATATTACAAAGTAGACTTTTAATCATGATACTCTCCTTGCTAAATTGTGGGGTTAAATCTTAGCTTATTGTTTAATGGAGAGGATTGTTGCACTATGTTTAAAAACACAGAAGTCAGACCCTACAGATATATGTCCGGGATTACCACAGGGTAATCTGAGAGAACAACTAGCCATGTGACCACAGTTACGACTCTACCAAAAGGGAAATGGACCTCGATAAATGGTAGCAAGGCCAACTTTCTCATTACTCTTGGAAGGGAATGTGAAGATAGGGGCAATATCAAGGCTGAACTCAAAATTAAGCAGCTGATAGCAAATAATGCAAGTGATGATGTAAATGTATATACTGACGTGTCTGTGCATCGTGGTGAGAGCTCAAGCTGGGGTTTCCTGATTAGCGTGCATGGTAGGGTTGATGCAGAAAGGAATGGAGCATACAGGACAACTACTTCCAGCATGAGGTTGTTACTGCTTAAATTGTTGTGTCTGACTCTCAGTTGATGTTTTGAAAGGTTAAAAAAGGCAAGATGCAGTATGAGTAAATATCGTCTATTGTGGTTTCCAATCTCCATAGGCTTGCATTAACATCATGAATTTTCAGCAATTGAAGATGGATATGGAAGATGTTCTTCAGTTTACTCACAACTGCATGTTTAAGATACTAAACTTGATAATGAAACTAACCAGCGATTTAAGAAGTTTAGAATTAAATGTTGTACCCGCAGAAATAAATGTCTGAGGGGCACAGTGAGGAGTGTGTTTAACTAGCCAACCACGGGAACCATCAGTATGGACTTGGTTGAGATTGAGCATCTATGGGTCTATTGGGGTGCTATTATGTCAGATCAGTAACCAGTAATCAAACTGAGAGACATACAAGTAAACATAGCATAATGCAGTTACAATCACACAAAATTCACAGAATGGTTTATGAAGAGATTTTAGAAAGAGATAGGAACAGACAAGAAGAATTAGACACAGCCATTTTAAACAGCAAATGAATCGCCAGTGGTTACCGGGTCCAAATTTGATGTGTAAAGACTAGAACCAATGTTACTTGCCACGCATGTCATAAGAGGCGACTGAGGAGGTTTGGATGAAATCAGATGCACATGTCCTAAACGTGTAGAAGTCTATGCATTTAGGGGCCTACCAAACTAATGTGCAACGTATACAAGTTCTTGGCAAAGATCAAACATATCACAAAGAGTGATTAAAATTGGTCGTAAGAACGAACACAAAGAAGAAGCAAATGAACGTGGTGGTTTCCTTGCCTTTCATTACAGTTCTGAAATAGATGAATACAACACAAGAAAAAACAGACATTTCCAGATGTTAATGCACTAGTTTTGAGATAAAGTATTTTATAACTGTCTTCTTGTATTATATTTAAGAACTGAATAAGTTTCAATGTTTAATTTACCTGGTCACAGCAATGCTAACCAGTGGAGTTGTTGGGGCACCTTTCCTGTATAGTAAAGAGGAAGAAACAAATTACAGGTTTGATAATTACTATCGTCATTCAGTAATAATAACATGTAAATTAAAAAATACAAATATGAGATGTAAATTAAATATGTATTTAAGCATAACATAATAAAACAGAGCACAATTTCTTTTAGTATATCATAAATGATGTACATTTTTGTAGTATTCTAAGTGGTGTACATATTTTGTTATAATCATAAGTGGTGTACACATTTTTAGTATATCATAAATGCATGTACACATGTAGATTACAAGGACAAATATGTTTAGAATACATTTGAAAGATTATTACTGGCTCAACTATTCTCAGTGACACAGTCAGAAGTTAATCAAATTAAAGCAGTGTAAATTTCAGAGTTTCCTTAATAGTTGTCATGGTTGGATGAATACAAGTATCTTCAACAAAGAAACTGTTTCATCATGTGAAGTTCTGCTCCAACCACATGGCACTGTAACAAGTAGCTGACTGTATAGTAGCTGAATTATAACAGATTCTGAATCTACAGTTACAAACTATAGACTGAGACTTACGAAACCACAGGAGCATGTTCTAATTCACTAAAGATGGATACAGGGCTCATCTATAAAAGGCAAAAACAAACATTGCATTTACATAATTTCTTGAGGATGTTTGAGATTGTTTAAACTTTCGTTTTTGGATAATGTTAAATGTATAACATTTTGGGTAGAAAATGTCAAAAAAAATTAGTGAAAAATAAGGCAGGTTATAAACATAAAATCCGCCAGAACAAAATTTCCCCTAACTCTGAAGTATGAATATAATGAATTTGTTTTACCTGCTAGCAATTGTAATATCTACAAATTATTTTTTTAGGATATATTAATATTACATTTTTATGAATTTTGAAACACACTCTCCAAAAAAGCTTTTGTTACCAAATTTTGAATTTTCCAAAATTTATAAAAATTAAATATTTAATATATCTAAAATCATGTATTTTAGACTTAATCCTCCCTAAAAGTGGCTTAGAATTCATTATTCATAGATTCAGAGCATGGAAAATTCGTTTTGGCATTTTGAGTATTCCATGTACATTTTGCTATTTTTCTCTATCTAAGTCTACTCAAAATGCTTAACAAATTTTAGTATTAAAATGCAAAACGAAATGAGTTTGATTTTCAAGACCAAATCCTTAATGAAGGAATAACAAAACAAGCTTTATCAAACCATCAGGCAGAGTCTAAAAATACATAATCACTTTCAGTACAAATTTTCAAATTCAAGATTGACAATTAGCTGCACCCTGATGGCATGAACATCTTAAGTGTGTAAATATGATACACCTATTCCTATAAATTCATTACCTGTAAAATGAATTACTCAAACTAACTGGACATACTTCCTTGTGAGCTACAAAATATAGTGAAGTTTATAACAAGAAACAGCATTTAATATAAAGAGAATATTTTAAGAGAACAAAAGGAAGGATGACAGAGTACTACTCATTATAACAAAAGGAGGAAGAACAACAGAAATGGAAATGTCAACAAAGTAATTGAGAAACAGTACACAGGTAGAAACTTGTAGAGATATATGGTTGCTCATACGGAGTAAAGACCATCTACACAAATGAATATCCATGTAGGACTGAAACTCGGACATAAAAATACATAATTTGAGAATTGCCATCATCATTGACATAAACCAATTCAAGTCAACTGCTAGATTGCAAGAGTTTGAATTGAAGATTGAAGTGGCCAGAAAAGAACAGCACGACAGGTATATGAGTAGGCTAATCAATCAACACTGAACTAGTATGGCTAGTCGCTGTTGCAGATATGGCAATGGAGATCGGAGAAACTATGGACATGTCAGGAGTGCAATGAAGATATTCCAAACTGAAATGGCACAAGAAATTAGACCTGGCTGGAGAGTGCAGTAAGGCGGAAGCTGTAGGGCTGCCACTTGCTACTGGAAAAGTCAGCAGAGCTCATTTGGTGACATACCCAGTATCTAACATAAACACTTGATGTAAATGCAGAAGAAGGTTGTGTATACTAGGCTCTAGCAGACTTACCATAGCATAACATTACCACAGACCATGGCTAAAGCAGAATTCCAACCATACACAGCACAAGGAAAGTTAAAAGCTGTGATGACTCCTATAAGACCTAATGGATTCCACTGTTCCATCAAAAGGTGGCCAGAACCTGGGAATTAATAAGGATGCATAAAGTATATTGTACAGCATAAGTAAAGTTGAACAGACAAACACAATGATCAATTTGATGAATAAATATAACAAATTAGCTCATTCACTTGATCAAGATCAAACAAGTGCATATTATTATCTAAAAAGACCAATGAGTATCGAATAAGGAAAGTTGTTACACAAAGAAAAAGGCATACCACTCACCACAGAGGTGCACTTCAGGTTTTTGGACCATTTCGTTGGAAGAGCCAGAATACATTTTCTTGTTAACCATTTCCAATCCTCATAAAACAATAAGTAATGTGGTTTTACCAAAGCAGACTAAAGTGATGTTTTGACTACAAGGACTAAAAAGGGTCTAAAGAGTGAAGGATCGACTTCCTTGCACAAGGTTCCCCCATATGGCTTCATCCGTCTCTGCAGAAATGGCATATCACCTGTCTAGAGTATTGCACAATGCACAAACTCCGTAGCTCCAGCAACAATCCCAGAGATCTCCTGAAAAAATTGCACATGTGACTCGGCCTGAATTCAAACCTAACTTTCAGAACGCCATAAAGACCAAAAGATTATTATTAAGCAAAGGATACAATGCATGGGATACAAAATGATGGTCCTATATAGAACACAGAATAACCACAACTACAGTCAGTGATTGAATGCATAATTGTCTTAGCTAGGGACAATATGCTAACTAAAAATGAAATAAATGTTGACAAACTAGAAACTAATAATTTATATATACAAGAGCTTGTGTAAGAACTAGAGTAGTCTCACCTATTCCGGAGCTACCAAAACGTAAAAAACATTCCTGAAACATTCAATGAAAATAGAGTGGAGATAAGTCAAAAGAAGACTATAGGCCAAAGCAGGACAACATAAATGGGCTCAGTAAAAATGAACAACAAAGATATTTAGGCACAGAACTGGGACATTGCTGTCTCAAGGCCCACTATCATAAAACTGGCCTCAGAGACCACATGTGACTGTGGAGCACCCAGGCAGACCACATCTTTCAAGACTGTCGCATCCTTGTTGGTCAAAGAAAAGAAATCTGTCATAAGGGGGCAACCCTTTGAGATAAAGTGTGACGGGCTAACAAAGACTTCAGGTGCACAGTCCAGTTCATGACCCATGTCGATATAGAATTCCAGTTGGTACTGATCATAGCTCGCTATGTACATTTCCTCCTAGTTGCACCAGTTGAGCAGTTCTTGGCTGCTGTTTACCATAAAGGAAACTTTTTCACACTTCAAAGGTATATTGGGGAATATGGTGTTTGACACAAATTTTTCACTGTCATCACTTGGTGGGTGATTTAATCAACGTCGTGCCAGCCACCTTTACTTTCCAGTGCTTTTCCTGTTATAAAATTACAGCTGGGTTGACCTGATTGTCATAAGTCTGGAAAATATTCTTTGCCCACTGCAGAGTTGAACCCAGGCGACGCGTCTAAGAAAAACAAGTTTACTAACAATTACGATACTGCAGCTCTCTATAAAACAATACTTAATAAAGATGGCTACAAAATAACTAGAAGAACAAACACAATCTACACAGTTTGTCACATTTGTCCTTGCTTTTATTCACATCTAAGTGTTGTGTATACACCAGCAACGTTAAAGTAATATAACTCACGCTCTGATGGGAAAATATGACCAGCAAACGTTCGAGACAGTCCAACTGCATAATCACAGATGTCAATGTACTCCTGCACCTCACCTTCTCCCTCTGGTAAGATCTTGCCCATCTCCAGAGAAATCTGAACAACATTTACAACAGTAACAGTGAGTGCAGAACAAATAATTCACCATCAGTAAATAAGCGTTGAATATTAACGTTTCTACTGATATATATATATATGTGTATACATACATAAGTTAGTGAGAGCTGCTGTAGCTTAGTTGTTAGTGAACTTGCTTCGCAATGCTGGTGGTCTGGGTTCAGCTCCCGCAATGCGCGTGGAATTTTCCCAACCATGACGGCTCTCAGGTCGACCCAGCCTCAACTGGTACCCGGAAAGTAAAGGCGGCCGGCGTGATGCTGACCACGTCATCCATCCTGTGCCGACGGTCAATGAAAAATACAGGCATAACACTGTATTGACCTATATACCACAAGGTATGAAAGGGTTCCTTTACTTACATAAGTTAGTGTTACTGAGCTTACAATACTGCAGTCTGGGAAGTCTCATAGGTACTCAGTTACCTTAATGACATGTTGAAAGATACAGAACAGATGCTGATGGTTCCTGTTGCTCACTGGTTAATCACACTTCTCATTCTGCTCCTCAGATGCCAACAATGTGTGATTTCAAACTCCTTCAAAAGCTGTGTATATCCAACATCATTTGCTGTATCCTCATCCAGCAACTGGTTGTTCAGCAGTCCAAGATGTACTTATAATAATAAAAATTTCTCGTGCGTTATATGTTACATAGGGCCTGAAAGCACCTTCTCCATACCGCTCTATCCTGGGCAACTCGCTCAATCTCATCCATGAAACTGAGGCCGATACCTCTTGCCTCTCTCAGCAAAGTTCATTTCAGGGCATCCTTAGGTCGACCTCTCTTTCTTGAACCCTTTGCATCCCACTTCAATGCCTGCTTTGATATTCGTTGATCATTTCTCCTCAAGGTGTGCCCAACATAT
This sequence comes from Arion vulgaris, assembly GCA_020796225.1. Classification (NCBI taxonomy): domain Eukaryota; kingdom Metazoa; phylum Mollusca; class Gastropoda; order Stylommatophora; family Arionidae; genus Arion; species Arion vulgaris. The sequence goes on from CM036753.1 coordinate 12,343,650, forward strand.
CTCCATCTTCTCTCTCTTATAACAGTTGTCACTAGTGGTTGACCAGACATGTCTCTGATTTCATCACTTCTGAATTTGTTCCATTTTATATTCATTATTTTTCGCAGACAAATGCATTCAACTTGCTTTCTATATCTTTAGTCATTTTCCAACTCTCGCTGGCATATGTTAGGACTGATACAACATTTGAATTGAAAATTCGTAATTTAGTTTTATACTATATAACTTGCAGTTCCATATTTTATTTAGACTTTTAAAAGCCGATGTGCTTTGCCAATTCGAATCATAATTTCTTTTTTAACATTTCCTGTGAAATCAAAAATGCTACCTAAATAGGTGAACTGCTCTGTTATTTTTATCATTTTAGATTCCAGGATGATATCTGCGTTACTTGCCATAGGTGTCTTCATTATATTTGTTTTTCATAGCTAATCTGCAGGTCCAACTTTTGATGCTATAGATGACAAGTCTGTTTTTCTTTGCATATCTTGGTTGTTTCTGCTTAACAAGGTAATATCATCTGCAAAATCCAAATCTTCTAGTTGACTATTTTCTACCCAATCAATGCCAGTTTCGCCCCTGCAACATTTTCACATCACCCGGTCAATGGCCACTCCAAACAATAGCGGAGATAGAATACAGCCTTGCTTTACTCCGGTTTCAACCATAAACCAGTCACTGTGTCCACCATCAGTGCGAACTGCACACTGTGAACCATCATAGAGGCTCTTAATAATGTTTATTATTTTGTCTGGTATTCCATAGCATCTCAAAATATTCCACAGAGAGATTCTGTGTAGACTATCAAAGGTTTTTTAAAATCGATGAAATTTAGTATAAGTGGTTATTGCTTCTCAATATGTTCCTCTAAGATTAGCCGTAGGTTAATTATTTGGTCAAAGCAGCTTTACCCAGGTCTAAAACCAGCTTGTTCTTCTCTCAGGGTTGCGTCCACTGCTCCTTTGATTCTATTAAGAATGATTTTGCAGAAAGTCTTGGTCATTACTGATAATAGGGTGATCCTCTCTCCAGTTGTTGCAAATCTTTGAGATCATTTTTGGGGGATCTTAACAATTATTCCCTTTTTCCATTGATGTGGGACAGTTTCTTCTTCCCATACTTTATTAAATAGTTCTTGCACCTGGCTAATAGTTGTATCATCAGCCACTTTGAGCATTTCTGCAGTAATGTTGTCATCACCCCTGCCTTATTGTTTATCAAGGTATGGATTGCCTCCTTGACCTCAGCTACACTTATCATTTCTTCGTTAATTGGTAGGGAGCTGTTTCTTGCCTCTTCGTCAAACTTGAGTAGTACTGGTGGATCAGGTCTATTTAATATTTCTTCAAAATGTCTGCCCATCTTTTCTTCTGCTCGGTATCTGATGTTAGAACTTTACCATCTTTACTCTTGATTGGGCCACCCTTTGAAACAAAAGTTCTAGTAAGTTGTTTTAGTGTGTTGTATAGCATTTTACTGTTTCCAGTCTTAGCTGCCTTTTCCCCTTCTTCAGCCAGTCGATTGACATATGCTCTTTTATCTCTTCTAGCTGCTCTTTTCACTTCCTTGTCTTTTATTCTATATTCCTCTTTAGCTTGGATTTCAACAGTTGCATCCTTAGTATTAAATATTGCTAGTTTCATCTTTCTTCTTTCTTGAATACATTTCCAGGTGTCATCGTTTATCCAGGGTTTTCTGTCTTTCGTCTTTAATCCTGCGCTACTATTTGCTGCCCCCAATAGTGTGTCCTTTATCTTAGTCCATTTGTCTTCAATGTTCTGTTCATTTTCTCCATTGAGTAACTCGAACCTATTCTTAAGTTCGAGCTGATATTCCTCTTTTACCTCATTATTTTGTAGCCTTTGACTGTCTATTCGCAGTTGTTCTTTTTAGTATGGTGAATTTTCAATTTCAGTTACAATTTACCTATGCATAAATTATGATCACTTCCTACATCTGCCCCTCTGTATGCACGGACATCCAGCAATGATGTTCTAAATTGTGTATTTATGCACATATGGTCAATCTGATTCCTGGTCACTCCATCTGGTGAGTGCCAAGTAAGTTTATGAATTTCCTTATGTGCAAAGATGGTACCCCCAATTACTAAGTTTGACAGCATACATAACTCCGCCAGTCTTTCTCCATTCTCATTCATTGTGTTTATTCCTTGTTTTCTTATACTCTCTCTAACCCTACATTATCACTTCCAACCTTGGCATTTAAGTCCCCCATTACTAATAACGGGTCATGTTTTTGGGTCTTATTAATTTGATCTTGTAGTTGCTCATAAAATGTGTCTTTCTTATCATGTCGGCCTCGTTTGTTGGAGCATAACACTGGAGTATTGTCATATTGACATGCCTGGTACTGAAGCGGGCTCTGATTATCCGACTCGAGATGGGTTCCCATTCTAACATGCTCTTTGCTACTCTAGGTGTCATCATTATACCTACTCCTTCAAAATGCTTACCATCTTCTCTCTCTGAATATATGAAAGTTAATCCACTAACTACTCTTCTATCTGTTCCAGGCCATCTCACCCCACTTAACCCCAGTATGTCCAGCTCGTATCTCTTTATTTCTTCTGCAATTTGGGCTGATTTTGTAGCCGTGGCCATCGTTCTCACATTCCAAAATCCAATTTAGTGTGTGTTTTTTAGCCAAGTAATGTATGAGTCGGGTTGCTGTCTTCCGCACAGCAGCTTTCATCAGCAACCGTCATTGATGCACTAGGTGCACCACACACCACCTGGCTGGTCTGTTTACCAGTATGGCGTCCTTTCTTGAAAGTTTCTGTAGCTCTTTCAATTTCTTGTGATGAGGTAGCTGGCCTCATGCACAAGTCCTCCTCCTTTTTCATCCGGGTTTGGAACCAGCATTGGCAGAGTTAAGATGTACTTGCAACCCCAAAACAACCGTAAACACTCTTGTAGTCGATGCTTCTAAAGAAGGTCTTTAATTTCCACAGAATGCTGCATGTCCAGGATTGTATGTCCACATACTCGCATGCAGGTTGAAAGCCTCAATATATGAAATCCACTCATATAATAACCTATCATTTTGGATCTTCAAAAACAAGACCTGAGTATCAGACACAATAATTGTCCTAGTAAATGAAGTTTCAAAGAAATTTTCACAAACACTGTCACAGAATAATTGTGTATTCATTCATCTTTCATTAATTTTTTACCAGCAGTAAATAAATTATTACATTTGGACTTATTTATACTAATGTAATATATAACATGTCTGCTTGACAAAGGAAACAGTAGAAGTAAACACACAAACAGCATAGATAAAATGTCTCAGTTTTATTATTGGATAGGAAGTGTTGCTATTTTCTTTGTTTCATACTTCACAGTAAATTTACATTCTTAATTTCTTGCAAATTTGTATCATGTCTGAGAATTTTCTATATTGTTAGAAATGCAAATTATTTACTAAACACTTACAATATAAATGTCAAAATAATATACAATGTTAACAACACAAACTTACTAATTTTCCAAGAAGATGTTTCTTAACTCTGAAAGCATCTCCAATTTGCCGAACAATTTCTCCCCTTTGAGGTGCTGGAATCTTATTTTTTAAAAAGGGCAGACAAATAAATTAAACAGAAGAAGTATGACAATTTTAATTTTAGACAAACCATATCTTCAACATTCTGAACAGTATACTGTATACAAAACATGCAGAATAATGAATTAATATACAAAAGAAACATAAAATGTATGTTCAAATAATTAAAAACAGATCAACTTTATATTAAAACATTACATCACAAACATCATGTGGATTAGAAAATTCCCATTTTGTAGAGTGTGTAATGAAAGACACAGACAATGGGTGAAGTAAACAATTCTAACAAGCAAGAATAATGTGAAACTAGAGACAACCAAAATAAAAATACAGGTCAACTCATGTCATTGAAGAAAGCCAACAACAGAACTAGTTAACTTCACATGCAAATAAGACTTTCATGGTCAATCATAAATGCTTCAAATCTTAAAGTGCTTGTAGTTTCAGCAAATTGATATTTGTTGTTTGCCTTCATTTATTTTGACTCATGATTTAAACCAACTCAACTTGTAAACAGGATGCAGTTATTAAATAAGCATCATCAGTGCTCATCACTTTCAAGGGCACATAAGGCAGAGACAAAAAAGATGTCCACTCAATTTGATCTTGTGACTTTCTCTCTACTTATAACGTTATGTCTGCCGTATAGGAAGTCTGAATTTCTTCACTTGTTTGTATCCTTTGCTTGATAAAGACCTCTTGGTCAAAAAGTTGCTGTATATTGCTTTTTTACTATATAAAACTACAGTACTTTGATTTTACATCTTTCTCTCTACACCAAACCTAGTCTAATTCATGCCTTTGAGCTCTGCTTCAAACATTCTCCATGTGCCCCTAGCCTTCCTTTTACTGCGGTGCCTACTGCATTTTCTATTTTGGCCATCTTCCTTTTCAAATTTTGAGATCATGTCCAATCCATCATCATCTACTTTTTGGTATTTTATCATCATAACAACTAAATATAAAACAAAACAACTCACGTCTGCCCATTGTTGCCATGCAGCCCTTGCTGCCCGCACTGCTTCTTCATAGTCAGCAGGGCTTCCCTATATAAAGATTTACAAAACTAAAATTAACTAAATTGGAAACAATTTGAAACAGAGTATTATTGTTCTAATAAAGTAGTTTATTGCAGAAGACAAGTTTCAAATTGCCATCACTACCATCATGTCTTTCACTAATTCAACACGTTTAGTTCTATAATTGTATTTTATTCTATTCTAAAACCGACTTGGAAAACAGCTTTTGGCTTTAAATGTTGACACACAGTTCCACAGGTTTCTGGGGACCTCACCGTGCTACGAGTTTGTGCACTGCCAGTGATACTTTCCTGTGTAGAGAGAGAGGAGCACACATGGCTACTCATTGAAGTGCAATCGTAATGGTCCTATCAGTCAACCAATCACCCGGTAAATGAACTTATCGAAAATTCTTTTAAATCTGCTTTCAATTATTTAGTTTAAGTGCAGCTTGTATAGTTAATTGTATAGCTTGTTTAATTTAATCCCATGCTTGATAGTAATGTATAGCTTGTTTAATTTAATCCCATGCTTGAATTAATGTAAGCTTGTTTAATTTAATCCCATGCTGTATAGTAATTTATAGCTTGTAATTATCCCATGTTGTATAGTTAATTATACTTTTTAATTTAATCATGCTAAAGTTAATTGTATACTGTTTAATTAATCCATGCTTGTAAGTAATTGTAAGCTTGTAATTTAATCCATGCTTGTATAGTTAATTGTATAGCTGTTTAATTTAATCCCATGCTTGTATATTTAATTATGTAGACATACATTACAAATCTAGAATAATTATTTCCAAGTATAAGATAATATCTATAACTGTAATGCACTACTGTAGTCACTGCACATTGGCTTGTTATTGGCAGGACACAAAGATACTATGAGTCTGTAGAATAAAGAACAAATGTTAATCTCTATAACTAGAGTAAAGAAAAAAATTAAATATCATCATCAAATGCTATCTTATAGGACGTTGCCCTCTTTGCATGCGCATCTAATCCACTCTGTCTCTTGCCAGTTCACCGCTCACGATAGCATATTCATGGTTTCTTTAAAATCTTGTAGCCATCTTCTTCATGGTTTGCCTCTCGTCCTGGGACCCTGCCCTCTAAATTGTCTCCCAGGCCATCTGGCAGTTTGATGGACCAAAGTATCTAATTTTCGATAGTATGTCTTTATGCCAATTCTCTTAACTTTAGTCTTTCATGACATAGTGTTCTTTCTTTCTGTCCAAGGTATTGTAGGATCTTCTGTAGCATTAGGTTAGAAGGACTGTTTCGTTCTTGTTATCTGCAATCCCACTACTCAATGAAAATATATGATTATTAAATATGAAGATATATAATCCAATACTATCACTTGTTGTTCATATTAAAATTATTTTTCGAATGGTGTCCCTAACAGTTGAACTCATAATTTAGCCAGTGGTCACTACAGTAAGAAATATGACATAATGAGCTAGAAACAGTAATTAAGCAGCTAGAAAACAAGATGAAAATCTATACAGAAGCTGGGGTACATATTGCAAGTAACAAACAAAAAAGAATACCACAAATAAGAAATAATGTTTAAAAATAATAGAAAATACAATATTTGACATAGAGAAAGGATGCTAGAAAATAGTTAAATGCAAACACAATAACAGGAAAACAGTAAGTGCACAATAAATGACAAATAACACAGACAGAATGTGCGCCATGGATGCCTCTTCAGTAGAATGTCCTTTGCAGAATGTCACTTAACCAAAGACACTGAAAGACAATCGATCGAGCACTCTCTCCACTCCTCTCCATCGTCATGTTTCTAGTCACTGTTGCCATGCACTATCTTGGCATCCACGCTCATCTTCCAGGAACCATCCATAACATGCCTACTGTTGTTTTCCTAAACACTGTGACATTTAGTAGTGAACGAAAATAGTTCAGTTACTAATATGAAACGTTTATGAGTCAATGTTCCTTGATATTCAAGTCTGTAGAATGTATATGGTGGCATCTGTGGCCTAAGGGTTAGTGACTCGTCTATTAACCCGACGTTCTGAGATTGAATCACGCTGCGGACCAGTTTGGTTGCAAATTGTTTGCGTGGATTTTAACAAAAGGACGATGGCACCACCTGTTGAGTGAAGCAAACTACTGAACTTTATTAATAATGCCTAGAAAAATTCACAAACATTGTTAAAAAGCTGGGGTTGATTTGCAAAGTCCTGTAAAGGATATGCAATTAACTTTTAGAATGTATATATGATTTTCTTTCTTTGTCCTCTCTAACAAATTTTTAGTACCTCTGTCTTCTTTTTGTTTCCCGGGGAACTCCCCTTTGTTTGGGTGAATTAAAATGAAACTCCGAAAACTGAATAACTGTTCACTTGAGTTTGAAACAAATTTAATTATACAGTGCAACAATGATTATACATTTTTAGTTTATATAATTATTACTTAATTTCATTTTTTACATTCGAAATGATTCGTTAACTGAACTAACTCTACGCCGGTCCAGAAAGTTTTATACAACTGTGAATCATTCAACGTAAATGAATGATTGAAAGTGAAAGTAAAGAAGTGTGTCAACAAAAGGATAGTATTTGTAAAATATTAATAATATATAATTAATACTATAGCTATTTAAGTTATACATTAATTATGATTAATATAATACACATAACAAAACAATTTCAATAAACTTTTAAAAAATGTGAAATGATTTTTTGAATACCTCTCCGATCCGCACCATTTCCCATGATAAACACCACTATTTTTCGTCGCTGACAGTCCAAGTTCTTTGAGCCATGAGTATTTTGCGTCTTCAATCAGAAACTTTGCCATATTTGGTGTTGAATAATATCGGGAATTACGTAGTAAAACTGTTCTGTGTACCCCGACTGTCCGCCAGACCTGAATGAAAACGGCCATCACGACACTACCAGGTTATTAAATCCTTGTCCGAGACAGACAATCAGTCGTCAACACGTTGCACATTTTTTAATAAAACACTTTCACTATGCAGCACTTTTTGTTTACGTCTTTTACTGACCTCATTAGAAGTTGGTCAACATTAGTTTTTATTTTTTTATTTTTTTTACAAATTGCTTATCTTCAGAATTTTTTGGGGGAAACAAACGAAAAAATTATAGTTATTTTCTTATTTCTTTTCTCTTAATCCTGTTTTGCATCACAGCGTCAGGATAGGAAGAGATTTCTAGAACGGCATTTTGCGTTTTAACAAAAAAAGCTATCGTTACTGCCCGTAGTGTATGGTGAGCAGCAGTGAGGGGCGGCTCAAAAGAAAACAACATCACATGTGGGGCAAAAGAGAGGACAGAAGCAGAGAGAACATCCCATGCATCGGCTCTAGTCTCCAGTTTTACCTGCAGCAACTGTGGCAAGGATTGCCACTCCAGAATAGGCCATTACAGCCACAAGAAACGTTGTGATTCAGCAAAGAACATACTACGTGACGCAACACCTATTGTCTTCTGAGACAAAGAGGCAATGATGATGATGATGTAAGGAGGGGGGAAGGCCGAGATCCTGAGGAATTTAATGGTCGCATGACTAGTGCAATCGAGGGAAACTATTTTAGGTTCGGAATTTTCTTTATGCCTCTACAAAAAAACTTCTTGGCCTTATCGTGATATAACAAGCTTTGTGTCATCATCGTCATCAAGTAGCTTGTCCCTTCCAGAACTTGACTCCCATGACAGCAGTTCTGAAAACTGTTCTGTGCAAGTTGACCGGCATGAGAATCAGTCATTCATTCTCAGATCGTCAATGACGTCTTGCCCCCATCGTCTTCTATATCTTCCTCTCATTCTTCTTTCAGGCACCATTCCCTCCAAAATTATTTTCTTTAGGCACTCATGTCGTTTGATGTGTCCGAAATATTTAATTTTTCTTTTTTTTATGCTCTTAATAGCCAACTCTCTTAATATCAGGCTGTTGTAATACAGAAGCGTTTGTTCTTTTCTCTGTCCATGATATTCTAAGTGCTCTTCTGTAGCATTTGTGTGCTATTCATAAATAGTATTTAACACCGCCCGTGTTATTTCTAGTCTTCCTTTGCGTGGAAGGTCTTTCCATTGTATCAACTGTATCGAAGTAACATTGCTCTTTGAGGCGCACCGTCTGTTGGTAATCTGCTTATGTGGCCGAACCATTTAATGTGTTTATTCTTGATGAGTTCAGTAGGGCCTACTGATGCTCTACCCGCGTCTTTCCTGATGTTTTTTTTTCTAAACCAATCTCTTCTTGATGCTCAAATCATTCTGCGTAATTCCATCTCTCGTGAGTAGTTTTCTTCTATTATTTGATGTCAGGGTCCAGGTTTGGACAATCCATTGTCAAATGCTTGCATTTCAAAATTAATTCCATTTGTCCTAGGATTTGGATTTCTTTATTGTATATAGGTTGGATTTCGTTATTCTTCCATTTGCTGAATATATGTATATTGTCCTAGGTATATAAAGCCTTTGAATTGCTGTAATTGGTGTTTGTCGATGTTGCCATTTGTTGCGATGTGAAATAATAATAATAATAATTCCTCTCGCCGTTACTTACGTTACATAGGGCCTGCAAGTAGTTTCTCCATACCGCTCTATCCTGGGCAACCCGCTCAATCTCCTCCATGGAACTGAGACCGATATTTCCTGCCTCTCTCAGCAAAGTTCGTTTCAGGGTCTCTTTAGGTCGACCTCCTTTTGAACCCTTGCATCCCACTTCAATGCCTGCTTTGATATTCCTTGATCATTTCTCCTCAAGGTGTGCCCAACATATCTCCATCTTTTCTTATTATAACAGTTGTCACTAGTGGTTGACCAGACATGTCTCTGATTTCATCACTTCTTCTGAATTCGTTCCATTTTATATTCATTATTTTTCGCAGACATCTATTTTCAAATGCATTCAACTTGCTTTATATATCTTTAGTCATTTTCCAACTCTCGCTGGCATATGTTAGACTGATACGACATTTGAATTGAAAATTCGTAATTTAGTTTTAATACTATATAATTTGCAGTTCCATATTTTATTTAGACTTTAAAAGCTGATGTTGCTTTGCCAATTCGTATCATAATTTCTTTTTAACATTTCCTGTGCAATCAAAATTGCTACCTAAATAGGTGAACTGCTCTGTTATTTTTATCATTTTAGATTCCATTGTAATATCTGCATTACTTGCCATAGGTGTCTGCATTATATTTGGTTTTTTTCATAGCTTTTCTGCAATCCAACTTTGATGCAGATGACAAGTTGTCTGTTTTTTTGTATATCTTGGTTGTTTCTACTTAACAAGGCAATATTATCTGCAAAATCCAAATCTTCTAGTTATCTATTTTCTACCGAATCGATGCCAGTTTTGCCCCTGCAACATTTTCGCATCACCCAGTCAATGCACTCAAACAATAGCGGAGATAAAACAGCCTGCTTTACCGGTTTCAACCTTAAACCAGTCGCTGTGTCCACCAACAGTGCAATGTGGTCAGATGTGGAATGCAAGTAAAATAGAACGTAATACAACATAAACAAAAGCAAACAACGAAACGACCCTTTCTGAGATAGTACTCATGTCTGCTAGTTATTGACCTTGACAATTAGCATCTCTGTAACCTTTCCAAATGTCCTGCACTTCAGTAAATGTTTCGATTCATAGTAGGTTTGACATATATTGATCTTTCGAAATGTGGACACTTATCCTAACGTTAAATATCTTTTCAATTGTGTTCCATTTATATTTATCTGATGACATTATCTTTTAGGAATGTCTTTTTTTGCATTAAATGTCCGTTAAATTGTCTGCATATGAAATGTTTGAAATCAAATTGTGCAAGTGAAATTGACTTGACTGAATCCACACTAAGACTAACTATGTGCTATCGTCACGATTTCAGTGTACATTTCATGACTCCTACAGTTTTCAACATAGTCACACCACTTTTTTGCGATGGTACTTGGTTTTTATAGGTGGATGCAAATTTCTCCAGATTGCAGTAATGATCATAACACTTTGAATTATATATATGCACACATTGATACTATTGATAAAGGCCTTTATGTCGAAACGTTGCTGCGTATTGTTATTGTTTTTGCAAAACTACAGTACTTTGTCTTTCCTTGTTTCGATAAAGGAAAGAAGAACATTTATAGCAATTATCATTTAACGAAAGAGAGAGATAGAGAGAGAGAGAGTGAGTGAGAGAGAGGGAGGTTTTACTTGAGCGCATGAATGTTTAGAATGTAGTGACATAATTACTGGTGTAGCGTGTATCTGGTTTTCGTATCCGTAATCAATCACCGCTATAGCTAATTCGATAAAATATGAAGACAAGCTATCGTTAATCAAGGCAAGCCGATATTATGACTTTACACAGAACAAAAATATTTCTTGTAGTTGCACTCAATGGCGGCTCGTGATCGTTTTTGTTGGTGGGGCCAGACACAATTTTCGAGAAAATCCTGGTTTTGAGTTATGTTATATTTTAATCATTCAATAATAAATAAACGTTAGACATTATTTTTTTGGGGGACGACCTCTCTGGCCCTTAATGACGAACCGCCACTGGTTGCAAGTTCGTTCAGTTTTGAGTTCGTAAGGTAGATAGACTGTGATCAAATGATATTTCAAGACAGCACACGCTATTTTCGCGAGTGGAAGAAAATCATCAATTTTTGCGTACAATATTGCACTGTGTAATGAGATTCTTGAGGACAATACTTAAATAAATCAAGAATAAATAAAAACAGAAATGACTACAATCGGGTATAAAGTGGATGTAACAGCAGCAATAGAATTCTTCCAGGTGCAGCAGGTCAAATGGTTCGGTCAATTGTCATAATTGCCGACAGATAGTACACCCCAACCACAGACAACTCTAGATAACTAGGCCAGACAATTGACTGGGGAATCCACGACCTAGATCAGAGAAGGGGGCTGAAAAATATAGATGTTTGATAGAACACTGCAAGCTTTTTTTTAACTCAATTCTGTGAGTCTATGGTTATTTATTGATGAAAAATATTCCTAATATTGATATTCCTAATTATTAAACGTAACTTGTTGCATAATATAACTTCGATTTAGCATTTTGTGTTGATTTTAAAATGAATTCGTTTATATACAACAATACTGAATTCAAGGTCACGTGTGTAGTTGGGTCTGACTTCCATAATTCTTACCTGAGTCCGAAGGCCCATAAGTTTATAGATGGCTCTGCCCCAACAGTCAATGATACGCATATTAAGCGAAAACAGAGGGAAATGCTGCTATGCAGGCGCTAGACTGATCGAATAGCAGTCATTGAATAACTCCATTACCTCTATATACGAAGTGCATAAAGGCCCTCTTCGGCATTCTATACTTTACCTCGACATCGCAAGAGTACAAAAGCAACAAGATGAGATGTGATGAGATTGTTTTGTGGCTTATATTTGAAACATTTTGGTCTTCAGTTGCTTTGTAAACGATATTGCCGGCCACCACGAGGGTCTTTGTTAATGTTTATTGCAATTTCTCTAAGAGCAGGATAAGTTCATACAGTTTCATTTCCAAGCTTCATGATTCCCTCTGAGAATTCGATCTGACTCATCTTTGTTAGCATCTTTCTTATGAGAGTAGAAATTTGAAAACATCTTCAGGAGAAGCTTATTTTAACACTTATTTCAGCCATTTTATATCTAGCTTCCAGACTCACAATTGAAACCTGTTGATGCAAGTAATCTCAACAAAACTACATTTCCTTCCTGAAGGTCAACTGAATTCTTATTAAACCCGCCGAACTAATTTATTCAAAGTTTGAAGAATGAAAAGTTTGTCATTTACATTTATCATAAATAATGATTGCGATAATTTGTATTTCATCAGAAAACTCAAAAGCTAGCAGAAATTATAAACATTATTCGTTAGCAATATTGAGAGGACATTCAAATTGCCTGGGGACGGGTCTTTTTTCTATAAGGATATCTGTCAAGAATAACAGTAATATTTATATTTATAGTTTCGTACCTTTGGGAACCAATATCAGTAATGTGTAATTAAAAATAAATAGATATGCTTGTATATTGTTGAATTCTGTGACAATTTCTCTAATCATAGCAATTTTTATAATTTGGAAACTCACACATGTTCTCAAACATGTGGATGGGATCATTGAACAACAAACCTGAAGCTTAGTTCACATAGTGGTGATGTGCCTTATGTACAGATCTAATACTATTGGCTGATATACATGAGCATTATACATGGGCATTTTCATTGTATGAGGAGTTCATTGTTTCTTTGAGGATCATCTACATCGCACATCGGACATATCCATAATTTCTCCGATCTCCTCCTAAGCATGTATCTCAGTGTGTTTAGACTAACAACTCCCATTCTGTGTTGGTTGATGATCTGCTATAGTTTCTCTCATGGTTTTCCTTCTTGCTACACCTAACATATGGAGAGTTAACATGGATTAGTCCACTTTATTGGGGGAAACAATTTCTGGGACGTTAAGCGTAACACATTTTCTTACTCTCGAATATGAGCGAAGAATCAAATATTATAACAATTAGAACACATATAGACATTTAATATGCTGATCGCCCGAGTGGTTACCGGGGCCCAAATTTGGGGTGTAAAGAATAGAACCACTGTTACCTGCCATACATGTCGTAAGAGGCGATTAAGGAGGTTTGGCTGAAATCGGATACATGTGTCATAAACGTGTAGAAGTCTATGCGTTTAGGGGCCTACCAAACCAATGTGCAACGTATACACGTTCTTGACAAAGATCAAACATATCACAAAGAGTGATTAAAATTGGTCGTAAAGAACGAACGCAAAGAAGAAGAAGAAGATATGCTGATGGGGACATGTTGAAGCCAGTCAGCAACCTCTTGTTTGGCGACGATCTATCGTAGATCAGGTAACCTACATCGCCCAAGAAATCGAGGATGGTTTCCAAGACAAAAAACATATACTGACAGTTTTGGTAGATATGGAGAAGGCGTTCGACACAGTCTGGAAAGAGGGGCTTAAACTCAAACTTTTAACCCTTGGTATAAAGGGGAGAATGTACAAATGGCTTGATAGATACCTAGAGAACAGAACAGCAAGGGTTCAAGCTCGGGTACACAAGCAAGAAGCAACACTAGAGCAAGGAGTCCCCCAACGAGGCGTGCTCTCACCAACTCTCTTTCTAATCTTTGTCAACGACATAGCAACATGCCTACCACAACGAAGTACACTCAGCCATGTATGCCAACGATCTAGCAATCTGACGAGGAGGAGTCAATGCCCATAGCAATAAATCGATTGCAAGATACGCTTAACAAACTGGAAATGTGGTCAGAAAAGGGGAGCATGAACATTAACGCTTCTAAAACCATGTACACTGTGTTCTCACAGAACAACCAAAATAACAAAATTAAGCTTAAAGTCAATGGGAAAGATCTTCCGGAAAGCAAGACCCCAATGTACCAGGGAGTCACACTAGACCGAAAACTGACAAGGTGCTCCCAGATAGAAAATTCTACGCTAAAGGCTAGAAAGAGGCTCGGTATAATGTGTAAACTCGCAGGCTCCACGTGGAGAGCAAACAGCAGAAGCCTTAAAACGTTATACTCTGGAAGAGTGCGACCGGTCCTGGAGTACGGCATTGCAACGTGAAGTAGTACATCCAACAAGCAATTCGTCAAAGTGATCAGCGGTCAGAACCGGGCAGTACACATTATCACAGGAGCCATGAAATCCACGACCATCAAGGCAATGGAAACAATCACAGACCTCCAATCATTGGCAGACCGTAGAGACAGAAAAGTTATGATATTGGCGGAAAAATTGAAACGGCTTAGCTCCCACCCTTTGTACGTCAAAATCAACGGAATAGGAAGGGGCAGGATAAAGAGAACCAGCTTCGCAAAAATTGTCAAGGCACTGGCAAATGACAACCCGGTCCTAGCAAATTGCAAACCCAAATTGATACAGGTAACTAATAAGAGCCCGCCGTGGAAGATCAATATGCCAGAATTAAGGAAATCAATCCCAGGTATTCTAAAGAAAGGCAAGCAAGAAAACTGCAAAAGAAGACCGGTCACCGAAAAATACATAACGACCGAGTACCCTGAGAGTGAGTGGGCACACGTGTATACCGACGGATCGACAAGAAACGCAACCAGCGATGGCGGAGGAGGAATTGTGCTTAAGCTCTCAAAGAAAGTGAAGATCATGAAGTCGATTGCCACAGGAAAATTTTCAAACAACTACCGGGCAGAGGCAGAGGCAATAAGAACAGCCGCATAAATTATTCTAGAGAGAAGAAGCGCCTCACGCAACAAAGTCGTGATATTCACAGATGCTCTCTCGGTTATCACAGCACTGAAAAGCGCAGGCAAAACGAGCTCATTGAATTAAAAGCGATCCTCGGCGTTCTAGTAAACTCACTTAAACTTACAGTCATTCAGTGGATACCATCACACTGCAATATAAGCGGAAATGAGGAGACAGATAGGATAGCAAAGGAAGGAGGGCGACTACCGCAGACTGATCACGAGATCAGCTATGAGGAGGCCAGAACAACCACCGGTTGGCAGTACAGGGAAAAATGGCCAAAAGACCACTCACAAAACAACAGCAGTGATGGTTACTATGGTCTGTCCCGTAGCGAACAAGTTGCCCTTTTCCGCCTCTGTACAAGCCATAACAGACTCCGGGCCCACATGTTTCACAAATTTAAAATTGCCACAACTAGCCTGTGCCACTTTGAAAAGGCGGACATGACGGCAGAGCACATACTGCAAGACTGCCAGCTGTTAGCAGACCTGAGAAAAGAAACTTGGCCCAATAACACAGAACTTCACGAGAAGCTGTAAGAAGGGACGGAGGTCCCTAAAAGCAACAGAAAAATTCATAATAAGGTTTGGTTCATCAGTCTAGGCGGGGATCGCGAGTTAGAGAGAGAGTTTAGCGATAACATGTAATCGAAGACACAAATAATGAAGGAAGATGTAACCAAACGTTGATGGTGTAAGAATCGTCACTTGTTATAGAAACTAGAAACATTTATAGCCAGTCTGATATGTAAACTTATCATCTTCTAATAGCTTGTCTTGAGTAAAGCGTTGCCATCCTAACAGTCCTTCGTAATTTCTCTCTCCCATAGACCAAATGTCTCTTCTCTGCAGCCATTATGCTGAAATCATTAGTTACATCCGGAATCCATTTCCCATGGTCTCCGCTTCGTCTCGTCTTTGTCAAGAAGTCTCCTTCCATATGGTATTACTCCAAGCCATCATGACTTTTTATATGTTCAAGATATTTCAGTTTTACCACTCATATTCGATTTTGTTTTCTTTGATTGTGATTATTTCTGAATAGACCTATTTGTTATTTTCTCTGTCGATGGTATAAGAAAAGCTCTCTTCTGACACTTATATTCAAAAGCATATATATGTTTTTCCACTGTCTTGTTAAAAGTCCATGCTTCACACCGTATGTTGTCACTGGTCATGTAAACTATCTGCATAGATAACAGTTGACATCTGCCTGCTGAGAGAGACTAAGCAGAAATAGGTCTGCCTGAAGTAATGTGCTGCTTTAATTGACACACATATATCAAATAAGAACACCCTCAGAGCATGGTCTCTTGATTCTTTACACTTACAGCAACGTTGACATTGATTGCTTGATTGATTGATTGATTTATATGACCATCATCATTGCACTTCGGTGAATAACCACGTGGGCTCCGATCTCTTTCTTACATAGGGAGATCTCAGCTGCAGTCCACGAACTCCGTAGCATCTGCGAGAGTCACTGAGGTTTGAAGATGGTGAAAATATTATGTAGAAATTTTATTTTGTATCTTTTTTTAATGAATTGTGCCCACGCAGCGGCTATTCTGCATGCTCTTCTCGATTTTAAACTGCCAATGGTTCTTTTATGTGTTGAAACTGAGCACAGAACCCACGTTTTATCGCCCGTATCCGATAGGACTAGGAACTCGATCTCACCTACACTGAGATCAGGGTCTCTAGAAAAATGTCCCGATGGCTCCATGAGGAGCGAACAGGTTACCTTTACCACGAGAGGCGAGCACCTACCTTTAAGTCGCAGAGACCTCTTACATTGATATTGCTGAATAATATTTAATTAATATTAAGGAAATATTTAATTGTCATTGATTTGATGCTCTTTAATAGCCAACTCTCTTTATATCAAACTTTCACAGAACAGAAACTGTCTTTCTTCTCTCTCTCTCTCTCTCTCTCTCTCTCTATCTCTCTCTATAAATATATATATATATATATATATATATATATATATATATATATCTCTGCCAATGCCGGTTCCAAGCCCGGATGAAAAAGGAGGAGGACTTGTGCGTGAGGCCAGCTGCCTCATCACAAGAAATTGAAAGAGCTACAGAAACTTGCAAGAAAGGACGCCACACCGGTAAACCGACCAGCCAGGTGGTGTGCGGTGCACCTCGTGCATCAATGACGGTTGCTGATGAAAGCCGCTTTGCGGAAGTCAGCAACCCGACTCGTACATTACTTGGCTAAAAACACACACTAAAATTGGATTTTGGAATGTGAGAACGATGGCCACGGCTACAAAATCAGCCCAAATTGCAGAAGAAATGAAGAGATACGAGCTGGACATACTGGGGTTTAAGTGAGGTGAGATGGCCTGGAACAGATAGAAGAGTAGTTAGTGGATTCACTTTCATATATTCAGGAAGAGAAGATGGTAAGCATTTTGAAGGAGTGGGTATAATGATGACACCTAGAGTAGCAAAGAGCATGTTAGAATGGAACCCATCTCGAGTCGGATAATTAGAGCCCGATTCAGTACCAGGCATGTCAATATGACAATACTGCAGTGTTATGCACCAACAAATGAGGCCGACGAT
Source organism: Arion vulgaris (assembly GCA_020796225.1). NCBI lineage: Eukaryota > Metazoa > Mollusca > Gastropoda > Stylommatophora > Arionidae > Arion > Arion vulgaris. The sequence continues at coordinate 12,361,146 of CM036753.1, forward strand.
GATAAGAAAAACATATTTTATGAGCAACTACAAGATCAAATTAACAAGACCCAAAAACATGACCTGTTAGTAGTAATGGGGACTTTAATGCCAAGGTTGGAAGTGATAATGTAGAGGTAGAGAGAGAGCTATAGGAAAACAAGGAATAAACACAATGAATGAGAATGGAGAAAGACTGGCGGAGTTATGTATGTCAAACTTAGAAATTGGAGGTACCATCTTTGCCCATAAGGAAATTCATAAACTTACTTGGCACTCACCAGATGGAGTGACCAGGAATCAGATTGACCATATGTGCATAAATACACAATTTAGAACATCATTGCTGGATGTCCGTGCATACAGAGGGCAGATGTAGGAAGTGATCATAATTTATGCATATGTAAATTGAAGCTGAAATTAAAAATTCACCATACTAAAAAGAACAACTGCGAATAGACAGTCAAAGGCTACAAAATAATGAGGTAAAAGAGGAATATCAGCTCGAACTTAAGAATAGGTTCGAGTTACTCAATGGTGAAAATGAACAGAACATTGAAGACAAATGGACTAAGATAAAGGACACACTATTGGGGGCAGCAAATAGTAGCGCAGGATTAAAGACGAAAGACAGAAAACCCTGGATAAGCGATGACACCTGAAATGTATTCAAAAAGAAGAAAGATGAATGTAGCGATATTTAATACTAAGGATGCAACTGTTGAAATCCAAGCTAAAGAGGAATATAGAATAAAAGACAAGGAAGTGAAAAGAGCGGCTAGAAGAGATAAAAGAGCATATGTCAATCGACTGGCCGAAGAAGGGAAAAGGCAGCTAAGACTGGAAAAGTAAAATGCTATACAACACACTAAAACAACTTACTAGAACTTTTGTTTCACAGGGTGGCCCAATCAAGAGTAAAGATGGTAAAGTTCTAACAACAGATACCGAGCAGAAGAAAAGGTGGAAAGAACATTTTGAAGAAATATTAAATAGACCTGATCCACCTGTACTACTCAAGTTTGACGAAGAGGCAAGAAACAGCTCCTACCAATTAACGAAGAAATGATAAGTGTAGCTGAGGTCAAGGAGGCAATCGATTCCTTGATAAACAATAAGGCAGCGGTTGATGACAACATTACTGCAGAAATGCTCAAAGCGGCTGATGATACAACTATTAGCCAGGTGCAAGAACTATTTAATAAAGTATGGGAAGAAGAAACTGTCCCAGATCAATGGAAGAAGGGAATAATTGTTAAGATCCCCAAAAGGTGATCTCAAAGATTGTAACAACTGGAGAGGGATGACCCTATTATCAGTAATGACCAAGACTTTCTGCAAAATCATTCTTAATAGAATGAAAGGAGCAGTGGACACAACCCTGAGAGAAGAACAAGCTGGTTTTAGACCTGGGAGAAGCTGCTTAGACCAAATAATTACCCTACGACTAATTTTGGAGGAACATATTGAGAAGCAACAACCACTCATACTAAATTTCATCGATTGTAAAAAAGCCTTTGATAGTCTACACAGAATCTCCTGTGGAATATTCTGAGATGCTATGGAATACCATACAAAATAATAAACATTATTAAGAGCCTCTACGATGGTTCACAGTGTGCAGTTCGCACTGATGGTGGACACAGCGACTGGTTTATGGTTGAAACCGGAGTAAGGCAAGGCTATATTCTATCTCCGCTATTGTTTGGAGTGGCCATTGACTGGGTGATGCAAAATGTTGCAGGGGCGAAGCTGGCATCGATTGGGTAGAAAATAGTCAACTAGAAGATTTGGATTTTGCAGATGATATTCCTTGTTAAGTAGAAACAACCAAGATATGCAAAGAAAAACAGACTTGTCATCTATAGCATCAAAAGTTGGACTGCAGATAAGCTATGAAAACAAATATAATGAAGACACCTATGGCAAGTAATGCAGATATCACACTGGAATCTAAAATGATAAAATAACAGAGCAGTTCACTATTTAGGTAGCAATTTGATTGACAGGAAATGTTAAAGAAATTATGATACGAATTGGCAAAGCAACATCAGCTTTTAAAGTCTAAATAAAATATGGAACTGCAAATTATATAGTATTAAACTAAATTACGAATTTTCAATTCAAATGTTGTATCAATCCTAACATTTGCTATCGAGAGTTGGAAAATGACTAAAGATATAGAAAGCAAGTTGAATGCATTTGAAAATAGATGTCTGCAAAATAATGAATATAAATGGAATGAATTCAGAAGTGATGAAATCAGAGACATGTCTGGTCAACCACTAGTGACAACTGTTATAAAAAAGAGAAGATGGAGATATGTTGGCACACCTTGAGTAGAAATGATCAACGAATATCAAAGCAGGCATTGGAGTGGGATGCAAAGGGTTCAAGAAAGAGGTCGACCAGAGACCTGAAACGAACTTTGCTAGAGAGGCAGGAAATATCGGTCTCAGTTCCATGGAGGAGATTGAGCTGGTTGCCCAGGATAGAGCGGTATGGAGAAATTACTTGCAGGCCCTATGTAACGTATAACGGACGAAGAATTATTATTATTATTATATATATATATATATATATATATACACACACACACCATCCTATCACTGGTAGGGCAGCTAGGAACTTGCTATGAACTTGCTAGGAACTTGCTAGGAACTTGCTAGGAACTTGTGGTTTGACTCTACATGTTGTGTGTTGTGCGAGAAGTTACATTCTTTACCTCTCTTGTATCCTTTACTTGATAAAAGCCTTTTGGTCGAAACGTTGCTGTGTATTGTTATTGTTTTTATATTTGGTAAAAGTAGAGTACTTTGTTTTTACATGTTTCGCCACTGCTAAATAGTTTTACTGCAGTCTTTCCCTATATCGATAATATATATATATATATATACACCAACATTATGTTCTCAATGCTGGTATGTATCCATGACGATAAATATATCTACTTATTGCATTCACACTTGTCCGAGTTTTAGGTCTCTCTCTATCTGTCTATCTATCATCGCTCTCTATCTATCTATCTATATGCCAGATTTAGATGTCCATTAACTTGAGTAATTGAATTAAAGATTGCGGAATCTGATGTCTAGTAGAAGACAACAAAGAAATAACATTGTGTTCATGTTCTCAAGCAATTGTAATCGTTCTGGTGATTTCAATCAATATGGGGAGGGGGCGGAGGGTTTGTAACTTTACGTCTTCTGATATTATGAGTCTGGTGAACTGTGGCTTTCAATTTGATCGAGATCGGAGCATTATCGATCATGAGTCTATCACTCAGGCTAGAGAGAGAGAGAGAGAGAGAGAGAGAGAGAGAGAGAGAAAAAAGTGTTGTTATACAAAGGGTAAGATCTTCAATGAGTGAGTTTTGTCATGTACGGAGTGCACATATTTTTGAAAGCCATACATTTTCCTGTCAGTTGGACAGAAGATAGAGATATATACGGCTAAATAGATAAATATACAGACAGACAAACGGACATACAGACAGATTTACAGCCAGACAGACAAACAGACAGATAGACAGACAGACAGAGAGACAGGCAGACAGACATGCAGACAGACAGACAGAGACAGACAGACAGATTAGATAGATAGATAGATAGATAAATAGATAGATAGATAAATAGATAGATAGATTATATGATTGATTGATTGATTGATCTATCACTGTATTCGAAGGAGTAGGATGCATGCTTTTTAAGTTGCAAAACCACTTCATTCTTTATTTCTCAACGTAATTCAAGCAAGGTTCTGAGCCAACTTTTTTCTCTTATGTTGATGTTGGTGTTTTCTGGTGTTGTCGGTAACTTTTCGCAAGTATTGCATTTCCCATGAAGTTATTTTTTTTTTTTGCGACTGTGCTTTGCTATGCTTATTTTCCATATTTCTCCCTGGTAACACACAGTAAACTACTGAACGTAATAATGCCTAGAAAAACACAAACAGCGTTAAAAAGCTGGGGTTGATTCGCAAAGTCCTGTAAAGGATATGCAATTAACTTTTAACACAAAGTAGGTATGAAAATGGGATCAAAGGCGCATGGGACAACGCCACGCCAGGATTAGCTGGCATTAATCTAGACCCTGCCTTCACCTCCCCGTGGTGACCCTGGAAACAGACGGTGGTTCCGGTCTGGCTAAGAGGGCAGGTGTCGTGGGAGAGCTACTTTGGTGCAAGTAGAGATGCAAAGGTAGTCACGGTAGATGGGATCCGCTCGCAACACAGACGAGCGAATGCCCAGAGTGACTATTAATGCTCGTCTTTCCCGGCCGATGGGAAAAAGCTGGAAGGATAAACATACAGGATGAGAGGTGTATCTATCGAAGAGACGTGGACCAGCGTGGGGCGAAACTCGGAGCCAGCGCATGCTCTCTCTTGAGCCCGAATATGCTGGGAGTCGAGCTGAGCTGCACGTGGGCCCACATGGAGCGAATCTCGGCCCCCAATCACAGGGATGGGGGCACGATTTTTAACCGCAGTCGGACAACCCAGGCAAATGTGAGCACGGCGAAAACTGACGGTTACGATAAGGCAGGCACCGGGACAGCACGCATGAGGATGATGCACGGGTGGGCCAACATGGGGCGAAACCCAGACCCCCATCACAGGGGTGGGGACGGGTTAAGTCCCAGGCGGGGACAGCCCAGGCAAATATGAGCACGGTAGGAATTGACGGAAATGGTGAGGTAGGCACCAGGGCAGAGCGAGCACGCATGCGACGATGCACGGTGGGCCACATAGGGCGTAACCAGTGCCCCATCACACTGGTGGGGGCCCGGGTTGAGCCCCAGGTTGGGAAAAGCCCAGGCAAATGTAAGCACGGTGGGAATTGACGGAAATGGTGTGGCAGGCACCAGAGCGAAGCCTGCACGCATTCCAGTAAATAGTCTAGATAATATTTTTCACAAAACCTCTCAAATGGCGTTTATTGAGCAAGAATTACTTGATTGTTTTTCTTCCATTTGTTAAATATTTCATTCAAGACGAAGCTTTATAATTGTTCTTTAACACAGCGATTTGTTATCTTTTACGTACCTGCTCTCAAATTGTTTCCCAAATTGTTTGTATACACTTACTAATCTCCAATGTAATGATGCCTTTTTAAACTACCATTTCTGTATTGTTGTTGTTCTATTGTTGACATTTATTTGTTGGATACTACTTCGTTAACATCGTTGGTACTATACCATGCATACAGTACGTCGAGAAGCAAAGAATGAAGTGGTTCGGCCATCTAATGAGAATGAAACCACATTTACTACCATCACGTGACTACAATAATCGACACTCAGAGCACAGAGCACGAGGCAGGCCAAGAACACGATGGATAGATAACATTTCAGAGTCCCTACGAAAGCATGGATTGACACGTCAAGCGCAACACACCTGGCACAAGATAGAAAACTAACTCTCCCAAAGGCCGCTTCACGGCAAATGTGGTTAAGATAAGAATACTATTTCATTTTAATGTATCATTTTGACTATAGCACTCATTCATATGTTCTTCATAGTTTTTCTTTTCCATTTAATGATGTCTCACTAAGTGACATATATTATCTCTACAGTGTTATTTTAAAATGAACGAGTCGCTCAAGGTGTGAACTACACTTCTATTGTCTATTGCGGATGTCTGGCTCAACTGCACTTTTATTGTGTATAAATGACATAAATTCCATTACGTTGTGTATGACTGGCAGAAATGTACTTTTATTGTGTATGACTGACATGTCTGGGCTTTTATTGTTCATGACTGGAATAACAGCACTTCCAGTAGTTTTAAAAAAATATAAAGTTCATTTTCAAGCGGTTCGTGTAAATATTTACTCACATTAATTAGTTACACATGTTTTAACAATGTCACATCAGAAGAACATGAGTACAAGTTTCATATATTTTTCAGACAATGCTATCTCCATGGTGACACTTGAAGACAGTATCAATAGTTAAGATAATGGTAACAAGTATTCACACTTGACAGACGATTTATACCAGTGAAACTGCTACCGAAATGTTTCTCTAAACAATATTGTTTATATTTTACTTATGCTTAAACAATATTATTTCTATGTCTGAAGATAATTCAATAAACAGTAGAAAAATAAAAGAAGTGCATGTTGCATAGCAAAACTGTTAGCAAACAATAAAGATTACGTCGTTATGATTCTCATGAAGGGGATTGCTTTAATTGTATTAATGACAAACCTAAGATTACTTCAAGTCTTAAGACTGTTCTACGGTCTCTTCGCGAGTGCCTGTTGGATGAAGGCACTAAAATATATGTTGAATCGATCCAGAAGTTAAAGTAGTTTGGAGTTATCTGTTGTACAAGTAGAACTGGATGCCTGAGTAACAGAGCGAGGAGTATGTCTAACCAGCGAGCCACGGGAACCATCATTATGCATACTCTTCGATATCTGTTGGTGGAGACCGAGCAACAATGAGTTTTCCCCGAGTGCAATGACGTCAGTTTGAAAATGAAAATCGTGGCATATCCCAAAGGACGTAGCCATCAACCACAGTAAACAAGTCGTTGATTTTCTAGGCACCACTTATACGTTCAGTAGTTTGCCATTGCTTTCTGAACGGATGGCGCCATCGTCCTTTTGTTAAAATCAACGGAAACAATTTGCAAGCAAACTGTCCGCAGCGTGATTCGAACTCAGAACGTCGGGGTTAATAGACCGAGTCACTAACAGAACTCAATCATTATTCACAACTTGAAGCGGTAGATAAAACCCAAATTATTCATAAAGCAATGGAACACAAAACAAAGAATGGGAAAATTAGCTGTTACAGATATAGAGTATTTGGACAAGAAATATTTGAAAGGATAGCACAAGACAGAAAGAATGGCGAACATATGTTGAAGACATGTGCTACAGAAGATGCAAAGCTTAATTGGTTATTGGTTGCTAAACTGGACGTCCAGTTTAGCAACCAATAACCAATTAAGACTTTGCATCTTCTGTAGCACATGTCTTCAACAGATGTTCGCCATTCTTTCTGTCTTGTGCTATCCTTTTCAAATATTTCTTGTCCCAAATACCTTTATATCTGTAACCAGCTAATTTTCCCATTCTTTTTTGTTTTGTGTTCCATTTGCTTTATGAATAATTTGGTTTTTTTTATCTACCGCTTCAAAGTTGTGAATAATGATTGAGTTCTGTTTTGTTATTATTATTAAACAAATTTAGCGACAGTTCCGTTATCAGCTAACGACTTGGACAATATGATCAGATGCGTCTGGCACACGCGACAACGTGAGCTGGTTTGTGATTGTCACATTCACTGTCGCAGAGACCTGGAGGAAATGGACAAAGTAGTCGGGTTTTCGACTACAGAAACAACTGTTGCTTTCTTGTGAATTCTAGCAAGTAAAGCACATGCAACATGGAGAATGTGTGATATCAGGTGAGTGGAAATACAAATGTCAACTTTATATTTAATATTTGATTTGTTTCATAATTGTAATTAATTTAATACACTCGTCTTCTCTGCAGACAGTGCGTCCCCATAGGTGTTCAGCCCCTTTCATTTAACTAACGACTAAACATAAAGTGCGAGCAGTAACAAATTATATCTGGTGACATTCCGAATTTTACCAGATTAAGAACGCTCAGGTACTAACTTTTAACTGATACTTCTAGTTAATCGATTGTATTAAGAATTGAACATCGTAAATTTATGCACAAAGCCTATCTAATGTCGTATGTCGACTTATCGTATTGCTTCAGTTTAAAGTGTTTAATTATGGTTAAGAAACCACTGCTCACAAAGGAAAAGTTATCACATAAAGTATTTGCATTTGTCAGAAATACCAGACCGCTCCAGGAAGAATTTCAACTGTTAAAGATACATGTTGTAAAGATACATGTTGTAAAGATACATGTGTAAAGATACATGTGTAAAGATACATGTGTAAAGATACATGTGTAAAGGTACATGTGTAAAGATACATGTGTAAAGATACATGTTGTAAAGATACATTTTAAAGGTACATTTTAAAGATACATGTGTAAAGGTACATGTGTAAAGATACATGTGTAAAGGTACATGTGTAAAGGTACATGTGTAAAGGTACATGTGTAAAGGTACATGTGTAAAGGTACATGTGTAAAGATACATGTGTAAAGGTACATGTGTAAAGGTACATGTGTAAAGGTACATGTGTAAAGGTACATGTGTAAAGGTACATGTGTAAAGGCAGTGGTGACTCATCATTAGGGACCAAAGGGTCCGGCCCCACAAGGAAATAATGTTGGACGTGTATTTATTATTTTATAAATTAAAATAAACCCTAACCCAAAACCATGATTTTTCCGAAAAAAATTTCTGGTCTCACCAACAAAAAATATCACGGGCCGCCCCTGTGTTAAAGTAAATAAAGGCTCACATCGTCAGTTACATGGGATCAAATGACAACACCGCACCAGGATTGGTGAGCTGGCACTAATCAAGACCCTGCCCCACCTCCACGTGGTGACCCTGGTAACAGACATTGGTTCCTGTCTGGCTAAGCGGATAGGGATCAAGGGAGAACTACTCTGGTATGAGTAGATATGCAGACGTGGTCACGTTGAATTATATCCGCTCGCAACACAGACGAGCGGAATCCTAGAGTGACTGCTAATGAGTAGTCTCTCCCAACCGATGGGAAAAGCTGAACGAATAAACAACAAGGGATGAGGGTGCATCCAGAGAAGAGATGTGGGCCGCGTGGAGCAAAACATGAGCCCGAGATGAGTTGCACCTTGGTCCACATAGGGCGAAACTCGGAGCCCTGAGGTGGGGGCCCGAGTTGAGCCCAGTGTCCGGACAGCCTAGAGGCATGGTAAATGTGAGCACGGTTAGAACTGATGGAAAGGGGGGCAGGCACCAGGGCAGAGCGAGAACGCATGCGGGCGATACACGAGTGGGCCCAACGGTGGATAGACGTGCACGGCGACGATGGTGTAGCGAAGAGAGGGCGTGGCAGGTGTAGGGGTGAGCAGACCACCCAAATGTGCAGAAAAACTGGAACCCAGCAGGGCTTGATTCCAGTGCGCGTTTCAGCTCGCAGGGAGCTACTACTGCCTTGTTGTTAGATTGAGGACAATCAAAAGCTAGCGGAGCAAACCGTACACAAAACTGGGCGGCAGAAAACCAAGTAGTCCACAAAAGACAGGCAACCTGGGCAGATGACGCTCATCAGCTCGGGAGGGTAGGTCGTCTAAAGTTCGCTACCCTAAAAGAAAATAACGGCCTTCTCTATAATTTACGATGGCCGCGCTTGCAGGTTGGCTGGGGACAGTCAAAGGTTGATCTAGTAAACGCTGGTTGAAACCGGACACGTCACCGAAGGACAAGCACTAGAGCTTCAAATGGTACTGAAGATTGTGACGTAAAACAAACGTTCCTTGCAAATGATATTTATATATCACAATAAGAATGATAAAAATGGCCGAAAATAAAGATCGAGAGAGAGAATCCATCTTCTTTGTGGTCGTCCTCTTCTCCACTTTGCCTGATGCCTCCTTATTGATGGTTTTCTTCAACCCTTCGTGTCATTTTATCTTGCAAAGCAACTTCAATTTTCTCGTCCTTATTTGCAGCATCAGCCAGTTATCTTTGATTTTGATGCGTATAACTAAAAGGTTAATTGCATATCCTTTACAGGACTTTGCGAATCAACCCCAGTTTTTAACGCTGTTTGTGATTTTTCTAGGCATTATTACGTTCAGTTTGCCATTGCTTTCTGAACGTGTGGTGCCATCGTCCTTTGTAAAAATCCACGTGATGCGTATAACTAAAGGTTAATTGCATATCCTTTACAGGACTTTGCGAATCAACCCCAGTTTTTAACGCTGTTTGTGATTTTTCTAGGCATTATTACGTTCAGTTTGCCATTGCTTTCTGAACGTGTGGTGCCATCGTCCTTTGTAAAAATCCACGCGAAACAATTTGCAACCAAACTGTCCGCAGCGTGATTCGGACTCAGAACGTCGGGGTTAATAGACCGAGTCACTATCCCCTAAGCCACAGACGCCAGCATGCGCATAACTACCCAATTAAAATTAGACATAGTTTTTCTTCTTCAGTGATCTAGCGACGGCTGAGCTCTTGTCGTTCGACCAAATATCATCAAGACATAATATTGACGAACTGGGATGATTGTGAATTTTATATCCACTTCAGAAGGGAAGACATAATTCAACTGCTTTAACATCAGGGAATATGAGGACTGTCTGTGTTGCTTATTGATACAGCAGCAAAGTAGGGTTCACTGCTTATTTTCCGTCACCAGAATGCCTGCTGGTCATGTCCAGGTCTACTATACTATTGATATATATCTACATTTTAAGTCAAAGAGGATGATTATATCCAGTGTCTAGTGAATTTTTCCAGAAATTTCTTTAATTGTTAATTAATAAGGTACCACTTCTGTGGAGAAGAAGCGAATCATATTGGGGAACCGTTGCAATGAAGTCAGTTCTCTTTTAAAACATTTCTCTTCAAATACACATCTACACAGATGACAAGACTAGGCGTACGTAGGGAGTAAGAAACAATTGATCAAATTGAGTGGAAAGTGTTTTCCTCTTATTGTATGCGCCCTTGGGAACAATGCGTGCTAATAATGATATGTGTTCTGTACATATAACTGTTGTTGATTGTCATAAAAATTATTTCGATATTTTAATTTTGTTAGATCACTGTGTTCTGCATTCAGTTGAACGGACAAGAGAAAATAATTTAGATCAGTGTGTTCTGCATTCAGTTGAAAGGACAAGAGAAAATAATTTAGATCAGTGTGTTCTGCATTCAGTTGAACGGACAAGAGAAAATACTTAAAGAAAGACGAATATATCAGAATGAAATGAAAATCGTAGCATATCCTTTACAGGACGTAGCCATCAACTACAGTAAACGAGTCATTGATTTTCTAGGCACCACTTATACGTTCAGTAGGTAGTTTGCCATTGCTTTCTGAACGGTGAGGACTATTTTTACTTTTCGCAAAAATCCCTTCGCAAAGGTCCAACGAAAACGAATTTCCAAACTTGCCCACCATGGGGTTTGAACCAGGTGCGCTTTGGTAGTGATTGAGCTCACTACCGCTTGAGCTATAGACGCTCACATATCAGAATAAGATCACATAAAAATTAGATAGTATGAGTGAGGAGCAGGGTAAGACAGAGAGGTACAAAATTGTTAGAACAATCTATAAATTATGTTAAACCACAACCAACTCTATAGTCTGTCCATTAATTCGTGAGCACGTTTGAAATTGATTTTCTCGAAAACTACCTGTTGGATCTCAGTGATTTTTGCATGCAGCCTTAGAATATCCTTGACGCTAAAATAAAGCTAACCAGTAGTCCATAGATGCTACGGATTTTGCACATCGGCGAATTCCTTTGATCTTTATGACAATTGCAAATACGGGGGCTCAAATTTTAGATTTTACAGTATCCCTAGAATTTGTCCATGTCAATTCTATTCATAGGTGTATCTCCATATTAACTTGATAGGTCAAGTAATTAAGTGTGTTGCCCTTTATGTGCAATCGTGAACTTGGATACAATATGCAACAGTTAGTCCTCCCTTCGGTCACCATTAGACCCCAGGGTGTCTTAACTTCACCACAAATTGTATGATGGTAGACGCATTTGGATATGGAAATGTATACGTTGCTATTTCTCAGTCTGTAATCAAAATATGATTTGTATCATCCCGAATCTGACGATTCCATGAGGTTGATAATTGTTACTGGCTGGACAAATTGTAATCCATCTCGGTGCCAGTACTCGTCTTCCTCTCGAGCACATGTTCAACACACTTCTTCCAGAACTGCATGTCTATCATTGAGAAGGACTCACGTGTCAGAACTTCAACATCACACATTTTAAACGTCCTGTTCGGCAACTTGCCCTTTTACTTTAGCCCAGACAAGCTCTATCGGATTGAGGTGAGCATGATATGGAGGTAGTCGCAAAGACATGTGGCCGTATTCCGCAATGATTTTGTCAATATGAAACACCTTTGTCTTATTTGTCATCCTCACCAGGTGCAACAACTCGGGTTTCAAATATGTATCATCGAAGCTGACATTTTCCTTAGCAAGCCAAGTCCTAATTTGATCTTTTGTATTTGATGCAGTTGGTACTTTGTCTTCCGCTGATACTGCGTTGTGATATAATGCATTATCCATTACCAAGCATGATGGTCTGTTTAGAATTGGAAGTAGATCTTTCTCCATCCAGTGCCTGAAAATATGTCCATTCATTTCTGTGTGGTAGTCCCTACCGTCGGTACTTTTGATTGGAAAATAAGTCCAGCGTCATGGACAAGACCTTCTTCACTACTTCCTGCATGTGTTAGTATAATACGCTGGCCTTTGCTGCTTGGTATTTTTCTTTTCTGTTCACCGTCTACTGATTGCCATTCTTTAGCATTGGTGTGATGAGCATTGACCCAGGATTCGTCCAAATATACAATATCATAGCCTTGCCTCCGCCGCTCACGGATCTGCTTCAGGTGTTTACTTCGGGCAGCAATTAAATGTGGCTTTTCACAAATAATATTCCTGCCGCCTATAGTTTTTCTGAAGGTGAAGCCGGCGGCTCTTACAATTTTCCATAGAGTACTTTTAGAAATGTCTATGCTGCAATCTGATTGCAGTTTTAATTTCAGTTTCCTGAGAGTAACAAGTTGATTTGTCGCAAACATTTTCAAGAGTTCCCGTCTTATGACATCTATGTCAAAGTCGTCAATTGTTCTTTTCCTTCCTTGCTTGACATTAGTGCATTTTGTGTCCTGTTTAATCCATCGGGAAAAGGATTCTCTATTCAGACCAAGCGCCAGTTGCGTTCGTTTCTCAGGGTTATGAATATCGCAATATAGATGACCTCTCTTAGATTCCCTACGGAAGTGTTGGTATAGTAAAACTGTAACCTTCTGCATTGTTATAAATGTGCACTTCAGACTCATTATGAATGTGATATCAATGTCAGTTTTGATAAGCCAACAAATATGATACAATAGCTTCATACAAATAGCGAGATACACCTATGACTATACATCGGTATCCCAATTATAACGTCATATGCTTTCCGCTTTCAAAGTCGACTGGGTTAGGTGCACGGGATTTCGTGAAATTGTTGTATACTCACGATATTTCTATGTTACCATAATGTATTTTTAGAACAACGCGTCTGTGTACCGTAAATCTGTTACTATTGTGTACAATCCGGTGAGGTTGATTTTAATATAACCTGAAGAAGAAATATTTCAAACTACATCAAATTTTCTTGGGAAAAAATATTTTCTAGCGTCATGGATATTCTAAGGCTGCTTGCAAAAATCACTGAGATCCAACAGGTAGTTTTCGAGAAAATCAATTTCAAACGTGCTCACGAATTAATGGACAGACTATAACAATTTTCTGTATCGGAGATCACGGTTAAACCAGGACCTGTGTACGATGTATTACACTCCCCTCCCTCTGTCACGTGACTGTTTTGTGGTACAGTGATGCACGACGAAGTAGTAACATGTTACACTAGGACACATAGGCTTACCAATGAAAATGTCAGCAGAACTTGGAGCAAGTATGCAACAAACCAAACAATCAACCAACACACAGTTAGTTCAGCAATTACTAAATAACTTATCAAAAATTAATGGCTGAATCGAGGGACAAAAGACTCAACCATGCCTCATATATACAAACATGAATAACTCGGATATACACAAATAACTCGGATATACACAAATAACTCGTATATACACAAATAACTCGTATATACACAAATAACTCGGATATACACAAATAACTCGGATATACACAAATAACTCGGATATACACAAATAACTCGGATATACACAAATAACTCGGATATACACAAATAACTCGGATATACACAAATAACTCGGATATACACAAATAACTCGTATATACACAAATAACTCGGATATACACAAATAACTCGGATATACACAAATAACTCGGATATACACAAATAACTCGGATATACACAAATAACTCGGATATACACAAATAACTCGGATATACACAAATAACTCGGATATACACAAATAACTCGGATATACACAAATAACTCGTATATACACAAATAACTCGGATATACACAAATAACTCGGGTATACACAAATAACTCGTATATACACAAATAACTCGTATATACACAAATAACTCGGATATACACAAATAACTCGGATATACACAAATAACTCGTATATACACAAATAACTCGGATATACACAAATAACTCGTATATACATCAAGCACTTATCTGGACAATATCTTCAAATAATTGGACAGAGAGAAAAGCATCATTTCCCAGCTTTAAACAAGACAAGACACACTCAATAAATACTTCAACAGAATAAACCTTTCATACGTGCCAACTTGAATTGGACGCAGTTGCACATATTCACACGAGACAGCAAGATATGTGCTGATCGCATGCCCCTGATTCACCAGAAAAGAAGAAACTTATCAACGAGAATCACAACAATAGCATAAATCTGTACACCACCACAAAAGCTACAAAACAGTTGCTATTTTCAGAGCTTAAAATAAGCTGAAATAGAAAGACAAACTCAGTTAATCTGATTTTCAATACCACAATCTTCAATAAATCATCTCATTTGACAAGGGAAAGTTCAAGACAGCAGAGATAACAATAGTATAATGTTAGGTTCAAATGAAAGCTATGACGTAAGGCGGATACGAAACGTTTCTCGTCTAGTCAAGAAAAGAAGTGTGCAGCAGAATGACAAAAGGGATAAGAAGAAAAAAGTACCAAAAAGCCAAATGGAAAAAAGTGAATAACAATAGGCCAAAACCTGTCAGGATAGGAAGAAGAGAGAGACTGTAGTTAGATGAAAAGACGACAGACAGGCATGATAAGACAGGTATAATAAGTGATCAATAATAATATGGTTAGAAAATCAAAACAATATAAAATGGTTATATTAGGAGACGAATGACATATATGATAAAACGATTAGAAAATGAAAAACAGGATAGAAATGTTGGAAAATTAACTCTTTCACTCCATAATTTCTTTTTACATTGAGATGCATTTATTTGGCAATGTATACTGAACTAGCCAGTATACTGGTTTTGTGTTATCTTAGAAAATATTGCCAGCAAATATATCGGCTTAGAAAGGGTTAAAGACGTGATTATGAAGTTAGAATATGGAAGACATGATAAGACGGTTAGAAGATGAAAGACATGATAGGGACTAAAGGGTCTCAAGCCGAAGGATTGACTTCACTGCAAGGGATTTGCAAATGGCTTGATAACTCTCCGGAGAAATGGCACACCATCTGCCGAGAATATTGCACAAAGCACGAACTCTGTAGCTCCGATAACAATCATAGGTGTCTCTGGATAAAAATGCACTCATGAACAGAAAGGCGCGGTCCGGATTCAAATCCATGACCTTCGACTCGAAGGGCAAAGGCTTAACCACTTAGCTACAGAGACCATCTGTTTAACAAGTACAATCTAGGCCTTACTGACATATGCACATATGGCACCAGCAGGAGGACAAATACACACATCCTTCAAGAGTGGCCAATAAACGATAAACAGAGAAAACGCACATGACCAACCCACATGTTGGCTCAAGGAAAGATATATGGAGATCAACACAGACTCCAATTGACCACCAACTACTTTAGAAATATACCAGTCGATGTCTGAAAACGTTGGAAAAGAATAAGAAAAAAAGACCAAACAACTGATGACGATTAAATATACATTATGTAATTGGGAAAATATGAACCGACTTAATAAAGATTACACAAAACAAAAATAAATGGCGTGTGTTTGTTGTGAATCGTTTGTTCTAGATCATAGATTCTCAAACTTTGTCCTCCCACCGTTCACTTTGCACGACATAAACTTTGTAACGCCCCTCCTCATTAAAACAGTTTACCAACGCCCCTCCTCCACCCCTATCCCACATACATATATATGTATATATATATATATATATATATATATACATGCTCTTTTCACTTTGACATAGAAAATTGATAAATATTTTTGTCACACAGGATCAATTTTCAAATGATTATATACACGAAATAGAAAATTGCTGAAAAAATGGATCGTGTAAGATGGGTATAAGATGAATTAAAATGCAGAATTCAATTTTTTTATGACTATTGAATCGCAAAATCACAACCAAAAAAAAAAAAACTTCCATAAAATGCTTCTGAACCCACTATCACACTCCCCTGAATTCTTCAGCGCCCACTTAGTGGCACCACCCACTTTATGAACCCATGTTCTAGATGGAGCTGGAAGGATTATTATTGCTATTATCAACCCCTTGTTTACCAAAGCAGTAAATAAAACAAGAAGAGATCATATAAGAAATGAGAAAATTAGAAGAACAGTCGGAACAACACCTGCTATTAGATTTATTGAAAAACACAGACTCAAATGGTTTGGCCACTTGGTCAGAATGAACCTGAATACACCAGTTGCAAGAGCGTACAACCTGAAAATGGAATCATCAAGAGGAAAGGGCAGACCAAGAAAAAGATGGGTTGATAGAGTTACAGACATTTTAAAACTCCATAATACCACACAGCGCCGGATTAGCCTAGTAGCAGAAGTAGCAAATGCTACGGGCCCCGCGCTTCTAGGGGCCCCGCGCCTATGTGACAGATGAAAATGGAAAAATAACCAGATGTTATATCAAAAACACGCAAGCTGTCTGAATTTTTAAATGTCGTGTGTGTTGCTGCTGAATCCAACGAAATCGAAGCAGAAAATACAGAAGACGTGTCCCACTGTGTAGTAGATGAAGCAGTGCTATAGAAGAATCATCATTACCAATATTACCATTAAGATCAGCAACTCTTCACGATTTAGTCACATTTTTCACAAGATAAACTGAAATCGAAGGTACAGCAAGTCCTCCCAATTTAGCCGTATCATCTTCAAGTCAAAGAGAGGCAGAAAGCACAGCACATGCTTCTAATGTAGCAACATCATCTACAAGCCAAAAACACAACGAAAGTAAAATGTACTCCAACGATATTGGTGAATGGCCAAACAACTTCAATCGAGATTATTGGATTGTGAAAGAAAGTAGCGAAGTGCAACAATATGAACAGTGATTTCATGTCTTTAAAAAAAAAAAAAAAACATACGATAAAGAAAACAATCCACGATTTTGTCGAAAGTCGTTTTCACATACACGCATACACCAACAAACAAAACTCACGTCTGAGATTGGTTGTGTTATCCAGAAACTAAAGGACAACTGTTCTGTTTTGTTTGCAAAGTTATTGATTTAGGCTGTACCATAGAGTGACTGGTGTATTTGGAATACTCCGGCAGTTAAAATCTATTACAGCAGAAGAGATCTTGAAAGAACTCCAAATATTGTCAGCTCTTACCAAGAGGATTTGGAAGAAAGCCTAGGCGACGAACTTCTTAAAATTAATGTAGCTGCTGCTACTAGCAACAAAAAGCATGAGGCTCTTGAACTGCAAATTTATAAACTTATAATGGAAAATTCATTAGAGTCATGTTTCCCAAATGTAGAAATAGTCTTACGAATTTATTTGTCTTTAATGATTACTTACTGCAGCGGAGAACGTTCTTTTTCAACATTAAAGTGTATAAAAGTGAGTTAAGAAACATGATGGGACAAGATCGTCTAAATAACCTCACCTTAATGAACATTGAATGTAATTTACTTAGAGAAATTGATTTGTCTAGTGCTATCTCTAAATTTGCTCACATTAAATCGAGACAAGTTTGTTTGTAAAAGTTGTGTTTTATTTTATTATCATAAAAACCTAGGCCCCATGGATAAAATTTGCTACGGGCCCGCGCTAGCCAAATCCGGCACTGATACCACACCATATCAAGCGACCGAGCGTGCATTATCTCGGAAACCGATCATCAGTTAAACCTGCTACGCCTAGCGGCAAAAAAGCAGAGAAGGACAAAAGAAGAAAGAAGACGAAGTAGGTGGGCGTTTGCTGTATCCCAACTACGAGACGTTCACGTAATAAACTCATCAACAAAATATGTGTAGTAAACGGGGAACCACTGCTACAATAGACTATCTATAGCATTGGGACATCTTCCTTATATAAAACATTGTCATTGGTCAATTTTTCCCACCGTACGAAGGTTATTTAAATAGGGGGAAGACTGCAGTAAAACATGGTAAATAGTGAAACACGTACAAACAAAGTACTATAGTTTTACAAAAACAGAAACAGTGACGATAAACAGCAACGTTTCGACCAACAAGGCCTTTATCAAGCAAACGAACAAACAGGAGTGACAAATTAAAATGAAACACAAATGGACGACCAAATACAAACGTATCTAAGGAAAAGCTGGAATAAAAACGAATAACGAAATAAATGTAACACAAAAACACACATAAAAACTAGAAATAGAACGGAAAAGAAACAATGAAACATCTAGTAAATATATAACTTGAATACATGCAACATATACCCATATAGAGTACAAAGCATAGGAAGAGAAAGTACTAAGAAGCATAAGAATGTAATACGTTGAGCCCGCGTGGTCGCAAGGTACCATACAAAGAAATCAACCGATTCTCCAGAGCAAATCGACTACGATCATCAGAGGAACATGATCGGATGGCTGTGACCTGGACATCGCAAGCTCCTGAATGGCTAGTATCATTGAAATGGGTAGCTACAGGGGTCACAGAGCATTGGCGTATATCGCGCAAGTGTTGGGCGAATCGGTCACTGAGTCTCCTGCCGGTTTCCCCAATATAGGCCTTGTTGCACCGCTTGCAGATAATGGCATAGATAATATTACGGACTCGCACGTGAAACTGTCTTCAACAACGAACGTGGCTTTTGGAAAAGACACCGTGCGGGTCTGTATGACATAAGCACAAGTGTTGCAGCGCCGACGGCCACACTGGATGGTGCCAAAATGACTCTGGATATTAGGCTTGAGGCGATGGTGAACCAACATATCCTTAAGGCTTCTGTCCCGTCTGTACGCCACCAAAGGATAGTGTTGGAAGATTGAACGTGTCTCAGGATCAGACTGAAGAATGGAGAGATGACGGAATAAGACTTTCTTCACAAGGGAACTATGAGGGTGGAAAGTTAAGACAAGTTTCACCCTGTCAGAATTGGAAGTTCTATGCTGGTTAGAGAGAGCCTCCTGGCGAGAAATTTGTTGAACGCGCCGCATAGCAGAAGCAAGCACCTTATCCGGGTATAAGCGCTTACGAAAGAAGGTTATTTATATCTTTGAAAGAGTGTTTCTCTTTGTCAAAAGTAGTTCAAGCAAAATGGCGTGTAGAAAATCTTCCAGAACGATTACACCAACAGAAAAAGCTTTGGCGTTGTTGTCATATGGTGCTGACGACATATTTAACGATGAAGATAGCGGAGATGATGATATATTCTCATTAAGTGAATCTGTTCACTTAGATTCTGAAAATTCTGTACAGGTGAGAGACACTGATGACGAAAATAGTGATACTCATGAATGTGATTTACGTCCAAGCAAGCGTTCTAGAACTGACCCTGTCGCAAGTACTAATACTGAGCAAATAGCAAGTACTACTAGTACATAGAGCAGTACAAACACAAATTTTTATTATCAAAACATACACATACATATTTTATTTCAAAATACGATATTTCAAACAAATATACCAACAAATAACAGAGTTATTACATTTTCAAATATGTTGGTAGAAATGCAGAAAAATGCTTGGGATGCTCTGTGCGGTTCGACCTATAACCTCAGGTAAACAAGGGGTCAAGCAAGATTGAATATATAGCTTATAATATCATGATATATTTCTTGTATGGTTTCTACTTTGAGTGTACTCATCCAATCATGTTTGTGTTAGCGAACGTATTCTAGGACTAATGGAATCGTTATATTTTCTCTATTTTAGTTCAGATGGTAACTAGAGAGGTATGAAGTAGGATATATAGGAGATAGATATACATAGAAACATTAGGACTTCGCAGAGTGTTTGTTAGAGCTTAATTTGCATAATTTCTTACTTAGTCTCTTCCCTTATCTCGTGGGTCACAGAGATCACTTAATTTGCATAATTTCTTATTTAGTCTCTTCCCTATGTCGTGGGTCGCAGAGATCACATAATTTGCTTACTTTCTTATTTAGTCTATTCCCTTATGTTGTGGGTCGCAGAGATCACTTAATTTGCTTACTTTCTTATTTAGTCTCTTCCCTTATGTCGTGGGTCGCAGAGATCACTTAGTTTGCTTACTTTCTTATATCTTTCCTATGTCGTGGGTCGAGAGATCACTTAATTTGCTTACTTTTATTAATCTTTCCCTTATGTCGTGGGTCGCAGAGATCACTTATTTGCTTACTTTCTTATTTAGTCTCTTCCCCTTATGTCGTGGGTCGCAGAGATCACTTAATTTGCTTACTTTCTTACTTAATCTCTTCCCTTATGTCGTGGGTCGCAGAGATCATTTAATTTGCTTACTTTCTTACTTAATCTCTTCCCTTATGTCGTGGGTCGCAGAGATCACTTAATTTGCTTACTTTCTTACTTAATCTCTTCCCTTATGTCGTGGGTCGCAGAGATCACTTAATTTGCTTACTTTCTTATTAATCTATTCCCTTATGTTGTGGGTCGCAGAGATCACTTAGTTTGCTTACTTTCTTATTTAATCTCTTCCCTTATGTCGTGGGTCGCAGAGATCACTTAATTTGCTTACTTTCTTACTTAGTCTCTTCCCTTATGCGTGGGTCGCAGAGATCACTTAATTTGCTTACTTTCTTACTTAGTCTCTTCCCTTATGTCGTGGGTCGCAGAGATCACTTAATTTGTTTATGAACCGTAATCTTTCCCGAGGAATGCTTGGTATTATTGTTATGTTATGTTATGCTATCGACGTCATGGCACATTGGGCATTCCCATTCGTGCTCTGTCCTCCGTTGCAGCAGCCATCCCAAAGTCCATTTGCTCACAGTACCCATGAGAAGTTGATTACTATATCTTATCTCTCTACCACGAAGACGACACTGTCTGGCATGTCCAAACTTAACGCCTAATTCTCGAACTCGTTCCAGTGTCTGAGACCCGCCCATGTCACACAATTGAGAGCGTACCGCATTGATGATATCGGCTCTGTCCATGCTTCTGCCCACTTGAGTCGGGGCACTGTTTGCAAAAGAGTCAGCACGCTCGTTACCCCGCACTCCAGTATGTCCAGGCGTGTACAGCCAAGTCATTTTCTTGAGATGTGATCTCCGAATGATATCCACCCATTCCACACGCATACTTCCAGATTCAATCAGTTGAAGCATATGCATCGAGTCTGATATGATGATCGTATGGGTAATCTGTTGCTCAGCCACCCATGACAGAGCCCTGGAGGCAGTGGTGATCTCCATAGTCATGCTCGATGTCGTTGTCTCGAAAGGCCCGCAGTCCTCATGAAGTGTGCGACCGTTTCGTTGTGCTGAGTAAGCCCACGATGATCTGGTGCCACGCTTGACAGAGCCATCGGTGTAGATAATGATATCACCTGGGTGGGAGTGCTGATCCACGAGTGCAAGAATTTCCGCATTGACGACGCCCGGGGCCATTCTCTACAGCGGCGTCCAAGTGTGCTGATAACCCTGGCGTAAGCAGTCATATCCTCTGATATAGGCATCCATTCGTCACCGTGCCTCAGCTCATCTAGAGTACAGACCTATTTAATAACATCCTCTGCCTCGGCCATCCAGGATCGACCTCTCTTCAATCGCCTTCCCTTGTTCTCAATTATGGATTTGTGCAGAGGATGATTTGTGTCCGCAGAAACTCTCAGATACGCTTTTACCTGTGCGACTTTGTGTCTCGTGGCTATCGTTGGCAATCCAAGGACATAGCGCATTGCCTCACAAGAAGTGTCACCTGTGCAACCGAGTATAAGCCTCATCGCTTCATTTTGGATCCTTTCTAACTTATCCAGCGATGTTCTGCTTACTGTTAGAAGACCAAGGCCATAGTCCACCACGCTCAGCACTAGTCCCTGATAAAGAAAAGTAGCAGGCGTTGTTCAATATCCGCCTCGCCATAACTTTGAGAGCGGTTAGCCCTTTTCTTGCCTTTATGATTACGTTCTCAACATGGCTCTTAAATGACAGGCTTCAGTCAACTGTTATTCCAAGATACTTTAGTGTTTCGTTTCTGTCAATGTCTTTGTTACACATGCTGACAACTGGGGTAGGTGTCTTTACTATGTGAGTGTTAAGAGAGAACCATGTTAGAGAGGCCTTTGCTGGGTTCACATTCGCTTCGAATTCATTGCACCAGTCACCAATCCTATTCAGTTCACACTGTAATGCAGATGCGATCTCGTTTCTGTCCTTGCCCATGCGATACACCAGAATATCATCGGCGTACGACATTGTTCTGCCAACTCCGACCCTTTGTGTGCTGGTTACCCCGACGGTGTATACATTGAAAAGGACTGGCGAGAGTGGTGATCCCTGTGGAAGGCTCATTAGGACCTGTTGTGGTTGTGATGCCCATGAACCGCAACGCATTGATAACGTGCGCTCAAAAGGTGCAGCAGCAATCCACTTGACCAAGCGTGTTTCCACCTGCATATCCATCAATAACTGCATAAGTAAGGTGTAAGAGACATTGTTATATGCGTCCTGCAAATCAATGGCGGCTGCTGCCGTTTCCATCCCCATCTGAAACCCTTCATACGCATCATATGCAAAGACCGCTGCATTGCACCAAGTGTCCTTTCCTGGGCGATAGCCGCCTAATACTGAAACTGATCAATAACATTTTTGCCATAAACCCAGATCTTTCGTGTACCTGCATTTTTACGATGACCCGGACATAGATAATTATTTATTAACCTGATGTGCATAATCACCATGTCTTGTATGAACGATCATGTGTGCTTTGCTATATATATATCCCTGCATGCAGTGCTGGATTAAGCCAGCGTGGGGCTTGTAGCATATGTTACTAAGAGGAACGCTGTTTTAGTCAGAATTTTCACTTTGGCCTCAATATCTGAAAATTGAGGCCCTTAAAAATATTTAAACCGAAATTTTAGGAGCTAAACATTTTCTGCTCTAGACGCGGGGCCTCCAGAAACGCGGGGCCCGTAGCATTTGCTACTTCTGCTATAGGGCTAATCCGGCACTGCCTGTCTTCTGTTAATGTAAATATTTCGATAGCGAAGCGATAATAATGTGTGTTAGCGATATCATCGTATATGGTAACTACACTTGTATATATACTTCATAAAACGTTCAGAAACACTTCATGAAATAGTACAAGTCCTGACAAACGAATTTCCACTGAATTAAAGTGCAAACTTAGAAACCATGACCTCTGACACTGTATTTAACCTAGAATTATAATTTAATTTTCCACATAATCTGTTCAATTTTGAAGTGTTTATTTGGTGAAGTTTTCAAACCTGTCTGCTTGTTTCAGTCACACGAAATTAAACTTTTTCTTTTCTTTGCTGTCTTGGCTATTAATCTAATTTTGTCATTTTTTTCAATAATCTTTCGAGCGCTTATAGAAAAAGAATTATTTTCTTTCGCTATATTGTCATTATTATTTAGTAAGAATCAAGAATTCAAACAATAACAAAATATGAAGTCGTTTGAAAATATTCAGTTTGCAATTATACTACATCAATGTGTAATTTCCATTTTATTGTTGTGTATTCAGTTGGTAATTATAGTACGTACATCATTGTGTAATTTGCATTTTATTGCTGTGTATTCAGTTGGTAATTATAGTACGTACATCATTGTGTAATTTGCATTTTATTGTTGTGTATTCAGTTGGTAATTATAGTACGTACATCATTGTGTAATTTGCATTTCATTGCTGTGAATTCAGTTGGTAATTATAGTACGTACATTAATGTGTAATTTGCATTTTATTGATATGTATATCAGTAGGCGCAAGAGTAGGAAACAGCGCTTTGAGAAACTGAAATAAAGAGAAAGAGAGAGAGAGAGAGAGAGAGATGTGTTTTGAAATTTGTTACTGTACTATATAAAAATATATGACAATTTTCTCAAGAAGGGAACTATTAATATGTACAATTGCTGTAACGAGAATTGTAATTATTAATGACTACATTAACAAGCATTATGCTACATCCACTGTCTTGTGGAGAGGGGCTCGGGAGAGCTAAAGGCTAGGGGAGTAAACCCTGATCGAAAATCCCCACTGCCTTGTGGGTTAGCACGGTAATGCAGAGGGCTAGAGGAGTGAACCTTGAAAAAAATCCGGAGGAGGGACCCTAAGGCAGTTGATGGTTAAATGTGTATTCCTTGCCGTCTTCTGGCATCTCCTGCAAACCCTGCAATCTAGCTCTCAAATTATTTTTGGCTGTCCCAATAAGCTTTTAATTCTGATTCAGATCGTCAATTTCCGAGTCTCTCAGTCTACTTAATTCGACCAGATTAATGAGGTTTTCTTGAAACACCTCGCTTTTTGGAAACTACCAAATGAGAAAATAAATAATGATGAGAAGTTATTTGATATCTTCTTTGAGAAATAAGGAAACATGATTCAGTTGGTGCATAATCGCCATTGTCTGTTGGTATAGTACATATTTTCACATCATCGCTTATGTCTGTCGGTATAGTTCAAATTGTCATAGGATCGCCATTGTCTGTCGGTGTAGTATACATTGTCACATGCTCGCTAATGTTTGTCGGTAAAGTACACATTGTCACATAATCACCATTGTCTGTCTGTATAGTACACATTGTCACATGATTGCCATTGTTTGTCTGTATAGTACACATTGTCACATGATCACCACTGTATATCGGTAGAGTACACATTGTCACATGATCACTACTGTCTGTCGGTAAAGTACACACTGTCACAAGATCGCCATTGTCTGTCGGTATAGTGCACACTGTCCCGGGATCGTCATTGTCTGTCGCCACAGTATATATTGTCACATGATCACCAATGTCTGACGGTATAGTGTGATTAGATCAAACCTTCGTCTTTTTCATCAATGTCCATAAAACTTCAACCTCTCTGACTTATTCTTATACTGTTAGTCTTTCCACATGTATCATCTGTACTTCCTACACGTTAATCCTTCTATAGTTTCTAATAAAGTACCTATTTTTTTATGTTGTACCGTTACTTCTTAAGAGTGTTTCCATAACATCAAACTTTCTTTCATAAACCTCCGACTGCATAGTTTTATACTTTCTACATTTCTATATAACTGCATTTCTTATCACTTCTTAAGAGTGTTTCCATAACATCAAACTTTCTCTCATAAACCTCCGACTGCATAGCTTTATACTTTCTACATTTCTATATAACTGCATTTCTTATCACTTCTTAAGATCTAGCAATGAGAATGCAACGGAAACATCTGTTCATGGATATCTTTAGTTTGGTTGTAGTAATCTTATTCACATACTGCGTCTAGACGATAAACTACAGTGCCCACTTTACATTTGTTTTCAACTGTCTAAATGTCTTTTATTTTCATTTATACTCCTGGATAACATAAAAATTGCCAGTAAACATAGACCGGTTCAATGTCTGAAATTATGTATTTGGAAGTTGTCATTAAAAAAAAACTAGATTTGATCAGTAAACGAAACAACACTGTTATTCGTGGTGTTTTCTAATCAAATTAATATAACATTTAGATGTAGATAGACATCTAGACTTACATAGATAATTAAATGGACAGAATTGATGAAACATTAGACGTGATAGACAGAAAAATAGATAGACACATAGATACACATATGAAGAAACTATCTTTATTGATGAGAACTAATATATAAATCTACAGCAAGAAAAAATGAATGAACAGATGAATGTATACGTAAATAAATATAAATATATTCTTCGTGTCCTGTTTGACAGATATCGCTTCGACAAGAGATTTCCTGAGCTGCTGTTCTGCCGTATTTCTGCTAATTTTTGTCCACGTCAAGCTACTCTCTTTCAACTCTATTTTCACAGTT
This sequence comes from Arion vulgaris, assembly GCA_020796225.1. Lineage (NCBI taxonomy): Eukaryota > Metazoa > Mollusca > Gastropoda > Stylommatophora > Arionidae > Arion > Arion vulgaris. The sequence goes on from CM036753.1 coordinate 12,387,157, forward strand.
CATCTCCATGTTTCCTATATTTGCCCAGACCTTCTTTTCCCATCCGCTGTACATCGGTGAGAGGTCTTAGCCATTGTCCCTTACTGGCATACGACAAACATGTATACTCCCCCGTCATCTTCGTCTGTCAATGATGGTCTCCAATGATGCACAGTTTGTTCGGTTTAAAACCTTTTAATTTGATACTATATTTCACCAGAAAATATGCAGGATATATATATATATATAGTGGCGGATCGTGATCATTTTTGTTGGTGGAGCCAGACATTTTTTTCCAGATAAATCATGGTTTTTGGTTGCTATATTTTAATTTATAAAAGAATAAATACATGTTATACATTATTTTTGGTAGGGCACGGCCCTTAATGACGAGCCGCCACTGTAAATATATATATATGAATGCTTAGAGAGAGAGAAAAGGAGAGAGAGCGAAGTAGAAGATACAGATGACACAAATGATGTCACAGTGATAGAAGGAGCGTCAGACACATTGAATTAGAGATATATATTAGATAGATATTAACTGTGATGTGGTGTGAGACGTTTGTTTGTACCTTAAGTAAAAGTACATAGTCTAATTAATGACCAAGTCACAATGAAGGCATCCCTAATCTGTCACCATATTAGTTTTCTCTCTGTAGAGACAGTCCAATAAATCAACCAGTACCTTAGGGAAACCTAACTAAAACTGAGAATTGCGGATTGGATTTAGAAGTGTCGCGTGTTGACGTTTTCAATTCCAACAATAACTCATTGAAACTTACTTGCAGTCTGGCAACATTATTAACCTTCATTGGCCAGAGACTAGTTAAATTGTAAAGTTATTTAAGAGCTGTTTTTCTTATCTTTATATTCTTTGTTGTTATAATGTAGAGAATTGCTTTGCTTTCCTATATATTATTTGCTATGTATTCTTTACAATATTATTTACTTTTACTATATTCTTTGACGATGATGCTCGTCCATCACGGGTGATAATGACCACACAAATTTTCATCCAAGGGAATGTAGTTGCGTTATGTTTGTCTGTGTGCGTGTAGATGACTAGTGAGCCCGATACGGGCTTGAAATGTTCTTGTACAGTGTTGGCAAGGTATACTTGCACTTGTGGGAAGTTTTACTGCCTTTCTTTTTGACGTTCTTGTTCCATCCGTGCTGTTCTACCTGCCTCGCAGGCCGAGGAACCATGTTGAAGAAGTGTACGCCAGGCTGATCTGTCTTGAGCAACATTCTCCCAGTTGTTGACATCTATGCAAAGGATTTCATCGAGTTCTTGAGTGTGTCTTTGAATCGCTTTTTCTGAGCTCCTGTGAGCGTTTACCGCTATGCAGCTCACCATAAAAGAGTCGTTTGGGTATTCTGCAATCTGGCATTCGATCCACATGTCCTGCCCATCGTGACTGGGACTTCAACAAGATTGTATAGATGCTGGGGAGAGCAGCTCTTTTTATGACCTCTGTATCTGGGATCATACCCTGCCATTTGATGTTCATTATTTTTCTAAAGCAGGACTGTATGAAAGTGGTTTAGCTTCCTTGCGTGTCTCTGATACACAGTCCAAGTTTTGCATGCTTGAAGAAGGACTGGGAGCACGACAGCTCGATATACCTTCAGTTTTGTGACTTGGCCAATACCTCATCTGTGCCAGACATTTCTATGTAGTCTGCCAAAGGTGCTGCTAGCTTTAGAGATTCTGGTATTTATTTCATCATCTATGGTGACATTTTAGGACAGTGTGCTTCCAAGATAAGTAAATCTGTCCACTACTTTCAGTTTCCTGCTGCTTGTTCTTCTTTATATATTCTTTTTCACTATATTCTTTACTATATTCTTTACTTACTTATTTTTTCTTATTTGGATTGGAGTATACAATTTCAACTGTTAATTTTCATAGACATTTATTTGGAATTTTCCTCTTGATCTCTTCTACTGTTCTTCACTATATATTCATTACCCTTCGAACTCTGATATTTTCTCGTCACCTCCAGATCAACATGTCTAGCTGTATTTGCAAGTTCTTTCCTGACAGTGTGTTGAAACTCATCGATATTTTTCTCACTCTAATCTACTTATCGTATTATATTTTTGGAAGCATGAATTACTATTATTTGTTCTGGTTGCAAGTCGACGGTGAGAATGTTAGTTAAAAGTGACGTCTCTGTTACTTTACTCTTTCTTTCTCTCTTTTCTCTCTTTTTCCGTTTTCTCTTTCTCTCACTTTCGTTTTCTCTTTCTTTTCATATTTATTTTTAAATTTATTTTTGCATCTTTTCTTTCTCTCTCTCTTTCCCTCCTACTTTCTTTCTGTGTCTTTCTCTTCATCTCCCCCTCTCTCTTTCCTCACTCTCTCTCTCTCTCTCTTCTAGTATAAGTTTTTATTAAAGAAGACAAAAAGAAGACTCTCTTGCGTTCCCGATTATATGTATATATATATATACAACAGACGGATAGCACATACGTTCATGAATCATGTCATTTACATCTAGGACATAAACATAAAGCATATAATACATTTATATTTGGATGGACTTCTGTAACAGTTAGATAATACATTTATATTGGGATGGGACTTCTGTGAACAGTTAGATAATACATTTATATTGGGATATGACTTCTGTGAACAGTTAGATAATACATTTATATTGGGATGGGACTTCTGTGAACAGTTAGATAATACATTTATATTGGGATGGGACTTCTGTGAACAGTTAGATAATACATTTATATTGGGATGGGACTTCTGTGAACAGTTAGATAATACATTTATATTGGGATATGACTTCTGTGAACAGTTAGATAATACATTTATATTGGGATGGGACTTGTGTGAACAGTTAGATAATACATTTATATTGGGATGGGACTTGTGTGAACAGTTAGATAATACATTTATATTGGGATGGGACTTCTGTGAACAGTTAGATAATACATTTATATTGGGATGGGACTTCTGTGAACAGTTAGATAATACATTTATATTGGGATGGGACTTCTGTGAACAGTTAGATAATACATTTATATTGGGATATGACTTCTGTGAACAGTTAGATAATACATTTATATTGGGATGGGACTTCTGTGAACAGTTAGATAATACATTTATATTGGGATGGGACTTCTGTGAACAGTTAGATAATACATTTATATTGGGATGGGACTTCTGTGAACAGTTAGATAATACATTTATATTGGGATATGACTTCTGTGAACAGTTAGATAATACATTTATATTGGGATAGGACTTCTGTGAACAGTTAGATAATACATTTATATTGGGATATGACTTCTGTGAACAGTTAGATAATACATTTATATTGGGATGGGACTTCTGTGAACAGTTAGATAATACATTTATATTGGGATATGACTTCTGTGAACAGTTAGATAATACATTTATATTGGGATATGACTTCTGTGAACAGTTAGATAATACATTTATATTGGGATATGACTTCTGTGAACAGTTAGATAATACATTTATATTGGGATATGACTTCTGTGAACAGTTAGATAATACATTTATATTGGGATATGACTTCTGTGAACAGTTAAATAATACATTTATATTGGGATATGACTTCTGTGAACAGTTAGATAATACATTTATATTGGGATGGGACTTCTGTGAACAGTTAGATAATACATTTATATTGGGATATGACTTCTGTGAACAGTTAGATAATACATTTATATTGGGATGGGACTTCTGTGAACAGTTAGATAATACATTTATATTGGGATAGGACTTCTGTGAACAGTTAGATAATACATTAAATTGGGATATGTCTTCTGTGACCAGTTAGATAATACATTTATATTGGGATATGACTTCTGTGAACAGTTAGATAATACATTAAATTGGGATATGTCTTCTGTGAACAGTTAGATAATACATTTATATTGGGATAGGACTTCTGTGAACAGTTAGATAATACATTAAATTGGGATATGTCTTCTGTGAACAGTTAGATAATACATTTATATTGGGATGGGACTTCTGTGAACAGTTAGATAATACATTTATATTGGGATATGACTTCTGTGAACAGTTAGATAATACATTTATATTGGGATGGGACTTCTGTGAACAGTTAGATAATACATTTATATTGGGATATGACTTCTGTGAACAGTTAGATAATACATTTATATTGGGATATGACTTCTGTGAACAGTTAGATAATACATTTATATTGGGATAGGACTTCTGTGAACAGTTAGATAATACATTTATATTGGGATATGACTTCTGTGAACAGTTAGATAATACATTGGGGGACTGCCTAGAGTAGTTGATAGTAGCTCGGCCTGCTAGCTGTGAGACGTCTCATAGCTCGGGTTCGAACCTACTGTCCGGCATTTGTTCGAGTCCCTGGTCTTACTCAGGACGATAACGTGAGTACCTCTGAAGTCGGAGAAAATCTGCCTGTATGGCGAGGAATACTAATTACGAGTACATTGAGCACACGGCTGCCAGTGTAAAGTAATTTACAATGTGCACGCTGCTGCCATTGTAAGAAATTGGAAAAACAGATTTTCACGCAAAAATTAGTTTCAGAGATGAAACTTCGTCTGAGTTGAAAGCGGACAGAAAAAAAAAAAAAAAAAAAAAAGATAATACATTTATATTGGGATATGACTTCTGTGAACAGTTAGATAATACATTTATATTGGGATATGACTTCTGTGAACAGTTAGATAATACATTTATATTGGGATATGACTTCTGTGAACAGTTAGATAATACAGTCACCACAACGAAGGTTAGCTAATACTGCTGGCAACCTAAACAGTTTCGACGTATATGTATCCACTACGTCCATATAGCTCTCTGTCCCTTTCATCTAGATAAAAATGCCAGCAGTAGTACACTCACACTTTCAATAATATCAGTGATGTATTTTGGTCCTTGATACAATGTGATCTACACTTGTATAATAATGTACTTGCTGCTGTAAATATCAGTGTTGTATTCTGGTGCTTGAGACAAGGTGTGCTACACTTGTATAATAATGTACTCGCTGCTGTAAATATCAGTATTGTATTCTGGTCCTTGAGACAAGGTGTTCTACAATCTGAGAACTTAATGTTCTATATCAGTATTGTATTCTGGTGCTTGAGACAAGGTGTGCTACACTTGTATAATAATGTACTTGCTGCTGTAAATATCAGTATTGTATTCTGGTGCTTGAGACAAGGTGTGCTACACTTGTATAATAATGTACTTGCTGCTGTAAATATCAGTATTGTATTCTGGTGCTTGAGACAAGGTGTGCTACACTTGTATAATAATGTACTTGCTGCTGTAAATATCAGTATTGTATTCTGGTGCTTGAGACAAGGTGTGCTACACTTGTACAATAATGTACTTGCTGCTGTAAATATCAGTGTTGTATTCTGGTGCTTGAGACAAGGTGTGCTACACTTGTATAATAATGTACTTGCTGCTGTAAATATCAGTATTGTATTCTGGTGCTTGAGACAAGGTGTGCTACACTTGTATAATAATGTACTTGCTGCTGTAAATATCAGTATTGTATTCTGGTGATTGAGACAAGGTGTGCTACACTTGTATAATAATGTACTTGCTGCTGTAAATATCAGTATTGTATTCTGGTCCTTGAGACAAGGTGTGCTACAATCTGAGAACTTAATGTTCTATATCAGTATTGTATTATGGTCCTTGAGACAAGGTGTACTACAATCTGAGAACTTAATGTTCTATATCAGAGATATTCAACGTTTCTATATATTGGGGCACATCTTACTAATAACTATGGAGACGCAGGCGCCATGTGACAGTTCAATAATAATAATACTAATAACAATAAAACTGAGGAAACTCCCTATCAGCATCACGAGAAAGGCTTTCCAATGGAACCCCCAGGACAATAGAGGTAAGGGAAGACACAGGAACAAGTGCGATGGAGTTGGAGACGAAATGGGAGAGAGTGGAGAGATCTGGAAAAGATAACCTTGGATAGGAGGGCTTGGAAGCAGTGTTGCCAATCTAGCTTTTTTAAATTCTAGACCTAGCATTATTTTTGCGCGTTAGCATTACAAATTTTGATCTAGCAGGAAATCTAGCATTAAAATAAAATTAGTTAGTAGCCTATTTTTTAGCATTTTTTTTAGTTTGGTACATAAACCCTGAAAATCACAAAAACAAAACACATATATTTTTCTACAGCGAGATCCAGGTAATTATTGTGCTGCATCATTGCCAATGAGATTTTGGTAAGTGAGACTTATAAATGGTTTTCTAAGAGTTCACTGAGACAAATTTCTTACAGTCAACTTTACCAGAGCATTAATGATAAGGAACCACTAAAGATCTTAAATTCTTGTGCAACCAGGTGATTAGCAATTGAACCAGCAATTAGCAGAATTTAAGTTAGTGGATTGAATTGCAAACTCATTTTCAATTAACAAGTTCTAATGAAAAATGTTACATCATCACTTTACTGTATGAAATGTATTGCGACTTTCAGAATGAGTTATTTATTTTATTTTTACATTCAATTCTAAAACATGTTCAAGAAGTGAACAAACTTTTTGAATCAAATACTGCTGATAAAACAACATTGCTTTCTGAGCTATCTCTTCTTATTACATCTATTGCTAAAATGTTAGCACTTCCAACAAGCAACATTGATCCTCTTGATCTTAACCCTAACATGTTAGAAACTTCTAACACGCTTAACACTGATCCTCTTTCATAACACTAAATGTTAGACTTCCAACAAGCAACATTGATCCTCTTGATCCTAACACTAACATGTTAGTACTGCCAACAAGTAACATTGATCCTCTTGATCCTAACACTAATAACATTGAATAATGTCTGGATTCAAATCCACAGTTGGATTCTAGATTTGAGAAAAGGCTTAGAGAAATGATAATTAGTAAAATAAATGCAAGCTTCCCAAGTAACTCACATCGCAAAATGGCACAAAACTTTTCGATTAGCCTGTACAAAGAGCTGCATAATCGTCTGCCAGAAAACATTGATATTTTGAAGAATATAAGCTTGTTCTCAGTACAAAATACATTGACACATATTAAGAAACCTATTATTCCCTGCTAGAATTATTTCATTTCGATGAAGAAATGAAGTCATCAATAGAGATTCAATACAACAGCATACATTTGGTTAAATGGACTGATATTGCTACTGAAAGATTTTGGTCTGAAATTTTCAATTATACAGATTCTTCGGGAGGTAACCCTTTCAAAGAAGTTGCAACTTTTTCCTAAGTTTATTAATTTTGCCACATTCTAATGCTGAAGTGGAACGGTTATTCAGCAGCATGAATATCGTAAAAAATAAAATGAGAAACAAAATGCAGCTGCCCATGCTTTCAGCAATTCTTGCAGTAAAATATGGCTTAAAGAGGCATAATAAATGCTGCGAAAACTTTGAATTGCCTAAAGATGTCACCTCCAAAATTGGAACAATTGACTCAACAAAATATGACCCAACAAAAACTTCAGAAGATGTGCATTCCAATTGCTCAAAGGCTCCAGAAGATGCATGACTTCTCAAATTACGATGAAATACTATTCGAGCTGTAATTAATGCAACACAAATAGAAAGTAGAATTGTTTTTCTTCATTTTTTCTAGCATTAAAAATATTTCTAACATTTTCTAGCATTTTTGTTTCTGAAATCTAGCATTAAAATCCGATTTACTTTTGACAACCCTTCTTGGAAGTCCTTGGTTGCGGATCTATCCTCTCTAGGGGCTAAAGAGAAGAAAAGAAGATAATAATAAAGTAAACTAATAGTAACATGGATAAACAAAATAATAATAGATGAAAACTTAACCCTGACAAGTTTATTTTTTTTAATGTCGTGATAAAACAACAACAAAAAACCAACCAGAATGATACTGTTATTCAGAAACACATTTTTTCCCTTGAAATTCTGATTAACGTTAAAGGCTGAGAAGTTAAATAGGGCGCCAGGGATGTCTCAAACAGGCGCCATGGCGCACACAGATACCTCGTTGGACAGCGCTGCTGCTGTATACAATCAATGTTTCTAAAATCACTTTCAGACAGTACAGGTAGTAATACTTTTATTACTATAGTTATATAATATTTGGTAATAGCTGTTTAATCTTAGTTATATTTTTAGTAAAATGGTTTATAGTTAAAGAAAACTATATCAATCTTTTAATACATCTAATACATGTAATGTAGAGCAATTTTGAAACATGATCACTTTGTAAATTGGTTTTTTTTTCTGCCGTTTATCTTCATTCACAAAATTTCAATGACTAACTCACAAAATCTTTCAAGCTTAATTCTTGAACTTTAAAAAAATAGAGATTAGTCTGAAGCCATTAAATGAAGCCACACAATGTCATTACATGCAGTATGTTTTCATAATTTCTGGATGAGAATTTATCTGTTCGAAGTGTGTGCTCATCTACAGTTGCATAAAAATAGTAGAAATTTAATTTGAAAATGTATAAAATACATTCCAAACTATATTGCACTAATAGAATATATGCTCTCCCCAAAGTAAATAAATGTGTGTGCACACTTATTTAAGTACAAAACAAAACTCTGTATAATTTAACTGAGTTCTGAATTGCTAACTCAAAATGCTAGTTATTATTGGATCTTGATTAATTAAACCCATGAAGTCACTGTCTCTCTCACATGATAAAATGAAATATAGTAATGAGTGCTGAATTCTCGCAGCACACAAGTAAAGTCACACTCCATATTTGTGTAAGCTCTATAATAAGTTTCTCACTTACATCCATAATAAAGCATCAGTTATTTACACAACATTATCAACACTTTCTTGAAAAATTTTATTATAATTTCAAAATCATGTATTGTTTAAATAATGCAAATACTAATGACATTCTATTGAAAAATACATTGTGGGGGTTCACTTAGGCGAGTTAGAATTATAATAACACACTGCGTAGAGACTTCATTTCCCAAGTCTCTAATCCTATACTTTAATATTCACAAGCTTATTGCATTCTTAAGTAGCAAGTCTAACAATGAACGCATGCAGAAAGAAACTGTTAAGCTTAACTTATTTATTGATGATTTCGCTTCAGACTTGATGATGATGGTATTCCGTTAGTCTCCAGTGATAAAGATGTGACATCCATTGAATAGGGCGGGTTGAGAGTGGGTGCTGTGCAAGCTGTTGTTCTCTTGTCAAAACACGTAATCACAAAGTACTGTAGTTTTACAAATTACAAAAACAATGACAAAATACAGCAACGTTTCGTCTAACAAGGCCTTTATCAAGCAAACGAACAACAGGAGTGACAAATTAAAAAAATAAATGGACGACCAAATACAAACGTTTCTAATGAAAATCTGGGAATAAATACGAATAACGAAATAAATGTAACACAAAAAAACACACATAAAAACTAGAGATAAACGGAAGAGAAACAATGAAAAATCTAGTAAATATATAACTTGAATACATGCAACATATACACATATAGATTACAAGGCATGGAAGAGAAAGTACTAAGAAGCATAGGAATGTAATACGTTGAGCCCACGTGGTCGCAAGGTACCATACAAAGAAATCAACCGATTCTCCAGAGCAAATCGACTGCGATCATCCGAGGAACATGATCGGATGGCTGTGACTTGGACATCGTGAGCTCCTAAATGGCCAGTATCATTGAAATGGGTGGCTACAAGGGTCACAGAGCATTGGCGTATGTCGCGCAAGCGTTGGGCGAATCGTTCACTGAGCCTCTTGCCTGTCTCGCCGATATAAGCCTTGTTACACCGCTTACAGATAATGGCATAGATAAGATTACGGGACTCGCATGTGAAACCATCGTCAATAAGAAACGTGGCTAAAGGAAAAAATACAGTACGCGTCTGTATCACATAAGCACACATGTTGCAACGCCGACGGTCACAATGGACAGTGCCAAAATGAGACTGGATATTGGAATTAAGGCGACTGTGTACCAACATATCCTTAAGACTTCTGTCCCGTCTGTAAGCCACCAAAGGATAGTTGGGGAAGACAGAACGGGTCTCATGATCTGACTTAAGGATAGACAGATGACGGAATAAAACATTTTTCACCGGTGAACTATGGGGGTGGAAAGTTAAGATAAGTTTTACTCTGTGAGAGTTAGTAGTCCTATGCTGGCTGGTAAGGGTCTGCTGGCGAGTGATTTTCTGAACTTGATGCATAGCCGAGACAAGCACCCTCTCCGGGTATAGGCGGCTACGAAAGAAATGAAGCATCTCGCGAGCTCTCTCAAGAAAATCATCATCCTCAGCACGAAGGCGCAAGAGCTGCGAGAATGGCAAAGAGTCACGACAAGCCTGGGGATGGGAAGAAGTATAAAGGAGAAAACTATGTGCATCAGTAGGCTTGTAATATACTCATGTAGTGATAGTGGATAGGCGTAAGGTGATAGTAATGTCGAGAAAGTTGACACAAGTAGTGGAGATGTGAGAAGTAAAACGAATAGAAGGGTTGAAAACATTAATGAAATTAATGAAGCATGACAAATCGGCTTCAGGCATATCAGTAATGCCAATACAGTCATCAATGTATCTGTGATAGACAGACGGAAGGGGCCATCATATGTAGTCCATACTAGGTGTTCAAGAGAACCCATGAATAGACAAGCATAACTAGGTCCTATTTTAGTACCCATGGCAACCCCACTGATCTGCTCAAAGAATTGGTCATTAAACTGGAAGGAGTTTAGAGTGAGAATTAGTTCCGCAAGACAAAGGAGAGCAGAAGTTGACACAAGTGGATTAGTTCTCCAATTGAGAAAGAACTTGAGAGCTTTAAGGCCGTTAGGATGAGGTATAGAAGTGTACAATGAGCACACATCAAGGAGGAAGAGACGGTAGGTTCTCTCGGGTAGCAACTCAATGGAAGAAAAGACAGACAAAGCGTGATTCGTATCTTTCAAAAATGACGGGAGTGTGGTAACTATGGGATTAAAGATGTTATCAAGAAATTCGGAGATGTGTTCCGTACTGCAAGAGCAAGCAAAAACGACAGGCTTCCCAGGATTGTGGAGTTTATGAAATTTGGGGAGCATATAAAAGTCGGGTTTGCCCAAACAGCTATCGATCACACAGAGTGATGATGCACTAGTAGGAAGGTCGTTCGTGATAATTAAGTTCTTAATGACTTCACGAACCTTATTATTATTAGACAGACAGAGTGACATCAGTAGGGCTGGCTTTATAAAACTGAGTGTCACGCAGTTGGTAATGACCTTCCTGAAGGTAAAGGTCTTTGTTCTCTTGTCACACTTTATGCCAGTGACATGATTTACATCGGACTCATCAGTTTTTCAGAACACATTTTCCCAACAGCAGAACTCTAGATTAATAATTTGTTATACCAATTGATTGGTTGCTTAACGTACTTGGGAATCATCATCGATAGCAGCTTTTTATGACAAACACGGATAGACAAAGCTGGAAGTAGAGTCAGGTAGAGAATGGAGGTTAATGAACCAATCAGCTGGCATCTTCTAAATGACTTTGAAAAAGCTTTACACTGGAAAAGTCAGACCATTGCTTGAGTATGGCATTGCAGCCTAGGCCACAATCTCTAAGATACAATAAAACATTTTCAGTGCCATCCATTTAAGTTAGCCTGGATTTGTCTCTCCATGAAGCATTTCTGAAAATGGCAACATAGAAGATCACCATTAAAAATGCACAATGATACTCCCTCTCCCCATCCATTGCAGATTATAAATCTAAAATAAAGATCCATTTAACACAGATGAATACAAGCAACGTCGATTGAGTTGTCAAAGTGTCACTGAATACAAAGACTGAGCTGTCTCAAGGACTCCGGGTACAGATTTGATTTCTGAGTTTTATCCCAAAAGTTTATCCTGTGAAAGAGCATAGTGAAAGAGCATAGTCTGAAATGACATTAAGACAGCTGGTGTGCACGAGTTTTGTCTGTGAAAGAACATAACATTAAGACAGCTGGTGTATGCGAGTTTATCCTTCCAACAAGGTTCATATCTGAAAATAGTCAATACAAGAAGGAAATTGTGAACCAAACTAAGCTCAATTACATTAATTATATCCAGATCAGTCTTACATTACATCTGTTATACGTGTGGTATGATGTCCCCGACTCTAGTTACCTTATTACTTTGCGAAATCGAAATGTCAGGTCCATGTAAAGGTTACCTTGTTGAAGAAGTAATGACACGGAATCATATTCTGGTCCAATGTTACCTTAATGATACTTCAGTTTGAAACAGAAAAATGTCTTCAAGGATTGGTCTGTATTTGTTAATGTTAGATAATTTAGTAGTTAGTAGCCATATTATTAGGGTTATAGTATTAATTGAGGCACAGGATTGAACTGAGTGGGGAGTTTTGGTCTTTGCCTTATGTGCCCTTGACTTGAAGTGGATTGATCATGTCCTATTGTTTTATATTACAGCGCTTGTGTATGTATGTATGTGTCTGCCCAGCGTGTTCGTAGCGCGTTGGAGGACGGGTGAGAAGCCCCCTGTGAGTGCGGTTCAATTCCGCGGCCTGGCAGAAAAGCAACATGTTCTCCAAATTTACGATGTTTGGGGCACAGAACCGAAGGGTTACGATGTCCATGGCACCGAGCCGAAGAGCTGAAAGCTCAAGTGATTCTGGATCGGAAAAAATGTATGTGTCTTTGTATGTATGTATGTATGTATGTTTGTCGATTGCTTTGGAAAGCTCCAACTCTGGGGGTTCGGTATCCAGCTCGGTTAGTTCATGATGGTTCGGTATGATCTGATCGAGGACTGGGTGTGCTGGTTTCTCCACAGAGTAAAGATTTGAATAGTGTTCCACCCATCTTTCGAGCTGTTTGGTCATATCTGTTATTGGCTCACCTGTTTCCGATCTTAGTGGTGCAATTTTTGTTATGTTTGGTCCCAGAGCTACTGTGATATTTTCGTACATTATCTTTGTGCTGCCCATATCTGCAGCATTTTGTATCGCAGAACATAGATTTGACCAGTATTCATTTGCACACCTCCTTGACTCTCGTTGCAATACTGATTGTGTGTGCTGAAGACGGTCCTTTGAACTTTGCGAGGTTTCTTTTGTAATTTATTAGGGCTTTTTCTTTTCCTCAAGTAGGGGGCTTAGGGTTGTTTCATTTTGTTCGACCCAGTCTTTGTTGGAGAATTTCTTGGTGCCAAAGGAATCAATGGCAAAGTGATATATGTTAGATTTTAGAATGTTCCACTTTTCGTCTTCGCTACATTCTCCCATTTCATATGGCTCAGAAACATGGACAGCCTACTCAAGACACGAGAGGAGACTTAACATCTTTCACCTTCGATGTCTCCGCAAGATTATGAACATCAGGTGGTACGACAAGATAACCAACTCTGAAGTACTGCAACGTGCAAACCTGCCTTCCATCATGGACATGCTCAGCAGTAGACGACTAAGATGGTTGGGGCATGTGAAAAGAATTGAAACTTATCGCATACCAAAACAAATGTTGTTCTGTGAACTTTCGGAGGAAAAGAGGCACCAGGGCAGACCACTGCTCAGATATAAAGATGTCTGCAAAGCCTCAATGAAGAACTTTTCTATAGGTCATAGCACATGAGAAAGACTAGCTGATGACAGAGTTGTGTTGAAAGCCAAATTACGAAAGGGCACATAGTCTTTTGAGAAGAGACTTATGTATGAGCTGAACGACAAGAGAGAAAAGCGAAAACTCGGAAGTTGTCACAGTAAAGCACTTGCCAATTGACCGACTGTAAAGACGAAAAAGGCCATATATGTGTGTATGTGCATGTGTATGTATATATGTATCTGTATGTGTGTGTGGATGTATGTATGTATATATATATATATATATATATATATATATATATATATGTATGTATGCTTATTGGCTTACAAAATTAAGAGGCTGACTTAGTTAGTTACCATACTTTCACTTCGCTGGCCTAGACACTTCCTCGAGTAATCTGTCACGAGACTAAGACAGAGAGAGAAAGATAGATAGAGAGACAGATAGAGAGACAGACAAACACACAGCCAGACACAGAGATAGACACATATACAGATAGACAACAAACTGACTGACAGACAGAGATACTGAAATACAGACAAATAGACAGACAGACAGTTGTACTATATATGAATGAATGCTGATTCTTTTGTTCCCCAAAAAAAAAAAAACAGGTTATGTCTCCTGTTTGAACACGCCATTGCTAAATATATTATTTATACTTGTAACCGTTTCTTAGAGTGAAGACTAATATAGAACTGTTTTTAATTGTGACTCTTCACTGAGCACACACATTTCTAGCATCCAAAAATATGTACCCAGGGTGAGTAAACAAGTCTCTGACTTTCGCTAATGTAATTATGCTGACCAAACCAAATCTGGACTACATTTTCCTGTCTGAGTGTTGATCATATAAAACTGTGACTAATTGTAGTTATGTGGTTCATGCTTAGTTTATTTTACCCGTGAATCACTTGACAGAATACTAGACAACATTGGCTAGCTGGAATCAAATTGAGTCAGAGATACTAGACAACATTAGCTGGAGATCACTTGACAGAATACTAGACAACATTGGCTAGAGATCATTTGACAGAATACTAGACAACATTGGCTAGAGATCATTTGACAGAATACTAGACAACATTGGCCGTGGATCACTTGACAGAATACTAGACAACATTGGCTGGAGATCACTTGACAGAATACTAGACAACATTGGCGGAATGTGATATTTTTCGTTAATATGTTTTTCCACTAGTATCACAACTGTGTATTAAGTCACTGACAGGGTTAAACTATTGGGAGTCTTGGCTGGTTGATATTTGCTTTCTTCAAGACTTACGTTTCATTTTGTATTTTTCAAAATTTGCAGTTATTGATTTCATATGTACATACTTGCATTACGAAAAGTCAGGTTAGTTCATTGTCTACTTGAACTAACGTGAGTTGGCGTACTTCAGTAGTAGTGTATGCGATTTAACGAACCAGTGCACATTGGTTCAAATTCCGGTCAAGGGTTTTTTTCTCAAAATGTGCTCAGAAAATACCATGTAAGTGCTCTTAACGTTGACAATTTTGCCTATCGCAAAGCTAACGGATTGACTTAACAGCCTATTGTTTTCGATTTTAAAAGGGCAAAGTTTCCCTTCTTCTTCTTCAACATTTCGCCCCCAAAGAGACATTTCCTTTACTGGAGTTAATTCGAATCATGCATTTCCCTGACATAACCGACATCTGTGAGAACTAATGGCGAGTTTGGTTAACCAACGGACATTTAAACTATAGGAAACAGCAGCAGGCACGAGGTTTTACATGTTTTGTGAATTCACATAAACCTATGAGTCTAGCCAGATTGATGTGAGATCAGTTTAGTAACTAATGTCTACTATCTAGCTTATACGATATTATGGCTAATTGAAATATAGACGTTTCTCTGCTGAGTTTAATATTACAATTATGTCTAGGTGTATCTCTGCTGAGTAGAACATTACATTTGTATACAAATGTATCTCTGCTGAGTTTAACTTTACAAATGTGTCTAGGTGTATCTCTGCTGAGTAGAACATTACATTTGTATATACATGTATCTCTGCTGAGTTTAATTTCACAACTGTGTCTAGGTGTATCTCTGCTGAGTAGAGCATTGCAATTATGTTTGTATCTCTCTTGAGTAGATCATTACATTTGTATATAAATGTATCTCTGTTGAGTTTAACATTACAATTGTGTCTAGTTGTATCTCTGCTGAGTTTAACTTTACAATTGTGTCTAGGTGCATCTCTGCTGAGTAGAACATTACATTTGTATATACATGTATCTCTGCTGAGTAGAACATTACATTTGTATATACATGTATCTCTGCTGAGTTTAACTTTACAATTGTGTCTATGTGTATCTCTGCTGAGTAGAACATTACATTTGTATATAAATGTATCGTCTGTTCAATATGGTGTTTGAAAGATAGACTACGATCAAAGGTTACAACGGTGCAAGCGTGGTCTTGCGGCTCTCAAAGTTATGGTGGCCGCACACCTTGAGCAGAGACTACTTGCCCTTTTGTTCGATCGACTGGTAATGTCAGTGGTAGATTACGGACTCGGAATTCTTACGATATCAAGATCACAATGTGAACGACTCGAACGGGTTCAGAATGAAGGTATGCGTATAGTTCTGGGCTGCACTAGAGATACCCCATTGTGAAGATGAGATATATGCTTGGCCTTCTGTCACTACGCTCCCGTCATGCAATCGCCCAAACCAAGGCATATATGCGGGTTACTTCGGATAAGAGACATCCACTTCACAAGAACACTAATGATGTTAAGGGCACGAGAATCAAGCTTGGCATGTCGTGGATGGCCCAGGCTGAGAGAACGATTGGCCAGGTGACTACGGTTGCGACTCTACCAAAGGGGAAGAATGGATCCCAACAGATGGAAGCATGATGAACTATCTCAACGTTATCATTACTCTTGGAAGAGAATGTAGAGATTGGGGCAACATGAAGGCTGATCTCGCAGTTAAGCAGCTGATAGAAGATAATGCAAGGGATGATGATGTTGTTGTATATACCGATGGGTCGGTTCAACGTGGTGAGAAATCCGGCTGGGGTTTCTTGGCTAATGCGCATGGTAGGGTTGTTGCAGAGCGAAGTGGGGCATACAGGACAACTACTTCTAGTATGAGGATGGAGGTTGAGGCCGTTACTGCTGCCCTCCATTGGATTTCTGGGACTTCATTTACTGGGGCAGTTGTTGTATCTGACTCTCAGTCGATGCTTCACAAGATCCAGAAGGGCAGGTTTCGGTATGAGTGGATGTCGTCTATAGAAGTTTCTAACCTCCAGCGGCTTACGTGGATATACTGTCCTGAGCATGCGGGTGTTTACGGTAATGAGAGAGCGGACAGGCTTGCATCAACAGCATCGATTGTTGGGGAGTTGAAGATGGATAAGGGGATATTCTTCGGTCTCTTCGAGACTCTCTGTTGGATGAGGACACTAAAATCGATGTTGAATCGATCAAGCGATTTAAGCAGTTTGGAATTACCCGTTGTTCAAGTCGAACTGGATGCCTGAGAGGCAGAGTGAGAGGTGTGTTTAATCAGCGAGCCACAGGAACCATCAGTATGCATACTCTTCGATATCTGTTGGGGAGACTGAGCATCTATGGGTTTGCCCGGAGTGCAATGACGTCAGTTTAGTAACCAATAACCAATACCAATATAATGTATCTCTGCTGAGTTTAACTTTACAACTGTGTCTAGGTGTTTCTCTCTTGAGTAGATCATTACATTTGTATATATATGTATCTCTGCTGAGTAGAACATTACAATTGTATATAAATATATCTCTGCTGAGTTGATCACTATCTGTTCTTTCACACGGGATTTAGATGTTTGTTCTTTTGTTAACTTACTTGTGGTTTCTTTCCAAGAACCAAATATGGAGACATGAACCAAGGTAGTATAACATATTAATGTCAAAGAGAATGGTAGGTGGTGGTTGGATGTTCCTTGGTTCCCTTTGTAGATGTTAAGCTACTTTTTTCCAGCAAGTTTTCTCTCATGATATTATCTACTAACACCACTCTTTACTGCCCCTAGGGTTCATGGGAAATATTAACGAGATGTTTGCTTGATAAGGTCATATAATTTACTCTGCCTCCAGTTATGATTATTAATTGGTTTGACACTAAACATCTTCTTTTTCTGGTGTATTTTTATATCAATCTTCTCGTTTTGTTAGACTTGGGTTTTTTTGTTTGTAAATATATATATATAAATAAAGTAATGGAACTCTTTCATACCTCGTGGTATATAGGGCAATACAGTGTTAGGCTTGTATTTTCATTGACCATCGGCACACGATGGATGATGTGGTCAGCATCTGCCGGCCGCATTACTTTCCCAGACCACCAGCCTTGGGAAGCGAGTTCACTAACAAGTACGCTACCGCGGCTCTTATATATATATATATATATGAATGTATGTATAGGTTAATATATATATATATGTATGTATGTATGTAAAATATATATGAAAGTATGTATGTATAGGTATAATATATATATATATCATGTAAGGTATAAATATATATATATATGTATATGTATAGGTATAAATATATATATATGAATGTATGTATAGGGATAATATATATATGTATGTTATGTATAGGTATAAATATAAATATATGTATATATACCTGTTGGTACCTGTCTGTCTGTACATTCCATAGTGTGTGTGTATGTTGTGCTTCAAGTAGGTAAAACTACAACCCATGATGTATATTCATCCACCATCACATTGACCTCCACATTTACTATAGTAGGAACTTGTTCTGTGCAGCTGTTGTGGAGTGTTATGTGGACACTAATGGTAATGTTGGTATCCACAGAGATTGTTACCTATTCGCTGCTAAGATTAATATATGTGGGTCTACATTCTTGCTGAATAACATCTTTGTCACGGTCCGTCCCTTGTTGACTTATCTTCAGTCTATTCCCTTCAATATTCCCTACATCCCATCATGGAGTGAGCGACTTGTGTCAATACTTACTCTGAGATAATCACATGTTCTGGATAGGGATAGTTGAACTCTATTATCCATTGTGGGGAAGTCTAGAACGTATCTCATAGTTGGCAGGACGTGTGACTCTGGTGCACTCAGTGATTTCAAGCATTGCTTCGACTTATATTCTCTCAGGTCCATTTATTTGTGTGGATTGCCAGTACAAAATTTAGAGTGAGTCTGCCGCATGTCTGATTCAGTAAATGTAAAGTTAAGGAGTCAGCCCCTGGAATAATACCATAAGTAGACGTTGTTCAAAGTCGAAGCCGTTTTGGGAATTCCGTTTTCAAAATGGCGACAGAAGGTTGGGTTAGTGATAGATAGCGCTGAATTTAATTCATTTCGTCCTATTTTCAAGTCCTGGTATGCAATTTCCTTCTTATTTCGTATGCAATATACAGCATGTGCTTTGTAAGAATAACGTGTATTCTTGTCAAGCCATATTGCAATAGGATTGCGACCGATTTCATCGATACGCCATGTTCATTATGTGTTGAATTATGTAACCTAGGATTCTCGCTTTCGCGACGAAGTGTGCGAGTCTGGGCTGAGATCTTCTCCAATTCAATAATGTGTCCAATCTATCTCAGTCTACACACACAAACTAGGAATACAATTACCGTTGTTTTACTTGATCTTCACACGAAAACTGCACTGCCACGCATATCAAACATGATCTCCAAGGTTCTGAAATCTGCGAAGAACGATTCCAACAAATATTACATATTGATATATGTCATCATCATGAACTATGAACTATATGTCATCATCATGAACTATGAACTATATGTCATCATCATGAACTATGAACTATATGTCATCATCAGGAACTATGAACTATATGTCATCACTATCATCTAGCTTGTTCCTTTCGGAACTTGGCTCACATGACAGCATCTCTAAGTGTCTTCCTGTCAGGCGTGAGGTGTCCAGCGTCTGCCACAATCAAACTCAACTTATATACGACATCCTGTACCCTTCTTCTCCCGTGTCTTCCTCTTCTTCGTATGTCTGGTATCACGCCCCCGAACATATATATATTCTGTACATTTTCATGCAACCGTTTGATCTTATACTATAGAATGAAGTTAACTAAAGAATACATGAATGAGCACATTGACCATCATTATCTGCTCAGTAGCTATTGTAGATCAACTCAAAAATAGAATCAGGATGTAGTAGAAATGTTTCATTTGTGAACAGAACGAAACAAATCTAATAATGAGCGAATTAACATAAGTAAATATCATATGCATCATTTACATCAGTTATATATATATATATGGGTTATTTCATGTGACGTTCAGTTAGAAGCAAATAAGACGAAATGAAATACAGCCCACGCGCTCGTCAACTGAAACAAAAGCACGAGTATGCAACAACGTAATGCAGGTCACATAAATCTGTAGGGTTGACAAGATAAGAACTGAATGGAGATATTATCACAAAGTGGACACAATGTCTGCTGCTATTTTCGTAGACCTGTCTCAGAACATGTCAAACTAGATCGTGTTCGTTGTTGAAGTTGGAAAAATGCCTGATGACTTTACGTTGTTTAATTCAAAAAAAGTTGTAAGCACTAAAATACGTTTGGACAGATCAAGTAAACCATCACTCTACGTATTCTGCAAATATGACCAAATATTTTATAAGAAAGTGTCAACATGCTGTCCATACAAATGATCATTTTGTGTATTTCTGGAAGTTGCCGAAAGTTTGTGTTAAATTCGTAAAAAGAAAGCTGACAGATTGTTAGCAAGATACAAGCTAGATACAGATTAGAGAAAGAGCATATGAAATGTTGACAAAAATCCTAGTTGAACATCATACTCAGCATGTGTAGTTTATTATGTCGTCAGACTAGTTTTTCAGCATCGTGTACCGTTTATTCATCGAAGATTGTCTACATAGATTTTCAAGTAACTTGTATCCTTTGTTTGGATGATACACTCAGAATGGATATTGATTCTTCATCTCTTTATGTTTACCTTCAAGTCATACCTTTGTCTTTCCCTTGCTCTCATGTCCTGAGCTATCCCCTCCAATACAGTTTCAACAAATTGGCATGTCTTTTAATTGATTCAGAATACAATATTTTACCAATTTCTACAACAATTTTAGACAAACTTTATTTCAATTTATTCAACAATGTTTATTTTTTATTGGATTATATTTTCATTTCTTTATTTTAAACTTTCAATTTTCATGATGCACGTGATTTTACACTGATAGTTTCTATAGCAATACTTTCAAATTGAAGTGTTTTTGATCTAAAGCACCAGTTTATATACATGACTTTAGTAACACATACGGTGTTGGTATTCATCCATTCGTCTTTGACCATAGACAAATAAGACATTCCCTAATCATCACACCGAGTGTCATCTGGTAAGACAGGAAGGAACTATTCCTTCATAAACTGTGTTTTCTTTTCTATCACAGTTTAATCAACTTTACAATACACGCATGTCTGTATAATGGTAGAAGTAACCCCCAACATATAGAACCAGATCCCAATGACGGAGTAATAGTCTTCATCTTGTGCATCTATTTCTGGTTGTCAGTCCGTTGGTTGCTCCTTCCTTCTGACCTATAACAAAAATATCCGTTACGATCAGTGAATGCTTAGGGGTCAAGAGATTCTACTCCACACAAACTGTGATGTGTGTATTCTTTCATATAACCACGACCTACTATATTTATACAGTAGGCCGTGATATAACGGTGTAGTTTGGAGCTTTATATCACCGAGATGAGGAGACTATGTTTCCAAACGTTTCTTAATATCCTCTATACACCATAGTATATATTATTTTACACATAAAAGTCTCTATGTTTCTTTGGTTTGAAATATATTGTTTGTATTAGCCATGTTTAGTCTACATTATTGTTGTTTGTTGCAAGTAGTCCTCATTATGTCAAAGAGAAAGATCTGAGCCCAGCGTAACTATAATTTAATGTATGTAGTTCAGACATGTCGCTATTATGTCATACTATAAGGTATGTTACCACCCCACTCTGGATTACACGGTATCGTACTTTGCCCTGACATATATCGTCAAGCTGATATGTGATGTTTTGCTCCAATGGTATAATTAACATACATAAATACATTTCAAACTGAATTTAATTTGAAAGTGTGTAGAATTCGTTAGAATAAGTCACAGTCTTTATGGGTGGAATAAATATTAAGAAACTTCTACTAACTTGTTTTCGACTTTGTTACATTCATATTATAAATGTATTATGATCTATATTACTATGTGGTACTTTGTCTTCAATACTATTAGACAAAACACAACTAATCTATCTGACAAGTCTGATACGTACGAAACATCTAAGGACACAGTCCGCATCAAAACCGTCGACAAGATCCCTTCATTAAGGAAGAGTAATCAACCTTCCATGGGCCCTATAATACGGACCGGTCCAAATCTGCACTACAGGGTTATCCTGCTCACATTTTCATGTTGAAATATTAATTATTACACACTTTCTGGCTTGTCAAAATCTAGTACACTGCGGTAAATGTTAATGGCGACTAAATCTCGCGTCATGTTCGTGAGCTATTCGGTTGAGTTTACTTCACATGTATGCTCACTAAATTCACTTCGTTTGTGCATTACGTCGAGTTCCAGGCCTCCTTGAGTTTCAATTGTTTAGTACTACATAAACACATGAACAAATAATTCTGAACCAGCTCAGCAAAGATATATGTATACCATTTTATTTGGGATATAATGATCTAATCTTCTTCTTCGTATCTTCTATATATTGATCTAATAACTTCGATGCCTTAACATATAGTAAACATGTATACCTAAAACGGCTGTAAGCCATAGAGCGCAATATATAGTTGCATACTAATGACGTAACACGTGATTATCGAACAATCTATTGATTACTTAATTGCTTTAATGTTCTCTTCTTTCGGTAGACACTAAACAGTAGAAGAAGTATGTGACTTGCTTGACAAGATAATACCGCTAATGATTATTCTAATCATAATTAGATTCGTTTGCGTCACAGTCACGTTTCTTCGTTAACAAGAATAATATAATTGAACGTATGTGACCAAATATAATTTAAATATGCGCATATTCAGCTATCATCATCATCATCATCATCAAGTAGCGTATCTCTTCTAGAACGTAGTTCTCATGACAGCGGCCCTGAAAAACTCTCTATTCTGTGCAAGATGGCTGACGTTAGCAGTAGTCATTCTCCGATCGTCAATGACATCCTGCACCCAACGTCGTCTAGGTCTTCCTCTCGTTCTTCTTCCAGGCACCATTCCCTCAAAAATTATTTTCTCTAGGCACTCATGTCGTTTGATGTGTCCGACATATTTAATTCTCCTTGTTTGTATGTTTTTTACTAACATTATTTAATGCAACGTCAGAAATGAAAACAGTTCAAATATAATGTAAGGTAGACTTGTCTAGTGTAACCGAATATTACATCTGTTTGCTCACTAGAAATCAAATATAAAACAAATGATACTTCTTCTTTGAACGTTCCATATCGACCATGTGTTAAACCACCCTTTGTGATTTGCATGTGATTTGAGCATACCAGCGATTGTACGTTGTGTCAGTTATGCGCCTACAAGTAGGTCAGCATATCTAATTTCTGCGATGTTTTTTATTTACTATGGTAGCTTCCCTAGACCCATACCTTAATCGCCCCTCACGACATGCCTTGTAGGTCGCAGTGTTACTATTCTTTGCTCCTATTGCGAGCACCATCAACGTAAGGGGACAGTGATACTAAAACAGTTTTGTGAAATGATTTTTATCAATCTGAAACCAATGGTGGTATACAGGCAGGCAGAAACATTTTCAATAAACTTAAGAACACGGGAATAAGGAGGAAGTCTCTGTAGCCGACCTGCAAGGCAGCAGGTTAGTCATACAATTCATAGAACAACAACATAATAAATGGTATTTTATTTCCTGACAAGAATGTCTTGGTAGAGTCTGCCACAGAGAACCATTTACAAAAAATATAATAAATACAGAACCAAAGGAAAACCACGTAAAGGACAAGGTGACCGCTTCAAGAACAACTTTAAAGAAATGAATACCACCATACAAAGCGTGTGAGACAAAATGCACAAAGACGCTTACATCTCTTTCCCCCAGTCCCAACCACCCTCACTACACATCGCTGAGGTACAATAGAAGAAGAGACGAAGAAGAACAATCTGAAACCCATAAACACAAAATATATGATTACTTGTTTGTGTTATGACGTCTTGATATTATCAAATATTATTTATATTGTTTCATGTTCTTGTTTAGATTGCTAGCTGAGATCAGATAACATGTTTATCAGCTCTGCTACCGAATCTTAATCTTCTCCGAGAACAGAAAAACTGCTTTGAAAACTGAGTAAGAGTTGCTAATTGTACGCTTCATAAATAGAAAGTAAAGTCTGTACATAAACATTCTCTTATCAACCAGGGGGGAGAGTCTGGCCGAATCTTGGAGCCGTCATGACATTTTAAAGAGATCCTTAATTTCAGTGTAGGTGAGATCGAGTTCCTAGTTCTATCGAAGACGGACGATGAAACGTAGGTTCCGTGTTCAAGCTGAGCACGTAAAAGAACAATTGATAGTTCAAAATCTAGAAGAGCAGGCTTCAATAAATCTAGAAGAACAGGCTTCAATAAATCTAGAAGAGCAGGCTTCAATAGTCGCTGTCTGTACACAATTCATTAGAAAAATAAAACAAATAATTCCTTCAGAAAATTGTCACTAACTTCTAAATTACATCGGGATCTTCGCTGGTGCTACTGAAATCGTGCACTGCCACTGAAATCTTCATGTTTAAGAAAGAGAACGGAGCACACATGGTTACTCATCGAAGTGCAATGATAATGGTTCTATTAATCCATCAATTAATCAATCAATTAAACAATTAATCTATGCGTAATGAAGCAATTGAAAGGAGGAAAAGATCAAACTATAGATGTATTTTAGACTTACAAGTGGCAATAAAGCAAGTATGATATCTGTAAAACTGTTTTTCCCCACAAAGACGTTACCACATCAAATTTAAAGAGTCATTTTACTTTGAAATGTTCGTCAATTATTATCAACAAATTTATTATATGAGCAGCCAGAAAACAGAACAATTGTAACAAACAAAACATTTGTGAATCCTACATCAGAAATTGTCAGACGGGATCTTGTTTGACACTGTTTGGTAGAAGACTTTTCTATTAGCAACATTGTTACTAGAGTACAGAAAGAATGACCGACTGATTCTCCATTACATCAGATGGCAGAAAAGGTTGTGTTCTCTCACCACTACTCTTTATTGCATATATGGATAAAATAACTCAAGAGTCTAATTCAGATAATGATGAAACAAATGAACTGCTTTTTGCAGATGATCAGTGCCTGATACATCAAAATGAACAAGATCTACAACATCATATTAACACCCTGAACCAAAATTGTATAAAACATGACATGAAAATCAACAACACTTAAACAGAAACAATGAATATGGGAAAAAAACATAATAAACTAGACATCCATGCCAATGGCACTAAAATAAACCAAGTGAAAGAATTCAAATACTTAGGAAACATATTCAAAGAAGATGGAAGACTAGATAGAGAGATAGAGGCTAGAGTGCAAAAGCAAATGCTGTAACCTACCAGCTAGCCCCATTGTTAAGGCACCCACAAATTTCACTGACATCTAAACAACAGATGATCAACAGCATTTTCATACCCACTTTGTGTTACCAGAGCCAAACATGGACAATGAGCAAAACGCAGTCACAAAAATAGCTACATGTGAAATGCGCTACCTGCTGAAATTGCTGAAGTTACCAACAACACCAGAAAGGACAGAGTCACCAACATCAGCATAAGAAAGAAAGTTAGCACAGAACCTTGCTTGAATTACATTGAGAAACAAAGAATGAAGTGTTTGGCCACTTAATAAGAATGAATCCAAACTCCACAGTATACAGAGTCTTCTATAACAGAACATCAGAAAAGAAGGCGAGAGGAAGACCATGAAAAGATGGTTAGATGGCATAGCAGAATCCTGTCAACGAGCAAAAATAACAATCACCCAAGCCACCAGAACAACGCAAGACAAAAACAGAAAACCACAACACTAGGCAACAACCCGGTAGCAGTGTGACGACAACAGAAGGAGAAGAAGTTACTAAAGTCATATGTACTAGTTATAGATCAGTTGAGCAGAATTGATTGATTGATTGATTGATTGATATGACTATCATCATGACACTTCGGTGGGTAACAATATGTGCTCCGATCTCTCTTTCTTACCCAGAAAGATGAAGACAGCATCTACCACCATAAGTCAGACTACATTGTTTTACTTGAATGTTTGACCATCGTCTATTATTTTGTCAGATACAATGAAACAATTTCCTGATTACAATTTTTGCAAATGGACCCGCATTCAAATATAGATTTTTGTTAACTGTCATTAATAATTTATTTTTAATTCCCATTTGTGATGCTGATAATAGCATTGTGTCGTCAGCATATTTAAGTTCATAAATTTGTTTTCACTGGAAAAAAATAGATTTAGATTACAAAAAATCCATTTTGGCTGTCTTCTCTTACATTCTTTATTATATGGTCGGTGAATACGAGTTATTCAGATGTTTAAACAGAGTGCAGTCAACATTGCATGACTTTATGTGTTTGAACAAAATGTATATATTATTGAATATATTTATTATTATTTGTATAGTATTGTTGCGGATGCAATACCACAGAAGACAAAATATTATCAACTGTAAAAGGAAAAATAAATCAAGAAAGTAAAGAACGCAAAAAACAACTAACTGCAATTTATCAGCACTATAGTTCGTCACAGCTGGCGGAGGAGATCGTGGATCTCCACAGACGTCTGCCCTTGGTACTTATCAGTTCGGATGTTGGCACTCTTCCGCACCATGAAGTCAGACGCTCCTCAATGTTCTCTCCCTCTCTCGGTCTTCCTCTGTCTCATTTCCCGTTGATTTTACCGGTTATCACAATGTACTCGTATTATAAACTTTCCTTTCTGATCACAGGCCCGAAAACGTATAACTGCCTTCTTTTTTGTTGATAATGCTGCAGCTAGAATTGAAAGAAAAGTGTCTAAGGTTATAGACTCAAACATTTTCTGAAAAGTTATCACAGTAAAATATAGAAATGTCGAAACACATAAAACAATCTACTGTAGTTTTACAAAGTATAAAACAATAACACTATACAGCTGTGAATTGTTATTGTTTGTGTGTTTTTACGTGTTTCGACATTGTTACATAGTTTTACTGTTTTCTTTGCTTATATCGATATTAGTCAAATACAGAGTGATAATAAACATTTTGTAAACAAACAAATGTAACAACACAATGAACCATCCTCAACTTGGATCAAGACATAATAAATCTAGAGAGGTTTAGTCAAAGAGTTAAATGTTGAGGAACTCTAGAACAAAGAAATTGCTATCTGACTGGGCGAGAATACACTGGCTGAAATACAATGTAACAAATGCCTTCGTACAAACATTTTCACGGTTGAGCAAGATAGTGGTTATGTAAGAAAAACAAAAAGAACTGAAGAGAAAGAGTTACATTACAATAAAGTTAACATTCAAAAAGAACAATTGACGACTGCAAACCTGACTCTGAAGGAGCTAGATGCTATCATCTGTTTTCTATTATCTTGAAGATTTGAAAAAAAGATGAAATAATAAAGGACGCGTTTAAGGGAATATGATTTACTTCCACATAAATACAAGTCACTAACATGAACTCCAGCTGAAAACAAGGAATTGTACATCAGGCTTGGAAAGACATATTTCTCTAACCTATCAATCATAAAGGTAAAAAAAGAAAGAATAAATGCCAACAGTCACAGATTAATTAGTGTACTATCTTGTAGTGAAAAGTATTTGTTGAAAATAGCAAACAGTATAATAATATGACATTTAGAAAGGAAACACATTTTTCTAGAAGAACTAACAAGTTTCCAACAATATTATCACCATCAACAGGTAAGGTTTCCGCATGGAAGGCTGACAGCAATAGATCTTCGGCATGCCATGTCATTTGCTTTGATGCTGCACTCTTCCAATCTGTAATTTGTCCCTCACTTGATGTTTCCCTCCAACATGTGTCTTTTTCTTCCTCTTGCTCGTAGCTCTTCTAGCTTTCCTTCCAATAAACTTTCCATCAATGTATCATGTCTATTTATATATCTTAAATATTTTGCTTGTTGACGTTTATTTCATGTAGTCATTCTTTCTTCATTACCAGGTTTTTAAAAAACTTCTTTGTATGTCTTCATAAATACGACCTATTCTTTTGTATTTACACACATCTCAAAGGCAATAATTATGTCTTCCAAATTATTGTTAATTGTCCATGTATCTGAGACATAAAAACTACTGAGTAAATATAGCACTTAATAATCCTCATCCTAGGACTATTTGTTATTTATCTATGCATAAGTAACTTGCTCATGTTATTGAATGGTAAAGTAAGTAAGTAAAGGAACCCTTTCATACCTCGTGGTATATAGGTCAATACAGTGTTAGGCCTGTATTTTCATTGACCGTCGGCACACGATGGGTGATGTGGTCAGCATCACGCCGGCCGCCTTTACTTTCCCAGAGCATGTCTGGTACCCAGTTGAGGCTGGGTCGACCTGAGAGCCGTCGCGGTCGGGAAAAATTCCACGCGCATTGCGGAGCTGAACCCAGACCACCAGCCTTGCGAAGCGAGTTCACTAACAACTACGCTACAGCGGCTCTCGTTATTGAATGGACTATTGGATATTCATATTCTCTTCCTAATCGTTTTTTTTTTCACATCTGCAATCATCTGTAATCTTGTGTTCATGATAAAAGATATTGTTTAGTTGCATCAGTAGTTCTCCCTATATGTTTATATTCATTTCTGACTTCTCACTTTCTTTAATTATAACCATAATCTTCGCGTTCTGGATGTTAATATACTGGGTGTCAATATTCAGACAACAGAGATCCACAAAAGACCATGTCAGCCACATTGCACAAAAAGTTAAAGATGCCTTCCATGAAGAAAAATAGACACTACACTAGCAATGTCGGTAGACGAGAAATAAGTATTTGACAAAGTCTGAAAATATAGATCGAGTGCGAATATTCTCAAATAAGGAATGTGTAAAAGAATGTAGAGTTCGATAAGTCACTATCTCAAGAACAGAAACGCGAGAGTTCCAAGTGCAAAATAACCAGTCGAATGAAGAAAATGAAACAGTATGCCAGCAGTGTGGTTTACAATCCTTTACAATTTCTCCATTTGGATAAATTACATCACAGAAAACAATCACAAGAAGGTAGCAATTAATTCTATGTTGATGACATAACAATGTAGATATCTGAATAATATATCACAGGTCCAACATTTTATCACTGGTTTTTGATATGACTAAGAACTCAATCTCAAGTACGAGATCAGAGATCGTTGGAAAAGAGCTCCATCAATACTCAACTGAGCCCAGTAGCTTAAAGCCATAGAGATTCACTTATTACTGCTTAAAATCAATAAAGGAAAATAATATACACAACTTTCTCATTATAAAAAAACAACAACAAGAAAACTACATCATGTATAACTGCGAGTAATAATCAAATGAACACGTGCTGCGAGCAAAAGATAATCTAACATACCTAGACGCAAAATAGACGGTCTCATAAGAATGGGACACAAGCAGAGAGTAGACAAACAGCTGAAGGGCAAAACAGTGTACATAACTTTCACGAAGATACTAGACGGTACCAGCTGGTCTGATGTTCAAAATATTCATAGAAAACTATACAAGTAATCTACAATCTGTTTTAAAACATGATGTTATAGCGTGATCTTTCTTTCTTTCTGCTCTCCAATACTGATTTGCCTCACAACGTCATGATAAGAAGAGATTAATAAAACAGGTTTTTGTTTGCGTTTCATAAATAGTTCTTTTTGCTGTCACTGCTATTTATGTGGTTCATATTTTTCGTCGACGGCGTTTTTCTTTGTACTTACTGTATCGGAGTAGCATTGCTCTTTGATGCACACTATCTCTTGGTAATCAGCTTATTTAACCGAACCGATTAATTTGTTGTTTCTTGATGAAGTTCAGTACAGGTGTTATACCCACTCTTTTCCGGATCTCTTCCTTCTGAACCGGTCTTCTCTTGATACTCTCACCATTCTGCGTAACACTACATCTCTGTTGTGAATAGTTTTCTTCTATCGTTTGATGTCAGCGTCGATGTTTAACACTGATAGCATAATATGGGAAGAAATATTGTGCTGTATTTCATGTGTACTCTTTAATGTTCATACATATGCCTACATTAACTGTATTACATATACTACATATAACAACTGATAGTTACATATACCACATACTAACAACTGATAGTTACATATGCCTACATACTAACAACTGATTTTCACATATGCCCATAAACTAACAAGGCTTATCTGGTAGGATCAATTGTTTTTCCACTAGATTTATTTGTTCACAATTTATCCATTTTCTTCATCCAGAGAAATAAGTCAAACTACATTTCATTACCTTAATTATGAGCGCACGATATGAATCAGAAGGAAAGGAAAGCGTCTACAATCATATTGTACAGATCATAATTATGATCCTTTCTTACGAAGATCAAGTAGATTTGTGCGTGCGTGCCCGCATATTAATATTCATGTGTGTTTGTTTGTAAACATGTATGTGTAGAATATGCTTGTGTGTATGTGCGTGTGTGGGATATGAGTGTTTGTATGAGTTTGTTTGTAAACATGCGTGTGTAGGCTTCGTTTGTGTATATATGCTTGTTTGGGATATGAGTGTCCATGTGTGTGTGCGTGTAAGTGCGTGGATGCGAGTGTACGTTTCTCTGCGAGTGTGAGTGTGCTTGCGGGCGTGTATGTTGGAGTGATCAATAGAAACCCATCCGGCCTATTAGCAAACTTGAAGCTGTTCTACCAATTAGATTTCTGGTCAAAAATCCGTTATTTTCTCAGTCGTAATTCCATCGTTCTCTTGAGTTACTTTTTCCCTGCATCTCTTTATCTCTGTGTGTGTTGTTCTCACTTTCTCTTTATCTCAGTTGACCTCTCCTTCTCCCTCTCTTCCTTAATGTAACTTCATTTTTCTGTGCAAAGTGTTCATTATAAACACTGTAAAAATGTTGATATATTTTGAGAATGCAATAACAAAGGAATGATTCGAACACACAATGGCAACCGGTAAAATCAATATGAGAGGAAATAGAAAACGAAGAAGAAAGACAATTCTGAACAGCTTAGATGCATGACACGGAACATTGTCAGTTTCCGAAATGATAGCACTCAGGAAAGACCTTTGTGGAGACACATGGTCTTCTACGCCAGCCGGCATGGCACTTGATGTTGACGATGAAGTGTTGAATCCATCTCATAATGAACAAATAGTGCAGAAATATATTACAGGCCAGCTAAGGAGAACACTAAGCAAAGACGCTGGGATAACTATATTTATGTGACTGAGTGACTTGGAATATATGTTTCCTGGTCACAAAATCCCGCTAATATTAAAGATAAATTACTTCCGTTCGTTGGGAGAACACAACCCAGAAAAGGAAGTGACAACCTCATATTCTCCATAACAAAATAGAATTGGGCTCTCTCATGTCCTAAATATGGCATGCACTAGACAAGTTTATTTATATGTTTCTATATTTGTGAGCAACTCCGCCGTTGATGGTTCCAAGCCTTGATGAGAAAGAGTGAGGGTTTGTACGTGCGGCTATCTATCTCACAACAAGTTATTGTAATAGCTGCAGAAACTTGCTAGAATGGACGACATACTGGTAAACAGACCAGCTAGATGGTGTACCTAGTGCATCAACAAAAGTTGTTGATGAGAATTGCTTTACGGAAGTCAACTACCCGACTTGTACATTCATCATCATCAGCAAGTAGCTTGTCCCTTCCAGAACTTGACTCCCATGACAGCAGTCCTAAAAAACTCTCTATTCTGTGCAAGTTGGCCGTCGTTAGCAGCAGTCATTCTCAGATCGTCAATGACATATTGCACCCATTGTCTTCTAGGTCTTCTTCTCATTTTTCATCCAAGCACCAATCCCTCCAAAATTATCTTTTCTAGGTACTCATGTCGTTTGATGTGTGCCAAATATTACAATTTCCTTGGTTGTATGCTCTGTAATAGCAAACTCTATATAATATATAGCTATTGCAGAACAGAATCGTTTATTCTTTTCTCTATCCATGATATTATAAGTACCCTTCTGTAGTATTTGTATTCAAAGGCATTAATGATCTTCTCCGTCGCTTTGTCAATGGTCCATGTCTCACAACTATATGTTGCCAATGGAAAAACGCAGGCTCTTAAACACTTGTATTTGTACATTACGTGACTACAAAAGATATAATAACAGTTTTTTACGGAAATGAAACGAAACAAACTGGACATATTAGAGATGTTAAGAGATGTGAAATGACCATGTATGTATTTATCAGACTAACGTTTGTTTACTCAGGCAGAGATGATAGAAAGTATATGACGTAGTAGCATAATGATGTCAGCTAGTGAAGCAAAGAGTGGGAATATACAGGGTGTTCAAGATAATTGCAGCCCGTGAATGGAGCTAATCTGGCATATATGTATGAAAATGGGAAGGTTCAGTTATGACGTAGTATAGGTCAAGGTTGTGTGACGGTGTGTAATTGTAGTGCGGGAAGGGGCGATGAACAAATGTGACGTAAGACGAGCTAGTCAGAACCGGTTTAAATAGTAAATAAACACAACTCAATTTGTACCTGGCAACTTTCGAATTGTCAATGGGGATGCAATTATCTCGAACACCCTGTATTTCGAGTTGTATAATTAAATCTCACTTTATTACCAACATGTTTATTAAAAAGGATATACTACAATTGCAGAGAGAGAGAGGAATCACATGGAGCTGGATGCATGACACAAGCGTTGAAGTGGATTCCTGAGACAATGAGAATGTGGATCGCAATACAAGAAGGTGGAGACCAGGGTGGAATTACAAGAGAAACGTATTCCAGAAACTGTGGAGCTGAGCGCCTGAAGAGTTATATCGGGCCACTTTGTCTTGCGTTCCAAATGTCGTGGTTTCGAATCCGGACCGCACCGTTTTGTTCACGAGTGCATTTTTCCAGAGATCCCTAGAAATGCTGACGGAATTACGGAGTTCGTGCTCTGTGCAATACTCTACGCAGGAGACGTTTTATTTACGCGAAGAGAGGTCGAACCATATGGGATAAAACCAGGAGCAATGAAGTCAATTCTTCAGCTTTAGACCCTGAAGATCTGGGCAGGAAGTGGCAGCAATGCCCCTGAAATTCAATGCAATAATTATGTAAGATAGTTCTCAATACAGATCTGTTTTGCTGGTTACATGCGTTGTTGTGATCGGCATAAGACATTTCTCAATACAGATCTGTTTTGCTGGTTACATGCGTTGTTGTGATCGGCATAAGACATTTCTCAATACAGATCTGTTTTGCAGGTTATATGCGTTGTTGTGATCGGCATAAGACATTTCTCAATACAGATCTGTTTTGCAGGTTAATGCGTTGTTGTGATCGGCATATGAAATTTTCAATACAGATCTGTCTTGCAGGTTACATGCGTTGTTGTGATCGGCATAGGATATTTCTCAATACAGATCTGTTTTGCAGGTTACATGCGTTGTTGTGATCGGCATATGAAATTTCTCAATACAGATCTGTCTTGCAGGTTACATGCGTTGTTGTGATCGGCATAAGATATTTCTCAATACAGATCTGTTTTGCATGTTACATGCGTTTTTGTGATCGGCATATGAAATTTCTCAATACAGATCTGTCTTGCAGGTTACATGCGTTGTTGTGATCGGCATAAGATATTTCTCAATACAGATCTGTTTTGCATGTTACATGCGTTTTTGTGATCGGCATATGAAATTTCTCAATACAGATCTGTCTTGCAGGTTACATGCGTTGTTGTGATCGGCATATGATATTTCTCAATACAGATCTGTTTTGCAGGTTACATGCGTTGTTGTCATCGGTATAACACATTTCTCAATACAGCAAGACATGCGTTGTTGTGATCGGCATAAGACATTCCTCAATACAGCAAGTCATGCGTCGTTGTCGTGGGTTATGGTTGCTTATCTCATTAGATTACAGTTAAAGTAGCATTGCCTGTATAGACGGAAAGAATTCAAGAACATTGAACACGATACGTTTGTTCTTTCTTATCCATGAACACTTCTATTTATATTTTCTTTCTAATAAAACTGCTTCGTTTTTTCATTAACCAACAGGAATTATACTTTTTCTTTTATTGATGAAGACCTTATTTTTTAACCGTTTGTTCAAAAGACAAAAGACGTATACAATTTTAACTGTATCCAAATAAAATTTATACTCTTCCCCTTTTTTAAGAAACAATTCTTTTTTTTAATGTTCAATAAGACTTCTATACTTATCTTTTATTTTACCCTCATAACTTCTCTGCTGATATCCCTTCCCTTCCCCTTCCCTATCCAACCTATCCTAGATTGTCATTGAAATCGATTTTTGCTTTGTCAGCTTTCTATATTGGCTTGCTGATGTAAGATAGATATGACTGATATGTAACCACTACATTTCATTCATACTGGCAGTGTGTAATGATGTATTATTATTATATGCTAGAAGATGGATTAAATTGCTGCCTCAGTGCACAAATCTCATTTGTCGTCACGTATATAATATATCTAGCATCACGAAGCGATCCTCATTTTTATTTTTCACTAACAGACGACAGTTTTTGTTAGGACAAGCATGACAATTATACGAGGTTTTTCTAGCTAAGATTCAAGTTAGCATCTAAATGTGTATCTTTCATTTTCTATTTGAAACTAGCAAATATCTACTTTCATAATAATTTTTCTATTTGAAACTAGCAAAATCTACTTTCATAATAATTTTCTATTTGAAATAAGCAAATATCTACTTTCATAATAATTTCATTTGAAACTAGCAAACATCTACTTATAATAAATTTTCATTTGAACTACAAATATCACTTTCATAATAATTTTCTATTTGAAACTTACAATATACTACTTTCATAATAATTTTTCTATTTGAAACTAAAATATCTACTTTCATAATAATTTTTCTATTTGAAACTGCAAATATCTACTTTCATAATAATTTTTCATTTGAAAATAGCAAATATCTACTTTCATAATAACTTTTTCTATTTGAAACTAGCAAAATCTACTTTCATAATAATTTTCTATTTGAAACTACAAATATCTACTTTCATAATAATTTTTCATTTGAAACCCGGGAAATATCTACTTTCATAATAATTTTTCTATTTGAAACTAGCAATATCTACTTTCATAATATTTTCATTTGAAACTAGCAAATCTACTTTCATAATAATTTTTCATTTGAAACATATCATCTTACTTTCATAATAATTTTTCATTTGAACCAGCAAATATCTACTTTCATAATACTTTTCATTTGAAACCTCATTATCTACTTTCATAATAATTTTGTTATTTGAAACAATTATCTACGTTTCATAATAATTTTCATTTGAAACTATCAAATATCTACTTTCATAATAATTTTTCTATTTGAAACTAGCAAATATCTACTTCTAATAATTTTCATTTGAAACTAGCAAATATCTACTTTCTAATAATTTTTCTATTTGAAACTAAGCAAATATCTACTTTCATAATAATTTTTCTATTTGAAACTAGCAATATCTACTTGTAATAATTTTTCTATTTGAAACTAGCAAATATCTCTTTCATAATAATTTTTCTATTTGAAACAGAAATATCTCTTTCATAATAATTTTTCATTTGAAACTAGCAAATATCTACTTTCATAATAATTTTCTATTTGAAACTAGCAAATATCTACTTTCATAATAATTTTTCTATTTGAAACTAGCAAATATCTACTTTCATAATAATTTTTCTATTTGAAACTAGCAAATATCTACTTTCATAATAATTTTTCTATTTGAAACTAGCAAATATCTACTTTCATAATAATTTTTTCTATTTGAAACTAGCAAATATCTACTTTCATAATAATTTTTTCTATTTGAAACTAGCAAATATCTACTTTCATAATAATTTTTCTATTTGAAACTAGCAAATATCTACTTTCATAATAATTTTTTCTATTTGAAACTAGCAAATATCTACTTTCATAATAATTTTTCTATTTGAAACTAGCAAATATCTACTTTCATAATAATTTTTCTATTTGAAACTAGCAAATATCTACTTTCATAATAATTTTTCTATTTGAAACTAGCAAATATCTACTTTCATAATAATTTTTCTATTTGAAACTAGCAAATATCTACTTTCATAATAATTTTTTCTATTTGAAACTAGCAAATATCTACTTTCATAATAATTTTTTCTATTTGAAACTAGCAAATATCTACTTTCATAATAATTTTTCTATTTGAAACTAGCAAATATCTACTTTCATAATAATTTTTTCTATTTGAAACTAGCAAATATCTACTTTCATAATAATTTTTCTATTTGAAACTAGCAAATATCTACTTTCATAATAATTTTTCTATTTGAAACTAGCAAATATCTACTTTCATAATAATTTTTTCTATTTGAAACTAGCAAATATCTACTTTCATAATAATTTTTCTATTTGAAACTAGCAAATATCTACTTTCATAATAATTTTTTCTATTTGAAACTAGCAAATATCTACTTTCATAATAATTTTTCTATTTGAAACTAGCAAATATCTACTTTCATAATAATTTTTCAGCGGGAAGAATGATAATTTCAATGAAGTTATGCAGCTTCAACAATAAAAACATTGTACAATTTAAAATAAAGTAATTTCCAATTGAAAAGTATATTGGTCTTACCAGCAATTTGCGATTGCACAATTATAGATCTCATAATAATAATAATAATAATAGTAATAATTCCTCTCGTACCGTTATATGTTACATAGAGCCTGCAAGAAATTTCTCCATACCACTCTATCCTGGGCAACTCGCTCAATCTTCTTCATGGAACTGAAACCGATATTTCTTGCTTCGCTCAGTTAAGTTCGTTTCAGTGTCTCCCTAGGTCGTCCTCTCTTTCTTTTTAACACTCTGCATCCCACTTCACTGCCTGCCTGGTTTGATATTCTTTGTTCATTTGGTCTCAAGGTGTGTCCCCCATATCTCCATCTTCTCCTTCTTAGAACAGTTGCTACTAGTGGTTGACCAGACATTTCGTCTCAAGGTATGTCCCCCATATCTCCATCTTCTCCTTCTTAGAACAGTTGCTACTAGTGGTTGACCAGACATTTCGTCTCAAGGTATGTCCCCCATATCTCCATCTTCTCCTTCTTAGAACAGTTGCTACTAGTGGTTGACCAGACATTTCGTCTCAAGGTATGTCCCCCATATCTCCATCTTCTCCTTCTTAGAACAGTTGCTACTAGTGGTTGACCAGACATTTCGTCTCAAGGTATGCCCAACATATCTCCATCTTCTCCTTCTTAGAACAGTTGCTACTAGTGGTTGACCAGACATTTGGTCTCAAGGTGTGTCCACCATATCTCCATCTTCTCCTTCTTAGAACAGTTGCTACTAGTGGTTGACCAGACATTTCGTCTCAAGGTGTGTCCGCCATATCTCCATCTTCTCCTTCTTAGAACAGTTGCTACTAGTGGTTGACCAGACATTTCGTCTCAAGGTATGTCCCCCATATCTCCATCTTCTCCTTCTTAGAACAGTTGCTACTAGTGGTTGACCAGACATTTGGTCTCAAGGTGTGTCCACCATATCTCCATCTTCTCCTTCTTAGAACAGTTGCTACTAGTGGTTGACCAGACATTTATTCTCAAGGTATGTCCCCCATATCTCCATCTTCTCCTTCTTAGAACAGTTGCTACTAGTGGTTGACCAGACATTTCGTCTCAAGGTATGTCCCCCATATCTCCATCTTCTCCTTCTTAGAACAGTTGCTACTAGTGGTTGACCAGACATTTCTTCTCAAGGTATGTCCCCCATATCTCCATCTTCTCCTTCTTAGAACAGTTGCTACTAGTGGTTGACCAGACATTTGGTCTCAAGGTGTGTCCACCATATCTCTATCTTCTCCTTCTTAGAACAGTTGCTACTAGTGGTTGACCAGACATTTCGTCTCAAGGTATGTCCCCCATATCTCCATCTTCTCCTTCTTAGAACAGTTGCTACTAGTGGTTGACCAGACATTTGGTCTCAAGGTTGTCCCCATATCTCCATCTTCTCCTTCTTAGAACAGTTGCTACTAGTGGTTGACCAGACATTTCGTCTCAAGGTATGCCCAACATATCTCCATCTTCTCCTTCTTAGAACAGTTGCTACTAGTGGTTGACCAGACATTTGGTCTCAAGGTGTCTACCATATCTCCATCTTCTCCTTCTTAGAACAGTTGCTACTAGTGGTTGACCAGACATTTCGTCTCAAGGTGTGTCCGCCATATCTCCATCTTCTCCTTCTTAGAACAGTTGCTACTAGTGGTTGACCAGACATTTCGTCTCAAGGTGTGTCCGCCATATCTCCATCTTCTCTTTCTTAGAACAGTTGTTACTAGTGGTTGACCAGACATTTCTCTCTTCTTCACTTATAGATCACATGCATGTATTGCTATGCTTTGTTTGTTGTACGAGTTTGATGTCCATTTTCCCATTCTGTTTTTGCAATAATATTACTGCTTCACTTTCCGCAGTGTCAGCTTCATATTTTTCTACTTGCCATGAACTAAAAATATAGTGTGAACATATCATCATCATCAAATAGCTTGACCTGAGCAAAACTTTACCACTCCAACAGTCCTTCGGAATTTCTCTCTCTCATAGGCCAGATGTCCCGCCTCTGCCGCCATCATTTTTAAGCCATCAGTTACATCCTGAATCCTTCTCCGTGGTTTAACCATAATGAAGGTCTATTTATCGAAACACTAATTCTGTTGTTTGTATTTTGTGTCTGCAGCAGTATAATTATCTTCAAAACCAGAATCAATATCTATTCTTTGTGTCTTCAATTTCCCACCAGATTGTATGACTAGAAAGCATGATATTAAAACATGTAATATAATGCCACTTTACGCATAAAATCTCAGCTAGTTTATTATCAAATAAATCAACAATGTGTCATTTAATATTGTCAAGAATATATAACCTGTCTGTCATGAAAATGATTTTATCATGTAATAGCTGTCCATCGTGAACGATGTTGGCATCAGTTTGAGACGTGAGTTGTGTTGGCACATTTCTATGTGCGGAGAATACAAACGTTTTTTTTTTTTAGTTGTTAAGGGTTTTCCAGTTGTAGTGTCGGTATCGAATCTCTTTGAAAAATCTTCATTCAGTCTTTGAATGTTTTCTTATGTCCGCCGGGTATGTTCTGTGTCTTTTATCATCTTCAATTCTTGGCTCAGAAATAAATAAATGGTAGTATCATGACCTATTTTCGTAATGTTATACTTCATCTTGGAAGGAAATATAGAGATTAGGGCAGCATGGAGGCTGGACATGAAATTAAGCAGCTGCTAGCATATAATGTAAGTGTTGATGATGTTGTTGTTGATACCGATGGTAGAAAGATGTCAGGCTGGAGTTTCATGGCTAGAGCATATAGTAAGATCGTTGTAGAGCAAAGTGGAACATACAGGTCAGCTACATCCAGTATGGAAAATAAAGCTTAAGGGAATCACTGTTGTCCTCCAGTGGCTCTGTGGGACTTCTTTTACTGGGGCTCTTATTCTGTCTGACGTTTAGTTGATACTTCAGAAGGTTCAGAATGTTAGGTTCGGTATGGTATGAGTAGATGTTGTATATTGAGGTTTCCAATCTCCAAAGGCTTACCTGGATCTACTGTCCTGGGTATGAGGGTGTAGAGTCATGAGGGTGCAGAGAGCGATGGGAGAGCGGGCTGGCTTTTATCAACAGCTTTGATAGTCGCAAAGTTTAGAATGAATAAGGGGAATGTTTTTCGATCACTTGGCAACCTCCTGTTTGATATGGACACACAATTAGATGATGAATCGATCTCTTGGCAACCTCCTGTTTGATATGGACACAAAATTGGATGATGAATCGATCTCTTGACAACCTCCTGTTTGATATGGACACACAATTAGATGATGAATCGATCTCTTGGCAACCTCTTGTTTGATATGGACACAAAATTGGATGATGAATCGATCTCTTGGCAACCTCCTGTTTGATATGGACACACAATTAGATGATGAATCGATCTCTTGGCAACCTCTTGTTTGATATGGACACAAAATTGGATGATGAATCGATCTCTTGGCAACCTCCTGTTTGATATGGACACACAATTAGATGATGAATCGATCTCTTGGCAACCTCTTGTTTGATATGGACACAAAATTGGATGATGAATCGATCTCTTGGCAACCTCCTGTTTGATATGGACACACAATTAGATGATGAATCGATCTCTTGGCAACCTCTTGTTTGATATGGACAAACAATTAGATGATGAATCGACCTCTTGGCAACCTCTTGTTTGATATGGACACACAATTAGATGATGAATCGACCTCTTGGCAACCTCTTGTTTGATATGGACACACAATTAGATGATGAATCGATCTCTTGGCAACCTCCTGTTTGATATGAACACACAATTAGATGATGAATCGATCTCTTGGCAACCTCCTGTTTGATATGGACACAAAATTGGATGATGAATCTATCCAACAATTTAAGAAGTTTGGAATTATACGTTTTACAAGTAGAAATGAATGTTTGAAGGGCAGAGAAATGAGTGAGGTTAACCAGCGAGACACAGGAACCATGAGTAGGATTAGCCTTCGACATCTGTTGGGGGGAGACTGAGCATCTATTGATCAGTCTCAAGTGCTATAACTTTGGTTCGGTAATCAATAACCAATAAACAATCTCTTTGAACTGATCTTCTATAAACTGTTTGTTGTGATTATTTCTGTCAAAGACTGCTGTCTGTGCTCAAGAAATATTGATGAACCTACTTGATTTTTAAAGAGCTGGATACAATT
Organism: Arion vulgaris; assembly: GCA_020796225.1. NCBI lineage: Eukaryota > Metazoa > Mollusca > Gastropoda > Stylommatophora > Arionidae > Arion > Arion vulgaris. Next base: position 12,427,880 of record CM036753.1, read on the forward strand.
GTTGGATTAAAGAGCGATTAGAAACGTTTGTATTTGGTCATCCATTTGTTTTCTTAAATTTGTCACTCATGTTGTTCGTTTGCTTGATAAAGGCCTTGTTGGTCGAAACGTTGCTGTATTTTGTCATTGTTTTTGTAATTTGTAAAACTACAGTACTTTGTGATTACGTGTTTTGAATTAAAGAGCATGTTTCTGATGGTATTTTTATTTTGTAAGGACTTACCTTTGATTCTTAGATGATGTTTCCATTGTCATAAATGAATTATGTCTATTTTAATTTTCTTTGCACTGTGTCAAGCTAGATCAACTGTTTATAACATGCACGATTGTTGCTAGACACTTGTGACTGTCATACGATAGATTCCATCCAGCAAGAATTCACCTTGTTTATTGTGGGCTTGTTTGTTTGTATTTTCTGCTCTGAGAACAACTGACCGTGAGTCAATGAGGGTTCACTGAAAAGTTGTTTTTTTTTAAATTACAGAAATCGCGTTATTGTCTGTAACCGTTTTTTTAGGCCCGTGTAAAACAAGTGGGACATGGGCCTGAGAAATGAATTTAATGGCAGCACTTGGCTAGCGCAGTCGCTGCGAAACCGTTGAGGTTATGATTTTTCTTTATGACCCCGACATACAAAATTCTTGGCCTTACCGTTAATTGAATACGAGTCTTCCGAATGGGAGCCGCGCTCTATTCAACTCGGCCATACGCTCCCTATGAGAGTTCACTGAGTCTGTTAAATCAGAGCCAACTATAAACGTATAGTTATCTATAAACTTTAGTTCTCTAGAGTTGGCTGGGGCTAAATCCATTCGATAATAGTATTCATTTGATTGTATTCTGGACATGCTAACTCGTGGCTATAAGCTTGTAACTAACTAAATGTATGATCTGGTTCTATTGATGGTACTCTATAAGTGTATATTTACATTGACTTTTATATGAAAATATACATCCTGATCATCAGGTGCCGTGCCGGCTGGCGTAGACAATCATGGATCTCCACAAATCTCTGTCTTTGGTGTTTGATATCATCTTAGATGTTGACACTCTACCGTGCCAAGAAGTCGGGCTATCCAAAGTTTTCTCTCTGTGTCTTCCTCTGTCTCGTCTACCCTCGATTTTACCGGTTGTCACAATGCGTTCTAAACCTCCCTTCCTTATCACATGTCCGAAAAATGAGGACTGCCTCTTTCTTATATTGATGATAAACTTTCTCTGTCTTGACCTCATTCAACACCTCCACATTAGTCATTTTAACAGTCCATGGAAATCTCATCAATTTTCTGTAAAACCACATCTCTGTTGCTCTCAGAGATTTTTCGATCTGTGCTTTTAGGGTTCATGGCTCGCATCCGTATGTCATTATTGGATGAAAATATGCATACGAAACTGAAAAAATAGATTAGTAGAAAAATATTTTGTTTTTGGGTGATAATTACGTTCTTCAACGAGACACTATCTAAAAACCATAACTTGATCTTTGTTCGGACCCATGACATTATATCGTTTGAAATATATAAAACGTTTGCAATCATTTGTTTATTTGGTTATCCACCACGACCACTTGATAATATCATGTAGTGTGTATACGCAGTATTCTGTAAAAGCTTGATATTATAGAGAGTTGGCTATTATAGAGCATAACATCAAGGAAAATTAAATATTTCGAACACATCAAACGACATGATTGTCCAGAGAAGATAATTTTGGAGGGAATGGTGCTTTGAAGAAGAATGAGTGGAAGACCTAGAAGACGATGAGTACAAGATGTCATTGACGATCTGAGAATGACTGCTGCTGACGCCGGTCAACTTGCACAGAACAGAGAATTTTTCACGACTGCTGTCATGGAAGCCAGATTCCGGAAGGGACAAGCTACTTGATGATGATGATGTTACACAATATGCCATGTTCCAATCAATATTTATAATACGAATTATTGTTTTATGCTATTTAACTGAATGTTCCTTTTAAAAATATTCCTAACAAATATCTCGTGTTTTATTGATTTACTATCGGTTTTATGTACAACAACCATTTCTATTTCTTTGCTTTTGTTTATGAACGCTGTTATTAACGATAGTTTCTTTATGCTACTCTGGTCTTCAATTTTCTCTCCTGATTAGTTGCTAGGGTTTAGAAGCTCTTCCGCCTTTCTTGACATATTTCGTCTCTAATTATTTCCTCTTATGTTTGTATGGATGGAAAGTGACAATAACACAAGGTGAGAAAATAAACTAAGATGTCAATGCCAAGATTAGCACAACCTGATCGTATTTCGTCTTCCTCTCTCTCTGTGTGTGTCCATTGTGAAGTTTTGCAGTTCATCCAAATGAAATTGGATTATATTCTTTAACACAACTGTAACACCTCTAATTTTGTTGCAGCTTGTAAACATTACGTGCAACCGAACACTTTATCGTGGACTCCGCATGGAACTTGCTTGAGTATCTGCTCTAAAGTTATTTATTAAATTGCAATTGATTGATTGATAGGAACATCATCATTGCACTTCCGTGAGTAACCATGTGTGCTCCGATCTCTGTCTCACACAGGAAGATCTCAGCTGCAGTACACGAGCTCCGTGCACTGGCGATGGTCCATGATGTAATTTTGAAGATGGAGAAGATATTTTTGTAGGAACTTTAATTTTTAATCTTTTTTAATGAATTTTGCCCAGACAGCGGCTTTCCAACCTGATCTTCTTGATTTTGTACTGCCAAGGGTTCTATTGCATGCACAAATTGAACATGGAACCTACGTTTTATCGTCCGTATCCGATAGAACTAGAAAACTCGATCTCATGTGCACTGAGATCGGGAATCTCTGGAAAAATATCCAGATTCGCTCCACGAGCGAGCGAACCGGTTACCTTTGGCACGAAAGACGATCACCTAACCTCTACGCTACGGAGTCCCCAACAGAGAATAAATTTTCAGTGAACTATTGTTCATAGTTCATAATTCATAAGTACGGTTCCAACTTCACTGCAACGGGTCACCCCATAATTGCTCCGTTCCTGTGTCAATGAAAATCACACAAAATGCTAACAACTGTGAAATGTTTCCTGTGTGAACTAATTTCAAAATGAAACAGCCGAGTACCGCCACATAAAGCAACCTGCTCCGCATAAAATGCATATAGCCGTCGCTAATGTAGCAACACAAAACTGTTCATCACTTGAATTGCAATTCTTGTCGAAGGAACATCAATCACGACAAAATCCAGCTTTCTGCACCCGCAATATAACTGCATACGGCAGATTGAGCTTGTTCGTCATAACCGCTGTCCGCCATTTTCTGAATACACACTAACACACAACAAACGCACGGTTGACACAGCAAAAGCATTCCATGTAACATTCATAGTTCACGGCAGCTCAAGCACTAACTCAGTAGCTCGGCAAACGAAACCGGAAAATACCCGACCAAACTTGTCGGAAATGCGCTAGCAAAGTCGTGTTCAGAATCAAAAGTTCTGACTCTGAATGGCCCTCCCGCATTCCGCCATTGCTGGCCAGGTTTTTCAATCACATTATTTAATGGAAAGGACCTATGATAATGTTATAAAATATTACATGTAGTTATATGTGCAAGAATGATCTAAATTACTTACACTAACCACAAACTATGGCGCATGTTTGTTATCATACCATTATAAGTAATACAATATGCTCTTTGTAATAGCAAGACAGCAACCGATAGAAGAAAAGAGAAAAAGAGGAAAAAAATATATGGAGAAATCATGCCAAGCATAAAACAAAATAATTGAATGTGTAAGAATATCAAAACCCAAAAGTAAGAGTTAACATGTTGCACAACACCACTAAAGTAAAACACTGAAGGAATGGATGACTTTTAAAATGTGTATATAGATTGCTGTATCGATGTAGTAAAACATTAAACCACCAGAAAACTACAGACTTGCGTAAATGAATGTTTACGTAGAACAGAAAGATTGAGATGATATGATAAGATTAAGAATGATGAACTCAGAGAAAGAAATAAGCAGATGTCAGTGGAGAAAGAGCTAAGGAAGAGACGCTGGCGATGGGTAGGACACACACTGAGAAGACCGACTGGAAGCATTGCAAAACAGGCACTATTTTGGAACCCCCAGAGAAAGGGGTAGGGAAAGCCTAGAGATATATGGAGAAGAGAGCTGAAGCTTGATATTCTTCTTCTTCGAACGCTCCATATCGACCACTTGTTAACCACACTTTGTGGATTGTATGTGATCTGGGCCTAAGAGCGACAAGTAGGTCAGCACATCCGACATCTGCGACGCTTTTTATTTACTAGGGTAGCTACCCTAGGCTCCTACCTCAGTCGTCTTTTACGACATGCCTTGTAGGTCGCAGTGGTACTATTATTTGCTCCCTTGAAAGCCCCGGCAATACATGGGCGGAGCCTGATATTAAAAGGATAGGTAATACATGGCAAGAATTGGTAGGGATGGCAAGAAGAGATGAAGAGCTGTAAGATATTAAAAGGATAGGTAATACATGGCAAGAATTGGTAGGGATGGCAAGAAGAGATGAAGAGCTGGAAGATATTAAGGATGGGTAATACATGGCAAGAATTGAGGGATGGCAAGAAGAGATGAAGAGCTGAAGATATTAAAAGGATAGGTAATACATGGCAAGTTGGAAGGGATGGCAAGAAGAGATGAAGAGCTGGAAGATATTAAAAGGATAGGTAATACATGGCAAGAATTGGTAGGGATGGCAAGAAGAGATGAAGAGCTGGAAGACATTTGTTGAATAAATGTGCTCCGTTGGAAGTTGAAAGGTGAAGAAGAAGAAGTAAAATATTGAAAGTATAGATGACTTTATAAATGTATATATAAGCTAATTTTAGTGTAGTACAACACTGACAGAATGGCTGACTTTAGAATTATATGTTTACAACATTTCATAATTACGCAATCTGTCTTATTTAATACGTCCATAACCTTAAAAAAAACCCTCAAAGAATCCAATCTTGTCTTCATCCTTTCCATTTCACATGCATAATTCCATTCTGCAAGCTTGAATGCTATTGGATATGATTTATTACCATTTATAACGCGCCACTTAGTTCTAGGCAGTTATCACTACTTGACAGAACTGATCTGGTTTCAAGAAATGCTTTTCAAAATCGGATCCTGAACATTTCCAATATGAAAGTGCAAACTGAGATTTGAATATGTGTAGTGCACTTAACGTAAAATGGAAAGAAAATAATGTATTAAATGTTTGATGAGTCGTCGAAATGGCTCAACTATATCTATTTGATCATTGTATGAACTCTTGCTTATTTTATGAAGCAAATATCCCATTCTCAAATGTAGACATTCGGAAAGGAGACTCAATTTTTGAAGTGGACAAGTTGACAGCAGACATTATATTTTTTATTCTATATTTGAAAGCTTTTATTTAATGCGTAAATCTAAATGTAATATTTTGTTATGTCTTTAAAACGTGAAGAACATATTAATTGCATGTGCTATCAACTTTAAAATGAGAAGAACATATTAATTCATGTAACTTTAAATAGAAGAACATAAATTGCATGTGCTACCAACTTTGTACCAACTGAGACGATGTCGTGTATAGTCTTCTTAGGGTGAGTGTGAGACGATGTCGTGTATAGCCTTCTTAGGGTGAGTGTGAGACGATGTCGTGTATAGAATTCTTAGGGTGAGTGTGAGACGATGTCGTGTATAGTCTTCTTAGGGTGAATGTGAGACGATGTCATGTATAGCCTTCTTAGGGTGAGTGTGAGATGATGTCGTGTATAGTCTTCTAGAATTAATGCAAGACGATATCGATATAGTCTTCTTAGGGTGAGTGTGAGATGATGTCGTTATAGCCTTCTTAGGGTGAGTGGAGATGATGTCGTGTATAGTCTTCTAGAATTAATGCAAGACGATCTCGTATATAGTCTTCTTAGGGTGAGTGTGAGATGATGTCGTGTATAGCCTTCTTAGGGTGAGTGTGAGACGATGTCATGTATAGCTTTCTTAGGGTGAGCGCGAGACGATGTCGTGTATAGTCTTCTAGGGTTAATGCAAGACGATCTCGTGTATAGCCTTCTTAGGTGAGTGCGAGACAATGCCATGTGTATTCTTTTTATGGTGAGTACGATTCGATACCAACTAATGCCGACTCCGAATTATATTTATTGAAATAGATATAATTTTGAATCAGTTTTACTAGTATTCAATAGTCCGTACTCTCATTATGTCCATTAAATATAATTACCGAATGAGATCAGAACAGCGTGAGGCATTTTTCAAACAATTAATTTTGTCTTTTGAGACTTAAAAGACACAGTTTTACCCCAATGTCAACAATAGTCGTAAATACAATTTGTACTGTTGACTTTCTTTAATAAGAACGCAAGCGCTGATTGGGACTTACAATCCTGGTTAGATCGACGTTAAAAGCTGATGCATGTATCCTGAGTTCTGGCGCTCAGTTTCTATATTTAATATTAAGTTCAGATTAACAAGACTACATTTGTTTACACAAGTACGTATTTAAGAAAGGAATCAATCTTCTTCTTCTTTGCGTTAGTTCTTTACAACCAATTTTAATCACTCTTTGTGATATGTTTTATCATTGCCATGAACATGTATACGTTGCACATTGGTTTGGTAGGCCCCTAAACACAGAGACTTCTACACGTTTAGGACACATGCATCCGATTTCAGCCAACCTCCTTAGTCGCCTCTTTGGGCATGCGTAGCAGGTAACAGTGGTTCTATTCTTTACACCCCAAATTTGGGCCCCGCTTACCACTCTGACGAAGGAATCAATAATTTCAAAGCCAGATGCGATTGGTTAAGAAAGACTGTTTATAAGTCACAGAGACATTTACAAAGGAATGTTTCTTGAAATATAATTTCAAAGCACCTTTCTTGGTACTTCTAAATGAGCCCGTTTTCTTTCGCTGCTGTACGTGTCTCTACTATTTCATAAACATTAACTAAACATAGATCTCTAGTCAATTTTTGCTTCCATCAGAAGCAGGACAAAATTTTCTGAGTCTATCCTTCAAATCATTCAAAATTGTGCAATAAGTGATGCTCTCCCCTCAGACAGCTCTTCGTTAGTGGAATCAAGAAAATTGGTTGAACTTGAAAATGTCAGATTTTCGGTTCAATAGACGATGATGACAAAATTCACATTTTTGTATTCATTGAATATATCTTGTCTTCAACTTGAACAAACTGTGTCTACTTTTTCTTGGAGATTTACATTGAGCATATATATATATATAAATGAGCTGAACCATCTGACAAAAATTCAAATGTGCTATCTAGTAAAAATATGTTAAGCTAGCGCTGACATTTCTGCTCTCTAATGAATATTCTTGTCTCTCAATTTCTCACAGTCATCCGATCATGTTCCTCGGATGATCGTAGTCGATTTGCTCTAGAGAATAATTTGTATATTTTTATATGGAACCGTGTGACCTCATGGACTCAACGCACAACATTCCTATGCTTCTTAATACTTTCCCTTCTCATGCTCTATAGTATATGTATATATGTCAAATGTATATATGCTATGTATAGATTTGATTATTATTATTTATTTTCTTTTTTCCATTCCTAAGTTTTTGCATTTATTTAGTTTTTCGTTTTTACTCCCATATTTTCATTTTAGGACCGTTAGGGATTTATTGTCTAATTGTATATATATTATGTCTGTCTTTTAAGAAGTGAATTACTTCCCTTCTGGTGTATCCTGTGCTTGATAACGGTCTGTTGGTCGAAACGTTGCTGTGTATTATTATTGTACTTTGTAAAACTACAGTACTTTGAGTTTACGTGTGACTCTCAATATAGAAATAAACAAGACAAACATCTACCTCGTGATAGTCAACGTGCTTCACGCAGTAACAAATGTTGATGAATTTCACTGTCCGTCCTCAAAATGTCTTGAATTAAGGGATTTGTTGTTCATGAAATTGACAATTTTTATGACATTATTCAAAGACTGTTTTCATTTTTCTGGTATGATCTTAGTAACTAATGCTTCCTTATGTATGCAGCAATGGTACCTAGCCCCCGACAGTATAATCTTAGCAACTAATGCTTCCTTATGTATGCAGCAATGGTACCTAGTCCCCGACAGTATAATCTTAGCAACTAATGCTTCCTTATGTATGCAGCAATAGTACCTAGTCCCTGACAGTATGATCTTAGCAACTAATGATTCCTTATGTATGCAGCAATGGTACCTAGTCCCCGACAGTATAATCTTAGCAACTAATGCTTCCTTATGTATGCAGCAATGGTACCTAGTCCCCGACAGTATGATCTTAGCAACTAATGATTCCTTATGTATGCAGCAATGGTACCTAGTCCCCGACAGTATGATCTTAGTAACTAATGCTTCCTTATGTATGCAGCAATGGTACCTAGTCCCCGACAGTATGATCTTAGTAACTAATGCTTCCTTATGTATGCAGCAATGGTACCTAGTCCCCGACAGTATGATCTTAGCAACTAATGATTCCTTATGTATGCAGCAATGGTACCTAGTCCCCGACAGTATGATCTTAGCAACTAAGGCTTCCTTATGTATGCAGCAATGGTACCTAGTCCCCGACAGTATGATCTTAGCAACTAATGATTCCTTATGTATGCAGCAATAGTACCTAGTCCCCGACAGTATGATCTTAGTAACTAATGCTTCCTTATGTATGCAGCAATGGTACCTAGTCCCCGACAGTATAATCTTAGCAACTAATGCTTCCTTATGTATGCATCAATGGTACCTAGTCCCCGACAGTATAATCTTAGCAACTAAGCTTCCTATGTATGCAGCAATGGTACCTAGTCCCGACAGTATGATCTTAGCAACTAATGATTCCTTATGTATGCAGCAATGGTACCTAGTCCCCGACAGTATGATCTTAGTAACTAATGCTTCCTTATGTATGCAGCAATGGTACCTAGTCCCCGACAGTATGATCTTAGTAACTAATGCTTCCTTATGTATGCATCAATGGTACCTAGTCCCCGACAGTATAATCTTAGCAACTAATGATTCCTTATGTATGCAGCAATGGTACCTAGTCCCCGACAGTATAATCTTAGCAACTAATGATTCCTTATGTATGCAGCAATGGTACCTAGTCCCCGACAGTATAATCTTAGTAACTAAGGCTTCCTTATGTATGCAGCAATAGTACCTAGTCCCCGACAGTATGATCTTAGCAACTAATGCTTCCTTATGTATGCAGCAATGGTACCTAGTCCCCGACAGTATGATCTTAGCAACTAATGCTTCCTTATGTATGCAGCAATGGTACCTAGTCCCCGACAGTATGATCTTAGCAACTAATGCTTCCTTATGTATGCAGCAATGGTACCTAGTCCCCGACAGTATGATCTTAGCAACTAATGATTCCTTATGTATGCAGCAATGGTACCTAGTCCCCGACAGTATGATCTTAGCAACTAATGCTTCCTTATGTATGCAGCAATGGTACCTAGTCCCCGACAGTATGATCTTCGTAATTTGTGCTACAAATCCAATAAGCTTTCTAGATAATGCTCGTTCCCCGTGTGTGCTAATTCCAACACATTTCAACCATTTCCTGGCCTGGTATGTGATAAACTCCTTAAGATTGTTAAATAATGAGTTTAGCTGTAGTGTGCACCATGAAGGAGAAGAACAGTAAGACTTGGGAATTTTGTCTTGCCCACACATCGAACGTAGCACAATAATGTCGCTTTGTGTGGTATATGGTCTTCTTTCGTACAGTTCAGAATAAGAAAACATGTGAGAACTCTTTCTAATAATTATTTGTTGATAAAGTTTGATAAACCATCCAGTAGCTTCTGTGTCATTTGACAATTTAATTTATTAAAAAAAATCATTTGCAGAAAGATTTTTGCAGAAATCAATAAACGTTCTTCGGCTATTGTACGAGATTTTCCGTTTTTTTTGCTATTATCAACCAAATGAGATCCTCCCTGCATTAGTTTATTGTTACATCCAGTTTTTTTTTTCTTGCTATTTTCTTACTGTTCCAAAGCTCTCTAACAGTATTTTCGAAAAAATCGATGTACTTTTTGTTATTTTGTTATGTTATATAGCGAGATGCCTGCGCAGTTTTTGCGGTTTTATAACCTCATTCAACAATATACTCATTACAACCATTAAGACATCTGACTATCTTATGTGTCTACACACTTGACAGCAATCGTCATGTATTGCTTGTTACAACGGCGGTGTTTTTTTTTTTAAAGATGACAAGAACAAACTTCATTTTTTAGTCATCAGGGCAGACTCTCATCGTCATCAACATCATCATCATTATCATCATCATCAGCACACATTGTGAGACTAAGCTAAACATATTTTAGCAAAATTGAAAGCAATGTCCTCTTTTCTATATTTCCTTCCCAACATCGTCTCAACCAGGGTTTCCCAAAGTGGGTGCTACCACCCTAGTGGACGTTGAAGCGTTATAGGGGGAGGGCGATAGTGGGTTGAGAAGAATTTGGAGGGTGTTCAGACGAAGGGGTCGGTGGCTCCTTAAAGAAATTAATAATAAATATTTTTAAATAAATTATTTTCGTGATTTTGCAATTGAATAATCATTTAAAATTGGAATTCTGCATTTTAATTCATCTTATGTTACACGATCCATTTTTCAGCAATTTTCTATTTCATGCATATACTCATTTGAAAATTGACCATGTTTACAGAAATATATATCTATTTCTATGTCAAAGAGAAAATAGAGCATATATATGTGGGGGCATTGGCAAACTGTTATGAACATATTTTAAAGACATGAAATATTAATGTCAAATTACAGAAGAATTTGTCATAGACACAGAATCCTAATATCGAGTTACAAAAGAATTGAAATTATTTCATTGCCAAAATTCCTGATATCAGCTAACAGAAAAGTGTGACGTGTTAGATGATCTCGGAAAGAAACAAACATAAAAATAATCATGAAATATTAGAATTGAAAAAGGAAGGATTTAATTTATGAAAATGATCACAAAAATAGACACTCAAATATTTTTGACGCGAAACGATATATATTATTCTTTTGAAAACCAAATGAGAGTTAATGACTGAATAACCGGGCAAGACGATGATAAATATATATTTAAGAGAGGAAAATTCCAAAATATTTGTACCGTTCTACATCAACCACATGTTAACCTTCTATTTAGGGTATGTATGTAATTGACACATTAGAACGTGGGTTGGTTGTGTTTGTTAAGCACCTATAGACCCGTAAGACAGCACATCAAATTCCTGCATTCTTTTTATTTCGGTTCTCACCTCCAAGGGGCAGAAAAAAAAACTTTACAAAAACTAGAAAGCCGACTAACCTAGGAATGTCCATCTCCTAGATAAACCATAACCTTGTTAGCTTTGAACTTCGCGGTCAACGTTTCAGTATCAGCACCTCTGGGAAGTGGGGTTAGCTTGTGTGTTCTACGAATCATCAACAGGTTTTTAAATTTTACTTTTCAACCTTCCTAAGAAAGACTAGCCTACCCCAACTCTGCGTATTACAGAACCATGAGCAGAGCGCACATTGTAAACCATTAAAAATGCAAAGTCAGTACTTTAATACAATTTTGAATCGAAGTATCAAATTAAGCAACTGATTGCATAGCTTTCTGAGAAACTTCTGTCTCTAAAGTGAGCAAGCTTATTAGTAATAAATGTTATATATTTATTGCTGTGATGTTCACGTTATCTATTACATTTTGTGTCAACCTTCGCCTTAGTTTTTCTCTCCTTCGTTGATTGCTATCAACGAAACAAGACATTTAGCTTTTATTGTTGAACAAAGATAAATGAGTATATGCCAGACGGAGCTAAACCACTTTTCTTTGTTCAACTTGTTTGGAAGATATGTTCAACGCAATTTTAGTTCCGTTGTCTCCACGTAATTCATGCACAAACTTTAACTAGTGAGTAAACATGTCACGTAATCCCGAACAAAAATAATTGAACACTATGAACTTCATGTCTCGATCTATCCAATTTTTAGAGATTGAGAAAAACAGATTTTGTGATAACAACCCTTCAGATTAAACAGAACAGATTGGCAAATATGAAGTGCAAGTTTGGACTGGTCCAGATTCTTGGTATGGTAATATAGTTACTCATTAAAGCTTTAATATATAGAGACATTGATATTCTTCTTAGCTTCAAGCAGTTAAAATCATCTTTCGCATCCCACAAGTTCTGATGTAACTACATCCGTACTTCAAAGAAGTGGCAATTTGCTTTATGGAAAAAACTCTTTTTTCAGTTTCTCTCTGTCCCTCTTATCTGTATCTCCCTCTTCATTTTTTTCTCCCTTCTTTTTTACATCTCCGGCTCTTCCTACCCCACTTGCTTTTCCAACTACCTCCTTTCACGTTTCACGTCTTAACCATTCTTCATTTCACCAAGTTTTTCTCTCTCTCTCTCTTCTATCTGTTTTCCTCACCTGTCTCTCTCACTCTCTTCATATATCTCCTCTTCATTTATATATCTCTTCCTCTCGTTACCTGTCTCTTAACATTTCATATGTTTCTTTGTTCTTTCTTCCATCTGTCGGTTTCACTCTTTCCATTTACCGTTCTCTAAATTTCTCCTAGCTAGTCTCTTTATCTATTTCATCTTCATCTAATTTCCTCTATTAAAATTTATCTCACTTTTTCTAAGCGCTTTCTCTCTTAACTCTATATCTCTCTCCTATAATTCAACTCTTACCTGTATCTACCACTCTTGATTTATCACACCTCCTCTCATAAGATATCTTACTTTCTCACGTAATCTATATGTCACCACTCCTACACATATCTCTCGCTTCGAGATCATCATCCTATCACCAACCCTTCGTCTAGTTAACATCGCTCTTCCCCAACCTTCACTAGTTTCCATCTCTCAATCAGATATTGCTCACTTTGTTTTCAGGTATCTTTAATTCCTCATATCTCTGGCCCCTCCTTCATATTTGCCTGTGTGTGGCCTGTGTGTGGCCTGTGTGTGACCTGGCCTGTGTGTGGCCTGGCCTGGTGTGTGGCCTGGCCTGTGTGTGGCCTGTTGTGTTGGCCGGCCTTGTGTGGCGTGCACTGTTGGTCTGGCCTGTGTGTGGCCTGCCTGTGTGTGGCCTGGCCTGTGTGTGGCCTGGCCTGTGTGTGGCCTGGCCTGTGTGTGGCCTGGCCTGTGTGTGGCCTGGCCTGTGTGTGGCCTGGCCTGTGTGTGGCCTGGCCTGTGTGTGGTGTGGCCTGGCCTGTGTGTGGCCAAGATGTTTGCGATCCGAATGTCTTAGGTTCGAGTTCGGGCAGTGACATTCTGTTCACGAGTACAGTTTTTTCCAGAGATTCTATTATTGTTAATGGAGCTGCAAAGTTTGTGCTTCGTATAATGCTTTCGAAAGGTGGCTTGCCAGTTCTGTGAGGAGGGAAAGAACCATATGGTATAAAACCCAGTACGATCAAATCAATTCTTCCTCTTTAGACCCTTATATCTCATTCATCTTTCTCTCAACCCTCATATATCTCTCATCTTTCTTTCTCTCAACCCTCATATCTCTCTCATCTTTCTCTCAACCCTCATATCTCTCATCTTTCTCTCAACCCTCATATCTCTCTCATCTTTCTCTCAACCCTCATATCTCTCTCATCTTTCTCTCAACCCTCATATCTCTCATCTTTCTCTCAACCCTCATATCTCTCTCATCTTTCTCTCAACCCTCATATCTCTCTCATCTTTCTCTCAACCCTCATATCTCTCTCATCTTTCTCTCAACCCTCATATCTCTCTCATCTTTCTCTTAACCTCATATTCTCTCATCTTTCTCTCAACCCTCATATCTCTCTCATCTTTCTCTCAACCCTCATTCTCCTCTTATCTTTCTCTCAACCCTCACTCTCTCTCATCTTCTCTCAACCCTCATATCTATCTCATTCATCTTTCTCTCAACCTCATATCTCTCTCATCTTTCTCTCAACCCTCATACTCTCTCCTTCTATCTTTCTCTCAACCCTCATATCTCTATCTTTCTCTCCACCTCTATCTCTCATTCATCTTTCTCATCCACCTCATCTCTATATCATCTTTCTCTCAACCCTACTGTCATCTCTCATATATCTTTCTCTCACCCTCATGTCTCTCTCACTTCTCTTTCCTCAACCCTCATTCTCTCTCATCTTTCTCTACCTCTATCCTCATCTTTCATCAATATCTCTTACTCCTTATCCCATACCTCTATGACATCCTCACTAATATTCTCTTACTCCTTCACCCCTTACCTTCTGTCATCCTCCCACTAATATATCTCTTACTCCTTCACCCTTACCTGTCTGTCATCCTCCACTAATATATCTCTTACCTCTTCACTCCTTACCTGTCTGTCATCCTCTACTAATATATCTCTTACTCTTCACCCTTACCTGTCTGACATCCTCTACTAATATATCTCTTACTCCTTCACCCCTTACCTGTCTGTCATCCTCAACTAATATATCTCTTACTCCTTCACTCCTTACCTGTCTGTCATCCTCCACTAATATATACTCTCTTCACTCCTTACCTGTCTGTCATCCTCTACTAATATATCTCTTACTCCTTCACCCCTTACCTGTCTGTCATCCTCTACTAATATATCTCTTACCTCTTCACCCCTTACCTGTCTGTCATCCTCAACTAATATATCTCTTACTCCTTCACTCCTTACCTGTCTGACATCCTCTACTAATATATCTCTTACCTCTTCATCCCTTACCTGTCTGACATCCTCCACTAATATATCTCTTACTCCTTCATCCCTTACCTGTCTGACATCCTCCACTAATATATCTCTTACTCCTTCATCCCTTACCTGTCTGACATCCTCTACTAATATATCTCTTACTCCTTCATCCCTTACCTGTCTGACATCCTCCACTAATATATCTCTTACTCCTTCATCCCTTACCTGACATCCTCCACTAATATATCTCTTCCCTCCTTCATCCCTTACCTGTCTGACATCCTCCACTAATATATCTCTTACCTCTTCACCCCTTACCTGTCTGACATCCTCCACTAATATATCTCTTACTCCTTCATCCCTTACCTGTCTGACATCCTCTACTAATATATCTCTTACCTTTTCACCCCTTACCTGTCTGACATCCTCCACTAATATATCTCTTACTCCTTCATCCCTTACCTGTCTGTTATCCTCCACTAATATATCTCTTACCTCTTCACTCTTTACCTGTCTGTCATCCTCTACTAATATATCTCTTACTCCTTCATCCCTTACCTGTCTGTCATCCTCTACTAATATATCTCTTACCTCTTCACTCCTTACCTGTCTGTCATCCTCTACTAATATATCTTTCACTCCTTACCTGTCTGCTATCTTTCATTAATCAATCTCTTACCACCCTCCCCCCCTAACCCTCACAACTAGCTTTCATCCTCCGTTTATATTTCTCTTATACCTTCTTTGTTCACCTATCCCTCCTCTATATCTCTCTCCCTCTATGTAGCCATCACTTCCTTCTTACCTTCAACTGTTTCTCCCTCTTGTATTCAGTTTTCTTCTCTCTCTCTCTCTCTCTCTCTCCATCTATCTCTGTTTGTGTCATGCATTTACCTTTCTTTCACTCATTCATTCATTCATTCATCCCATTATGGCATCCCTTTAAAAAAAAAAAAAAAAAAAGAAATCGTCGTGAAGAATGGCGTGGGAGCAACCGATGTTATTCCAAAATAGTCACATAACTATTGATTACTACACATTTTCCCAAAAAGCAAATCGGAAATGTGTCCGCCATTAAATTAATAAAAACATCTCCCCCATAACATGAACACAATATCAGACATAACAATGATAACCATATCTCAGTAGGCGGATGCTATTTGGAGTTTTTGGGTCGTTAAGGGCTCTCATAAGATTGATCACAAGAGAAATGAATCACTTTTTTTTATTTGACTTCCACAAACAAGAAGTAGAGTAATATTACAAAAGTCGAACAGATTCATTGATACAAAATGATAAACCAGATATAAAGAATGACAGTGAACAAAGACATGAAGCAGGAAGTTTTATTTATGTGAGTATGCAGTACAGAGTTTTGACATGTCAGCAAATTGTAGTTTTAATAACATAAATAAAAGTACATAGTTTTAGTTATGTTCATAAAGTAAAGTATTAGTCATGTACTTAAAATAAAGTATCAGTCATGTACATAAAGTATAGTTGCAGTCATGTACTTAAAGTAAAGTTGCAGTCATGTACTTAAAGTAAAGTTGCAGTCATGTACTTAAAGTAAAGTATCAGCATTACATAATATAGTTTCATTACTAAAGTAAGTATCAATGTACATAAAGTAAGTTCAGATCATGTACATAAAAATATAGTTGCAGTCATGTACTTAAAGTAAAGTATCAGCCATGTACATAAAGTATAGTTGCAGTCATGTACATAAAGTAAAGGATCAGTCATGTACAAAAGTAAAGTTGCAGTCATGTACATAAAGTAAAGTTCAGTCATGTACATAAAGTAAAGTTGCAGTCATGTACAAAAGTAAAGTTGCAGTCATGTACAGAAAGTAAAGTTGCAGTCATGTACATAAAGTAAAGTTGCACATAAGATAGTCATGTACAGAAAGTAAAGTTGCAGTCATGTACAGAAAGTAAAGTTGCAGTCATTACAAAAGTAAAGTTGCAGTCATGTACATAAAGTAAAGTTGCAGTCATGTACAAAAATAAAGTTGCAGTCATGTACATAAAGTAAAGTTGCAGTCATGTACATAAAGTAAAGTTGCAGTCATGTACATAAAGTAAAGTTGCAGTCATGTACATAAAGTAAAGTTGCAGTCATGTACATAAAGTAAAGTTGCAGTCATGTACAGAAAGTAAAGTTGCAGTCATGTACATAAAGTAAAGTTGCAGTCATGTACAGAAAGTAAAGTTGCAGTCATGTACAGAAAGTAAAGTTGCAGTCATGTACAGAAAGTAAAGTTGCAGTCATGTACAGAAAGTAAAGTTGCAGTCATGTACAGAAAGTAAAGTTGCAGTCATGTACATAAAGTAAAGGATCAGGCATGTACACAAAAATAAAGTATCAGCCATGTACATAAAGTAAAATATCAGTCATGTACATAAAGTAAAGTATCAATCATGTACATAAAGTAAAGTATCAGTCATGTACAGAAAGTAAAGTTGCAGTCATGTACATAAAGTAAAGTTGCAGTCATGTACATAAAGTAAAGTTGCAGTCATGTACATAAAGTAAAGTTGCAGTCATGTACAGAAAGTAAAGTTGCAGTCATGTACATAAAGTAAAGTTGCAGTCATGTACAGAAAGTAAAGTTGCAGTCATTAATTTTATTTCAATAATAACCCCACTACAACCAACAAGAATGTTTGAAGACTTCAAACTAAACCAACAAATTACAAAAGCTATAACAATTTCTCACTAGCTGCACAAGTATTTCTCATCAGGTGATCGATCAAGCGAAACTTAGTAAAATCCTTTGTAATTTGATTTTATTGTTCCTTTGATCAGAACTTCCGTAACAGGTAGTTCAGTTGCCGTGTTGTTTTGCGGACAACTAGTGCATAGAGCAACCAAAAAACGTTGAGTAACAAAATGCAATTAATGTGTTTCATCTTTGGAGTTTGCGCAATAAATTTCAGACTTTAGTCAAACTAACTATTGTTATTCTCATTTATAGATTACAATTCCTGTTCTCATGGATACTAGCTACCACTAGAATTGATGAATGTTCTGCCTTCAGAGTTGTTCATTGCCCCCATTTCAAATTACGTCCCTATATACACATGTCATGGAGGTTGAGGCCGTTACTGCTGTCACTCATTGGCTTCTGGACTCTATTTACTGGGGCCGTTATTGTATATGACTCTCAGTCGATGCTTCACAAGATCCAAAAGGGCAATTTTAGGAATGAGTGGATGTCGTCTATAGAAGTTTCTAACCTGCAGAGGCTTACGTGGATCTACTATCCTGGGTATGTGGGTATTTGCGGCAATGAGAGAGAGGGCATGCTTGCATCAACATCATGCATTCGGGATTTTTGGTGGGGAGTTCAAAAATTTTTTGGATTAAGGGGAATATTCTTCGATCTCTTCGCGACTGTCTGCTGGTTAAATGAAGACAATAGTTGATTCGATACAACGATTTAATCAGTTTGGAGTTACCCGTTGTACGGATAGAGCTGGATGCATGAGGGGCAGAGTGGGGAGTGTGTTTAACCAACGAACCACGGGAACCATCAGTATGTATACTCTTCGATATCTGTTGGGAGATACTGAGCACCTATGTGTCTGCTCGGTGTGCAATGAAGTCAGCTTAGTAACCAATAACCAATACACACAACAACCTTTCTTCATCTTGAGTTTATAAATTTCTGTGTTCTAGTAAAACTCGTGTCCACAAACACGGATATAAACACATTACCCTGCCTTACCCAGTCTTGTCTGTTGAAGTTTCTCTAATATTGTAACATGCAAACATTGTACGCACGCAATGTAAGAAGATTCACTTGTTTTATTCACAAAGTGTTTTTCATCACACGTTATAGGATTTCCTTCAACTCCGGTAACTAGGTCAGGACAGTCTGATAGAATCTTAAAGCATATTTTCTAGACCTTTCCTAGGGCTATGGAGGTTTCCAGATCGATAGTAAAGAGGGATGATCAGTCACTCAACAGGCTGCCGATTACGTTGTTGCTTCGAGTTTCAGGTACAAGCGACTTAACTTCATGAGCCATTTATGTTAGTATGGTGATCGAATAGTAACTGTTCATTACTCAAATACCTACTATTGTCTCGTTCTTCTTCTTTTCTTTCGTTTGTTCTAGGCTAGTTTTATCTTTCTTATTGTGATGTATAAACTGCATAAATCAGAACGTAATGTACGTGCACAACCTTCAGCACCTATTTGAGCACAGTTGCTTATCCTTGGTGCGGTGTTCGATTTCAGCCAGCTATTGTGTGCGGTTCGCTCTCCGCTAGTTTTTGACTGTCCCCAGTCGTAACCTACAAGGCAGTGGGTTGCCATTTTCTTTCAGGGCAGCTACCCTTAGACGGCCTGCCCTCCCGGGCTTATGAACGCCATCTGCCCAGCAAAACCGGTTATTTTAATGAACACCTTGGTTTGCCGCCCGTTCAGGTTTGTTTGCGGATTGCTCCGCTAGCCTTTGATTGTCCCCAATCAACTACAAGGCAGCAGTATTTTCTTGCAAGCGGAAACGCGCACTGGCTTTACCTCTGCTGGGCTTTCCAGTTGTTCTGTACATGTGGGTGGGACGAACACCCTGCCTACCGCTGCCGCTCTTGCTCCTGTCGCGCTTGCTGCTGCCGCGTTTGCTGCTACCGCGCTTGCTGCTGCCGCGCTTGCTGCCGCCGCGCTTGCACTGGTTTTGCCTCTGCTGGGCTTTCCAGTTGTTCTACTCTGTGGGTGGAATGCATACCCTCTTGCCGTGCCGGCCTGCCCCTCGATGAGACCCATTATGACTTTGCCAGCGTGCGTGCTAGCCCTGCCCTGATGCCCTGTCACCATCAACTTTTTGCGTGCTCACATTTATCGCCACATGTGGCGCCACCCTTGCAACGTCCGTATGCGCGCTCGCTCTGCTCTGGTGCCTACCTCACCATTTCCGTCAATTCCTCTGGGCTGTCCGCCTTCGAAGGAGCAAACCTGAGTTTGCCCCATGTTGCCCATGTGCAACTCAACACATCACCCAGCACACTCATCGGCTCAAGAGAGTACGTCAAGAGAAAGCATGCTTGGGCTCTGAATTTCGCCCCACGCGGGTGAACGTCTCTTATATGGCTTTGGGTTGTGCCCCCATGTCTGTGATGGGGATCAGTGCTTTGACATATGTGACCCAGCTTGCAGTTCAACTCGGCACTCAGCATACTCATCGGCTCTAGAGTAGTGACTAAAGAGAGTGTGCTTGGGCTCTGAATTTCGCCACACGTGGGTCAACCTACCTTCGATGGTTTTGATTCGAACTTTTGACCCATGTGGACCAACGAGCGGTCCAACGCATCACCCGGCATTCTCATCGGCTCAAGAGAAATGCATCAAGAGAGAGAAAGCGTGGGCTTCAATTCCGCCCCGCGAGGTTCCACATGTGTCGTTCTAGCTTTTCCTATCGTCCGGGAGAAGTGAGCATTAATAGTCACTCTGTGAGTTCGCTTGTCTGTGTTGCGGGCGGATCCCATCGAGCATGACTACCTTTGCATTTCTACTTGCCCCAGAGTAGCTCTCCCACAGCACCTGCCTTCTTGGCCAGACCGGAACCACCGTCTGTTACCAGGGTCACCACGTGGAGGTGAGAGCAGGGATTAGAGCCATCTCTCTAATCATGGCGCACTGCTTCCTTGCGCCTTTGACCCCTGTCTCGATCTGAAACTATCTAATACTATCTAGTAAGATGTATTCGTTATTTTATCACTAATCAATCAATCAAGTGCCATGCCTGCCGGCGTAGGCGATCATGTCTCTCCACAACTCTCTTTGCTTGGTGCATGTAATCAGTTCTGACGTCGATATTTTGTCGAACCATGATGTCAGGCCATCCAACATCTTCTCCCTCTGTCTTCCACGATCTCTCCTTCCCTGAATTTTACCTGTAGTCACCAAATGTTCTAAACCTTCTCTTCGCATTATATGCCCGAAGAACCTTGATTGTCGGATTCTTATTCTTTGATAAGGTTTCTTTGTGTGCAGGCCTGATTTAAAACCTCCACGTTTGTTTTCTTTGCTGTCCATGGAATTCTCAACATTCTTCTGTAAAACCACATCTCTGTGGCTTCCAATGATCGTATTGATTGTTTGTTCAGTGTCCATGATTCGCTGCCATACATAAGAATTGGTTCAATATAGCATTGGAGTACTCGTTTTCGCAGTGTCATTGGTACCAGCAAATCCGTTTTCTCTCTTGATAGTACACTCTGACAGGTTGCTATCTGTTAACCGATTGATGTTCCTCTCAATTATGTCGCTGTTGTATCAGGTAGAAATATTAGTGTCTGTAATTCAGGTAGTTGGGATACCAATTACGTTGCAATTATTCGTTGCGTGGCGACTGATAAGCACAATTCGAATACTCATTTCATGTAGAATGCCTGTATATGTAGTCACTAATAGTTAGTTTTGCCGAACTCATTAGTTTTATAATGATCTCTTCTTAGCCAATATTAAATACTAGGATTTTTCATTTTAAATATTAGTATATGTTATTCAATAAGAGAATTATATTATAGCTGTTACGTAATATGTGACTGGATACTTGATGATAGAGCAACATTATTGACTTTTTATAATCCAAATATCTGAATTTTTCATTATTTTTAAAACATGCAGTTGGCATCAGAGAATTCATGGAGAATTTCTTATGCTTTTCTTCCTGTTAACACTAAAAACATTTTAAAAACGTATATTTCATGTTATTTCTAAATTACTTTGACTGTCATGAAATAAATATAATAAACTTTACATGGCGCGGATTAGTCTTGATTGTCAGTAGTAGATTTCACGTTTTGGAGCACGGCTTATACATTATTGCAGGAAAAGACGAGTAGATGCCAATTAATATTAAATTACGTATTATTTTATTATTTTATTGTTATTACTATAATACATAAAAATTATTTGAGAACTATCTCGTTCAATAGTGTTACAAATAGTCAATAATGATTAAGTAACGGTTTGCAAAGTAACAAGTACTAAGTCATTAAGTATCATGTCCCTTGCGAAACGTCGCATTCATCACAGACAGCCTGAAAAGCTCTCTGTCTCTTGCACGTTCTCCAGCCTCTTCTGGCGTCATGTTCAAGGTTTCTTTAATGTCCTGCTGCTACCTCCGTCTTGGTCGTCCAATGTCTCGTACGTCAGGAACCATGTCTTCTATGAGAAGAAGGTTATGATCTTTTATTGTGTGTTTTTTTTTTACAGACTGGATTAGATGTTCCAAACCAATGATACTATTTTACTAAGAACTAAGTACTGAGTATTAATTGCAGAAGTAACAACAGTTGCTAATATTTACAAAAATAAGTTCAACGCACATTACTAATGTACACGTGTAATATTTGTAACTGTATCTTGCTTGTATTCACACTTGTTGTGTCGCTACTACACCGTCACAACATATCTTCTGTTTCCAAATCACAAAGTGTTTAGAGATATAACGTACAATTATTGGAAGTCAATGAAGGAGAGATGTACTCTTCGTGAAAATAATTGTTTGTTGTTTATAGACGTTTGCTTTGATACAAGGGTAAGAAACAATCTGGATGCTTGGATTAGAATAAAATGAAGAACCAGAACTTTCTGGACTGTCTGATTATAATCGTCCTCTTTACATCTAATGTTTTGACGAGTGATCAAGTGACAATCTCACTCAAATAGTCCGACTAATCCAATTTGTATATAATCAAAGAAATATGCCGTAAGTTAACCAAATTGGATATCATTACACTCCACAGAACCATAGCTGTTCAGTATCCACCAGCATACGACATTAGGTATGCGCACTGATGGATCCGATGGCTCGCTGGTTAAAATACACTCCTCAATCTACCCCTCACACAGGCATTCAGTTCTACTTATACAAAGTGTAATTCTAAACTCAATAATATCTAAAGTTACTGAATGTCAACAGCTGTCATTACCCGATTTAGCTCGCCGGTCGATGTAGTATAACGCGGGTTGATCTCTTATAACACTAACTCTTACGTGGTTAATTGAATTGAAAGTTCCAAAAACTAACCATATTGTGAATCTTCATGGAGAATATCCGAAGCAATTTTGATCCATTAGACCAGCGGTTCTCAAACTTTGCATTACTGTTGACCCCCTTTTAAATACATTTTGCTGCCCGGACCCCCAAAAAGGTTCTATATATGAAAATTTTCTAGCGATGGAGTTATTATTACACCACACCAACAGTCAAACTGACTTCAATTTCTCAGACTGCGGAAAACGTCATATGATCATTCATTTTGTCCTGTGAGAAATACTAACAACCTATGGGGTTAATGAACACCTAATCAACCTTTGCAAGAACATTTATACTGACAGCCAATGTACGATTAGAACAAATACAGGATTATCAGAAAAGTTTCACGTAGGGTCAGGAGTAAGACAAGGTTGCGTACTATCCCTGCTGCTATTCATCACGTACATTGACCACATTTGTAAAATAGCTAACACCAGCGAAGGAAACAACCTCGGAGAACTCTTAAATGAATTTCTTTTGCAGACGATCAGGCAATCATATCAACAACAGAAGAACAGCTACAACAACACACCAACAGACTCCAGTTAGCATGCAACGAATACAACATGAGAATTAACATCGACAAAACAGAAGTAATGACATTCGCCAGAGAGGAAAACACTACCAACATCTCCATCGATAATCATCTACTAAATCAAGCAAAGATTTCACATACCTGGGAGCATTTTTTCAGCAAATGGAAGAATAACTAATGAAATTCAACACAGATGCAACAAAGCAAATCAAATGATAGGGCAAATGGCGCCAATTTTAAGATGCAAACACGTCACCATGAACACAAAAAGAGCAATGTTCAACACAATCTTTCTCCCCACATTATGCTACCAGTGCCAAACCTGGACGCTGACAACAAACGATAGAAGAAAACTAGTCACAACAGAGATGAAGTGTCTACGCAAAATGCTGGGTGTAACAAGAAGAGACCGGTTGAGAAATGAAGACATCAGGAAAAAAGTGGGTACAGCATCAGTACTAGACTTCATCAAGAAACAACAAATTAAATGGTTCGGTCACGTAAGCAGATTACCATCAGACAGTGCACCCCAAAGAGCAATGCTGCTCCGTTACAATGGGTACAAAGCAAAAGGCCGGCCACGCAAAAGATGGGCCTCAGAGATAACAGAGGCGACGAAAGAGACTATCTACGAAGCGCATACTAGGGCCCGTTTTAGAAATCTCTTCCTGACCTGACGCTGTGAGGCATACAGGATTCGAGAAAGAAGCTAAGAAGAAATGTAGACTCCTCCGGTCTGGTCCGGGTCCTTTGATTTCACAGCGGAACTAGTTTATCACACTGTTTTTATACATGTTTTTAAAATGTATTTTTCTGTTTGAAATGTTAAAGATCATAATATGTTTTCAAGTGCTGGAGGACCCCCTGTGCCTACCCCGTGGACCCCAGTTTTGGGAAACGCTTCATGAGAAGATTGCCGTTATATTCATTATATTCAGTATTTATTAGATTAATTTGATGTTATACTCTGTTATAGCAATGTATTTTTATCTTTCCAGGTTCCAGATTGAATATTATACAGTTTTTGTTATTATGTCCACACGCAATCATTGTTTGTTTTACAATCATTTATTTAACAATTCTGTGTCTTCTTTTAAATGTGTGTATCATAATTTGAATACCTCTGAAATAACAGAGGCGAGGACAAACAATATTGTTTATGGAGAGCACACAAAAGCCCGATCTAAAAATCTCTTCTTCTTCTTCGAACGCTACACATCGACCACATGTTTACCACTCTGTGTGATTTGTATGTGATCTGAGCCTAAGAGCGATTGTACGTTGTGCTAGTTATGCGCCTAAAGTAGGCCAGCACATCCGATTTCTGCGATGCTTTTTATTTACTAAGGTAGCTTTCCTAGGTCCAACATCAGTCGCCTCTTACGACATGGTGTGTAGGTTGAGTGGTGCTATTCTTTATTTCCTTGCGGGCTTGGTACCACACGGCAAAATCTCTTCTTATCCTGACGCTGTGAGAATATCTTCTTATCCTGACGCTGGTGAGAGTATCTCTTATCCTGACGCTGTGAGAGTATCTTATCTGACGCTGTAGTATTCTCTATCCTGACGCTGTGAGAGTATCTTTATCTGACGCTATTGTGAGACAAAACAGAAATAGAGAAAGAAGCACTTGTGTATATACGATATATCTGGATTTAAAAATCGTGTTTATGTTACTAATATATGTAGAATTGATTGATGATTGATAGAACCATCAACAATACATTTCAGTGAATAACTATGTGGGTTGCTACCTTTTTCTTACACATACATATGTCAGCGGCAATACACGAACTCAATTTTCACCGGTGTAATTTTGTAGATGTAATTTTGTAGATGTAATTTTGCAGATGTAATTTTGTAGATGTAATTTTGTAGATGTAATTTTGTAGATGTAATTTTGCAGATGTAATTTTGTAGATGTAATTTTGTAGATGTAATTTTGCAGATGTAATTTTGCAGATGTAATTTTGTAGATGTAATTTTGTAGATGTAATTTTGCAGATGTAATTTTGTAGATGTAATTTGTAGATATAATTTGTTTTGATGTTATAATTTTAGATGTAATTTTGTAGATGTAATTTTAGTAGATGTAATTTTGTAGATGTAATTTTGTAGATGTAATTTTGTAGATGTAATTTTGCAGATGGTGGAAACTTTTGTCGCAATTTTATCTTCATCTTTTAATGAATTTTTCTTGTGCAACGGCTTTGCAGCATACACTTATTGATTTGTAACTGCCAGTGGTTCGTTTACACATGATCAACTTGCTATATGTATCACTGCACCTGTTCTGCTGTAATATGAGGAAATAGTGAATGGTTCGTTAATTTGTGCTGAAGTTATTTTGCTGTTATTGATCCCATTTGATCTTCGTTGTTTAGATAATGTTCTTTATTTATTTTCTTTTTAAGTCTCTGAAATTGAAAGTCTATAAAATCCATTTCATGAACTCTAGTGTTTTGTCAAATCGTTGAAAGACTAGCTAGAGTTTGTTAGAAATATCATTTATGTCTGGTTGCTATAGAAATCATTTACTACTTATTATTGTCAGATTATGCTTTTTCTCAGTACTAGATACTGATATTATTTTCCTAGTACTTGATACTGATATTATTTTCGCCAGTATACTAGATACTGATATTATTTTCCTAGTACTAGATACTGATATTATTTTCTCAGTACTAGATACTGATATTATTTTCGCCAGTACTAGATACTGATATTATTTTCTCTAGTACTAGATACTGATATTATTTTCTCTAGTACTTGATACTGATATTATTTTCGCCAGTACTAGATACTGATATTATTTTCTCTAGTACTAGATACTGATATTATTTTCTCTAGTACTAGATACTGATATTATTTTCGCCAGTACTAGATACTGACATTATTTTCGCCAGTACTAGATACTGATATTATTTTCGCCAGTTCTAGATACTGACATTATTTTCACCAGTACTAGATACTGACATTATTTTCACCAGTACTAGATACTGACATTATTTTCACCAGTACTAGATACTGATATTATTTTCGCCAGTACTTGATACTGACATTATTTTCACCAGTACTAGATACTGACATTATTTTCACCAGTACTAGATACTGATATTATTTTCGCCAGTACTAGATACTGATATTATTTTCGCTATTTCTCGATGCTTATACTATTTTCGTAGGTTCTAGATATATAAAGTCCTAAAATAGTTTTAATTGATATTTGTCGATGAAGATATTGGTAGTGCTTTCCTCTCTAGCGAATGCCATTACGTCCGTTTTGTCTATGTTGTTTTTCATGCTGTAGTCATCACATATTAACTGAAGTGTGTTGTGTGTGTTGTTTACCACTTATTATGTTCTTTTATGATTGTCAGATCGTCAACAAAAAGTAATTCGTTTACAAGTACCACAACTTTGTCCTTATCACTTTTTATTAGCTTTCTTATATATTTGATCGTTATAACTTATGAACAACAGCTATGATAATACGCATCCATGTCTTATGTTAGACTTAACGAGGAACATTACTGTATTTGTTCTAATTTTACACTAACCGTTTATGTAGAGACTCTTACATATATTTATTGTGTTTAACTGTGAATGGTAAAGGTGCAGTATAAAACATATATGACTACGTCTTTCTAGTAACCAGTCAGAATGAAGTGTATTTCTCTTGTGTGACTGCTTTACCAGAGATAGCATTTCCTGCTGTCAGCTACATTTCGTTCATTGAAATGTGTTCCTTTGTGAATGTACGGAAACCTACAAATCTGAGGTATCCAGACTGGATCTGATCTGATCTAGAGAAAACTATGGAGAGTCTGCGGTAATACTGTAACAATTTCCTTGTTACATTTAGATCCATCATATAGTATTCGTCTTCAGATGTCAAGGTGTTCACAAACGTGCACGGAAGCAGGTCGAATGTAATATCTATTTCTTGTCTTTTTTAGTTAGAAAAATGGTTTCGTTTATATAGTACTTCATGTTTGTAGTTGTTTTACTGAGAAAGGCCTATAGTCAAAACGTCGAGTGTTGTCATTGTTTATATTTAATATTTCATAATGGCAAGTTTATGATTTCAAATTTTCAGGCAGCATTTTCACAGAGGATGGAAAACTTGATAGAGAAATAGAGACAAGATACCAAACAAAGCAAAGGCAGCGATCTACCAGCTGACACAATTACTACAACATGCAAATATCAAGATATAATTAAAAAGGCAGATGATAACAAGTACTTTTCTATCAACACTTTATTACCAGTGCCAAACTTGGTCTCTGACAGAGAAACACACCAGAAAGCTCACCACGTTTGAAATGAAATACTTGAGGAAAGGGAAACGATCACCAGAAAAGATATAGTACGAAATGAGGACATCAGAAACAGAGTGAGCATAACTTCATGTTGCCATAAAGACAACAACTGCAGTGGATTGGACATTTAATAAGAATGAAATACAACCAACCACCAATAACAGCCACAACAAAAAGAGATCGGATATTAGAGCTAAGGAAAGGCCAAGAAAAAAATTGATAGACAATATCAAGACCACACCAAATAAACACGGATATAACACAACACCGACGACTCATCTGGCATTAGAATGCAAATTAAAGCTTTCCCCCCTACGCTTAACGGCAAGAGTGGAGAACAAAGTCCATCATCCACATGGGAAAAGTCAATAGACAATATTTCATTATTCCTTTCTTATGTAATACTGTAATTGACTTGTCCACGTCAAAAACTTCCTTGGTGAGATAAATCTTTATTGAGATTATTTTCCTGGCGACGTCGATACTTTGTCTTCTTCTGTCAAATATTGTGCTATGATGCATTGTCCATTCGCAGACATAAACAATTCTATGTAAGGACAGAAGAAAAACACATTTTTCTCGGTCAATGTTCTAAACAAGCGATCTGTAAACTTTATGTCATAATCCGGATTATATGTCTATTTTGAATAGAAAACAAGTTTATCATCCTTTCTTAATCCATTATTTCTACTATCTGCAAGGCCATTTTCTTTTCCTACTTTGTACACAATTTTGTATTGTTCCATCCACAGACTGTCATTCATGTTTACTGGTTCCGGTGAGCATTGATCCTCTTTTCATCCACATAGATTATGTTATAACTTTCTAAATGTATTTCTCTTAGTTCACGTCAATACTTGCTACTCATGCTTACTGGATGTGGTCTATCACAACAACAAATATATTTACTCAACCTGCTAAACTTTAATATGTGAAACTTACACTCCATGAGGTTCGTAGTAATTTGCATTTTGATACATCAATGTAACTGTTTATTCTCAGTAAAATCATTCATTTTGATACATCAATGTAACTGTTTATTCTCAGTAAAATCATTCATTTTGCTAGGATCATTCTTTATTTCGAGTTAAATTTTGACAACAATTCTCGTCAGATAACATTTTAGTCACAACTATGTACATTTTGTTTGCTTGCTTCCTTGTTGTTTGGACTTCTATAGAAGGTAAACTTTCTTAATCTTGGATAAAGTGGACAGGTTACCTTTAACTTACACTCAAGCGTGTATTTTTATCTTCTTTGTTGATGAAGAAGAATGTAAATAGACTTTCTTCTTGAGTACAGTACATCTTTATTGCAATGGTTTGCATAGTCACGAATGTTATGTATAATTTTATTGTAAGATACACTTAATTGAAATTGAGTATTAAACGCTCCTGAACAATTTCTAAACGTGAGAATAGGATGTAAACAGCTAATAAAACATTTATACATTTCGTGAAACCATTTCTTGCCACTTATTTCTGAGACTCACCTTTACAACCTGCTGCCTTGCAGGTCGGCTGAGGACAGCCAAAGGCTAACGGAGAGCGAACCCAGTAAATGCTGGTTGAAACCGGACACATCGCCGAAGGATAAGCACCAGAGCTTCAAATGGTACTGAAGATTGTAAACGTATCACACCCGTGCTTGGTGTTAGGCTCTTTCTATATCACAATAAGAATGATAAAAACGGCCGTAAAAGAACGATCGCGAGAGAGAGAGAGAGAGAGAGAGAGAGAGAGAGAGAGACTCACCTTTACTACAAAACACGTACAAATAATCCTGTCAAATTTGCATAGTAAACAATTAGCACTGTCACTTTGAACAAAAATGAAAAAGACTGTCGTGAGAAGTTCTGCTGGTTTTTGTACACCAAATAAAACCAAAGAAGGAAACCAGCTGTCATTTGTAATCAAAAGGAAAAATAAAATGTCATAAAGAATGCGCAGTTCTTGATCTTGATATTAGGAAGCAATAAATATTGATTACTACTATACAGAATCATTTTATTTCTTCGCTCGCTCTCATATAAATATCTTCACTATCTTCAAAACTACATTGGGGACCCTCGTCAGTGCTACGTAGTTCCTGCACTGCAGCTGAGATCGTCCTATGTAAGAAAGACATCGGAGCACACATGGTTACTCACCGAAGTGCAATGATGATGGTCCTATCAATCAATCAATCAATTATTACCATGATAGCTCAATAAATATGTTCAAAACAATTTAGGCTACGTCAAGTAGGAATTGTGTAATACATTGAGCCCATCTAGAGAGTAGTCCATTAAGCCTTTATTTGTGTACGGGGTCATCAGGTGTACACGACAATGAGCGATCAGTTCATCTGTCTGATACAACAAGGATCAAGGAAGAACAGTCAATGTCTAGTGCAGACACCACCAAAGTCATTAGAAAAGCAGGTCGTGTAGATGACTTTGAGAACATTTATGAATCGCAATCCGGACTCAAAGTGAATGAGATTGGATGGATAATGAAAATTGCAAGACATAAATTTATTAAAGACAAGAGATATTTGAATAATAAACATAGAAAGGGTGTGATCTGTTGTTATACGCTGGTAAAGATATTGCAGAGGAGATCGGAACACATATAGACCTCTCCGAAGTACTGTGATGATGATCGTTATTAACAAAAGATTGACGGAATCCTTTGAGATAAGAACGAGGGTGATGCAGAGATGCCTCTTATCACCATTCCTGTTCTTGCTGGACATAGATTGGATCATGAAAGCAACAACAACAGATAACAGATTGGGGGGAATACAATGGACACTTATAAAACAACTAGAGGACCTGGATTTTGCAGACGATCTGGAATTGCTGTCCCACAAAAATGCAGAGATTAAAGATAAAATGAATACCCTAAATAATAAATCTCAGCAACTAGGTTTGAAAATACACAGGGAAAAGACCAAGGTCATGAGAATAAATGCAGTAAATGTAAACCAGATTATGCTGGAGTAAACAGCTCTACAGGGTGTAGATTCATACACATATCTTGGCAGCAACATAAACAAAGAAGAAGGAACAAACAAAGATGTCAAGATAAGAATACAAAAAGCAAGGGTATATATATGGAACTGCAGTAAAACTATTTGATTGGCAAAATAGATGTTTCATTGTTTCTTTTCCTTTCTATTTCTAGTTTTTATGTGTGTTTTTGTGTTACATTTATTTCGTTATTCGTTTTTATTCCAGATTTTCCTTAGATACGTTTGTATTTGGTCGTCCATTTGTGTTTCATTTTAATTTGTCACTCCTGTTTGTTCGTTTGCTTGATAAAGGCCTTGTTGGTCGAAACGTTGCTGTATTTTGTCATTGTTTTTGTAATTTGTAAAACTACAGTACTTTGTAATTACGTGTTTTTTAAAAGCAAGGGAAACTTTATTGCATTGAGTAAGATATGGAAGTCAAAGGAGATAAAAACAAACACGAAGCTGAGAATATTTCAACCAAATGTAAAGTCAGTGCTGTTCTATGACTCGGAAACATGGAAGACAACAAAGGAAACCATAAGAAAACTGCAGACCTAAGTAGATGGATGTTTACTTAGAATAGAGGGACCGTGATCGTATGATAAGATTACTAACGAGGAACTCAGAGAAATAACTTAGCAGATACCAGTAGAGAAAGAACTCAGGAAGAGACGCTGGCGATGGATAGGACATATGTTGAGAAGACCGACTGGAAGCATTGCAAGACAGGCACTGTTTTGGAACCCGCAGGGAAAGAGGAGTAGAGGAAGACCTAGACAGATCTGGAGAAGAGAGCTGGAAGCTGATGTTTAAAGGATAGGTAAAACATGAAAAGAATTGGAAGGGGTGGCAAGAGAGATAGGAAGAGCTGGAAGAAGTTTCTTGAAGACCTGTGCTCCGTTTGGAGTTGAAAGGTGAAAAAGAAGAACAACGGAAAGGAAGAAATTCTCGTCTCAAACAGCAGACATAACATAACATACACAATTTGAAAATAAATCCATACAGGCCCTAAAGGCTGAAATCGGATGCACATGTCCTAAACATATAGAAGTCTATGCGTTTAGGGCCTACCAAACCAATGCGCAACGTATACACGTTCTTGGCAAAGATCAAACATATCAAAAGAATGATTAAAATTGGTCGTAAAGAACGAACGCAAAGGAAGGCAGGAAGGCCCTAAAAATCATTTATAGATTGTTAGTGCTGTCAGTGTTTTATTTTCAAATTGTATATGTTCGATGTTTAAGAAGTGAAATTCTTCCTTCTTTTGTATCATTTACTAAATAAAGACCTTTTGATCGAAACGTCTCTGTGTATTGTTATTGTTTTTGGACTTCATAAAACTACAGTACTTTGTTCTTATGTATTTCGTCATTTGTAAAGGATATGCTAGAATTTTCATTTTCATAGAAGTCAGCAGTAAAAAAATATAGAATGTAACAAATGAATTGAGTTTCAACAAAAACTAACAAATCGTGTGACATGATCTGACTGATTTTGTTACAAATGAACTGACACATAATTTTCCACATGATTTTACACGTGAGCTGATACTTTATTTAAAAAAAAAAGATAAATTGATTATATAAATACAGTCAAGTTAAGCTTGCAACGTAATAATTTCAAGTAACAAAATGTTAGATTTTTGTTACCTGCTACATATGTTGGTTGCAAGCTGACATTTTATATTCCATTATTAAAAGCATTCTCCAATACAATTTTCAGCGATTGTTTTTTTTTTTTTTTTGCAGCATGTTAGGCGCATAGATTGTCAAATTTTCATTTATGTTACGGTTTTCAATTTGTTTTAATATTTCATTTCAAGTGATAGATTAATTAATTAATTTATTTAACAATAATGACTATACTTCGGTGAATAACCATGTGTAGTCCCATCTCTTCCTTACACAAAATGATCACAGTGTCTATGCGCTGGTATTCTGTAGCATTTGCGAGAGTTCAATGCATTTCTTTTAACTGTGGAATTGCTTTCAGATTTACAATAGTGACTGATTGAACGTCGATTCTATCCAGTCCATTTCAGTAATCTTACTGTTTTTTATTTATTGTAAACTTTTTATTTCACATCCTCTTCCAGTTTATATTACCGATTGTTTATTTGACAGTCATAATTTACTTACAGTCTTAAAATCCTCTTACTGGGGTCGTCGATAGTGAAGATGATAACGCACTACACTAATGACCTACCTGCACGTGAAATTCCGGGTTCGAGACTAGCTTGTGCCAAACATTCTCGGTGTGCACTTAGTACACGGCTGGACTACAGAACTTGATCTTTGATTTGTGAAATTAAATTACAAGAACCCCTGAAGATGGATTACGGTTTTCGCCTGATAAAGGAAACAAACGTTCACACAAAAATCATTCAGAGTCGCCATATTAAGTACAATTACTTCTCCTGAGTTCATAACAGGCAAACAAACACAAAATAAATCATATAACTGTTTGTGTATTTGACGTCCATGACTGACCTACAGTTTTCCAATGTCAACTATTATCAATTCTGATCATAGACTAATGTACTGGATCCCTACGGACTGTCGTCAAGCAGCTTCGTGATGTAGTGAAGCCATTCAAGCAGGGAATTTAACGTTCAATCGGCAGTTGCATTAGGACAAACCAATGAGCATAAAAGATCTTTAAAAAACTGCTAATGTTTTATTTGTGTATGTCAGTCTCGGGGATTATGTTTTCTGCTGTTGTTTGTTTGCGCTCGTTCTTATCAGCCAAGTTAATCTGTGTGGTTTGTGCCAAGAACTTCAGTGCGTCATGCACAAACGAGTTTCGTTCAAAGAACATATTCTTTTTCTTTTTGAAAGTATTCACCATCCTACATTTGTAATATCTTAACGAATATGGATTCCTAGTGAAAGTCTTCAATATTCTGCAAGATATGTACTCAAAGAACCAGTGTTGCATCAGGCATCAGTGATCATATAGCAGATGGTTTAAGATCAATGCAGGTTTTCGGCAGAAGTGTATTATATCCCTATTAATATTCCTAGTTGTTTTCAACTGGGTAATGAAGAAGACAAATGAAGATGGTGACAGATGAATTATCTGGAGACTAATAAACAAACATGAAGACATTGATTTCGCTGACGACATAGCTCTGTTAGCACACACTATCGATGACACACAGGATAAAACAGACAATTATCTGGGAACTAATAAACAAACATGAAGACATTGACTTCGCTGACGACATAGCTCTGTTAGCACACACTATCGATGACACACAGGATAAAACAGACAATTATCTGGGGACTAATAAACAAACATGAAGACATTGATTTCGCTGACGACATAGCTCTGTTAGCACACACTATCGATGACACACAGGATAAAACAGACAATTATCTGGGGACTAATAAACAAACATGAAGACATTGATTTCGCTGACGACATAGCTCTGTTAGCACACACTATCGATGACACACAGGATAAAACAGACAATTATCTGGGAACTAATAAACAAACATGAAGACATTGACTTCGCTGACGACATAGCTCTGTTAGCACACACTATCGATGACACACAGGATAAAACAGACAATTATCTGGGAACTAATAAACAAACATGAAGACATTGACTTCGCTGACGACATAGCTCTGTTAGCACACACTATCGATGACACACAGGATAAA
Organism: Arion vulgaris; assembly: GCA_020796225.1. Lineage (NCBI taxonomy): Eukaryota > Metazoa > Mollusca > Gastropoda > Stylommatophora > Arionidae > Arion > Arion vulgaris. The sequence goes on from CM036753.1 coordinate 12,462,186, forward strand.
ACAGACAATTATCTGGGGACTAATAAACAAACATGAAGACATTGACTTCGCTGACGACATAGCTCTGTTAGCACACACTATCGATGACACACAGGATAAAACAGACAATTATCTGGGGACTAATAAACAAACATGAAGACATTGACTTCGCTGACGACATAGCTCTGTTAGCACACTATCGATGAACACAGGATAAAACAGACAATTATCTGGGGACTAATAAACAAACATGAAGACATTGACTTCGCTGACGACATAGCTCTGTTAGCACACACTATCGATGACACACAGGATAAAACAGACAATTATCTGGGGACTAATAAACAAACATGAAGACATTGACTTCGCTGACGACATAGCTCTGTTAGCACACACTATCGATGACACACAGGATAAAACAGACAATTATCTGGGGACTAATAAACAAACATGAAGACATTGACTTCGCTGACGACATAGCTCTGTTAGCACACACTATCGATGACACACAGGATAAAACAGACAATTATCTGGGGACTAATAAACAAACATGAAGACATTGACTTCGCTGACGACATAGCTCTGTTCCACACACTATCGATGACACACAGGATAAAACAGACAATTATCTGGGAAATAATAAAAAACATGAAAAACATTGACTTCGCGGACGACATAGCTCTGTTACACACACTATCGATGACACACAGGATAAAACAGACAATTATCTGGGAACTAATAAACAAACATGAAGACATTGACTTCGCTGACGACATAGCTCTGTTCTCACACACTAACGATGCCACACAGGATAAAACAGACAATTATCTGGGAAATAATAAACAAACATGAAGACATTGACTTCGCTGACGACATAGCTCTGTTAGCACACACTATCGATGACACACAGGATAAAACAGACAATTATCTGGGGACTAATAAAACAAACATTGAGCAGACATGCTGCACAACACAAACGATGACACACAGGATAAAACAGACAATTATCTGGGAACTAATAAACAAACATGAAGACATTGACTTCGCTGACGACATAGCTCTGTTAGCACACACTATCGATGACACACAGGATAAAACAGACAATTATCTGGGAAATAATAAAAAACATGAAGACATTGACTTCGCTGACGACATAGCTCTGTTCTCACACACTAACGATGCCACACAGGATAAAACAGACAATTATCTGGGGACTAATGAAAAAACATGAAGACATTGACTTCGCGGACGACATAGCTCTGTTAGCACACACTATCGATGACACACAGGATAAAACAGACAATTATCTGGGAACTAATAAACAAACATGAAGACATTGACTTCGCTGACGACATAGCTCTGTTCTCACACACTATCGATGACACACAGGATAAAACAGACAATTATCTGGGGACTAATGAAAAAACATGAAGACATTGACTTCGCGGACGACATAGCTCTGTTCTCACACACTAACGATGCCACACAGGATAAAACAGACAATTATCTGGGGACTAATGAAAAAACATGAAGACATTGACTTCGCGGACGACATAGCTCTGTTCACACACTATCGATGCCACACAGGATAAAACAGACAATTATCTGGGGACTAATAACAAACATGAAGAAATTGACTTCGCTGACGACATAGCTCTGTTAGCAACATATCGATGACACACAGGATAAAACAGACAATTATCTAGGGGACTAATAAACAAACATGAAGACATTGACTTCGCGACGACATAGCTCTGTTAGCAACACTACGATGACACAGGATAAAACAGACAATTATTGGTAATAAAACATGAGATTGATGACGAAATCTGTAGATATCTAAAAGATAAACAGAATACTAATAATAAACAAACATGAAGAATTGATTGACAATAGCTCCACACATATCGATGACACAGGTAAAAGACAATTTGAATATAAACAAAAATGAAGAATGAATGAACAAGGAGAATACGATGACAAAGATAGAAAGACAAATGACAAAACAAACATAGACATTGATGGTAGATAGGAGAATAGATAAAGATAAAGACAATAGGACTAATAAAAGAAGGAGAATAGATACAAAGAAGGAGAAATAGATAAAAGAAGGGAGAATAAAAAAATGAAGAGATAAATATTTAAAAATGATGAAGATAAAAGAAATTATTGAATAATAAACAAAATGAAGACATTGATGTGACGACATAGGTTACAATAAGATGCCACACAGATAAACAGACAAAGTAAGTGTATAAATCAGTAGATAAAAAGAAGACAATAAAATCAAGGAATGAGAATAAATGCCAAAATCACACATATTATGTTAGAGGAAGGATAGATAAAAGAAATATAAGAATGAAAATATTTGAGTAGCCGTAACCGTAGTTGGAGATGTAGGAAAAAAATAAGCGCACGAATTGGAATGACAGTTGCAACATTCAGATCATTAGACAACATATGGAGATTATCAGCTTATAGAACGCAGACTAAAAGCAATATATACAATTCATATATACGCTCCGTCTTACTGTATGAATCAAATGAACGGAAAACAAGCGCAACGACAGACAGTCGTATAAGATACTTTGAGGTAAGATGTCTCAGAGGAATTCTCCGAGCTCGTTGGGATCAGAGAAAGAAAACTACAGACTGAGATCACCGGACTGATAAGCCTCAACCATAACAACGAGGAAATAAACAAGAAGGAAGTGGAAGTGGTTGGTACGTACATTAATAATGCAGAAGACCAGACACTCACACGTGGCTCTGAAATGAAATCCGGTAGGCAAGAGAGGTAGGAAGTGACCTAGAGAGATACGGAGAAGAACTGTAGACAGAAAGAGAAGAGGTGGAAAAGATCTGGAATGAGCTAAGCTGGCTTGCTCAAGACAGATCTGCTTGGAGAAAATGTGGTGATGCCTCATGCCTCAACGGGACAAGAGAGGAGGAACTTCAAACACTTTGAATTTTTCAGTCCAGTTTGATATTTTTTTTCTGCTGACTTGTTCCGACAGGAAAGTTCTCAGGAATTTTCTTTTAATTCAAAAACAAAACTTTAGTCAATATGCATGTTTACAATACCACAAGCTGAACTGTCTCTTATTTCAAAGAGAACTACGTCATTATATATAAAGTTAAGTAAAAACGTTTTTTTCCAGAAAGAACTTGTCATAAAGTCCCATTTCCAAATTGAAGGTTGGCTGTAATGGAGACCCCCATAATCCCTCTTTCTCTTGCCTTAATGTTCCATTCTGACTGTATTTTATTCATCTCTTGATGTGTCCTTCTCACTTGTGTCTCGATGTTACTATTGCTCGTCACCATTCTACTGTCTCCTCTAATAAGATTTAGATCAATGCTTCGTGTCTCTTTATGTATTCTAAATATTTTTTTAAAATGTGTTTTTCATATTTTTTTACTTCATTACTAGTTTTTTATAACTTCTTTACTTGTTTGTTTTTTTCCGCTAAGTATACCATATTCTTCTGTATATCCACAACTCAAAGCCATTAATCCCGTCTTTCAAATGATTGTGCATTTTCTGTGTTCCTGAGCCATACACAAATACCGAGTAAATATAGCACTTAAATAATTCTCATTTTCTGCTTATTATCTGTTTAGATGTTACAGGCTTGTTGCTCATGTCATTGAATGTACTTTTAGCCATTCTTATTCTCTTTCCAATCTCTGTGTTCACATCATCCATCATCTGTAATCATGTGTCCTAAATGTAAGATGTTTGTTTACTTCCTTCAGTAGTTGATCTCCGTGTATTTTTAAATTTATTTTTGGCTAATCTCCTTCTCAACTGATAAACATAGCATTCGTTTTCTGGAAGTTAATGTCCAATCCATATTTCTTGCTTCTAGTTCTGTCTAGATAGTCTATTATTTCTTGTAGTAGTTGCACATGTCAAGCTACTAATTCTGTGTCATCTGCATATTTTTGGTTATTCATTATTTTTTCGTTGATCTTGATTAATGGTAGTCCTTCGAACTGTTTGAAATGTGTGTGTGTGTAGACGTTGAATAGGCTGGGTGACACGATACATTTCAGTTTCAATTCTCTTTTTATGCCCGTGTATTGAGAGAAACTATTTTGAGTTGTTATTGTTGCTGTTTGTTCACAGTACTTATTTCTGATTAGTTTGATGTCCTTTCCATCCTAGACTATACCTTGATGCGCTTTCCATTCACGTCTTCATCCTGATGGAACACAAACACAACACACACAGAATATATATATATATATATATATATATATATATATATATATATATAAAGTAAATTAAAAAAATAACCCAATGTTTCAGAGATAAATATACTATCATATAAAAAGCCACTGGTGACATAAAGAAAACCCTCACTCAAGAATCGGACAGAGGTTCCTTATTAGACGCCCTGACTACGTCTAAATGCATATCGGGCAAACTATAAATCTACTATATATATATAAATGAATGTTTGTCTCTTTGTTTGTTACCTATAGACTCGAAAACTACTGAACAGATGTAGCTGAAATTTACAGGATATGTTTGTTTTGATGTCGGGATGTCGGAATGTCGGAAAAAATCGAAAACACGCTAATTTCATCGAGAGTTTCTAAGTTTGTTTACAATTTGCTATGAACGTTTCCGGAAGTCTACGGTATACACATTAATATGTACACAAGATTCGATGACGTTTGTTTTAACTATGGAAACCTCGATCTCTTCCATAGCATGAAATAATCGTTTCAAGGCAATTTTACAAACAAGCTGAAGTTAAAATACGCAATCCAGGTTTGTTTCTTCATAGGATTTTTACTCATTTCGAATCATGATAAGAAAAATATCAACTGGGACGCGACATTAGTAGCAATGAAGCAGTATGTCAACTGGGACGCGACATTAGTAGCAATGAAGCAGTATATCAACTGGGACGCGACATTAGTAGCAATGAAGCAGTATATCAACTGGGACGCGACATTAGTAGCAATGAAGCAGTATATCAACTGGGACGCGACATTAGTAGCAATGAAGCAGTATGTCAACTGGGACGCGACATTAGTAGTAATGAAGCAGTATATCGACTGGGACGTAATTCAATTTTTTGTTAGAGGCGTAGCAACGTGCGCAGGGTATAGCTAGTATATATATAAATTAAAGTAAATAATCTTGTAATTCAAGATGTACTACATTATCATATATAAAATCAAGTAGCATATCTTCTGTTTAAGAGACTGTGCCATGTGCCATGTATAAAGAAAGTCACGAGAAAATCTCTTAAAATACTAACACAAATAAACAGGACAGAGCATTCATTTTTAATGACTTGATCCCCAGTTCACAACATTGAAAGCTTTTGCACATTTACTAAAAAGTGTTTGTATTTTTAATCATTTTAGTCTTGACACGAGTCACATTTGTAATTTCCCTCAATACTTTGTTCTTTGCATTATTAATTTCATTCAATGTTTTGCCTAGCAAACCAAATTGTTGGCTTTTCTTATTAGTTGTTAATCCTTACTACTACTACTACTATTGCTACTACTATTGCTACTACTACTACTGCTACTGCTAATGCTAATGCTACTGCTGCTGCTACCTCTGCTGCTGCTACTACTGCTGCTGCTGCTAATGCTACTGCTGCTGCTACCACTGCTGCTGCTGCTACAACTAAACCTTCTAATTCCCAGTGGATACTCTACCGAATTTACAATGTGTCCTCGTTTTAAGTACTGCCACGAGGCTCAATCGCCCTGGTCTGCCCTTCCACAGCCATAAGTCTAATTTAAGTTAGTTATTTCGGAATAAAGTCATTTGTGGTTTTAGTTACAATTATAATTTCTATAACATCATTTTTTGGTTTATGTTTTGGCTGTTAGCCCTAATCTATCATTTCTCTTTGGTAACTTGATTATGTTATGTCTGTAACAGTTTTTTTTTAAAATAAAAGGGTTTCGACTTCTTGTTAATTAATTAGTAGAATGAGATTATTCGATTTTAAATAATAATTAGTTTGTGTTTATAATGTAACAATTCATCGATGCAGATACACTACTACATTCAATGTAGCTACAAATTAGCTGCAGCTGGAAGTAACCTTATATGGTGAAGAATCATGCAGTCAATGTTAATAGTGCTAAACTTGTAGTAGTCTTAAAGATGGAAGAATCGTACAGTCTATGTTAGTAGTCCTAAACTCGTAGTCTTAAAGAGGGAAAAATCGTACAGTCTATGTTAGCAGTCCTTTTTTCTTTTCTTTCGTCCGCTTTCAACTCAGACGAAGTTTCATCTCTGAAACTGATTTTTGCGTGAAAATCCGTTTTTCCAATTTCTTACAATGGCAGCAGCGTGCACATTGTAAATTACTTTACACTGGCAGCCATGTGCTCAATGTACTCGTAATTAGTATTCCCTCGTCATACAGGCAGATTTTCTCCGACTTCAGAGGTACTCACGTTATCGTTCTTAGTAAGACCAGGGGACTCGAACAAATGCCGGACAGTAGGTTCGAACCCGAGCTATGAGGCGTCTCAAAGCTAGCAGGCAGAGCTACTATCAACTACTCTAGGCAGTCCCCCGTTAGTAGTCCTAACCTTGAAGTAGTCTTAAAGATGAAAGAATCGTACAGTCTATGTTAGTAGTCCTAAACTTGAAATAGTATTAGAGAGGGAAGAATATATTTTTGTAGTTCTAAGTTCAGGGCGTTAAGAGGTAAGAAAATGGAGTCTACTAAAGAGTTTAACGCCTAAGGATTGTATCGGGTTTTACCCCTTATAGCTAAGCCATCTCCGCATAAATGGCACGCCATACACCCAGAGTATTGCACAAATCACGAACTCCGTTGTTCCAGTAACAATCCTATAGATCTTTGGAACAAATTGGTATTTTTTTTTACTCATGAACAGAACGTCGCAGCAGTTCAGATTCGAACCCACGAACTTTGGAACGCAAGTCAAAGACTTAACCCCTTAACCACTTAACCACTTAGCCACTTAACCACTTAGCCACTTAGCCACTTAACCACTTAGCCACTTAGCCACTTAACCACTTAGCCACTTAGCCCCTAACCACTTTGCCACTTAGCCACTTAGCCACTTAACCACTTAACCACTTAGCCACTTAGCCTGCTTAGCCACTTAGCCACAGAGACACTATGTCCTAATAATAGTCTCTTATTATATGCATACTTAATCCATGTTTGTAGAAGTTGTATTGTTTGTAGATGTTGTATTGTTTGTAGACGTTGTATTGTTTGTAGACGCTGTTTGTAGACGCTGTTTGTAGAAGTTGTATTGTTTGTAGATGTTGTATTGTTTGTAGACGTTATATTGTTTGTAGACGCTGTATTGTTTGTACAATAAAATTACTAATGAAAATGCTCTAAATAATATATTTGAAGTTGTCACTGTTTAGCAGCAAGGCACAACATCATATAACAGAATATACACAGTTCAAATATGTATTTTAGAAATCTATCTGTTATATTATACAACGAATTGTACACAAACAGCATCAAATTCATCTTCTAAATAATTTTGTTTTTACTTAATGTTGTGGATTGTCGGATGGCTTGTCAGAAAGTTGGTACTGCCTAACAGTTCGTCTAGTGACTCGTTAAAATTAACCGTGATCAACTTAATGCGGTTCTGTGGATTCTATCACATGCGGTCAGGCACGTGAGTAGTACAAGATAAGATTCAATTTATACCAGTAGTCACATTTTACCCTAACTCAGATCGTTCATGTTATTGCCACATTTTTCACCTTCCATCTGTCTTTCCCGGGACACAATTCCCAAGTCACAATTACTTTTTTAAAACTCAAACTGGGAATATTACTTCCTTAACAGCCAACGTATGAAGGTATCGGATATCCCTGTTTATTCTTTTGTCGTTATTGCGATCATTTAGTGAGACTACAAAACAAACTCTTTGATTTTTATTTCAGTTTTAGTTGTGAATATATTCATTGCACTCCAGACATGTCCATTTGTGCTCTGTTCTCATTCGCAATATCTCCAACAACAGAGTCCAGCTACTAACCGTACCAGTTCAATATTGATTAATGAGCATCCTCATATACTTGTTAACAGGGGCGGCTCGTCATTAATGGCTAGTGGGGCCCAGACCTACCAATAATCGAAAGGGGGAATAACATCCCCGAATAGACAAATAATAGTAAATACTTAAAAACCCATGATTTTTCCGAAAATGTGTGTCTGGCCCCACCAAGAAAAATGACCACGAGCCGCCACTGCTTGTTATGTTTATCTTTTATGGTCACTCTAGCCCTCAATTAAAATTCTTCCAAATCTAGCTGTTGACGTGTATTGGTTAGGAGGAAAGTCCACTTTGCGGCCACTCTCTATTCACTGGCTGATCCCCTGATATTGTGGCAAAAACAGTGTGGACTTTTAGATTATTACATAGGGTCAAAGACACATGAGGGGGTGTGCCAGGATTAGTGAGCCGGCACTAATCAAGACCCTGTCCCCTACCTCCACGTGGTTACCCTGGAAACAGACCTTGGTTCCAGTCTCGCTAATGGGGGCAGGGATCGGGGAGAGCTACTGGTAGTGGTAACAGTGCAAGTACGAAAAAGCAATCCAGGTCCATACGAAGAAAATGCACGAATCTTCTGGCCGATGTCCAACAAAATATTGCCCAAGTTTCCGAACAAAATAAAACAGCAGCGAAACGTCTATGATAGAATCCCTACTGCCCAGGAGTAAGAGCCGAACACAATTTACCATTTCCGGAGCAAGAGACTCCCTACACATGCTCGACGTGAAAGTCAAAGGTCCCGCCACAAATTACCAGTTTCTCTGCCGTGGGGAGATTAGTAAACATGAAAGGATGAGAGGTGCATCCAGTGACGAAAGGGTGCCCACATAGGGCGAAACTCGAAGCCTTGAGGAGGGGCAAACATTGCCAGCTGTGGGGCAAGAATAAATGTCAGATGTGTAACGAATAAAAGTCTACCCTCGTGTCGGTACGAGGGAAAATTGCAGCTGACTCCGTATCGGTGGCTTGACGAAGATACTTTTACTGGGCAAGGTTGGCCGAGCGCAAAACATAAAGTTGCGTTTTAGTGCATAACGAAACTACCCTCCTGGGAAAACCGTGCAAGGTACTGTTGCGATAACAACTAACATCCCCGGAAGAACTGAAGAGGGTGATGCCTAACGGAACTGCCAGCCTTGGGGCAACAGGGCAAGGTACTGTTGCAGTCACAACTAACATCCCCGGACGAACTGAGGCTGGTGATGGTGGCGAGCGCAAAATCTCAGTTGCGTTACTAGCGCCGATTGAAACGACCCTCTACATTATTTGTGCTTAGCCCCAGTCCGGTGTTTCCCGAGGCTAGGGAAAATGCGAAGTGGAAACTGCAAATTACCACATACCGACACGCGTCTCGAAAAGGCTGAGAATGTTCCTACGCCGGAACAAACTCAAAAGTGAACAGTGAAGTAAGGTTGATAATGTAAAGATCTGACAGGCTGTCCGGATCCGAACATTGGCGAAGGTCGATACTTTACACGGTGTTTTATACGAGTAAGATGCCGCCCGAGGACAAGCTAATAAGCCCCGTGAAATGTTCCTAATCCGGAACTACTTCACAGTCAGAAAGAACATAACAGTGTAACTCACTGTTTTGGGGTAGATCACAAAGCCCAAATATACGGCAAAGCTGATCGAAAAGGCGACGATCCGGACCGACATAATCGGCAGAAAGGATCGTACCCTAGGGAAAGCTCACCCTAGTAAATCAAAAGATGGCTGAAACCGGACGGGCGGGCCTAATCACCATGGGCGCATAATCGACCCAACGTAGATCACTCTGTTCTTGTTAAAGGACCAATTATATATCACAAAAATAATGCTAAAATTGGGATGAAGAATGTTCGAAAGAAGAAGAGAAGAAGATTGTTACATGGTTTTGTTTTTTTACAATAAAATATTTTTTATTCCATAGAAAATTTGATTAAAGTCATATTATAAAGTTGAATGTTCTGCGTGTTGACAACCGTGTGAATATGATATAATTGGATGTTCTACGTGTTGAAGACTGTTAATTACAACACTTTTGGTACAAGTAGCGATTATTCAGGAAATAAGAATTCAAAGGTTTCAGGGGGAAACATAGAGTCTAGCAAACATGGTAATAGATAGAGAAAGAAACACATAAATTATGTACAGTTAGATGAAGCTCTCATGGGGCGTATTTGACAACGCATTCCATTCCAGTTGGTTTTTACATGACAAATTCGTCTAACTAAAGAGTATGTGTATTATCGACTGTGGCTATCTACACCATCTATTACATACACAATTCGAAACATTGAAGACACAGATCAATTCAAGCTAGCACATGCCATAGGTTATATGTATTACATAATACAACATGGGTTGAACAAAACGCAAAGCCATTTTTGCTGAGAGCTTCGTGTACCTGTCTCGTATGTTTGCTGCAGAAAATCATTGACATATTATATGTAGTATGTTCCTACTTTGGGCTAACTTCATTGCCGAGAAAAGTGAAATATGTACAAACCAGCTACAAGCAACATATATACTGAAAGCGACATAGAGAACTGTCATAGCCAAGGCAGTAGATACATCTTGAGGACATACTATCTCAAATATTACCATTGACGATGAAATAAACTCCAGGATTTCCATGACCAGCATCACATGTTGCATGCTATACATGAATGTCAGACACAATAGTGACAGTGATTTTCCATCAAAGCTAGAAGTGTACAGGGCTATTGTGCTTCCAGCACTGCTGTATTCGTGTGAATAATCGACTGTTTATCAGCGGCATGCCAAGAAACTTCAACACGTTCTTCCTAAGAAAGGTGATGGACATCAAATGGTGAGATTAAATCTCAGATATTATAGACATTGACAGAGTGGGTCTTATTAGTATCTACGCAAACTTGGTTCAATCACAGACTCTCTGTACAGGTCCTGTTGTTGGTATATCAGACCATATACTATAAAAAAGGACTCCTAATTGTTGATCTGCAGAATGGTAAAAACTACCACGGTAATGAGATGAAGAGTTTGAAATACACGCTGAGATCTCACCAAAACATTTTTTTAAATCACCACTGACACGTTGGAAGCTAGAGAATAAGGGCTCTGGCGTACATTACTTCAACATTATGCAGTGTAGCGTACAGAAACTGTAAAAGCAAAATAGAGCACACAACATTACAGCATACATACATTAAAACATCAAAACATTGCAAATGTACCACGCTCGCACTGTCCATTACCCTTTCAGATTCGCAGTGAATTCATTAGTTATTTACGCACCCATAACTGTTTCGACTCCAATAATATTTTGTTCTCTATTTATTTAACGAATAGGGTGGGCCTCATCACTCTCGATAGACAAACAACATATACATTCTGTTAATATTTATATCTATGCTTGCTAGCCTCGCTTTATGTATGAATTGTTTAAATTCTTTTGTCCTATTTCACAATTTAAAACAACCGGTGTGTTCGTGTGTCGGTCACCGTGTATAATAGCATTACAAGTCTTAAGTATGTGCTACTTTGAACTGGTCTTAGGATCAAAGGCGCAGTCAAAGAGCTACGTCGCGCCCGGTTTAGTGAGCTGACACCAAGTAAAATCCTACCCCACCTCCACGTGGTGACCCTGAAAACAGACAGAGGATCCTGTCTGGCTAAAAGCGGGTAGATATCGAGGGAGAACTACTCTGGTATAAGGTGTCATATATAATTACATTTGATGAGATCTGCTCGAAACACAGACGAGCAGAATCACAGAGTGATTGTCCCTGCACGTCTCTCCCGGACGAAAGGAAAAGCTGAATAAATAAAAACGAACCGTTAGAAGTCGTCAGAAGGCACGTCCCTACGAAACAATGGACGCACCCAATTTGCCAGCTGCAAGAATCGTCGAAAAAATGCAACGTGTCCTGACGACACAAGGAAAGATTGCAGTAAACTCCGTAACAAAGGCCAAGCGCAGATACATTTATTGGGTAAGGTTGGCCGAGTGCAAATCCTAAAGTTTCGTGCTAGTGTCTAACGAAACTGCCCTCCCTGGGACAACCGGGCAAGTTACTGTTGCATTAACAACTAACATCCCCGGAGGAACTGAGGTGGGTGATGTTGGAGAGCGCAAAATTTCAGTTGTGTTGCTAGCGCCGAATGAAACGACCCTCTAAAATATTTGTGCGCAGCCCTAGTCCAGTGTTTTACGTGGACAGGGAAAATGCAGAGTAGACATTGCAAATTATCAAGTGCCGACATGCGACCCGGAACGGCTGAAAATACTCCTATTCAGGAATAAACTTACCGTAGATAGAAAAGTCATGCCGATAATGCAGAGGGTTGACCGGTACAAACCCAAACATTGGTGAAGAGTGATACTTTTTGGACTCCAATCATCCTACTCTAGTACGATGACGTCCAAGTGGCAAACCCATCCATCCCACAGTTCTATGGAATGCTACCTAGTAAATAAAAGCTGGCAAAAATCGGATTTGCTGGCCTAGGCCCCATCTGCGCATAACTTGGCACAACGCACAATCGCTCTTATGCTCAGATCACATACAAACCACAAAGATTGGATTAATAAGTGGTCGATATGAGCGTTTCGGCGTGATGCTGACCACATCACCCAATTGTGCCGACGGTCAATGAAAATACAGGCCTAACACTGTATTGACCTATATACCACGAGGTATGAAAGGGTTCCTTTATAGAGCGTTTGCAGAAGAAGAAGAAGAAAAACTGGTCTGTATCCAATTTTGAATGTTCCCTGTGTCTGACCGACATGGCTAGTGATATCTTCTATTTTGACAATGATAGCTAACCATATTCGCTAATAAACTTGTTCACAGCTCATGCTGGATGATCGTCATGTATAACAAGACTAGGGTCTACGGATTTTTAAGTAGTCTGGTTTCCAATTGTTTTGATTATTTTTCCATACGCCGTTGAGTAGACAGTGAACTTTTGATTTCCTGCAGATCATTTTCTTGGCCTTTCGTTTGAAAGGGTTAAACTTTCGTAGCTTTTAATGTTTCTTCTTCAATGAACCAGCAGCGTTTGAACCCTTCTATCCAATGTCCTGCAGTAGGTTTAATGCACATAGAATTGAAGAGATGGTGTATCTTTGGACTCACTCTGAACAAGAGCAAGATTTGGACTGCACTAGCATTTGGAAACGAGAGAGTTCTTCGTTCAATTGAGTCATACAGTAACCAAGCAAGGTAGAGTTCGCTGTGTTCATTCTCACCAGAGTGTGTCTTCTTGTCATGTCGTGTTCGTTTTCAGTGGCAGCAGATTGTCTTCTAGTCACGTCGGGTTCTTCTATACGATAGGCATGTGTTTAAATGTTTGCAGTAAGAGGATCATCCTGTCTTGAGGCACTACTTGTTTACTATTTGTACCAGTCGTCAGAAAACTGCACATATTGGTTTTCTATCCTCATATACGCAAGTACAATTTTATCGACATACGGAAAAACTGCAGTAAAACTATGTAGCAAAAGCGAAACACATAAAGTAATATAGTTTTACAAAGTACAAAAAATATACAGTGACGTTTTCACCGAGAGGCCTTTATAACGTAAAGGATACCAAAATAAAAAACAACGAAGACATTCAGTATTTCTAGACGTCAAACATAACAACATTACAGCTCTAAAAAAACAAGTTTTTATTAATACGTCTGCAATTGTCTCTTAACTTTTCTCATTAACAACATACTTGCTGTTATTTATATAATTTTCTCAATAACAACATATTGGCTGTTATTTATATAATTTTCTCAATAACAACATATTGGCTATTATTTGTATAATTTTCTCAATAACAACTGAGTTTTTTGCTGTTATTTGTACTCCGTTTTAGTAAAACTTGCAATTGTATAATTATAATATGACCCAGTTCTATACTTATCTCATTATAAGGGAATGCAATTCCTTACAAATGTTTGTGTTATTGTGTTTATTAGTCAAATGTTTACAAATTATGATATTCCTCTATTCTTATACAGATGTGCAACCTTCAACGACTTTGTAATACATAAAAATATCGCACTGTACTAACACACATAATTGCTGAAGAAAATTACAATACCAGACGACAAGGAGAGAAACGCTTGACATTTTAACACAGTGTCAAGTAAAATGGCAAAAGAACGCTACACTAGATTAACTGCAGGAAGCTTACAGAGACGTGGTCTCCTGCGCCGGCCATAATAAGAAAGTTTGCTTATTCAGATTTTTTAAACTGACGTGCTGAGTTAAAAAGAAAATGTAAGCGTCCAACATTGAAAACAGATCATCATCATCATCTAGTAGCTTGTTGTCCTGTGCATAGCTTTGCCATCATAACATTCCATTGCAATTGTTATCGATCTGAAGCCTCCGTTACTGTCATTAATTGACTACAGACATTGCTGCAAATACATTTTTAACCATGGATTTTATGTTACTAAATCATGTCCCATTCTTACAAATATACGAATTTATTAAAGTTATGCTACATATTATCTCCAACTGGGATATCAATGAAATATAAGTATACACCCACAGGCCGTATTTGTGTATATAAACCAGAGTTTCGGTTTACGATGGCAGAAAGCAAGAAAGGCGGGGATACAATAAAAGATCTTCGTGACTGGTTGGTTACAAAATGTCGTTTACCTGGATTTGGCAGTGATCATCGCAGATGCGTAAACGGAAAATCAAATGTGTCAGATGAGGTCAAAGACAGAGTTACAGTTCAGCCTCAGCCCTTCGCGAGTAATTTGGTGACTCCCCGAACTATTCCTCAATTTATTATACCTGGTTCAACGGACTCGTCTAGACAACCTAGCATAGGCTCTAACGATGATCTTATGAGTCACTCAAGTGGAGAACCGAGTGCTACGTCCTGGTCAGCATCTACAAGCCCTGGCGTATCTCCGAGGTCTTCATTCTCTGCTCTTGCAGCTCCTGCCAACAATAATGTTCGTATCCGCTCTGCACCGGTCTCCCCAAGACGCGACTCTCATGGCTTCTTGCGAGACTTTGGTATAAGGTCTATGTGCCACTTACCCCAATTGCACGTCGACCCAGGCAATTTTGCAAATGGACCCTCTCCAATGCCGGTATGGAGGTTTAATAGCAACGGAGGAACACTTACAACAACAGGATACTATGTCAACGATCGTAGACCGTCATCAAGAAAAGGTTCATTGACAATTCCACAGTCAGAGACACGACATCGAACAAGACGTATACACAGATCATTTCAGGACTTTTACTACGATCACGACGAGCGAGCCACTTCCATAAATTTGCTTCATTCAACACATTTACCATCTGACTACAGAGGAGCATACCCAGGCTTGACAGACAAGAAAGAGTATCTTCCAGTAAAAGAATCTTTCCGTCGATCTAAGAGATATTATAGGCGACGTTCCTCGCTAGTTACATCTGACGTTATGCGTCTTTTGTATCAGCGCCAGAGCTTGGGGGTTGATAGTTGCTCAAATGGTAGTCCACAGTTATCCAGAAGTAGAAGACAATTATCACCCATAGATCCACTTCACGACAAACGACATTCCTCACCAGAAGTCGGTGTTAGCGAATCCAGAAAATTTGAGAAGGGAATGAATAGGTCTTTGGAAAAGTTTAATACTCTAAAGAGGTTTTCATCCTACGAACCAAGAGTGTCTCCTCGGTTAACAAAAACGGAAACAGAGCGCGGTGATGTGAAATTCTCTTTCCAATATTTTCCTGCTACAAAACGACTGAAGGTAACAATCATCCGAGCAGAAGGTCTTCGATTTCCAGCCAAGCCTGACCAAGTCGTGAATCCATTTTTCAAAATATGCCTTATGCCCGGAAAATTACAGAATCAGAGTTCAGATCCAATACGCCAGACCTCGGCTCCTATTCTGAACAAAGAGTTTTTCTTCACTGATTTGAACCTGGATGAGATGAAGAGCTTACGACTAAGAATCATGGCCTTCCACAAAGCACATCATCTGAAGCTTCCTGAGTATCTGGGGGAGGTGAATGTGCCATTATCTAATTACGACCTGCTCATGGAAAACAGAATATGGAATGACTTGCATTTTAAGCCTTACAAGAAGGTAAGTAAGAGAGCGAGAGAGAGAGAGAGAGATATATATAGAAAAAAAACAGTTTATGAAAAAATAGTTAAGATGTATAAGTAGAAGATAAATAACCATTGAAAGAAATTAAAGTATTTAGGACATATAAAAAGACACGAAGGGTTGGCGAAGATCAGTGGGGAAGGAGTTATCCCGGCAAAGAGGTGAAGACTACCGAGAATATGAATTCAGAATGTGAGTGATGATTTATCATGACGGTTGCAGAGAAGGAACATCCGATCTATGAGAGAGAGAAATTTAAAAGGACTGTTATGTTGGTAAAGTTTTGCTCGGGACAAGATAATGGTTGATAGATACAAATTAGATGTTACTGTGTAAAATTATAATTCCATGCGATGCAAGTTTCAAAAATGGTTTGGTTACTGTGGGAGTGAATTCTAGATCTAACAGTTTCAAGCTTTTAAGATCTATTGCATGGAAATATTTCTCGTAGAGATGAAGGGTTTCATTGCAACTTTCAAAAGGACATGGTGGCTTTGAAAGTTCTTAGAGTTTGTCAAGTTGTTGGTGGCGACGTAGTAAAGTCCTTCTAAGTAGTTTTGTCTTTACTATAGTAATAATTTCGCCATCACCATAGTTGCGATTTTGAGATGATAAATTTGTAATTATATGTTTAATGTGTCGGTGGGGGTAGGGGGAAGGGAGAGCACCGCGAGAAAGAATTATACTTTATTGGTTTGCTCTCCTCCATTTGCTGCAAAAGACTGGGTACATATCTAAAGAACAACTTTATTGAAACAAACTTTCCTGTTTTATTTTATTGAAACAAACTTTTTTGTTTTATTTTATTGAAACAAACTTTCTTGTTTTATTTTATTGAAACAAACTTTTTTGTTTTATTTTATTGAAACAAACTTTCTGGTTTTGTTTTTGTGAAACTATCTTTCTATTGTGTTTTCTGAAACAAACCTTTAAGCTTAATTTTGGTTATTGTTAACGAACTGACGTCAAACACATCGGTGGGCTCCTGCTAGTCTCACAGCATACAGACTTCAAAATGACAGCTACGTAGTTTCTATATACAATAGTTGTATTGATTCACATAATAACTACTGGACATATCTGTAGATACCGTATGCATCGTCTTCATGATATTACCTTTTAGTTACGACTCAGACAAAGTATAATCGACTCTGTTCCAAAGAATTCACTCATTGAATTTTGAAAAGTGGAAAATTAGTTGAAAAAATTAGCTGTCACACACTACCACCTCTCAGTTTAGTTTAGTTTAGTCGTCGGATCACCATCATTGCACGTCGAACAAATTAGTCCATAAGTGCTCCGATCTCTCCTCAGTATGTCCATCAGCGTGTGGCGACTAACGACACCGGTTCTTTGTTGGTTTACAATTCTTCTTTGTCTGCCAGCATAGCGTTCTTGTCGAGCTACACCACACTTAACTTTGAGTTCTTGCAGTCTGGTTAGTGTTGTGGATTCGCCGCTATTACGTGAATCATGTACATCGCCTCTCTCCCTTAAGGAATTTATAATATCAGCCTAGTCCATTGCTCGCCCGCTTTGGACAGCAGCCATACCTGCAAGCTTATCCGCACGTTCATCCCCCTTACACCTGCATGCCCTGGCACAAAAATAAAACTCATCTTTGTCAGCCTAGACCTCCCCATCGATTCTATCCAATGTCTCCTAGCCCATCCTGTTTCAATCTTCCTGAGCATACTCATTGAGTCACTGAGAAAACATGCATGGATAAAAGTCTGTGATTCTAGCCAAATCATCGCTTTGGTAACCGCCATGATTTCCATAGTGAGACTGCTCGTAGTCACGGCAAAACCACCACTGTCTTCCTTCACAACATCACCTCCGACCTGAGCAGTGAAAGCCCACGAGCTCCGCACATGTCGAATCACCGAACCATCCGTATAAATGATTACATCATGCTCAGATGCGTTCTCAGAAATTAATGCCTGAACCTCTGCCTCCACGACAAGTGGGTTGTGTTGTCTGCATTCTTTATCAAGTTCGATGCATTCAGAAAAGTATGCTCTCAGTGCACGTAACTAGTACTCTAATGTATAAAACATGTTATATTACACGTTTATATGAAATATAAACGTGATATAATAAACTATAACATGGGAAAACAGGCACTCACAAGAAACACCAAGATACAAGTATATAAAGCTTGTGTTCTCAGCACTCTGCTGTATGGTAGTGAGACATGGACCACATATGCTAGACAAGAACATCGCCTCAACACCTTCCACATGCGCTGTCTCAGGCGAATATACAACATCCGATGGCAAGATCACATCTCCAATATAGAAGTCCTGAACAGTGCTGGCATTCCAAGCATGCACAGTTTACTGAGTCAGCGACGTCTCAGATGGATGGGACACGTGTGCCGTATGAGCGATGATAGAATCCCAAAGAACATTCTATATGGGCAATTCGCATCTGGTGCTAGACAGCATGGGCGCCCATTATTACGCTTCATTGACACCTGCAAGCGTGATCTAACTTCATGCGGCATAGACAAAAAACACTGGGAGCGGCTGGCCAAAGACAGGCAAGCATGGCGAGCGGCAGTGAGGGCGACTCAAAAGAAAGAAGAAAAACAACATCACAGTGGAGGCAAAAGAGAGCACAGAGCGCAGAGAGAACATCCCATGCATCGGCTCTAGTCTCCAGTTTTACCTGCAGCAACTATGGCAAGGATTGCTACTCCAGAATAGGCCATTACAGCCACATGAAACGTTGTGATTCAGCACAGAACATACTACGTGACGCAACACCTATTGTCTCCTGAGACAAAGAGGCCAATGATGATAGATGAAATATAATTACCATTGTCAACCCTAGTAATGGATAGATGAAATATAATTACCATTGTCAACCCTAGTAGTGAAACTGAAAGAAATTTACTTTATAATCGCGGAGAATTGGTTTATATATTATACAGTGCACAAACGTTCCACATCTTGTATAACAATCATTCCTCTAATAATGTTAAGTGTCTTCCATTTGCTATTGTCTTCCAATCGCTAGACACATCACGATATCGTAATCCTTTTTAAATTTACGTTTGATAAGATGTCAGTCTTGAAACCTTTGACATTTCTCACTGTCATCAGAATGTCACAAACGATATTTTAGCTCAACCTTTTTTTCCCTGGTTTATCACGTGTAGACAATTGTTCTTAGGGCTCCAGAAACTAACTGATCGATAGTTTGTCATGTCTTTCAAAGAGTATTGATTCCGAAACCATAGACATTGCCTGTTCTCTAAGTGTGCTTGTATACCTCAAAACCGGCTTGTAGAAAAGCCATTTTGCAATTGTTGTCATCTGATCATTAGTTCAGAAAATGACAGGTACAAGTGCATGATGATTTATTTCCCTAGATTTCTTCTTTAGTTAGACGACAATAACATATATCATATTTCATATATTCATATATTTGAAATTAAATGCTAGATACATTCATATATCATAACACATTCTATTATTCTGATGATCTGTAAACAGGAAGAATGTTACAAATCACATGGATTGATCAACTAATTAATGTTGATGTGTCAAAAGAGGGTGAGGCAAGAGAAAATGTATTATAATTATAAGTAAAAATCAGTCATCACTGTAGCCACGTCTTCTGTCCACCTTGAAGCGTCGTTGTGATCGTCGATACCTCATCTTCCAGTGACCATGTTTCTATTATTTTCTACTGTCTGTCCCCAGGTAGATGAGGGAATTGGTTGTCCACTCTTGCCGTTAAGCGTAGGGGTGGAAGCTTTAATTTGAGTTTCAGAACCAGATTAGTCGCCCTTGTCTTATATCCGAGTTTATTTAATGTGGTCTTGATTGTGTCTATCCATCTTCTTCTTGGATTTTCCTAGGGTTTAGTGTCTGATCTCTTTGTATTGTATGTTGTTATTTGTGGTTGGTTGTATTCCATTCTCATTATATGTCCACACGTCTATATTTGTTGTCTTTCAATGTTTTCGGTGCATGAAATTATGCCCACTCTGCTTCTGATGTCCTCGTTTCGTAGTCTATTGTTCCTGGTTACCCCCATCGCATTCCTCATGTATTTCATTTTCCACCTTTCTATTATTATTCTCCTTATTAAACCACAAAATCGTTTTGTTTGAGCAAAATCTTAATTTTGAGACACGATATTTATGAGCAAATATCTCAATGTTCAATATGCATGACGATATATATATATATATATATATTCCATTTTCTTTGTCCAAGGAATATTTTAAGAAGATTACAGTAACACTGTGTTTTATTTATTTAGATTTTCAACTTCGAAAATATAATTGATTTTTTTCCTCCCAAAATGTCGTTGTAGTCCACCACTTCACGTATTCGATGGAGTCACTTAATTATTCAAATGTCTCAGTTACTTCTCTCTATATATTGTTCTACATTTTACTAAACATATAGTTAAACATATCATCATCATCATCATCCTCACGTACCGCTTCTCCTGGATTTAGTAATATTATTTGCCCGATCGGTGATGATCAACTTTATTGTTGGCACTATTCATGCTCTGATTTTTCTTTCCTATCTCTTTTTCTTCTCTATCGTTTTCTTTCTTCCATTGTTTGTATGGTTTCCCGTTGTTCAAATGTAACGAGTTTTTGTTTCATGTTTGTGTGTCCAATACCTCGTGATAAATTAATACCAAAACAAGACTGGTGTTTTTGGTTGAATGTAGCGTAAGTATTCTAAAAAAAAGTATTTAATCCCAAAGGAAACATATTCACAATTTTTTCTAACATCTGCCTTCGCATTACATGCTTCATGGGTCTTTGTGGTGTGGAGGTTATGTGTGTTTGTAGTTTTGGAGGGTTATGTGTGTTTGTAGTGTGGAGGTTATGTGTTTGTAGCGTGGAGGTTATGTGTTTGTAGGTGGAGTTATGTGTTTGTAGTGGAGGTTATGTGTGTTTGTAGTGGAGGTTATGTGTGTTTGTAGTGTGGAGGTTATGTGTGTTTGTAGTGTGGAGGTTATGTGTGTTTGTAGTGTGGAGGTTATGTGTTTGTAGTGTGAGGTTATGTGTTTGTAGCGGAGGTTATGTGTTTGTAGCGTGGAGGTTATGTGTGTTTGTCTCTCGTTCTAAAGGTACTTGGTTTGCTCCCTCCCTCGTGGAGCAATCGGGATATTTTTTATAGAGATCCATGAATTCAGTGTAGGTGAGATCATGTTCCTAGTCTTATCGCAGACGAACGATAGAACGTAGGTGCCGAGATCAAGTTGATCATGTAAAAGAACCCTTGACATTTTCAAAATCAAGATCAGGCTGGAATGCCGCTACCTGAGCACAGTTCATTAGAAAGATTACAAATAAAATGCTTACCAAATATTTTCACCGTCTTCAAAATGACATCGGGAACCCATTGACGCTGCTACGGAGTTCAGATCTCACTGTCGCTGAGATTTTCCTGTGCACGAAATAGATAAAATAACACATGGTTACTCACTGAAGTACAATGATGATGGCACTATCAATTATTGAAATTAATACATGCTTCAATAAACGATAACTTCTTTCTTTTCTCTAAGAAAACAATAACACATTACAGGGATACAACATGCCTTTGTTTGTTTTTTCTTAAAAGAAGTTCATCCATCCTTCATTGAAACTGTTCTTACAAAACAAATGCTATTAAAATTATGTAAAGAATTCTTTTTAGCAATGAATTTTGGTTAATTTTATAATGTTGTAAAACGGAGATTAAACTGGATGCATTACATAAACTGCTTATTTCTAATCTAATATAAGAGACGAGGAAGGTGTTAGTCTATCAGACGGGTGTATGACATTATTCTATCAGATATCACAGAATAGAACAAATGGAAATAGAGTTATCACAAATATGGTCCAATGACAGAAATTGAAACTCTTCTTTTTTTTTGTTGCAACTATCATAAAGGCCTCCTCGTCTGAACTTCTTCTATGCGTGTTTTGTGGTGGTTCCCCACTCTTGATATTCTTGTTTATTTCAATCAAGTGTAGGTATTATAAGTGTATTGGTTACCCATTATAATATTCCAAAGTGACAATCTAGTACAAGTATGGGAAATAAAGAAGGATGATAATGTGTAGAAAATAAAAGAGAATGACAATGTGTAGAAAATAAAGAAGGATGACAATGTGTAGAAAATAAAGGATGACAATGTGTAGAAAATAAAGAAGGATGACAATGTGTAGAAAATAAAGAAGGATGACAATGTGTAGAAAATAAAGAAGGATGACAATGTGTAGAAAATAAAGGATGACAATGTGTAGAAAATAAAGAAGGATGACAATGTGTAGAAAATAAAGAAGGATGACAATGTGTAGAAAATAAAGAAGGATGACAATGTGTAGAAAATAAAGGATGACAATGTGTAGAAAATAAAGAAGGATGACAATGTGTAGAAAATAAAGAAGGATGACAATGTGTAGAAAATAAAGGATGACAATGTGTAGAAAATAAAGGATGACAAGTGTAAAAAATAAAGGAGGATGACAATGTGTAAAAATAAAGGAGGATGACAATGTGTACAAAATAAAGGATGACAATGTGTACAAAATAAAGAAGGATGACAATGTGTAGAAAATAAAAAAGGATGACAATGTGTAGAAAATAAAGAAGGATGACAATGTGTAGAAAATAAAGGATGACAATGTGTAGAAAATAAAGGATGACAATGTGTAGAAAATAAAGAAGGATGACAAGGTGTAGAAAAAAATAAAGGATGACAATGTGTAGAAAATAAAGAAGGATGACAAGGTGTAGAAAATAAAGAAGGATGACAATGTGTAGAAAATAAAGGATGACAATGTGTAGAAAATAAAGGATGACAATGTGTTGAAAATAAAGGATGACAATGTGTAGATAATAAAGGATTACAATGTGTAGATAATAAAGGAGGATGACAATGTGTAAAAAAATAAAGGATGACAATGTGTAGATAATAAAGAAGGATGACAATGTGTAATAATAAAGAAGGATGACAATGTGTAAAAATAAAGAAGGATGACAATGTGTAGAAAATAAAGAAGGATGACAATGTGTAGATAATAAAGAAGGATGATGACAATGTGTAGATAATAAAGAAGGATGACAATGTGTAGATAATAAAGAAGGATGACAATGTGTAGAAAATAAAGAAGGATGACAAATTTGTAGATAATAAAGAAGAGATGACAATGTAGAAAATAAAGAAGGATGACAATGTAGAAAATAAAGAAGGATGACAATGTGTAGATAATAAAGAAGGATGATGACAATGTGTAGAAAATAAAGAAGGATGATGACAATGTGTAGAAAATAAAGAAGGATGACAATTGTAGAAAATAGAAGGATGACAAGTGTAGATAATAAAGAAGGATGATGACAATTGTAGAAAATAAAGAAGGATGACAATGTAGTGAAAATAAAGAAGGATGATGACAATGTGTAGAAAATAAAGAAGGATGATGACAATGTGTAGAAAATAAAGAAGGATGACAATGTGTAGAAAATAAAGAAGGATGATGACAATGTGTAGAAAATAAAGAAGGATGATGACAATGTGTAGATAATAAAGAAGGATGACAATGTGTAGAAAATAAAGAAGGATGATGACAATGTGTAGATAATAAAGAAGGATGATGACAATGTGTAGATAATAAAGAAGGATGACAATGTGTAGATAATAAAGAAGGATGACAATGTGTAGATAATAAAGAAGGATGACAATGTGTAGAAAATAAAGAAGGATGACAATGTGTAGATAATAAAGAAGGATGACAATGTGTAGAAAATAAAGAAGGATGACAATGTGTAGATAATAAAGAAGGATGACAATGTGTAGAAAATAAAGAAGGATGATGACAATGTGTAGAAAATAAAGAAGGATGACAATGTGTAGATAATAAAGAAGGATGACAATGTGTAGATAATAAAGAAGGATGACAATGTGTAGAAAATAAAGAAGGATGACAATGTGTAGATAATAAAGAAGGATGATGACAATGTGTAGATAATAAAGAAGGATGACAATGTGTAGATAATAAAGAAGGATGACAATGTGTAGATAATAAAGAAGGATGATGACAATGTGTAGATAATAAAGAAGGATGATGACAATGTGTAGATAATAAAGAAGGATGATGACAATGTGTAGATAATAAAGAAGGATGACAATGTGTAGATAATAAAGAAGGATGACAATGTGTAGATAATAAAGAAGGATGATGACAATGTGTAGATAATAAAGAAGGATGATGACAATGTGTAGAAAATAAAGAAGGATGACAATGTGTAGATAATAAAGAAGGATGACAATGTGTAGATAATAAAGAAGGATGACAATGTGTAGATAATAAAGAAGGATGACAATGTGTAAAAAATAAAGAAGGATGACAATGTGTAGAAAATAAAGAAGGATGACAATGTGTAGAAAATAAAGAAGGATGACAATGTAAAAAAAAAAAAGTGGCAGAACGGTAACAATGAAAATCTGTTGTGGAAACCTTATGTATCAAACGGGACATGACAAGAATATAAGAAAAAATATACTCTATGAAGATATACACAAATATTGAAAATGTATTACATCAAGTCTTCTATGCGGAGATGACATTACGTCTGATATTATTCCTCTCATAAACCTAGTGATACATGAGTATATTTACAAGTTACATGCGGCTGTTAACAAAAGTTCTCTTTCTATCTACGTGTAACACGTTATCTCAATTACTCTCTCTCTCTCTTATTGTGCTACAAATCTTCCAATAGTTGTTGAACGTATTCTCTCAGAACGTACGAGTATATTCCATAAAAGACAGTATAATCTTGAATGACAAATTATGTCCTGATGCTGGAGGTCTTGAAGACGTTCCATATAAAACGTTCTCTCCAAAATGTATAACTACTATAATAACTGTCCCCAAAATTAACTTTTAGCTTGAGATCTTCCAACTAACATTACATCCAAACTAATCTTATATTTCTCTCGTTCTCTCTCTCTCTCTCTCTCTCTCTCTCGCTCGCTCGCTCGCTCGCTCAATTTCAGAACAATATAGGCTGAAGCGGATATCACACGCTTGGGTAGTTGACCACAGTATTTGATCTTTAATTTTTCCAATATTTTGTTTAGCGATTAATGGATATCAGTTTATTGTTGTGTTCATTTTCTATTGTTATTTATCTCATGTTACTCTCTTTATGTAGGACTTTCAAACATTGTAGAATTAATCTTCTTGCTGGTTGTTCTCTGGCGTTTCTCCTAAGTTCATTCATTATTTTGTCTGACCGATTCTTACGCGGTTACAGTTTCCAGTTAACATTTACACCATCAATTAAGTGTTGAATAGAGAGAATGTAGGAGGCGAAAGAACAGGAAATTGCTAAACTTGTTGTGATATCGGATAACAAATTGTCATTTAGATTACATTTCTTAAAGCGACAGGTTTATTGTTACTAAAACATGTTTCTACTATTTGTTATTAAACTCCGGAAATTGCAAAACTGAACAGATCCAATATCTGTCTGTACACAAAGGACGAGTAAATATGTACATGTACTTATTCAGCTTGCTTAAAGTGCATGAGATAGAGCACTTACATTGTAGTAGGGGATCTAAGTTCAAGCTGCTAGTTAAAATATATTCAAAGTGTTATCAGCTCAGGTTGTCATAGTATTATTTTACTGATGTCTATTCATCTCAGGCTTGGTTATCCTGGTTGTCACATACCATATCGTCCAATGTTGCAGACACACAAATGTAGTTATCCTGGTTGTCACAACATACCATATCGTCTAATGTTGCAGACACACAAATGTAGTTATCCTGGTTGTCACATACCATATCGTCTAATGTTGCAGACACACAAATGTAGTTATCCTGGTTGTCACAACATACCATATCGTCTAATGTTGCAGACACACAAATGTAGTTATCCTGGTTGTCACATACCATATCGTCCAATGTTGCAGACACACAAATGTAGTTATCCTGGTTGTCACATACCATATCGTCCAATGTTGCAGACACACAAATGTAGTTATCCTGGTTGTCACATACCATATCGTCCAATGTTGCAGACACACAAATGTAGTTATCCTGGTTGTCACATACCATATCGTCTAATGTTGCAGACACACAAATGTAGTTATCCTGGTTGTCACAACATACCATATCGTCTAATGTTGCAGACACACAAATGTAGTTATCCTGGTTGTCACATACCATATCGTCTAATGTTGCAGACACACAAATGTAGTTATCCTGGTTGTCACAACTTACCATATCGTCTAATGTTGCAGACACACAAATGTAGTTATCCTGGTTGTCACAACTTACCATATCGTCTAATGTTGCAGACACACAAATGTAGTTATCCTGGTTGTCACAACTTACCATATCGTCTAATGTTGCAGACACACAAATGTAGTTATCCTGGTTGTCACAACATACCATATCGCCTAATGTTGCAGACACACAAATGTAGTTATCTTTACTGCACTCATATTTTACAAATTGAGAATAACATAAAATACAAATTAACTGGCAATGAAAATAAAACTAGCGGTTTATAAAAGTATAATACAACGAAGTGGTTCTGTGATAGACGATGGATAATTGAAAAGGTCAAAATTATAATAACAACAGTGAAGAGGATGGTATGAAATTGAAACCCTAACCTTTCTATTACATGTCGGGGTCTATCATTACATCTGTCAGTTTCAGATCAGTTTTGGCTCCTATAGACGACATCACTAAAAATACGTCTATTTCATTTACAGTATGGAACATCAATATTAAACGTTATTGATTGTTTTGATAAGAACACCTTTTTAAAGAATAAATGATGGGTCAAGCTCACACACATAAACAGAAGAAAGAATGAGAGAAAGATAATAAAGTGAATGTATACATCAACAAAATATTGTTTTTTTTATAAGGTGGTAACATGAAACCAAATCTAACATAAAGAGATAACATGAAATCAAATCTAACATAAAGAGATAACATGAAACCAAATCTAACATAAAGAGCTAACATGAAACCAAATCTATCATAAAGAGATAACATAAAGTCAAATCTAACATAAAGAGATAACATGAAACCAAATCTAACATAAAGAGATAACAGTAAACCAAATCTAACATAAAGAGATAACATGAAACCAAATCTAACATAAAGAGATAACATGAAACCAAATCTAACATAAAGAGATAACATAAAGTCAAATCTAACATAAAGAGATAACAGGAAACCAAATCTAACATAAAGAGATAACAGTAAATCAAATCTAACATAAAGAGATAACATGAAACCAAATCTAACATAAAGAGATAACAGGAAACCAAATCTAACATAAAGAGATAACATGAAATCAAATCTAACATAAAGAGATAACATGAAATCAAATCTAACATAAAGAGATAACATGAAACCAAATCTAACATAAAGAGATAACATGAAATCAAATCTAACATAAAGAGATAACATAAAGTCAAATCTAACATAAAGAGATAACATAAAGTCAAATATAACATAAAGAGATAACATGAAACCAAATATAACATAAAGAGATAACATGAAACTAAATATAATATAAAGAGATAACATGAAACCAAATCTAATATAAAGAGATAACAGGAAATCAAATCTAACATAAAGAGATAACATGAAATCAAATCTAACATAAAGAGATAACATGAAATCAAATTTAACATAAAGAGATAACATGAAATCAAATCTAACATAAAGAGATAACATGAAATCAAATCTAACATAAAGAGATAACATGAAATCAAATCTAACATAAAGAGATAACATGAAATCAAATCTAACATAAAGAGATAACATGAAACCAAATCTAACATAAAGAGATAACATGAAATCAAATCTAACATAAAAACATAACATGAAATCAAATCTAACATAAAGAGATAACAGTAAATCAAATCTAACATAAAGAGATAACAGGAAACCAAATCTAACATAAAGAGATAACATGAAATCAAATCTAACATAAAGAGATAACATGAAACCAAATCTAACATAAATAGATAACAGTAAACCAAATCTAACATAAAGAGAAAACAGGAAATCAAATCTAACATAAAGAGATAACATGAAATCAAATATAACATAAAGAGATAACATGAAATCAAATGTAACATAAAGAGATAACATAATGTCAAATCTAACATAAAGAGATAACATGAAACCAAATCTAACATAAAGAGATAACATGAAATCAAATCTAACATAAAGAGATAACATGAAACCAAATCTAACATAAAGAGATAACAGGAAACCAAATCTAACATAAAGAGATAACAGGAAATCAAATCTAACATAAAGAGATAACATGAAATCAAATCTAACATAAAGAGATAACATGAAACCAAATCTAACATAAAGAGATAACAGGAAACCAAATCTAACATAAAGAGCTAACATGAAACCAAATCTATCATAAAGAGATAACATAAAGTCAAATCTAACATAAAGAGATAACATGAAACCAAATCTAACATAAAGAGATAACAGTAAACCAAATCTAACATAAAGAGATAACATGAAACCAAATCTAACATAAAGAGATAACATGAAACCAAATCTAACATAAAGAGATAACATAAAGTCAAATCTAACATAAAGAGATAACAGGAAACCAAATCTAACATAAAGAGATAACAGTAAATCAAATCTAACATAAAGAGATAACATGAAACCAAATCTAACATAAAGAGATAACAGGAAACCAAATCTAACATAAAGAGATAACATGAAATCAAATCTAACATAAAGAGATAACATGAAATCAAATCTAACATAAAGAGATAACATGAAACCAAATCTAACATAAAGAGATAACATGAAATCAAATCTAACATAAAGAGATAACATAAAGTCAAATATAACATAAAGAGATAACATGAAACCAAATATAACATAAAGAGATAACATGAAACCAAATATAATATAAAGAGATAACATGAAACCAAATCTAATATAAAGAGATAACAGGAAATCAAATCTAACATAAAGAGATAACAGGAAACCAAATCTAACATAAAGAGATAACAGGAAACCAAATCTAACATAAAGAGATAACAGGAAATCAAATCAAACATAAAGAGATAACAGTAAATCAAATCTAACATAAAGAGATAACAGGAAACCAAATCTAACATAAAGAGATAACAGTAAATCAAATCTAACATAAAGAGATAACATGAAATCAAATATAACATAAAGAGATAACATGAAACCAAATCTAACATAAAGAGATAACATGAAACCAAATCTAACATAAAGAGATAACATGAAATCAAATCTAACATAAAGAGATAACAGGAAACCAAATCTAACATAAAGAGATAACATGAAATCAAATCAAACATAAAGAGATAACATGAAATCAAATCTAACATAAAGAGATAACAGTAAATCAAATCTAACATAAAGAGATAACAGGAAACCAAATCTAACATAAAGAGATAACATGAAATCAAATCTAACATAAAGAGATAACATGAAACCAAATCTAACATAAATAGATAACAGTAAACCAAATCTAACATAAAGAGAAAACAGGAAATCAAATCTAACATAAAGAGATAACAGGAAACCAAATCTAACATAAAGAGATAACAGGAAATCAAATCTAACATAAAGAGATAACATGAAATCAAATCTAACATAAAGAGATAACAGGAAACCAAATCTAACATAAACTATTGCTGTAAATTCTTGTTAAAGTGTCATAGTCGATCTCCGCCCTCAGCCCTACCCCTACCCCACCACAAACACACACACACACTTGTTTTTTACAACAGCCTCTCGTCCTCTCACTTTCTAACCTCCACTCATTCTTCCAGACAGTAAAAATAAGTTCGATATTAAGATTCAAACAAACTGGTTTATTCATACGGAAAACAACATAGTATTGACACAAGTACAACTTAAAACACAAAGAGATTTTCAAGTGAAACGTTGTAACTAAACTGAAAATGTAACTTTAATTTCCAGAATAAAATACACTATGTTATTTCAATAAAGAAGAATTAATTATATGTCAGACACGACACAGGTAAGAACGGATATACATACATATATATATATCAATATGTTAATACGGAAACATCTGATATGTGCAATTATATCACTGAAATATTTTCTTCTTCTTTGCGTTATTTCTTATCAATCAATTTAATCACTCTTTTATGATTTGCTTGATTTGCACCGAGAATGAAAATGCCCTACACCTCATTTAATATGCCAAAACCCATGTACAGACAGGAGCATCCAAAAATGTTGCCCTATGGAAATGTTTAGTTGCCTGAGCTGACAAGCATTAATATTTTCGGTTTTTTTCTTTACATCGAATGTCAAACATTCTTTATGGATCATGTTAAGCCACTCAACGCAGCATGCGTATGATCTATTACTAATATAAAAAAAGTCTGTCCATTAATTCGTGAGCACGTTTGAAATTGATTTTCTCGAAAACTACCTGTTGGATCTCAGTGATTTTTTGCATGCAGCCTTAGAATATCCATGACGCTAAAATAAAGCTAACCAGTAGTCCATAGATGCTACGGATTTTGCACATCGGCGAATTCCTTTGATCTTTATGACAATTGCAAATACGGGGGCTCAAATTTTAGATTTTACAGTATCCCTAGAATTTGTCCATGTCAATTCTATTCATAGGTGTATCTCCATATTAACTTGATAGGTCAAGTAATTAAGGTGTTGCCCTTTATGTGGAATCGTGAACTTGGATACAATATGCAACAGTTAGTCCTCCCTTCGGTCACCATTAGACCCCAGGGTGTCTTAACTTCACCACAAATTGTATGATGGTAGACGCATTTGGATATGGAAATGTATACGTTGCTATTTCTCAGTCTGTAATCAAAATATGATTTGTATCATCCCGAATCTGACGATTCCATGAGGTTGATAATTGTTACTGGCTGGACAAATTGTAATCCATCTCGGTGCCAGTACTCGTCTTCCTCTCGGAGCACATGTTCAACACACTTCTTCCAGAACTGCATGTCTATCATTGAGAAGGACTCACGTGTCAGAACTTCAACATCACACATTTTAAACGTCCTGTTCTGTTCGGCAACTTGCCCTTTACTTTAGCCCAGACAAGCTCTATCGGATTGAGGTGAGCATAATATGGAGGTAGTCGCAAAGACGTGTGGCCGTATTCCGCAATGATTTTGTCAATATGAAACACCTTTGTCTTATTTGTCATCCTCACCAGGTGCAACAACTCGGGTTTCAAATATGTATCATCGAAGCTGACATTTTCCTTAGCAAGCCAAGTCCTAATTTGATCTTTTGTATTTGATGCAGTTGGTACTTTGTCTTCCGCTGATACTGCGTTGTGATAGGATGCATTATCCATTACCAAGCATGATGGTCTGTTTAGAATTGGAAGTAGATCTTTCCATCCAGTGCCTGAAAATATGTCCATTCATTTCTGTGTGGTAGTCCCTACCGTCGGTACTTTTGATTGGAAAATAAGTCCAGCGTCATGGACAAGACCTTCTTCACTGCTTCCTGCATGTGTTAGTATAATACGCTGGCCTTTGCTGCTTGGTATTTTTCTTTCTGTTCACCGTCTACTGATTGCCATTCTTTAGCATTGGTGTGGTGAGCATTGACCCAGGATTCGTCCAAATATACAATATCATAGCCTTGCCTCCGCCGCTCACGGATCTGCCTCAGGTATTTACTTCGGGCAGCAATTAAATGTGGCTTTTCACAAATAATATTCCTGCCGCCTATAGTTTTTCTGAAGTTGAAGCCGGCGGCTCTTACAATTTTTCATAGAGTACTTTTAGAATGTCTATGCTGCAATCTGATTGCAGTTTTAATTTCAGTTTCCTGAGAGTAACAAGTTGATTTGTCGCAAACATTTTCAAGAGCTCCCGTCTTATGACATCTATGCCAAAGTCGTCAATTGTTCTTTTCCGTCCTTGCTTGACATTAGTGCACTTTGTGTCCTGTTTAATCCATCGGGAAAAGGATTCTCTATTCAGACCAAGCGCCAGTTGCGTTCGTTTCTCAGGGTTATGAATATCGCAATATAGATGACTCTCTTAGATTCCCTACGGAAGTGTTGGTATAGTAAAACTGTAACCTTCTGCATTGTTATAAATGTGCACTTCAGACTCATTATGAATGTGATATCAATGTCAGTTTTGATAAGCCAACAAATATGATACAATAGCTTCATACAAATAGCGAGATACGCCTATAACTATACAACGGTATCCCAATTATAACGTCATATGCTTTCCGCTTTCAAAGTCGACTGGGTTAGGTGCACGGGATTTCGTGAAATTGTTGTATACTCACGATATTTCAATGTTACCATAATGTATTTTTAGAACAACGCGTCTGTGTACCGTAGATCTGTTACTATTGTGTACAATCCGGTGAGGTTGATTTTAATATAACCTGAAGAAGAAATATTTCAAACTACATCAAATTTTCTTGAAAAAAAATATTTCTCTATCGTCATGGATATTCTAAGGCTGCTTGCAAAAAATCACTGAGATCCAACAGGTAGTTTTCGAGAAAATCAATTTCAAAGGTGCTCACGAATTAATGGACAGACTATAGCATGTTCATACTTTGCCACTTTACTTACTCAGTGAAGTCGTTCCGGATTAGGAAGATTATCAACCTCTGTAAAACGCTCGGCCAGTATTAACCACTTCAGTTCGTTGCGTTTCGCCTCTGGTACAGAGTTTACTGCAGTTTTCACTTGCTTCGACACGGAATAGAGAGGTTATACCGAACTTTTACAGAGTCTTGCTGAACTTGGGCAATTATTGTGCGACCAATGAGCTTGATTCTGTGTGACGTGAGTTTACGCTAACAGACGGTTCGTTGTACAGTTTCCTAACTCCGTTTCTCGGTAACTTGTACTGCAAGTGTGACTGTTATTCGTCTACAGATGTCGTCCATGAGATATGTGTCGATGTATCCACTATGGACTTCTGCTCGCCTGTATTACGAACAGATCTCATAACATTCGTGACTGCGCTTACATTCCAACATTATCACATGGTAGCTCTCCTTGGGTCCCTACCCACTTTGCTAGACTACAGTGCAGCAGTCTGCTTCCATGGACACTGCGAGGAGATGAGATAGGGTGTTGGTCAGTGCCAGTTCACTTATCCTGACGCAGTCGTACCCTATTTTATTCCGCCTGTAGCCCGACTAACATTGATAAGTAACCATATGTCACAGAATTGCTCAACACGAGAACAATACAATACTTAAATGGTTGCGAATAGCTGAACAGTGACATTGTCTATTTCAACGCAAGAATTTGAATGGTAGTTGCCGCATCCAAATTTTTATACAACATATGAAGATCATCAGCTTACAGGACACAGACTAAACTCAATATAGACAAAGCAAATGTGCGCTCAGTCCTACTGTATAGATCAAAGACATGGAAAACAAGAACCAAGACAGACAGTCGCATACGAGGCTGTGAGGGAAGATATCTCTGAAGAATACTGCGAACTCGCTGGGACTAGATAATACCAAGATATCAACAAGGAAATAAAACGCATGAGATGGAAGTGGTTGGGGCATACATTAAGGATACAGAAGACCAGACGCCGACATGTGGTCTCAAAATGGAATATGGGATGCAAGAGAAGTAGAGGATGATCTAGAGAGATATGGAGACGAACTGTAGACAGAGAAAGAGAAGAGGTGGGAAAGACCTGGAATGAATAAAGCTAGCTTGCTCAAGACAAATCTGGTTAGAGAAAATTTGTTGATGCCTTATGTTTCAATGGAAGTCAAAAGAAGAAGAAGAAGAAGAAAAAGCACACTGTTACATATTCATTTATCTCTATGGTGATATGAAGAGTTATGAAGAACAACAGATTAGATAACAGTTTTACTTGATTAAATAATTTCTTTCTGAATTCTTGAATTCCACACCTGGTATTCCCAAACCAGGTTTTAACTTACCATCGATATTATTTTATTTTCTGTTTCCGTCGCTCTGATCTATTTATTATTCATGTTTTAGTTATTCAATTGTATATTTTGTTTTAGTGTGTGTTTTATCTTGATAAAGCTTTATATGTCGAAATAACAAATTGTTATCCTTTGTAGCTTATGGTTATTTTTTGTACGTGCTCGTGTACATATCTTATCTACCTGTTTTGTTTAATTTCGTTTCTTTGCTGTTTTCTCTATCTCTCTCTCTCTCTCTCTCTCTCTCTCTCTTGTATCTTTCTAACCCTTGGTGGAACATAGGTCCTAAATCAACTCATACTAGTTCCTGGTTGGTTGGATTGAGTTGGTAAAGTTTTCTACCAAATATGGTAGTCAACGTCAAAGCCAAACACTACTTTAGTCTCCTCTAAAGACAAGCCTTGAAGGGCGCAGTCTTACTATACTTTGCTTCCATTGTGGATTCCGGCAATACGCAGGCGTTATTCAGTTTTATTAAAAAACATTTCGGACTTTTACTTATCTGATCAGACCTGCTCTTATCGTCTCAGATATTTTGACGTACATATAGAGAGATAAACAGCATTAAGATAACCATTCCTTTTTTTATGTTCAATTTTTCTTATCGGTCAGCGTACACAAAATTAGAACAGAAAAATATATTTTGTTACTGCATTAAAGATAATGGTCTACGGACAGTGGTATCCAACTTTTGTATATATTGTGGCGCATCTGACTGATGGAAGCGCAGGGGGCACTACGGGGTCTAAGTAATAATACTTGCCCGTCTGCCTAGCGTGTTCGTAGCGCGTTGGACTACGGATGACTATCCCTCTGTGTGTGCGGGTTCAATTCCGCGGGATGGCAGAAAAGTCACAGATTCCCAGATTTACGGTGTTCGTGGCACCGAACCGAAGGGTTACGATGTCCATGGCACCGAGCCGAAGAGCTGAAAAGATCAAGTGCTTCTGGATCGAAAAAAAAAATGTTGAATACTAACATTAATACTATTATTTTTTTTTAAATTTAATTACAATTTTTTTAAAGAGTGAAAATGTAATCCTTACTAAACGTACAATTAACAAAAAGATATTTTACTTCTGAAAACAAAAACAAAAATCATACTATTAAATATACATTCTTTTTTCTCTTGAAATTCTCATTAACATTAAAACCGTCCAATTAAAATGGCAATAACCAATAACCAATTAAAATGGGACGTCAGGGATCTATAATGCGGGCGTTATGGCAACCGCTGAGCCGTGTTTGACAACACTGGTCTAAAAAAGTTAACTGCATATCCTTTATAGGACGTTGCGAATCAAGCGCAGCTTTTTAACACTATTTGTGATTTTTCAAGGCGTTATTACGTTCAGTAGTTTGCCATTGGTTTCTGAACGGATGGTGCCATCGTCCTTTTGTAAAAATCCACTCGCAACAATTTGCAACCAAATTATCAGCAGCGTTATTCGATTTCAGAATGTCGACGTTAATAGACCGAGTCACTATCCTCTAAGCCACAGACGTCACACCAGCACTGGTCTACGGTATCAAATATCAGGAATTGGAAATATCTCACTGTTTCTAAAAGTGTAGAACTTGCTACCAAACAGCGTCAATTTGTGATATACCGACTCGTCTAAACGATCACTGCTCTCAACAAACATGTACCTGGAGTGTTGACTATCTGTTCGGATGTTGACACCTTTCCCTGCCATAATGTTAGACTGCCCATAGATTTCTATTTCTGTCTCCCTCTGTTTCGTTTCCCATTGATTTCGTTCGCTGTCACTGTGTATTAATTTGTTTTCCTGGTATGTCCCATAAAAGATTGTTGTCGCATTCTGATGTC
Source organism: Arion vulgaris (assembly GCA_020796225.1). Taxonomy (NCBI): domain Eukaryota; kingdom Metazoa; phylum Mollusca; class Gastropoda; order Stylommatophora; family Arionidae; genus Arion; species Arion vulgaris. The sequence continues at coordinate 12,498,151 of CM036753.1, forward strand.
CATAATATGGTATCTCTGTGTGCTGAACACTTTCAGCACACCAACATTAGTAGTGTTAACATTACATACCGTTAATTGCATTTTCTGTAAATTTCACTCCACAATAATGAATACATTTTAAGAACAGTTTTCCTACAAACAATATGAATCTAACAAATATGTTTGATTATTTGAACTTCCTCAAATACTTTGTTATAAAACATAATGATTTCGTTACTATGTATTTCTAAATCTCATTTTCTATGTGTTATTCAACTTGATAGTTAGTTCTGTTATCTGCTTCTGCTGTTTGTCTTTTCCTGCATGTTATGTTAGTTATGTTCTAAGCGCACAGATTATCTGCAATATTACAGTGTTTCCAATAACAACACAAACTATGTTTTTTCCCCCCATGTTTTATTATCACATTTCTGTGCAGTGTTCTTCGTGAGTACTTTTTATACCAATAAGACTAACGCTAGATGGGATGTGAAGTAGTGGAGATGAATGCTTTATACCAATAAGACTAACGCTAGATGGGATGTGAAGTAGTGGAGATGAATGCTTTATACCAAGAAGACTAACGCTAGATGGATGTATAGTAGTGGAGATCAATGTTCTTATACCAATAAGACTAACGCTAGATGGGATGTGAAGTAGTGGGAGATGAATGCTCTTATACTAAAAATGGATCACGTGTAGCTAGACGTTGTCACTTAGCACATGACTCATCAGTTGTTATGTACTGTAAAATTTGTCACATGTATCATCCTCTCTATCTTTCTCTCTTTCTTTCTCTCTTATATATATATATATATATATATATATATATATTAAGAAGACTATGATTCTTCTTTGGGGCTAGCCCGTGCGTTGCCAAGGCTCTCAAGAGGAACAAAGAATAGTAACACTGTGACCTACAAAGCATGTCGTAAGAAGGGACTGAGGTAGGGGCCTAGGGAGCTACCCTTATAAATAAAAAGCGTCATAGAAATCGGGTGTGCAATACTTGTAGGCGCAAAACTGACACAACGTATAATCGCTCTTAGACTCAGGTCACATACAAATCACAAAGAGTGATTAACAAGTTCTCGATATGGAGAGTTTGAAGTAGAAGAAGTTTGTGGCTAGTTTTTATTTCGAAACTGGTTCTGATAAACTGGTTCTGATAAACTGGTTCCGATAAACTGGTTCTGATAAATTGGTTCTGATAAACTGGTTCTGATAAACTGGTTCTGATAAACTGGTTCTGATAAACTGGTTCTGATAAACTGGTTCTGATAAACTGGTTCTGATAAACTGGTTCTGATAAACTGGTTCTGATAAACTGGTTCTGATAAACTGGTTCTAAAAATAGTCTAAACGTCTAAAGATTGACTTGTTCCGGGTATCCCCATTGGGCCCCGGCTCTCTCGGCAGAAAAGATATACAACTTGCAGAGTGTTGCACAAATCACCTACTTCGTATCTCCACCGTCGACATTAGTGACCCCCTCCAAAAAAATGTACATGTTAACCTATTGTGGCGTTTGTTCTTAACACATTACAAACAAAGTGTATTTTGTTTCGTTTAGGACCTTGGCCATCTACAAGTTGAACTTCTGCTCGACTGTCGACAGTCTAAGTTGCTGATCGGTGTGTGCCGTGCTCGTGGGTTACCCAGTCAGCATCTTACTGGAGCACCAGGTACGTTTTCAAATCACAACACACAGTATATTCAATTATAATTTGTTTTAAATGTATTATTCACACTGCAGTAACATATGTTTGATACTTTCTAGGTAACAACGACCATTTAAACACAGATATTTCACACTGCAGTAACACACATATGTATAATAATTCCTAGGTAACAACGACCATTTATACAGAGATATTTCACGCTGCAGTAACACACATATGTATGATAATTTCTAGGTAACAACGACCATTTATATAGAGATATTTCACACTGCAGTAACACACATATGTATGATAATTCCTAGGTAAGAACGACCATTTATACAGAGATATTTCACAAAAGGTATTACTCCCTATAGCTATCTGATCTTGTCATCTCTGTCAGTCTGTTTTTGTTAGCGGTTGCTAGTTAAGTAATTACAACTGACCTCTACATTCAGAAATTGTTCACCATTGGTCACCTAGAAAGACTGGATATTCTAGCAGTGAATTAAATTGTTTCTTATTCGTTATCTTCCAACGCTCCATATCAATCACTTGTTAACCACTCTGTGTGATTTATATGTGATCTGAGCCTAGGAGCGATTGTTCGTTGTGCCAGTTATGCAGCTACAAGTAGGCCAGCACATCCGATTTCTGCGATGTTTTTATTTACTAGGGTAGCTGCCCTATATCCTACATCAGCCGCCTCTTACGACATGCCTTGTATGTGGCAGTGGTTCTATCTGTGCTTTCTTTAAGGGCCCCGGCACCACACGGGGGAATTAAATTGCTAAACTTTACTAGAAAGGTTGGGCATTCTAGCAGTGAATTAAATTGCTAAAGTTAATTACTAGAAAGGTTGGGCATTCTAGCAGTGAATTAAATTGCTAAACTTTACTAGAAAGGTTGGGCATTCTAGCAGTGAATTAAATTGCTAAACTTTACTAGAAAGGTTGGGCATTCTAGCAGTGAATTAAATTGCTAAAGTTAATTACTAGAAAGGTTGGACATTCTAGCAGTGAATTAAATTGCTAAACTTTACTAGAAAGGTTGGGCATTCTAGCAGTGAATTAAATTGCTAAAGTTAATTACTAGAAAGGTTGGACATTCTAGCAGTGAATTAAATTGCTAAACTTAATTACTAGAAACGTTGGACATTCTAGCAGTGAATTAAATTGCTAAACTTAATTACTAGAAACGTTGGACATTCTAGCAGTGAATTAAATTGCTAAACTTAATTACTAGAAAGGTTGGGCATTCTAGCAGTGAATTAAATTGCTAAACTTAATTACTAGAAACGTTGGACATTCTAGCAGTGAATTAAATTGCTAAACTTAATTACTAGCAAGGTTGGGCATTCTAGCAGTGAATTAAATTGCTAAACTTAATTACTAGCAAGGTTGGGCATTCTAGCAGTGAATTAAATTGCTAAACTTGATTACTAGAAAGGTTGGACATTCTAGCAGTGAATTAAATTGCTAAAATTAATTACAGAAAATGATGACAATACCTCTGCTGGTGAAGATTTGAACAGTTGAAGTGTGAAATGTATTATGAAAAAATTACATCTGGAATGTTGTCTTGATTATAATTATATTTTGTTATTATTATTATCTCAAAATGTGTTTTTGGTGGCATGTTTCCTTTATATATAGAATCTATCTTTGGTTGATAGTGGTCTTTTGGTAGAAACAAGTAGATTTAATCTGTTATAATACTTTATAAAAGTACGCAGTACTCTGTGTTTTTGTACTTGCCGTTTAATCTTGAGTAAGCGATAGAAGAATGACAAGATTCTAACAATGTCTAACATAAGTTGTTATATCCTGAACATTAATAAAATTCTTCTAATAGGTATTTTGACAATATTATGACTTTTTCATTTCTAGTTCTCTTCTTTACTTGAGATTGTTTCTTTTCGTTAATTTTTAAGCAACTCTTTAGTTTCTTGTAGTATTTACATATATGCTTATGTGTGTAGTTTGCATATTGCGCAACTTTATTTAATTCAGTTTCAGTTTGGAATATCTTCATTGCACTTCGGACATGTCCATAGGTGCTCCGATCTCCTTCGCAATATCTCCATCAGCGTCCAGCGACTGACCGTACCAGTTCTATTTTGATTGATGAGCCTACTCGTATACCTGTTGTACCGTTCTTTTCTTGCCACACCAATCTTCAAACCCAGTTCTCGCAATCTAGTAGTTGACGTGGATTGGTTTAGATGAAGGTCTTCTCTGCGGCCACGCTCTATGAGGGCGTTCACGATGTCAGCTCTGTCCATTGGCTGGCCGTCTGATATAGCGGCAGAGCCAGCCAGCCTGTCTGCGCTCTCATTGCCAACGACACCCATGTGCCCCGGAACAAAGACAAATGTAATTCTGCAAATTGTTGACGCCTGCAGTGATTCAGTCCATTGCCTGCGCACTGAACCGGCCTCCACCTTTCGAATCATACTCAATGAGTCACTCAAAATACACGCATGAGTGTAGTTTTGTGACTCTAGCCAGAGTAGTGCATTGGTCACCGCCAGTACCTCCATTGTCATGCTGCTTGTTGTCATACTGAATGCACCACTGGCTTCCTTGACCATTCTGTCACATGAGCTTGCAGAGAAGGCCCATGCAGACTTTTCGTGACGAACGACCGATCCATCCGTGTAGATCACAACGTCGTCTGCATTGCAATTTTCATCGATGATGGCTTTGACGTCTGCATTCAACGCCGCGGATTTCCCTCTCTGTAACCTTTGTCAAATTTAATGATGGTTGAAAAAGTGTTCCAGTATATTGGAGGCATCGGTATCCATTCTTCTCCATAGTCAATATTATTGAGCCCGCATACCCGCTGAACAGTATCTGCGACACGGCCAACCCATGACTTGCCCCGCTTTAACCGATGCCCACCACTGGCGCTGAGCTGTTCATGCAATGGGTGATCCTTTGTGGCACTTATTTTGAGATAGGCACGTGCTCTGGCTATCTTGACTCTATACTCCATGGTCATACTCAAAATTAATTTATTTAATTGTTCCCACTGTGCATTTTTTTCCGATGTGGTTCTGTGGTAGACGTTACCAGGACGTTCTTATTAACCAATCCATTAATGTTCTGTTGTTCTTTTATGAATTGAATGACCAGTTTCATCCGCAGTCTCATTTTGTTTTTAAATATTTCTAATTTTATATCTCATTTTTAATCATGCAGCTCTTCTAAGACATCTCATCTCATCTGTTATGATATTCCATGAATTAGCTGCTGGGAGCTACCATGTTTGACATTGATAGCATATTATCGGTCTAAACATATTTCTTATAATATTTGCTGTTGTATTCTTATGTATCTTTGTTACTTAGTATAATAACGTAAAACAATAGTTATGACTGTTTGCAACAATTCAAGCTATTTAATATAACACATTTGAAGGACTCATGAAGTATTTGGAAAAATTGAGACAGCCATACTTTATTTCCTTCGTTTCAAAGTAGCTACCAAATCCTGTGAGGACGAGCAAATAAGTGTGTATAACCAGAGAGATACAGTAACTGTCAGCATGTATTTACTACCCAATTTTTTGAAAGTGATGAACATTTATAAATCTGTGCTGATTGTCGTGAAATATATTATGTTATCTAATATCCATGAATATAAATCAACCATAGAAATTTCCCATATGACCAATCAGATCTGACACCATACTACATTAAACTAGATGTGGTACTATAACGTGGGATTTTCTGCTTGTAGAACCTTACCAGTAGCCCATTTATACAAATGTAAAGAAAGCAGAATAATACTGACTAAACCTGAACTTTGAGAATCAATATGTACAGTTTTCTGATGACTCTCCATCGGATCCATCGAGCCACAGCCACTCGGGACGTTACTATCCTCATTCCTTGAGGATCGCGAAGCATGTCAAGATTATAGTAGTACTCGGCAAAACCAGCAGACAATTTGGAGACGATGAATAAGCATAGTGAACCTACTTTGACAGTAGCGTCATTAACTAGCACAGAGATTCTCCTAGTGATAGAGCAGCCCAATTCAGGTTCTAGAGTGAGTAGAAAATCTAAAGACACATCACTTCCTCAATGCTATGTTCACTACAGATGAGAACAATGAGTTTTTGTAAAAACCCCAGGGGAAGCAACGGAAACAATGAATATGATCAATAAATAAACAGTGTACAAGTATTAGGAGCTTCCGAAAAAACAAATATGGTTCGCTTGTTGTGTTTGTAAGAACGCTCGTATTGCTAGGCTAGGCAATGGGTGCCGTATTAAATAAGGGTAAGTGGTTTGAATCCTGTGTTTGGTAATTTGTTTTTTCGAAAGCTCCTAATACTTGTACACTGTCTATTTATTGATTATGTTCACTACATAACATTGGGCCGAAGGGATAGAGTCCAAGTGTCGCTAGATTCTGTAAGAAGAAGAGGAAGAGAGGAACCGACATCCAATATTTCGTTTCCTACTCAAAGCGTATTTATAGCTGGAATATCAATAACAGTCAATCAAATTGCCAATATGAGTTCTTAATTGTTGACTTTCTCTTGTGTCACGTGATTTAGATCCCTATGTTCGCGTGACTGTATGGCAATTCAACCAAATTGAAGGACAGTATCAGACAGCTGTCAAGAAGAACACGACAGCACCACCCTTCAACGACAACTTTATCTGTCAGGTAATTATCGCCTATTTGAGAATGTCATATACAGTTAGTAATCATTTCTGATTTTCTTACTATTTATTTTTAGCTAAACCAGTCCTTGCGTGGCATTAAGTTATATTTAGTCCAGCTATGATTCATTCTCATTCTATTATAAATTCAATATTGTAATTCTAAAAATATTATTGTTACCATTAAATCAGTATTATTACTAATGTATTGAATTCACAATTGTTTCTTTAAATTAGTTATTATAATAATTGCACTCAATATTATTTTACATACCTTCATTTTTGTCTCTGGGCAGGCAGGAGTTAGGGGTAATAAACGAGCTGATAGATTGGCTGGTTTGGCTACAATATCCGAGGGAGCTGCCATGGATCGAAATGACATTCTTAACGCATTGAGAGAGTCTTTCCGAACAGAGGAGTTTCAGTGCTGTGAATCCCATATTGACCAGATTGAGAGAGATGGGTGTCAATATTGGTGCTACCCGAAAAGAGCGACATACTAAATATACATTGAGATTGATTAATCAACATCGAACTGGCGTGTTGGGTCGCTGGACGCTGCTGGATTTGCTGAGGCGGAGATCGGAGCACATATGAATAGGTCCGGAGTGCAATGATGATAGTCCTCATATAACTGATAACTGATTATTTTATATTATTATAAGTAATAATTAAGTAATGGAAAAATGAAGAGAAACCAATTTTTTAAGAATATGATGTTAGGTTCTGTAATTTGATATGACCAATGGCACAATGTGAATAATGTGGTCAACATCATGCATGGTTTTATTTATATTATTTCGTATTACATATATTCATTATTCTTATCAATTATTACTATTATAATTTGTCCAATTATTATGTCACATTTATTAATTATTACCTTAACTCAATATTAAAGGTAATTGTTATTTTCTAGTTATTACATTCACGATTGCTACCATTGTTAATAAATATAATCTAATATCACTACTGTCTCCTTCTCATCATTTCTTTTCAATATTTTCGTTCTGCCCATCTCGTCCAGCTTATTTATGACATTCAAGTAGATCATCAACGTCAACAACTTCTTAAACTATCAACTGCAGCTGGTCTTGTTGAACATCAACGTCAACAACCTTCTTTGCTGCTGATGGTGCCGTTACAACCTACAACAACCTTCTTTAAGCTGCTGATGGTTGTTACAACTAACAACAACCTCTTTAAGCTGCTGATGGTGTTACAACTAATAAAATTACTTTAGCTCTGATGGTAATTATTTTTGTCTAGTTTGTACATCACGCCATTCTAAGCCACTGTTACAAGCTAACACAATCTTAACTCTGACTGTTCCTTCACAACTTCTTTGAATATGCTTTGCAGCCTAGACCCCATTCTAGTGCAGGGTATTTATGACCATCAACAGATCATAAGCGTCTATGTGTAAACCTACAAACTCAGCTGGTCTGAATGGGATCAACTCAACAACCTTTTAAGCTGCTGATGGCTGGTTACAACCTAACAAACTTTAACCTGATGCTTTTAAAAAAAGCGCTGATGGTCTTACAACCTAATGAAATTATTTTCTGTTTTATTTTGCAGGTCAACGCCAGATCTAAAGCACTCAGCAACACGAAAATCGTTTTGACGTCACGACCGAGATCGCTTGAGAGGAGACCCATTCTGGGACAGGTCATTATGGACTCTGATCAACAGAGGAGAGCGTTATGGAACACTGGAGAATCATGGTTGGAAATGGAAAAATATGTCGCTGGCACTTATATAATGGAGAAAGGGAATCTATGATAATACCATGTATCGCTACAAAAAATATAAATCTTCAGAAACAGCGACTAATGACTGTATCACCTGCAAGATACTATACATTTTCTTAAACTTCATTGTTGTTTTCTACTTCATTTTTATTTATCTACGATATCTTTATTCAAAACTTTATTCTTTTTCTATAAATTGAATCTAAAATTGATAGCACTTTCTATATAGAGTGCAAGAAATGTTACTTCAGCTCACAAAATTCACTAATCAACAATTGTTGTTTTAATAAACACAAACGTGCAAGGATATATGCTACAGAAGCTTTTGCAATGATGTAGATCAAACAGAAATCATGTCTGTAGTTTAGTTTTATTTCGGTGCCATGGTCAACTGACGCACCGTAGAGAACTGAACCTTAAATAATGCTATTAAAGCCGGCACACCAGAGATGACTTGAAACCACACTATATTTGTATACATCAGTTTCAGTTTGAAATATCTTCATTGCACTCCGGACATGTCCATATGTGCTCTGACCTCCTTTAAAATATCTCCAACAGCGTCAAGCGGCAGACCGTACCAGTTGGATTTTGATTTGTACATACATATTTATATATATATATATTAATCAAAAAGTAAATAATAATTAGATATAAAATAATACTCAGATAACACATGATTTACTAGCCCTTTTATTCAGTTAATTTTTTGTTAACTCCTAGACACATGTTAAATGACAATGAAAACTGAATTAGCCACTAACATGGCGTTGCGTCTTCTTAAAGAATACAGCGAGCCTGTACATTGGTTCTGAATGGTGAGGTTGATAAGAATACAGACGATTAGATACTCATATGTGTCTCTGAAATAACATTCAGGAGGCATGAGGAATAGGGGAATACCTAGTGAGACACTGAAACGAACAGTTGACATAGACAAGAAGAGGCGAAAAATACATGATGGAATTAACTAAGCTAGGAGACGACGTCATCTTGCAACAAAGCACCTGGTGCTGATCGGATAACAGCAGACATGTTCAAAATAGATACACAAATGAGTGCAAAATGTTTGGTTAATTTGTTTTATATATTCTTCAATCTCTTCTCTCCAGACATAGAGATAGCGTAGAGAAGATATTGGTAAAATAATAAGCTGGGTTCAGAAAGGATAATTCTTGCACTGAGCAGATCTTCGTACTGAGAACCCTGAATGAGCAATCATTGAAATCCAACACTGTACATAGATTTCATCGATTTCAAAAAAGGCATTTGACCCATTTTAAATTAATAGAGATCTTACACAAATATTGCTTCCTGGTGAAAGTCATCAATTTTCTAAAAGATATGTACTCAGATAACCAGTGTTGGCTCAGACATAAGTGATCTCTTAGTAAATAGTCAGTCCAGTTTTGGTGTTTGACTGGGGGGCTTTTTGTTGACATTTCTCTTCCTGGTGGCAGATTAATTATTTGATGACTTTCCAAGAGGCTTGAAGTATTTGTCATCGCTTACTACACATCAAGAGAAAACAAAAAGATTAAGTCAATTTGCCAAATCAATTGATAAAAAATGTAATACCAATAAAATAAATGTAATGAGACAGAAAAAAAGTAAAACGTCGGGAATTTAGCTCTAAAAAGTAAATAGGACAACATGCTTTAAGCAAAGTTACTTAGCCATACGGGAGTTAGAAGGTCATGTGATTATTATCAGAAGTCGTTCCGTTGATTTTATCTTCCAATTGTTATGCTCTGTCGTCTAAATAATAAACACAATAGTCACAGATGGAAATATCCTTGTTGTGTCTTATTCTTCTACTTAGCTGTGTAAGGTTCCTAGTCAACATAGCATGTGGTTTTTTTGGGGGTGGGGGTTGTATGTAGGATGTTAAAGCCTCCTTAAGCCGAGGCACGCTCTTTACCTAAAGACAAACCTTGTTTTGGTTTTATCATAGCGTGTAGGTCAACAAAAATGAAATGAAAAATAAAAATGAATTCCTTGCCACGTTTTTTAACTGCCCTTTGTGGTTAGCTCCTATCAATATACCTACATCTCCACCACCACCTCTTAATTTCCGTACACTCATGTGTTGCTCATACCGTCTCGTTTGATTTAATTGACTAGAATATGTCTTGTCTCTAATACGAACTTGATATACCATTCCCCCAAACTTTGCTACATATTGGTGTTTTTACAAACTTATATTGATGTCGTCAAAATATAGGGAAGTTCAATCAAGCATTGTAAATATATTTCATAAATTAAAAACAATTTTTTTAAATACATTTCAACTCAGAAAATGTACCTCAAACACATCAAAGAAGAATCAATATACGCAATATACATCAAAGTAATTCGCGAGTGTAAACAGACAGTAACATAAAAAAAACTTCTTGCAAATGAAAGCTACTTATTTAATAGTTTTATAGAAGAAAACAAATATATGCAACTGTAGAACATTAGAAATAAATATACACAAATATCGAAGTTAGATAAATCTGTGATGAACTTACACTGTCATTGCTATCTCTTTGGTAGTGAATTAACAGCAACAAATGTGTAGACAAGCCATTTTTAGATTGAAGTCTTCTTCTTCTTTGCGTTCGTTCTTTACGACCAATTTTAATCACTCTTTGTGATCTAGTTTGCCAAGAACATGTATACGTTTCACATTGGTTTGGTAAGCCCCTAAACACATAGACTTCTACACGTTTAGAACATGTACATCCAATTTCATCCAGACCTCCTTAATCGCCTCTTACGACATGCGTAACAGGTAACAGTGGTTCTATTAATTACACCCCAAATTTGGGCCCCGGTAACCACTCGGGCAGAGATTGAAGTAAAATATCACTGTCAATGTTATATGAAAATATTGTTAGGGTACATTTTTTGCTTTCATATTTAATCAAGTTTTAATTAATAGACTTTGTTTCTACTAAATGTGTGCACATACAAAATGCTACTGTAAATATTGTTAGGTTGTCTGCATAACATTCGCAGGTCTGTGTGTTTCAAATTATTTAATTATTTTTACTGCGTGTCTGGACATTAAAGAATTTACAGTTATCTTTGTCTTTGTAACTTATTTATAAGCTGTTATCTTCATTTGTCTTTGTTAACTTATATATATATATAAGATGTTATCTTCTTTCGTCAATGTTGGAACTGTTATTGTTATCAAAGTGAGAACTTCATACAATTGTATCAGATTGTGAACTGTTACTGTTTGTGTATCAATATGTGAACTACTAATCTGTGTATCATTATGTGAACTAATATTATTTGTATCATTATGTGAACTACTACTGTTTGTATCATTATGTGAACTACTACTATTTGTATCATTGTGTGAACTGCTACTATTTGCATCATCTTGTGAACTGCTACTTTTTGTATCATTGTGTGAACTGCTACTAATTGTATCATTGTGTGAACTACTACTATTTGTATCATTGTGTGAACTGCTACTTTTTGTATCATTGTGTGAACTGCTACTTTTTGTATCATTGTGTGAACTGCTACTAATTGTATCATTGTGTGAACTGCTACTATTTGTATCATTGTGTGAATTGCTACTTTTTGTATCATTGTGTGAACTACTACTAATTGTATCATTGTGTGAACTGCTACTATTTGCATCATGACTGTGTTTAAACTGTTTTTTCTGTAGAGCAACTGATCATCTGCTCTTTCAAGCTCTTCATACATCAAGTGTTCTGGGATGCGTTTATCAGGAATTCGAACAACGTGACAGGCCCATCTCACCTGGGCAACTTAAATATATAGCAGTCAGCAGAATGAACGAGATAAACGTTCTCTAATCTTTATATGTACTTTGGACAACTACACAGCACATGTGTAGCAGTAAGGGATGAAGAAATGGATGGGGGAGTATCCTAGTCAATGCAAGACATAAAAGGTACTGTGATAGTGTGGGTAGTCGTGCCAACACCGAGCACGGTAAAACCAGAAAGAGAGATCTGTGTCCTGGTCACTAGTATATCTCAGTCATTCGTATCCACATGCTCTCTCTCTCTCTCTCTGTCTTACTCAAGTCGATATCCAAATTTATATGTTTATTTAACTATTTCTCAACAACAAAATACATGTTTTTATCACACGTAGAATAGATTATTTCAAATGACATAAACCCAACAACAAAATTAATATTTGTAAACACTTTTCTAACACCTAAAAGAATATCTCTAACTTAAGTATATATCTCTAATATAACGTACCTAACGTTCCACTCTGACTTATATCCATAAGAAGTATAAACACAACTTGATTATTCCTAGCAAGTCTTGTGTCCAGTACTGAGGGTCTCTGAAGATGATGATAATGAAGACTTCAAAGTCATTAAGAGACAGTATGTCTCAGCGATGTTCTGACGAAGGTCTCAGCGATGTTCTCACGAAGGTCTAGTCTTCTAGAACTGCTGATGATGATGACTTCAAAGTCATTAGGAGACAGTATGTCTCAGGTCTGGATCGTATCTAACGTATACCTCCGGCTGGAGTTCTCTACTGGTTTTCTTATTCTGCGCTAGTGTCTGTGCCAGAGTTTTCTGCTTCTGTCTATGCCAGGGTTCTCTTGACTGCTCTCTGTCCGTCTTCTGTATGACCAGACAGTATCTTGTAGTGACTTCTAATTTACTGGCTCTCAGCCAGACTCTACCTCTGTGTGTTTACTGGCCTCCTCTCTAACTGTCTGTCTGTTCTACTTTTCTGGACTCCCTCTAACTGTCTGTCTGTGGCCCTCTCTATCCTCTTCTTCTGTCTGTGCTAGATCCTGGTATATATATATGGTCCCGTTTTCTTTGTTCACGAAATCAAAGACATCAATGAATTATCAGATGTCACACAGATTGTCGTCAAATAGTCTGGATTTCAGTTACATTTTCAACACTCACTCAGACCCTCATAAGCCAAAAAATACAACACGATTTGACAGTCTCTGTGGATGTACGCTGACAACTTCCTGTGTTTTGAATTGAGATCAAGAGACAATGCCGCACTACAACAATATTTCTGCGCAGCTGTCAACGCCCGTCATTACTGGGAAACATTGTCGAAATAAGTTACGCTTACTCCCCGATGGAGGAGATGAGAGAACTGGCCTAGCAATAACACTATTACACATGGACTGGTGTATACACATATGGAACAGTAACAAATACCACAGATTATATGCATCTATGTATAAGAAATGCTTGTACATAACGACCAGAAGAAGTAAATGTTTGTTAATTTTTTATCTCAGGATGATTACGAGTTTGCACTATTTTCCTTCTATCAGATACTAAAGACTTCACACTATCGGTTCTGTTTATGGAAGAAATGAACAATCTTTCTATTATCTGAGGGACCCGTGCAGAATTAAGCAACTTGTCGCAGACGGTACTAAATAATTATCGTTAAATATAGCACCCACTTCAGGCAATCAAGGTGGCAACTGAGAAACTGTTGAATACCAGACTTGGTCCATAACCTGTATTATTTTAGACAGATGAAAAATCAGCACTCCAGTCCAGAAAATTGTCAGGTCTACAGATCCTACAGTCCAAACTGTGCAAGCAGCGCAGGGTCGTCTTGCAGTGGATACCGTCTCACTGTGAAATACCAGAAAATGAAACAGCAAACCGACCGGCCAAGGAAGGGGCTGAGAACAACCGGATGTGCAAAATACCTAGCACCAAAAGAAAAGGATGATTAAACCTATAAGAAAGCCACAAATACCAACACAAGACGACTACTATAATATGAGCAGATTGGAACAAGTTGTCATTCTGCGCCTAAGAACAGGACACAATTGACTCCGCAGCCACATGTATACAAAATTCAAGATTGGCAATTCATCCATGTGTACATGTGGACAGACACATCAGACTGCAGACCATATACTTCAAGACTGCCCCAAATATGATATATTGCTGCAAACTGACTGGTCTAACGAAACAACGCTCGAAAGAAAACTACACGGACCCCTGTGTGAGCTACAAAAAACAGTGCAATTTATACAAGAGACAGCATTGAATATATAGACAAATTTCAAGCGAACTAATGGAAGGAAGGAAGGATAGACAATATTTCAAGCGAACGAAAGGTAGGAGGAAGGAAGGCACCCACATTTCACCATAACATGATATTGAGCCCGTGCTGAAAGTTTAGTTTCGCGCAATATTATCAAATCATCATGTTACGGAGATGATACTTAATCTATCACAACGATATTTAAACATTAAACATTTAAATTGTAAATAATGACCTGTACACTTGGTATCAATAAGAAAATTGTGCACATGTCTCTTTAACAAGACGCTCGACATCAGATACATGTACCATGTAAGATATCGAAAGTCCTAACGAGTTCTCCAAGTGATGATATGTTATCTTTGTTCATGTTCTCGACCTGACAAACTTCATTCTTGAAAATAAAAAAATTGTTCACAAGTCCTTTTAATAATTGATATTCTTTTACGAGCCAAGTCTCCAAGTTGAAAGTATTTGTCAGCTGAGACATACTTTATCTTCTTCAAACGCTCAATATCGACCATTTTTTAACCACTTTTTGTGATTTGTATATGATCTGAGCCTAAGAACGATTATACGTTGTGTCAGTTATGCGCCTACAAGTAGACCAGTACATCCGATTTCTTCGATGCTTTTTATTTACTAGGGTAGCTTCCCAAGGTCCTACATCAGTCGCCTCTTACGACATGCATTGTAGGTCGCAGTGGTGCTATTCTTTGCTTCCTTGCGGGCAGTGTAAGTTCTGTTTATACAAATTATACGACTGAGACATACCATTTTCTTCTGTACTCGTCAACAAAGAACATCATTGAATTGTATTTTCTTCTGTACTCGTCAACAAAGAACATCATTGAATTGTATTTGCTTCTGTACTCGTCAACAAAGAACATCATTGAATTGTATTTTCTAGTAGATATCGTTCTCTCTCTCTCTCTCTCTCTCTCTCTCTCTCTCTCTGCTCTCTCTCTCTCTCTCTCGCGCGATCGTTATTAAGCCGTTTGTATCATTCTATTGTGATATATAAACAGCCAAACATCAAGAACGGAATGTACGTGCACAGCCTTCAGTACCAATTGGAGTTCAGGTGCTTATCCTTCGATGGTGTGTTCGATTTCAACCAAAGGTTACTGGGTTCGCTCTCCGTTAGCCTTTTGCTGTCCCCAGCCAAAACCCACAAGACAGCAGGTTGCCATTTTCTTTTAGGGCAGAGACCCTTAGACGGCTTGCCCTCCCGGGCTTATGAGCGCCATCTGCCCAGCGAAATCGGTCGTTTTGTGGACACCTTGGTTTGCCGCCCATCGCAGTTTGCTTCCGCTAGCCTTTGATTGTCCGCTATCAAACCACACAGTGTTCAGCAACGGACTGGCTTCACCTGCTGGGCTTCGTTGTTCTGCATCGGTAGAAACCGCCTGCGTACCTTGGCCCGTCTTACCCAAAGGTGGCTGGGCTTTCCAGTTGTTCTGGTCACAAGTTTCAGGCGTGATGACGATTTCAACCCGCGTGCCTTGCACGAAAGACCTATGCCAGTGCAACTGTCAGCCTCGTTGCGGGCTCCAATATTGTGCATCGCTCAGGCGTGCGCTGATGCTGGTTGCTGTCTTGTCACCATCAGTTTCTCGCGTACGCTATCGCGTCATGTTTCCGTGCCTTATGCATCGTTTCGCATATGTTGCGACTCACGGATGCCTAGTAATATTCCATATATGTCATTATCCTTTGATTGTCTTCTTTTCCATTTGGTTTTGTGTTGCCTCTTTCGTTCGTTTATTCCCATTTCGATGGCTAGTTCACATGTCGCGAGTGCATCGCCTGCATAGCCTTTGTCGAACTGGATCGCGCTGAAACGTAGTATGTGCAGGCCAATTCCCAGCGTATGCTATTCTGTCTGGTACTCATTCCATCGTTTGCCCTCATGGGCTGCTCACGATTCTTCGATTGACTTATCGTCAATCCCACGTGCCCACGAATCCCTGCGATAGGCCCGAGTTCAGCCTATGGCCTCAACTCGACTTCAGCATACTCATCGGCTCAAGAGAGCATGCGCGGGCTCCGAATTTCGCCCAGCGTTGTCTACGTTTCTTCGATGACCTATAATCGTGCCCCATCGGGATGGGGACCCGAGTTCCGCCCTATGTGGACCCACGTGCAGCTCAATTCAACTCCCTGCATACTCATCGGCTCAAGAGAAAGGGCTCAAGAGAGAGCATGCGCAGGCTCAGAATTACGCCCCGCGAGGTCGACGTTCTTGATCGGTCTATGTGGGCCCACGTGCAGCTCAACCCCACTCCCAGCATACTCATCGGCTCAAGAAAAGGGCTCAAGAGAGAGCTTTCTCGGCTCCGAATTTTGCACCGCATAGGTCAACATTTTTCTGTGGCTTTAAATCGTGCCCCCATCCCTGGATAGGGGCCGAGTTTCGCCCTATGTTGGCCTCATGCAGCTCATCTCATCTCCTAGCATACTCATCGGCTCAGAGAGGCTCAGAGAGAGCATGCGCAGATTCTGAGTTTCGCCCCACGCGGTTCCACGTTTATCCTTCCAGCTTTTCCCATCGGCCGGGAGAGACGAGGATCAATAGTCACTCTGGGAGTTCGCTCGTCTGTGTTGCGAGCGGATCCCATCTAGCGTTACTACCTTTGCATCTCTTCTTGCCCAGAGTAGCTCTCCCACGGTAAATGCCCTCTTAACCAGACCGGAACTATCGTCTGTTACCAGGGTCAACACGTGGAGGTGAGGGCAGGGGATTAGTGCCAGCTCACTAATCTGGCGCGCCGTTATTTCCTTGCGTCTTTGACCCCAGATATCGTTCTAGGATGCGAGGTATAGACAATAAATAAACATATAGCAAAATATCTAGAAGCAAGAAAAAAAGAGATTTTACACTAGAATGTTAATAATCCAATGAACTGATACAATGCATATGACTAATGCTGAAGAGTTGAGAGAGGCAGGACACATATATGATATATATATATATATATATATATATATATATATATATAAAACTTATTATCAATTTAATAAAGAGGCAATCATAATTTATTAGACATGTGATGAGAAAGGGAGGATTAAAAGACATTGTGATACCGATAAAATCAATGGGAGATGAGACTGGGGAAGACAGAGAGAGAAAATTCTAGACAGTCTGGCAACGTGGTACGGATAAGTGTCAGCATCCAAGCTGATGGTCAGTGCCACGAACAGACATGAGATCCATGATCGCTTGCTCCAGCCGGCATGGCACATGATGATGAGCAAGCATCATCAAATATAATACAAATGTTTGTAAAAATTCTAACTAATCAAACCTATTTCCAAATAGGGGGAAGACTGCAGTAAAACTTGGTAAATAGTGAAACACGTACAAACAAAGTACTATAGTTTTACAAAATACAGAAACAGTGACGATAAACAGCAACGTTTCGACCAACAAGGCCTTTATTTGGTCGTCCATTTGTGTTTCATTTTAATTTGTCACTCCTGTTTGTTCGTTTGCTTGATAAAGGCCTTGTTGGTCGAAACGTTGCTGTTTATCGTCACTGTTTCTGTATTTTGTAAAACTATAAACCTATTTCCACTAATTTCACATACGCTTGACCTGAAAACTAAGCTTTGGGGAAACCTGACAGACCTGAAGCTGATTGCCCAGTTTGTGGCCTACAGTAATTTAAGCGTATGACCAGAGATCGCTGAAGTAGAAGATATACGCTTATTTGATACTGGATCATTGAAACCAAATGCTTAGGAGCAATTTTCACCGCAGACGGAAGTATGAATAGCGAAATCAGCAATCGAAGCACACAAGCTAAACAGGTATTGGGGCCGTTAACACCATTGTTGTCACATAAAGAGATACCGCTAAAAACTAAAGCGAATCTTATAAGAACAATTTTCTGACCAACACTATGTTACCAGTGTCAAACATGGCCAATAACAGCAGCTAATGAGCGGGAAATCATAACAACGGAGATGAGGTGTATAAGAAGAGCTGCAGGTGGTGACAATAAGAGACACAATTAGAAATGAAGAAATCAGAAGAAGACGGATGTCAAACCAGTCATGCAATTCATAAAAGAACTACATATGAAATGGTTTGGACATCTGACAAAAATGCCCTGGTATCACCTACCACAAAGAGCCACACAGAAAAAGTATAACGAGTACAAAACAAGAGGAAGACCACATACAAGATGGAGCGACGGCATGAAGAACAGTCTTATGAAAATGAATATCAGCTTACAAAGTGCCTTAAAACAAGAATATTCAAGGTCACTACGCCCCCGCCCGCCCCCGCCCACTTCTATAAAGAAGTAAATGGTGGAAGAGAAGAAGAAGGATACTGGAACGACGTCATGGCACTTCAGGCAGACCCAAAGGTGCTCAGTCTCTCCTATATAATAGATGTCGAAGGGTATGCATACTACTGATGAGCTCCAGCAGGTGTTACGGAGTTCATGCACTGTCGTCTGGTTTTCCAACAAATCAGATACTTAAATCAAATGTAAAGTACAGAGAGTTCGAAGTTAAGAAGAAAAAAGTTATAGCAAGTGGAAAGAACGGTAAGCACAAACGCCCTTATAAATAAGTGCACACAGAAAGGAATGATTCTCATGGTTGTAAGACAGATCATGTATTAGTAATTTAAAATAAAAAAAATTATATAAATCAATATGATCATTCATTAGAAGACTTTAGATATATCGTTTCTCAAGATTGCAATTTTTCAAAACAACGTTATAACATTTGTGCCCGAACTAGCGCAGGAGTCGAGAATAGCAATCTCAATTGATTTTAGCATGTTGACTAGATTTTGTATCTCATTTGACTCCAAGTTTGCAAGTCATTCCGCGGTGTAGAAAGAACTGTTTGTGAGATTTGAGACATAAACATTTTTCACCATGGTAAGCAGTAGAATATTTGAGTTTATGCTTGTAATATAATTGTTAGTCCACTATTATCAGTGTTTATGTTTGTTTGTACTTGAAAATTGCATATGGGGGGTTGTAATGAATGTTTATGTGATTAATCGAATGATTATTATATAATATAATTATTATTTATAATTTATTTAAGTTTCAAGTTTGCCATGATCAATGATCATGTTGAAGTATGATATTGATTTATTTGATTCAAATATGATAAAGGCAGGATGTGCCTAGTCTTAGAGCAAAGTATAAAATGTAGGTCTTACACTTTAATATAAAAAGAGGCAGGATCTAAACTTGTCTAAAGTCACTCACAGGTCTGTGTAAATTTAAGACATAAATAGTCAAATATATTTCCTACTAAATCTACCATTATTATATTATATGATTATTAATGACACAATAAATATAATAAATAATGGTTTTTAAGTGCTTATATTACAGCAAACAAGGTAGTTAAAAAAAAATCCTTCTCAAAATCATCAAACGCATAAAAACCCTTGACGGTACAATTAGTGATAGTGAAATAAAACTTTGGTATAAGAAACGAAAAGAATAGTTAACTGAAAACAATGGGGCTACTGCGGTTAAATTGAATGCTCATTGTAAATGCACAGAAATCTGTGGACAGTTTTAATTGTTGTATATTCGAAATCACAATTGCTCATTTAAAAATCATTCTTGAACTACTTTTGATTTTATATATCGAATTTAAATGGTGATCAAATATGATATATACATATATGATATGGTGCAAACTTGATCTTCCTTGACTATCCAGAGCATTTTGGCATACAATGGTGCAGCCATAGTGGCAATGAAAGGCAAGAACTGTGTGGCCATCGCAGCTGACAGACGTTTTGGTATACAAGCACAGACCGTCAGTACAGAATTTGAAAAAGTTTTTGAGATGGGTCCCAACCTATTTCTAGGACTACCTGGCCTGGCTACAGATGTTGAGACAGTGTAATTTTCTTCGTTGTTTTGTAATAAATTATAACTTCTGTTTAGCATTGAATGTTGTTTCATTTTTTGACATGCAATTGATTGTATGTGAATGACTGATATTTAATTAACAGAATTACTTCATTACTTCTTGAAGGCCCATAGGTGCTTAGTCTCTTGCAACACAAGATAAAGGCTATACATGATGATTCATCAAGCTCTTTGATTACATATACCAGATGTTGAGCGAATATTTGTTTCACATTTATGCTCTAGCTGCAATTACTTTCACACAATTTTATTGACTTGGGTTGTTAGTCCTAACTCAATTATTTTTATTGAGGGCAAAGTATGCTTTTTTAGCCTTACCTCTTCAACAATGATGTGGTCGGTGTTGTTGAACCCACATAGACCACATGGCTCTTGCTCACACATTTCAAAATCAAGCTATGCCGCAACACTTTGTTAAAGCACACTGGACAGACAATGTGACATACAAAATTGAAACTAGTTAGTATCTTGATCATTGCTGTTCACTTTACTGTGAGATCTCTAGGAGAGCTTTGGCACATGTTGTTGCCCATATCAGCATCCAATGTCCCCAGGATCTCATGAAATATGTGTCACTACATTAGATCACTATCCGATAATAGGAATTGAACTACTTTTATTGTTGACTACTGTGTGCTCAATATAGTAGACTCTCAGTTATCTGGAGCTCAAGCTGCCAGCAAAATTATTTAATACTTTGCTTTAAATAAAAGTTAAAATATAGTAGTATCAATTTCTAGCAGAAATATAAGTTTAAACTTTGCCTACCGCCAGCAATGTATGGAAAGCATGTTTGTTTCGGCCTTCCTCCGATTCACATTATGCTAACATAGCTTGAGATATATTGTTATTCACATTTTTTGTTCAAAACAAGACACCCTCAAAGATTCTATCTACACTGACAGGTGTGCATGGGATTCTGTGAAAAGTAAAACATTACGGGATTTTAGAAAAAGTTGTGGCCAGCTGTCATGTATGAGAATCCTCCATTGATTGTGTGGGGTTTTCAACCAACTGTGTGCAAGCAGAGTTTGTGCTGGAATATATGAGCTAGTTGACTCTTCTAATGACGAAATGAATTTACCATGAGATGAAATCGACGATCAGATATTGCAACCTTGCTGTCAACTGTGACACAAAGTAATCTTCTTCTTTGCGTTCGTTCTTTACAACCGATTTTAATCACTCTTTGTGATATGTTTGATCTTTGCCAAGAACGTGTATATGTTGCACATTGATTTGGTAGGCCCCTAAACGCATAGACTTCTACATGTTTAGGACACGCGCATCCGATTTCATCCAAACCTCCGTAGTCGCCTCTTACGACATGCGCGGCAGGTAACAGTTGTTTTATACTTTACACCCCAAATCAGGCACGGTAACCACTTGGGCTGAGTTGAAGTCTTATGGTGTTATTAAAAATAACAGTATGTTGGTAAGAAAAAGATAAATTTTAATGTGAGCAAAAATTTATTTGATCTATCCTCAGAAATCAGAGGTTAAAGTTCAGATTGAACATGTATGAACTCAGAGAAAATAGAAGGATCAAACCCCAGACATTCATGAGTATGGTTTCAAACTTGCTGTACGAAAGAAGGTAAGATTGTTGTTTTAATCTGTGTTAAATATATTGACACAATAATAGTCACTGTGTAAGTACTTACAGCAATAGTATTTTTAGGCAATATAAATGTTTAACCTTTATCATTAAGTAGAAAATATCATTCTGTAGTCAAAGTGTAAAGGGATTAACTCTTTGTCTCACAAAATCAACAATACTACATAGAAATATTTCAACACACACATCGAAGTGACATTTTTTAAAGAACACAAATTTGTGTTGAGCATAAACATGAATATATATATATCTCTTTCTCTCTCTCTCTAGTCTGTAACAATCTTGGCGCTTAGAGCAGCAGTAAATGCATGTCGTTGTTCTCTGTTCTTGGCCGTCCTCAGTATTGTGTTCCACCTGTGATTCATTTCTTTCACCTCTTTATGCATCTTCCATGTTTTTGTTTACTCCCTAGTGTCCATCTTAGTTCAATTTTCAGGACAGAGTTAGTCTCCATGCGTATTACATGTCTTTTCAATCCACCGAGTCTTTTTGGATGATGGTGTTCATATTTTCTTGTTGATAGCTATTTTCTTGTTGTAAGCAGTTTTTGGTTAGAGATAGTTTTTGGTCATAACACATGTACGATCTTTCGCAGATATTTTAATTATGTATATACTTGGTGCAAAAATATAATTTTTTAAAAACAATACATAAATTGTATGTGTAACTTCAGAAACACTGACATTTTTGTTTTCTCAATCTTGGATTTATTTTTCTCAAAAAATGTTCAAGTCTAACTGAAATATCAAATGCTTTGTCACTTATAATAATGAGTTTGACAAATGTTTAAAGGTGAAGTATTGGCTTCATTGCACCAGGTTTCTCCATATGGTTTAGTCTATCTGCGCGAATATGTCTTGTCACCTGCAGAGAATATTGCTTAAAACACGGACTCTATAGCTCCGGCAATAACCCTAAGGATTTCCTGAAAAATGCACTTAAAACTGACTAGTGCGGTTGGAATTCAAACCAATGATCTTCACAACACAAGGCAAACAACTTTGCCATAAAGATTGAATACAACAGAATAGTCATTACAGAACATATCAAAATCAGTTGTTGTGGCAATTATACCCATATGGAGCGACGGCATCAAGAACAGCCTTACGAACATGAATATCAGTTTACAAAGTGCCTTAAAAAGCACACACAAGATCACTACGTTTCACCCCCAACACTTCTATAAAGAAGTAAATGGTGGAAGAGAAGAAGAAGAATTATGCCCATTTCATTAAGTTGTTTTCTTGTCTTGAACATTTCAGATTTGGGCCTTACTTTGTGGAGCCAGTCATTGCTGGTCTGGACCCCAAAACATTTGAACCATATATTGCATCTATGGATCTATTGATGTCCCATGGAAACAAATGACTTTGTTGTCAGTGGCACATGCTCTGAACAGATGTATGGCATGTGCGAGTCTCTGTGGGAGCCTGACCTAGTAAGTACTGACATCCATAATCTCTGTCTTCTTTCATCTAATTTTTTAAAAGACACAAATGATCTATGCACCAAACGACTGGCTGTAATCCCCTACTTCACAGTCTGCTCTTACTCTCTTGCTCAGATCCCATACAAATCACAATAAGTTGTTTGAAAGTGGTTACTCCAGAGCAAATCAATACAGGCTAGACGGTTAAACCCAAATATTATGCATACCGAATTAGCTTGGTCTAAAGGTGCAATTGATAGCACAACATACTTGTGCTGTATCACACAAACCGCATATGGATCACAAAGAGCTTTTCATCTATCTAAAGTGAAGACTAGAGGAAGCTCCATAACACAAAGACTTTCCTATATAAAATAATTCAACGCCTGGTGTGGTGGAGAGAGGAGCTGCGCTGCAATGTTCCTGCTAAATGAAATGACTCTTAGTCTAGTTAGATATGAGCTCTTCTGAGTATGGAGATTCTTATCTGGTATTTATTGCAAACTCTGTCAAGAGCTGGAGTCATCTTGGTATAAAAGAAAACTCGTAACACTTGAGGTTTACTTTGACACTTCTTTTGTAGGTTCATCTTATCTTTCCAAATTTTCTTCTGTTGAGTGAGGTGATCAATTGCTTTTACTTTCCATTGTTTTCTCTGGTGCCCAGTTACAGCTGGTTGACCTTAGAGCAATTACAATATGAAAAAATCCGCTCCAACTTTGACAGTTGATTCTAGTGCACTGGCAACTACGCTGTTGCAGCTCTCATAAAAACTAGTACTGATATACTAATGAAAACAATGGGTGATCTGGCTATTGTTTGAATCACATGTTCAATTTTGTGTGCTAATTATTTTTATATTTTTAACCTTACTAAATTGAGCACAGAATGGCTCATGCTTTGCAAGACTGTCAGTGGCAGGAATTGCTGTATGCAAGAACAGCAGCAGATTTGTATGAGTAATGAAGCAAAGATCAACATTATTGCTGTGGTGACACCTAAGCCTTTTTACTACTATTTCAAACATGTTGCACATTGAGTCAAACCGCTCTATAGAAGGAAACGGGCTTTAGAACACCACCCTGCTCAAATTTTGGAAAATACATCCTTTTCAGGGCAGCGAATATGTGCAGGTATCCTGATACTCATACCCCATCAGTGATTACTCACAGACAAACAAACAACCATACCAAATGTCTAAATAACAAGTTTAAGTAACAGATGAAATGTCCATGTGTCAAGTTAGATTGTCAATTTCTCACACATTCTGTATGTATTTTTATAAAAATAGTGTTTTGTTTACTGTTATAAATTTTAAGCTCTAGTAATTTTTTATGCAGTTTATAATGTTTTATTAATTAGATTTGCTCATTATAATTCTGAACTATATTTTTGTAACATGTTAATGTTTTCTGAGTCTTGGAGTTTAACTCTATATGTCCAGTCGACGCTCCCAGCGTAGAAAACAGTTCTCTCATTATGCCAAAACACGCTGCCAACGGCTAATTTGAGTCCATGCACGTTTGTTTTACTGTTCAGCTACTATAAGTCCGACACTGTTTTTGTTTACAGAATTCAACGGGCAGATAACTTCCATTTAATTCATATACTATACAGCATGGTAGAATTTAGTTTCGAATTTTGAGTAAATAGTTTTATTCGCAAATATATTTTTCCTGTTGTGAAAAAAGTGAACTTTTGTATGAAAAGTTTAGTTATAAGATGTTGTTTCGTCCTCCACATCGATAAAGTGCCGAACAGGACATGGATTTGTTCCAAAGCTCAAATAAACACACACAGTGTTTCATGTTTATGATTTCACCAACAATGATGGAGAATTCAGCAATGGCTAAGCATTGATTCAAGTTTGAAAGTTGTAGTAGTTACTCTGAACATGAAATACAACAATAATTTACTAAATAAATACTGATTTACATATATAACTATTTATTATCAGATTGTTCAGAATTTAATTCTGCATATTTTGATACCAACAGTATAAATCTAGCTTACAAAGAACTTAAGTTATAGGCATATTTCCAAGATCATTCCATTTTGAAAAATTTTGCTAGAAATGTGTTCTGGCAGAGCGTGATTACCCCCAAAATTTTCGTGGACATAAAGAGTTAAGAGTTGTTTGTTTCATGATCTAGTCATAGACATGAAAGTTAAGTGGTCCTTGTATCATGTTCTTCTCTTTCCCTTAAAGTTAAGTATTACTTGTATTGTGGGTGTCTGTGACATAGCGGTAGTGAGCTTGATCACAACCCAATAGTACCTGGTTCAAGTTCTATGGTGGGCAGTTTGGAAGTAAATTTGTTCTCATGGATAAAAATAGACCTCACTGTTCAGAAAGTAATGGCAAACTACTGAAAGTATAAGCAAGCCCAGAAAATCAACAGTTCGTAAACTGTGTTTGAAGGTGATGTCCTGTAAGGGATATGTCACGATTTTCATTCATGTCATTATTTATATCACTTTCTTTTTGAGGAGTGTGTTCACTGTTATTAAGTTTTTTTATTGACAATCTAGATTTGTTGTCACATTGTATGACATTGTTCATTTCTCATATTTGTTCAGGAACCAGATGATCTATTTGAGACCATCTCCCAGGCTCTGATGAATGCAGTTGATCGTGATGCTGTGTCAGGTTGGGGAGTTGTTGTTTACATTATGTAAGTACTCATGTGTACAGTCCTGGAGACTATGTCTGTATGTGAGTATCAACATGGGTCTCCTGTCTGTATTTAGATCTTTACCTCCATCAGAGTTTATATTTTTTGATAGACAGTGTGATCTTCTTTAAAGTGACACTATTGTAACTTGTAAAAGTGGTGATCAGATAATTTCACAACTTCACACATCTAGGGCTGTTTATCAATTATGTTGCTGGTTTTCTCTGTCCAGTATTCTCTGTCTCATTTTCCATTAATTTTTGTCTTCTGTGTTCTCCCTGTAACAGTTTTGTCTTAGAACATGGCCTCAAAGAATGTGTAACACTTCAATCTGGTGTATATTGTTATTCGTTTATAACAAGTAAGAAAGACCACTCTGATCATTCAATAGATGTAACAAATATTACTTGGTAGTCACTCTATGGGTACGTAAATGACTGATAAACTCAGTGTGTGCGTGAAATAGTCGTGAACAGTGGGGGCAGGGAATGTATACAAACGTTGGATATTGTACTGTTTTTCTGGCTTGTCTCCTTGGTTTTCCTGCTGCAGTTCTGAATGTATGTAATAAATTCTTACACATACAGTCTGTACAGTCATGGATCAAAACAACATACAATATACATATGTATGTGAAAATAAAACTGGGTGGAAATAACCTGAATTTTGTACTGCATCCTAGCTTCTACTTGGTAAATGGTGCACATACACATCCCTAAAATGGATTTGAGACCGGTAAGGAAAGTTGAGACATGGACATTATATAAGGCAGTGGAAAAACATATATGTGCTTTTGAATATAACTGTTACAGTATATAACTGTAGACCTCCATATACCATGGATAGAAAAGAGAACAGATAGATTTATCCAAAAAGAACTTGGAATTAAAGAAAACTGGCTGCTGTTGCACATATGAATGAGAGAATCAAAGTATTTTAGATACATTTTAAAAAAACATACGTAAAAACAAAGTACTGTAGTTTTACAAAAAACAATAACAAATACAGGCCTTTATCAAACAAAGGATACAACAGAAGTGAAAAAATTCACTACTTACAAGGCACACTACATATAGAATCGGACAATAAATTCCTAACGACCCTAAAATCAAAATCTGTGACTAAAAACAAATAACGAAAATGGTTTCTTACCTTATATCGATACAAAAAACTGGAGAACACAGTTATGAAAGAAGGCATCCTAGTAAAGAGGATAATAGTAAGACCATGGATGCCGAGTGGTTACCGGGGCCAAATTGGGGTGTAAAGAATAGAACCACTGTTATCTGCCACACATCTCGTAAGAGGAGACTAAGGAGGTTGGTAGTGGGGCTAACTACCTCACACCGTAAAAACACTAGATGGCTACAGAACGGAGAGCGAACTGAGTAAATGCTGACTGAAACCGGACACATCGCTGAAGGATAAGCACCAGAGCTCCAAATGGTGCTGAAGATGTGATGTAAAACACACCAATGCTAATGCTGCGTGAATCAGATTTCCACATGAATAGAATTTATAGGGAGGTCTGGTACATCGGTCTGGGCGGTGATCGCGCGAGAGAGAGACCATGGAGAAAATGAATTCAGAATGTAATAGATGATATGAGCATGACTGCAGCATAGGTCTATGAGAAAGAGAAATTCCAAAGGACTGTTACGGTGACAAAGTTCTGTTCACGACAAAGCTATTGAGTGATGAAGGGAATTTGAAAGGTGGCTGACTCTGCAGAGGATGTAACAATTCCTTGATGGAGCCCAGAACCAAAGTATATATTTTATTTATGCATATCTTGAAAGAGACTCACACCCCACCTATTGAGTGGTTGAACATGCTAAATATGCCACCCTCTTTCCTCCTATCTGACTGAAAAATCAAAGATAAAGGTTCTGTGAGTATATGCATAGCCACAGTCAAGTATCCATGAAACAGTTCAATGCTGATACTGCATAACATGTAATCACAAAGTACTGTAGTTTTACAAATTACAAAAACAATGACAAAATACAGCAACGTTTCGACCAACACGACCTTTATCAAGCAAACGAACAACAGGAGTGACGAATTTTAAAAAAACAAATGGACGACCAAAAACAAACGTTTGTAATGAAAATCTGGGAATAAAAACGAAATAAATGTAACACAAAAAACACATAAAAACTAGAAATAGAACGGAAGAGAAACAATGAAAAATCTAGTAAATATATAACTTGAATACATGCACCATATACCCATATAGATTACAAGGCATGGGAAGAGAAAGTACTAAGAAGCATTGGAATGTAATACGTTGAGCCCACGTGGTCGCAAGGTACCATACAAAGAAATCGACCGATTCTCCAGAGCAAATAGACTGCGATCATCCGAGGAACACGATCGGATGGCTGTGACTTGGACATCGTGAGCTCCTAAATGGCCAGTATCATTGGAATGGGTGGCTACAGGGGTCACAGCATTGGCGTATGTCGCGCTAGTGTTGGGCGAATCAGTCACTGAGCTTCTTGCCTGTCTCGCCGATATAAGCCTTGTTACACTGCTTACAGATAATGGCATAGATAAGATTACAGGACTCGCATGTGAAACCATCATCAATAAGAAACGTGGCTAACGGAAAAGATACAGTACGCGTCTGTATCACATAAGCACACGTGTTGCAACGCTGACGGCCACACTGAACAGTGCCAAAATGAGTCTGGATATTGGACTTAAGGCGACTGTGTACCAACATATCCTTAAGACTTCTGTCCCGTCTGTAGGCCACCAAAGGATAGTTGCGGATTTGTAAAACTACAGTACTTTGTGATTATGTGTTTTGCCAATCAAATAGTTTTACTGCAGTCCCATCTATTTTGTGATACTTCATATCAACATGATGTTTAATACAAGAATAGCTTACATAAAAAAACCCAAGATATACACAATGCCCAGTGCAGAATTTATTATTCACTGTAATGGTGCAGCCAGATCAGCAGTTTATATATTTATATATTCTATGAACTGACATATCTATCATTTCAGATCATGCTTGTTTACATGTATATCCTTGTCTATTGCAGAGAAAAAGACAAGGTCACCAAGAGATTACTCAAGACAAGGCAGGATTAGTTCAGTCTCCATTAGAAATGCTGTATCCAGTCTTCAGCTGTCCCATTAAATATTGTTTTATTTTTCCCATGACTGACATTTCACTGTTTCTGATGTGACATTGTTTTGTTCTTTTTTTTTTAAAGTAAGGAAATAAAATTCTTCATGATGTTTGTGTGGGTTAATTGTTTATTGTTGTTAGACTTTGACTAAAGATATCACACTACTGTATCATGTTTTTTTGGTTTTTTTATTTGTTGTGTGTTGAGAACAACATTTCTATTGATGATTGTTGATGAAGTTTGATATGTGATCTTAGAATAAAATGAGTTTTAAGAACCTCAGTTGAAGCACCGGAGCTATTGAATGTGATCAATAAATAGACGGTAAACAAATATTAGGAGCTTCCGTTAAAACAAATTACCAAACACAGAATTCTAATCACAGCCCCTTATTTCTTACAGAGCCCATTGCCTAGCCATACAGTTGAGCGTTTTTAAGAACACAACCGGCGTGTATACATGCTGTTGTTTCCTCTCAAATATACAAACACAAAAGCTTATTACATGTGTCTGTGCAAACAGTGTTTATTCTGTGTTCAACAGACGAAACTGTTTATTAAAGACATTCATTGGTAAAGCTCTTTTGTTTTTAGAGTTACCTGGTTGCGTTTTAAAAACGCTAGTCTTTAGTGCTAGGCAATGGGTGTTGTCAGAAATATGGGTTTGTATTCTGTGTTTAGGAATTTGTTATTTTCTGAAAGCCCCTAATACTTGGTCCACTATCTATTTATTGATCATATATGATCTCATCAATTTTGATGCTATACCAAGTGAAGTTTGATCTATTGTCAACTGTATTATAATACATTGTTAAGATAAGTTGAATACATGGTCAAGTGATACTTGATCTGGTAGTTTACCAAGTGATATATCAGCAAGTAAGGTTTGATGTACGGAGAAATGTTGACAAAGTGAAGTTTAGAATTCATAAGATATATGAGACTAATGATGTGAAACCTTACATACTGGCAAAACTTCTGTAGACATAAACTTGTGTGATCTGCTGGTGGACGGACAATCAAGGTATTCTCACAACTTCATTACACAAGTTGTAACTACTTCAACTTTTAAGTGTAACTTTCTATTCATATTTATCTCACTTAATTAACATCATCATTGATACTTCATGTGGCTATCAATATCATTATTATGAAAATATCAATGTATTAAACATGATAATTGTTGTCACAATTAGTTATATCTCTGAACTGTCATCAACATATTTGTTGAGTTGTCTTATGTCCTTGCTTTAGTCAAACTCTCATTTTGCCTATTTCATATTATCACAAGTAACTCAGTAGCATGTTACTGTTTCCAGCCCCAAAGATGTAGGGCTTTGCACTAATTTTTTAATCTGAGCTGGCACTCTACAAAGCTATCTTTCAAACAACTTCCACTTTCTTTATAAAATAGATAGTACTGTTAAGACATCTATACAAAGGATTAAGTCAAATCTATTAGTATGTAGTGCAGTTATGATATCAGATCAGATGTTTCATCTGCTACTTTATGACAGTAGACAAGCTACAAAAGACAATGAAATTTATACCAGAGACAGCATTGAATGTATAGACAAAATTTCAAGTGAACGAAAGGAAGAAATGACAGTAGTTGGTACCATCTACAACTATTAAACCCACTGCCTCGTGTAGGGGGCTCGGGAAAGCTAAAGGTTAGGGAGTAAACCTGATAGAAAATACCTAAGGACAGCATGGTTATGTAGGCAGCTAGAGGAGTAAACCCTGATAGAAAATACCTAAGGACAGCATGGTTATGTAGGCAGCTAGAGGAGTAAACCCTGATAGAAAATACCTAAGGACAGCATGGTTATGTAGGCAGCTAGAGGAGTAAACCCTGATAGAAAATACCTAAGGACAGCATGGTTATGTAGGCAGCTAGAGGAGTAAACCCTGATAGAAAATACCTAAGGACAGCATGGTTATGTAGGCAGCTAGAGGAGTAAACCTTGATAGAAAATACCTAAGGACAGCATGGTTATGTAGGCAGCTAGAGGAGTAAACCTTGACCACAAATCTGGTGCACACAGAGGTACCCTAAAGCAGTTGATGGTTATGTATGTTTCCATTACATTCTCTGACTGCATAACTTTTTGATTGTCTTATTCTTGCTTAGTCAAACTCTTTTTGCCTATTTCATATTATACAAGTAACTCAGTAGCATGTTTGTTTCAGCCAAGATGTAGGGCTTAGACTAATTTTTAATCAGCTGACTCTACAAATATCTTTCAAACACTTCACTTTCTTTATAAAATAGATAGACTGTTGACATCTATACAGAAGGATCTGTCAAACTAGGAGTGCAGTATGATATCAGATCAGATGTTCATCTGCTCTTTAGACAGTGAGACAGCTACAAAGACATCGAGAATTTGAACCAAGCCAGCATTGAATGTTGACAGATGTCCTGGTCTTACTCAGGACGATGACGTGAGTACCTCTGAAGTGGAAAATCTGCCTGTATAGGCGGGAATACTAAAGTTACGAGTACACATTGAAAGTACTAACCTAACTGGTACATGCCAAGTTAGTAGGAGTAAGGAGTAAACAACTTCAAATACAATGCCTGCCATATGTACAGAAATTGAAAACAGTTTACGAAAAATGCAGTTCAAATGGAGAACTTGTCCTCAGCTGCAAGACATAAACAAAACACTTATATTATATAACTCAGATGCAAGTCACAAGATACTTTGGAATGACTGGAAGAAAGAAAAGTTGCAACTCAGATGTTCTCACAGAAAACACCTGCAATTGACCGCTGTCAAGACAAAAGTCATATATATATATATATATATATGATATATATATATATGATATGATTTGAATATTGTATAGGCATCACAGTGCGAGTTGTTGCTGATGCCAGTGCATCATGATGAGTTGGCCATTTCTATACTATTGATCTTCTTTATTATTATTTTTTTTGTCATCCTAATTCTCCCTTCTCTCTAAATCTTACCTTCCTTATAATCTTACTATAATTCATAATCTTCTCTTCCCTCATAATCTTTTTTCTCTTAATCTTTCTTACCTCCTCAAAATCTTAACTACCCTAGAACACAATTTTACACACAGGCTGACTGGAGCATAATCATACCAGATGACTTCTACATATGAGACAGTAAAACATATATCTCACACATAGTTAGCACTCACCACAGATAGAAGAAATATTGAAGTATTCAGCTCTACAATACTTGATGTTACTACCTGTAGTACCTCACACAAAGTTAGCACTCACCACAGATAAAAGAATTAATGAAGTATTCAGCTCTACAATACTTGCTGTTACTACCTGTAGTACCTCACACATAGTTAGCACTCACCACAGATAGAAGAATTATTGAAGTATTCAGCTCTACAATACTTGATGTTACTGCTTGTACCTCACATAGTTAGCACTCACCACAGATAGAAGAAATATTGAAGTATTCAGCTCTACAATACTTGATGTTACTACCTGTAGTACCTCACACATAGTTAGCACTCACCACAGATAGAAGAATTATTGAAGTATTCAGCTCTACAATACTTGATGTTACTGCTTGTAGTACCTCACACATAGTTAGCACTCACCACAGATAGAAGAATTATTGAAGTATTCAGCTCTACAATACTTGATGTTACTACCTGTAGTACCTCACACATAGTTAGCACTCACCACAGATAGAAGAATTATTGAAGTATTCAGCTCTACAATACTTGATGTTACTGCTTGTAGTACCTCACACATAGTTAGCACTCACCACAGATAGAAGAATTATTGAAGTATTCAGCTCTACAATACTTGATGTTACTGCTTGTAGTACCGCTATTTAGTGTGGTGTAGAACAGGTAGAACAATATAATTGCATATATATATACTAGTTATCAGATCATCATCATTGCATGTGGAGAAATTCCGTATGTGCACTGATCTCATTTTCAATGTCTTAAATAAAGGTCTAAAGCTGTAAGATTTGACTTCAGTTCACCGGGTTTGACCCCATATGGCGTGGTCCCTCTCTGCAGAAATCTCACGCCACCTGCTACGAGTATTGCGTAAAACAAACTCTCTAGCTCCTGCAACAATCCTAGGGGACTTTGGAAAAACTGCACTCGTGAATGGAACGGTGTGGCCCAGATTCAAACCTATAACCTTCAGAAGGCAAGGGCTTAGCCACAGAGACCCCCTATATCTGCCAGCATACAACAACTGATGGTTCTAGTCCTATGTTGGTTAATGAAACTTGTACTTCCTGGTATAGTAGTCTAGCAACACCATGTTTCACTTCAAGTTCCTGCAACTGTAAATGAAGAGCTGAATTTATATCACCACCAGAATCCTGTCTGACCAATCTTCTTAATGGAATTGAGGATATCAGTCCTGTCTAATGCTCTGTCATGGCGATGTCTATCTATCTGCTCATTTGTTTACCCCGACTTCTGCTTGTCCAGGTATGAAATTTAAGTAAACTCAAGCCATCTTCTTATGCATATAGCCTGTCCGTACCTTCCTAATCATACTCATTGAGTCTCAATGTAGACTGCATCTGCCCAGCTGACTCATTGAGTCATAATGTAGACACTGCATCCGCCCAGCTGAAGCTGACTCATAGAGGCACACAGAAAAGTTTGTCTTCTAACAAATTTACAGCAGAAATCTCAATACAAGAACAAGCAAATATACTTTTTCATTGATGCACTATCTGTAGTTGTCGTATCCTTTATAGGACGTTGCTCTCTTTGCAGCACATCTGAAATTCACTCTGTCTCTAGCCAGTTCACCCACTTCGTCGATGGTAGTTGCCGCACTAGGGAGCCATTAAATGCTGGACTAAACGACCTAGGAGAAAAACTATACAACCTATGAAAGTTATGCGATCGACGTCATGGCACATTAGGCATTCATATGAGTGCTCTGTCCTCCACTGCAGCAACCATCTTCAAAGTCCACTTGCTCATCGTAGCCATGAGAAGTTGATTAGTGTATCTTCTCTCTCTACGAAGATTACAATGTCTGGCATGCCCAGACTTAACTCATATCAACTTGTACCTGTGTCTCATGGTCATCGTTGATAAGACAAGGACATAGCGCATTGACTCACATGAAGTGTCTGGTGTGCAACCGAGTATAACCCTCATTTTGGACCTTATCCAGCGATGATCTGTTCAGCCAGAAGATCAAGGTCATAGTCCACTACGCTCAGCACAAGTCCCAGATAAAGAAGGATTAACATTTGTTGTTCAATATTTGCCATAACTTTGAGAGCTGTTGGCGCTTTTCTGTAATTTAGGATTATGTTATCGATATGTCTCTGTAGTGACAAGCTTCTGTCAACAGTTATTCCGAGATATTTGAGTGTTTCCATTCTGTGTTGCACATGCTGACAACTGGAGTATTCACTATGTGAGAGTAAAGAGAGAACCTTGTCAGGGAGGCCTCTGTTGGATTCACATTCGTTTCGAACTTGCTGCACCAATCCAGTCTAGTTCGCACTGTAATGCTCATGAGATACACTAGAATATCGTTGGAATAAGATAGTTCTGCAGAGTTCGATCCTCTATGCGCCGGTGACACCGACAGTGTATACATTGAACAAGACCGGCCAGTGGTGATCCCCGAGGAAGGCTCATTAGGATTTATTGTGATCTTGGTACCCATGAACGACAAAGAATTGATAACATGCGTTCAAAAAGCACAGCGACAATCCACTTCATCAAGTCTGACTCCGCCTGCATATTAATTAATAACTGCATAAGTAAGTTGATATATGCGTCTTCCATGGCAATGGCAGCTACTGTTTTCATCCCCATCTGAAACCCCTCATACGCGTCACAAACAAAAACCAATGCACTGCACCATGTCTCCTTACCTGGACAAAAGTCGACGAGAGTGGAGGGGAAAAAAACCATTTAATATAAAACCTTACATGCTATCAATTTTTTAAGCAGTTTGCCGACATTGTTATGCATGGTAATGATTCTATTTCCACTTATGCGAGTGAAGTCTTTTCCAGGTTTAGGCTGGGGTCTCAGATAGCTGTGAAGCCAATCATCAGAACTGGTGCCAATGAACTCATTGAAAAGCTTGCATAATTCAGCAAAACCTGCTTCCTCTAGATATTTTATGTGAATTGTACCTAACACCATCAGGTCCAATTGCTGTATCAGAGCATGTCTTTAGTATGGATTTGATATTATCAGTAGTAATATATTCATCAGATGTAAAACAGAGATTAGAAGTAGAATAGTTTGTTCCTTTCGTGCCAAAGGCGGCACATAGGGCAGAGGTTTTAGATCTCCATGTGATACGGTTCTTTGCTAGCAGTTGGAGATCTTGTATGGTTTTACATCCCAATAGTTTACTTTCTTGTTGGATGGTTCTTCGAAGAGTGGTCTTTGGTCTTCCACGTTTTCTTTTCCCAAATGGTGACCACATAAGGACTTGTCGATTTAGTCTCTTTTCGTCTGATCTAAGAACATGACCTAAATATTTCCACCTTCGTTTCCTTATAATATTTGATATGGGTTGTTGCTGTATTCTATCTCACTGTGTTGTTAGAAACGAAATCACTCCATTTGACTTTTAATAATTTTCGTAGACATTTATTCTCAAAGCTGTCCAGTTTCTTATCAATTTTCTTTGTTGATTTCCAACTTTCACAACCGTAGGTCAGTACAGGAATCACACATGACCTAAATAATTTAATTTTTGTGCATATACTAAAGTCTTGAGATTGCCAGATATTCGTTAATTTAGTGAAGGCACTAGCTGCTATAGCAATACGAGAGTTTATTTCTTTCATCGTGTCTCCGTTGTTTGACACTTTACTACCCAAATATGTAAAATGTTCAACTTTCTCCAGTGTTTGGCCATTTATTACGATGTTGTCTGTCGAGTTTGTGAGGTCCATAATTTTGGACCAAAATTATGGAGAAGTAGAATAGCTCAAGCGAAAGCATCTTTTATGAAAATGAAAAACACACTATGCGTGAATTCACTACCAATGACACTGCGAAAACGAATACTCTAGTGCTATATTGATCCAATACTTCTGTATTGCAGCGAATCATGGACAATGAATAAACAATCAAAACGATCATTGGAAGCCACAGAGATGTGGTTTTATAGAAAAATGCTGAAAATTCCATGGACAGCGAAGAAAACAAATGCGGTTTTAAGTCAGTCCTGCACACAAAGAAACTGTATCAAAAGAATAAGAATCCGACAATCAAGGTTCTTCTGGCATATAATGCGAAGAGAAAGTTTAGTACATTTTGTGACTACAAGTAAAATTCAGGGAAGGAGAGATTGTGGAAGACAGAGGGAGAAGATTTTGGATGGCCTGACATCATGGTTCGAGAAAATATCGACGTCAGAACTGATTACATGCACCAAGCAGAGAGAGTTGTGGAGAGACATGATCGCCTACGCCGGCAGGCATGACACTTGATTGATTGAATATATTCTATATCGTCGTCTATGATAGCTCGCATCTCTTGCGACTGGTGTCAATCTGCAGCCTTTTTCGTTCATCTCTGTCTTCTTTGCGTTCGTTCTTTGCGACCAATTTTAATCAGTCTTTGTTATATGTTTGATCTTTGCCAAGAACGTGTATACGTTGCACATTGGTTTGTTAAGCCCCTAAATGCATAGACTTCTACACATTTAGGACACATGCATCTGATTTCAGCCAAACTTCCTTAGTTGCCTCTTACGGCATGCGTGGCAGGTAACAGTGGTTCTATTCTTTACACCCCAAATTTGGGCCCCGGTAACCACTCGTGCTCTTTCTTTTCTGCCTGGAGAATAAAGTTATGCAGGAATGCCTCACCCCTCTCTTCATCTGTCCTCAAATTACCTAACTGTCCATAGTCTGCTCAGACATTGAAAATAGTCTCCCACCGCCATTCTTGCTGCGGTGCAATCTCCAGGATTTTGAGAGTGATTGTTCGTGTCCAATTTCAACGCATAATTTCTCCCATATGCTGTGCTTGGTTTTTTCTTGCATTTTGCTTGAAATGTATAAATAGACTTCTTTCTTACTGTCAGGGTTTTTCCCACGATCCTTGGAGAGATTTGATGGTTTTCTCATTCTGTGGTTTCCATCCTTTTCTTTGTCCAAGCATCTGCAACTTCGCATATTCGCTATGGTGGTTGTTGGATATCAGGTATCTTTTTTAATGGTGTACAGTGTACCAACAACACCAGAAAAGACAGTCACCAACATCAGCATAAGAAAGAAAGTTGGCACAGAACCTTGCATGAATTACATTGAGAAACAAAGAACGAAGTGGTTTGGCCACTTAATAAGAATGTATCTAAACTCCACAGTATACAGAGTCTTCTACATCAGAAAAGAAGGTGAGAGGAAGACCACGAAAATATGGTTAGATGACATAGCAGAATCCTGTCAAAGAGCAGAAAAAGCAATCACCCAAGCCACCAGAACAGCGCAAGACAAAAACAGAAAACCACGACGATGGGCAACAACCTGGTAACACAGTGTGTCGACAAAAGAATAAGAAAACTGTATCTTTAGTCGGAGCTGAGGTATGACATTAGGTTAGTTGTTGTCATAGCGGAAAGCTGAGTGATGACATTAGGTTAGTGGTTGTCATAGCGGAAAGCTGAGTGATGACATTAGGTTAGTGGTTGTCATAGCGGAAAGCTGAGACACGATCTTGTGTTCTCATCCTAGCTGATTTTATAACCAGTATTGCACATGGTAGATGATCACTGCCATGATATTTGAGAATATTAAAGCGACACAATACACTCAAATCTGGAGAAACCAAAATGAGAGTACTCGTTCTAGATCGAGAACTACTATTATTATATTATAATTACCAGTCTATCCTGGGATATCATCTCTTCTGACCGCTTTCCCATCTTTCAAAAGCTCGATGACTATTAATTTCCTCTTTGAACTCTATGTATGCTTTTAAACAAAAATTATTTAACGGAATTCTACAGTCCAGAACTGCTATAGTAAAGCTGAAAATAAATTGCAGAAATATGGACAACTGATAGTAAATTGAAGTAATATGGAAAACTAAAGATACACTGGGGAATAAGGAAAACAAGATATTACTTACTTACTTAATCCCGTCATGCCTAGTGACACATGGGGCTTCAGAAAGGACTTTCCATGCTCTCCTGTCCCGTGCAACCTTCAGCGCAGAGCCCCACGTCAGAGATGCGGTGTCAGTTCCTCTTCCATCATGCGCCTCCATGTCATCCGTGGTCTGCCTTTCTTTCTCTTTCCCTCTGGTGTCCAGTGAGGGCTATCCTTGCAGGCATTTCTTGTCTCATTCTCATAACATGTCCGAGCCATTTCCATCTTCTCTTTTTGAGTATGTCATTCATTGACTCTTGTCTTGTGTCTTGGAGTAGTTGGTTATTGGATATTTTTACTGGCCAAAAGATTCCCAAGATTCTGCGAAGACAAGAGTGGTGGAAAACTGACAGCCTGAAAACAAGATATAGCTGAGGTAAATTCAGAACTAAAGATAAATAGAGAATATGGAGAGTTAAACAGAGTGAAAGTTGTGCATAAGTTTAGTAATGTTATAACAGGGTTAGAGGTCTCTGTGACATATAGGTAAGAAGCTCGCATCTAGCTTCAAAGGTACTCGGCTCGTTTCCAGCATGGAGCGATTGGGATATTTTCCAGATATCCCTGTCCTCAATGTATATGAGATTGAGTTTCTAGCCCTATCGGAGACGGAGGATAAAACGGAGGTCCTGTGTTCAAGCTTAGCGCCTAATAGAGCCCTTGGCAGTTGAAGATCAATACGAGTGGGCTGCAAAGCGGCTGTCCAGACAAAATTCATGTAAAAGATTAAAATAAATTTTGACTATCTTCAAAATTACATTGGGGACTCTCGCCGGTGCATCGGAGTTCACGCACCGCCGCTGAGATCTTCGTGTAAGAAAGAGATCTAAGCACATATGATTATTCACCGAAGTGCAATGATCATAGTTCAATCAATCAATCAATTAATCAATCAATCAATCAGTCAATTAGAGTAATATGGAAAACTGTCTGTTGTACTTATGTCTGAGAATATGACAAAAAATAATGCAAAATGTGAGACGATTCCTATGAAAATCTGAATAGAACAACATAATTCAAAATACAATAAGAATAATACAGCACCAGTTGACCTCTGACTAGAATTTGATAGTTTTTTCTCTCATCTGAACAACAAAGATGGAATATATACGTTCTGTTCTCCACATGTCGTAATATGATACTACTTATCAGATACAGCCTCAACAAGACGATGATAACACACAAACATACTAATTGATTCTTTGTTCTTTTCTAACAGCTGTCTATGTGTTTCTTTGTTCTCTTCTAACAGCTGTCTATGTGTTTTGTGTATGTATTTGTACCATCTCATGGTACAGGTTAGTCTGTAAATAAATATGTACTTCCTTGTTCTCACGTGTTCATAAAAGTGACATGTCTTTCTTGCTATCGCCTGTTTATCATATAGTAATTTATTTCTCACAATATATATTATTACTTAGGTTACACTAATTATATTTTTCTTTTGTCAGCACACTGTTACCAGGTTAACCCAGTGTTGTGGTTTTATGTATTTGTCTTGCGCTTCTCTGGTGACTTGTGTGATGGTTTTCTTAGTCCCCTGGCAGAATTCAACTACGTTATCTATCCACCTTTTCCTCGGTCTTCCTCTGCCTATTCTAAGTGACCAGTTCTCTATAAAGTAGATCACTGGGAAGTCAACCATCTCCCCATGAGTAAGATATGTAAGAAGTCAACAAAGACAGAACTCGCTTCTCAAGGCTGGTGGTCTGATAACTTCCGCAGTGCGCGTGGAATTTTTCCCGACTGCGACGGCTCTCAGGTCGACCCAGCCTCAACTGGGTACCAGACATGCTCTGGGAAAGTAAAGGCGGCCGGCGTGATGCTGACCACATCACCCATCGTGTGTCGACGGTCAATGAAAAATACAGGCCTAACACTGTATTGCCCTATATACCACGAGGTATGAAAGGGTTCCTTTACTTTTACAACAAAGACATATATATGTCGGATAAGAGTGTACGTTGTCGGAATTTCTACTCTCTAAAACGCTCATTATGTTGTTTATTTATTAGTTTCCTTTTCTTATTGCTTGAGTATGTACAATCATATCCAGGAGTTTGTGAACATTAAAAATGTTTTCATCTTGCAGGGTTTAATGTCAACCATTCCCTTGTTACATAAACTCCTTATTGTTGGACGGAATCGTGGACAGTTAAAAACGACTGGAACCTGCAATCCAGGCTTTTGATTGAATTCAGATATACAGAAGAGTCATGAGAATGCCAAAAAAGAAATATAAAAATTAACAAATACTAGTTGCAACTGTTAGTAGGACAGAAACAGAACTCATAGAAATACAAGTTTGAAAAATAGATAAAACCTTTCGGTTACATTAAAAGACATGACCTGCTGGGGCACTTACATCGAAATGGACAGTTGAGAGTACGACAGCAGAAGCGGACATCGATTATTAGATGTTTAAACATTGAGAGATGCACATGCATCAGCCTGTCAGAGTGTACCTGTTTTACGAGGAACAACATTTTCTGGAAATCTATTGTATCCAAACTTTGACGTGGAGACGACACATTCTGATAATTATCTGTTCATTCAGCTGCAAATGTAATATCTGATGTCACTGTTAAATTGAAAGATAAACATGGGCTACAAAAGTACTCAACAGATGAGTAACAGTAAAGGAACATTTTTATACCACGTACTGTATAGAGAAATACGATGCTAGGCCCATATTTTTCATTGACGGTCGGAATACAATGTCGGCACACGATGGATGATGCTGTCAACATCTCACCTGCCGCCTTTACTTTGCAGTGCTTTTTCCTTTGTACCCAGTTGAGGCTGTGTCGACCTGAGGTCCGTTACGGTAGGAAAACATTTCACTCCCTCTGTGGAAGTGAACCAGGACCACTAGGCGAGTTCACTAACAACTACGCTACTGCGGCTCACATATGAGTAACAGAGAAGTCGTATATGTTCTGCACTATAGCCATTTCGAGATGTGCTCTTTGAGGATAACAACAGCTTTAACATGACCACCGTTTTCTTAAACAAACATGAAACATGGCTTGTGGAGTTTAAATCACATGTCAATCTCTCTTGCAATGACGACACATATTGACAATTTATTATTTGTTCAGATTGTGTTGTTTTGTTTCATTTCACAACGTTGTTTTCTTCTTTTCAATTTATCCTCAGTTTTTCATTCAAGTATTGTTATAAACAATATTGTGCATTCTTATAGGGAGGATGACATTAGGTTAGTGGTTGTCATAGCGGAAAGCTTTATCTTCTGCAGCGTCTGCAGAAGATAAAACAGGTTTTATGACTCATTACAGAATGTCGTTAACTCATTTCCAGTAGATGAGCAACTGTTTATATTGGGTGACTTAAATGCACGGATAGGATCTGATCACCAGTCATGGCCAGTATGCCAGGGTCATCATGGCATTGGAAATATCAACGATAATGGTCAAAGACTGCTTGAATTCTGCTCCCAAAACAACATGTGTGTGACAAATACGTTTTTGCTGTCAAACACAGACACAGGGTGTCATGGTGCCACCCAAGATCAGGTCACTGGCATCAGCTTGATTTTGTACTCACACGCAGACAACACCTCAACACAGTAAAAATCACACGTACTTTCCACAGCGCAGACTGTGATACAGATCATGCACTGGTTCAGTGGCGTAGCTAAAGTAAACGTCACCCGGGGCGGTCCGTTCAAATGTCACCCCAGTGACCCCACACGACCCTATGCTGAATGGTTAGGTGTAGCTAAATTTTCATACATACTCTACCTCTAGGCTCTACTTTACTCTACTGACCGGTACGTTACTGCTTACATGTATGATCCAAGACAAAATCCGAATCCAATACCACAAAACAAATAGTTCAAATCCAAAGATTTTTAAAATGCAACTGTTCACTTTCAGAACATCTGAATGCAAAACACGGCAATGCACAGACCAAAAGAATGTCCTTCGACACTATAGTCCTAGAAGGAATGTCTTCTTGTTTTCATTGTGGCAAACAGGTCAATGACATCGTCAAAATCTATTTGTCTTGTAAGCTTGTGTTCAATGGACAGAACAGCCAGATCCGACAATCTGTCTGTTCTTTCCTGGAGTCTGACAAGATGTTCTCTTAACGCTACATCGTAGTGAGATAACAATTCAACAAGCTCCAAGAAGTTACCTGCTTTTTAGTCCATTAGCAAAAGGAGATTTTTAAAAAGTTCTTTTATTTATATTTTACTTTCTGTTTTTAGTCCTATAAATTTGACGAAAATTTCATAAATGTCCATTGTAGTTTGTAAATGGTAAACAACTGCTTTGTCAAATGTACATCCTTGCATCTTGCGGACTGTACATGCCCAGCATAATATCAATGGAAGCTGTCGTCTTTCGACAGCTGCCATTGATATTATGCTGTCGTCGACGTTCTTTCATATAATTCAACAAAGTCATGGTCGTCATTTATTTCGAACATTGTTCGAAATAAATTATAAGAAAAATATAAGAAAAATGACTCACCAAAAGAGCTGTACTCGCTCAGACAATATTTTCGAAGGTTTATAGATTCAAATTCGAAATATGTGACGTCATAACGGTCACATTTCCTGTGTTGGTTGGGTTTTTATCACAATTCTATTTTCAGACTATTTTCGCACCTTAGCCTGGCTGAAAAATTTTGTTGGAGGTGACAGTGTCACCCTGCATATGCTGTCACCCGGGCGTTCCGCCCCCTGCCCCCTTAGCTACGCCACTGCACTAGTTATCAGCAAAGTCAAAATACTTCTAAGGAAAACCCATTCAACAAGAAGACCACCCAAACCCAAAGTCAGCGTCATCAAAATGGGGATGACAGAGAATAGGGAGACTTTCAGAAAGGCGTTTACTGCTCTGTGTGAAAATGAAATGGGAGAATGTAGCGTAGACGAAAAATGGAACATTCTAAAATCTAACATATATGACTGTGCCATTGACTCATTTGGCACCAAGAAATTCTCCAACAAAGACTGGGTGGAACAAAATGAAACAACCCTAAGCCCTCTACTTGAGGAAAAGAAAAGAGCCCTAATAAATTACAAAAAGAAACTCTCGCAAAGTTCAAAGGACCATCTTCACCACACAAAATCAGTACTGCAACGAGAGTCAAGGAGGTGTGCAAATGAGTACTGGTCAAATCTATGTTCTGCGATACAAAATGCTGCAGATATGGGCAACACAAAGGTAATGTACGAAAACATCAGAGTAGCTCTGGGACCAAACATAACAAAAATTGCACCACTAAGATCAGAAACAGGTGAGCCAATAACAGATATGACCAAACAGCTCGAAAGATGGGTGGAACACTATTCAAATCTTTACTCTGTGGAGAAACCAGCACACCCAGCCCTCGATCAGATCATACAGAAACATCATGACCTAACCGAGCTGGATACCGAACCCACAGAGCTAGAACTTTCCGAAGCAATCAACAAACTTTCAAATGGCAAGGCATCAGGCCTAGACAACATTCCTGTAGAAATCCTCAAATACAATAGGGATGTCCTGCTGCCCCACCTCTACAATCTCCTTATTCAGTGCTGGAGAGAGGAACATTTCCTCAGGACATGAGGGATGCAAAGATAGTGACACTCTATAAAAACAAAGGGGATAAGGGGATTGTAACAACTACAGAGGCATCTCCCTTCTAAGCGTAACAGGCAAGGCTTTTGCACTAGTCCTTTCAAAACGACTACAGAAACTGGCGGAGCGTGTTCTTCCAGACAGAGTCACAATGTGGATTCAGAGCTGGACGGTCAACAACTGACATGATATTTACCCTTCGACAGCTACAAGAGAAGTGCAGAGAGCAGAGCAAGCCTTTATGTATTGCTTTCGTGGATCTGACTAAGGCATTTGACACAGTCAGCAGGCCAAGTCTTTATAAAATACTGAAGCATATTGGCTGTCCCCAAAGTTGCTCCAATTGATTGTCTCCTTCCATGAGGGCATGAAAGCCAGCATACAGTTCGATGGCAGCACATCTGATAGTTTCGAGGTTAAGAGTGGAGTCAAGCAGGGCTGCGTCCTTGCCCCCACTCTCTTTGGCATCTTCTTCGCAGTCCTTTTGAACCACGCCTTAGGGACGCTGATGGTGACGTTTTCATTCGGACTAGATCTGATGGTTCACTCTTTAACTTGACTCGCTTAAGAGCCAAGACAAAAACGACGAAAATTCTTCTCAAGGACCTCCTTTTCGCTGACGATGCTGCCTTAGTCGCCCACAGTGAGACTACACTGCAATGCCTAATCAACAATTTGTCAAAGACATGCGACCTATTTTCTCTGACAATACGTGTCTCCAAAACAGTTGTATTATGTCAGGGAGGTAACACATCAAATATCACCTTAAATGGCAACCATCTAACACCAGTTCACAAATTCTGCTATCTTGGGTCCACGGTCACTGCCAGCCATTCTCTTGATGAAGAAATCAACGCTCGTGTAGGGAGTGCGGCTACTACATTCGACATACTATCAAAGCGAGCGTGGGACAACACAAAACTGACATTGCAGACGAAGATCCAAATATATCGAGCCTG
Source organism: Arion vulgaris (assembly GCA_020796225.1). Taxonomy (NCBI): domain Eukaryota; kingdom Metazoa; phylum Mollusca; class Gastropoda; order Stylommatophora; family Arionidae; genus Arion; species Arion vulgaris. The sequence continues at coordinate 12,542,727 of CM036753.1, forward strand.
TGTAATTAGTTCTTTACTATATGGCTCAGAAACATGGACAGCCTACTCAAGACACGAGAGGAGACTTAACATCTTTCACCTTCGATGTCTCCGCAAGATTATGAACATCAGGTGGTACGACAAGATAACCAACTCTGAAGTACTGCAACGTGCAAACTGCCTTCCATCATGGGCATGATCAGCAGTAGACGACTAAGATGGTTGGGACATGTGAGAAGAATGGAAACTTGCCGCATACCAAAACAAATGTTGTTCTGTGAACTTTCGGAGGAGAAGAGGCACCAGGACAGACCACTGCTCAGTTATAAAGATGTCTGCAAAGCCTCAATGAAAAATTTTTCTATAGATCCCAGCACATGGGAGGGACTAGCTGATGACAGAGTTGTGTGGAAAGCCAAATTACGGAAGGGCGCAGAGTCTTTTGAGAAGTGACTTATATACGAGCTGAACGACAAGAGAGAAAAGTGAAAACTCAGAAGTTGTCACAGTAAAACACTTGCCAATTGACCGTCTGTAAAGACGAAAAAGGCCATATATATAGGGAGGAAATTTTGTGTGTGCGTGTGATTTTCTTCTTTTATTCTTCTTCAAACGCTCCATATCGACCACTTGTTAACCACTCTTGTGTGATTTGTATGTGATCTGAGCATAAGAGCGATTGTACGTTGTGCCAGTTATGCGCTTACAAGTAGGCCAGCGCATCCGATTTCTGCGACGCGTTTTCTTTACAACGATAGCTTCCCTAGGTCCTACATCAGTTGCCTTTTACGACATGCCTTGTAGGTCGCAGCGGTACTATCCTTTGCTTTCCCAGTGGGCCCCGGCACCCCACGTGTGGCGTGTAAAATTTAAAAAATATTTGTTTCAATTCGAATCAGGTCAAAACACATGTGTACGCAATGTTGTCGTGCTCGAGTCTTTGACGATAAAACATCTGTTAGAACACACACAATATGAAATAACTTTCCTTGCCTTATCTGCTTCACACACGACGTCTTATTACCCACACTCTCATTTGTTCACTTCAGTCCATACCATCTTTGTATCAGGATTCAAGTTAGCGACCAAGCTATAGGTAAGCGTCTTGTGATATACACAACGCGTTAGTGCTCTTGTCTGAAGACGATAGTAAACAAATCAGTCTGCTATTTACAACTGTCTCTTCTCAGTAACATTGTTGCACGAAGTGTTTTATTCATTAAATAAGATTGTTTACCAATAATGATAATAAATACGGTTTGACATAGTTTTCCAAGATTAATGTATCCACTAATTTTAAGAGGAAGACACTAAACATTGGGAAACAATATAATTAGTTTAAATTATTCAGTCATACATCAGTAAACTCTCAACTGTGGAATTAGCATAATGAGCAATATCTTGATTGGTATTAGCTAAGTTCCACTACATCAAGGTAAAGGGAATGACTTTTATAGTTATAGCACGTGACTGACAAATGATTCTATTGTGTTGTTGATTATTGTATTTTGATATAATAATATTTATGATACATCAAGGTCTGCTTCCTTCAAGAAAAAGTGTTGTATCACAATATTTCTAACACAACAAGCTATTGCTTCCACCAAGGAAGAGTGTTTTACAGGATACGTGTACTTAATTCTCATGTGACAGGTAAGTGTCTTTCAATGATTGTAAATTAAACATGGAATGTCTACTTACAAATATGATGTAGTCGTGGGGTGTTGTTGTTATGGGAAAGGAATCTGTTGTAGTACTACAAATTGAATGATTGTCATTTTGTTAAATATCATTGTAGTATGAGTTTGAATATTGATGTAATATGAGTTTGAATATTAATGTAGTATGAGTTTGAATATTGATGTAATATGAGTTTGAATATTAATGTAGTATGAGTTTGAATATTGATGTAATATGAGTTTGAATATTGATGTAGTATAAGTTTGAATAATAATGTAATATGAGTTTGAATATTGATGTAATATGAGTTTGAATATTGATGTAATATAAGTTTGAATATTGATGTAGTATAAGTTTGAATATTGATGTAGTATGAGTTTGAATATTGATGTAATATGAGTTTGAATATTGATGTAGTATAAGTTTGAATATTAATGTAATATGAGTTTGAATATTGATGTAGTATAAGTTTGAACAGTGTGCAGTAATCAATGCGCACACTACATCTGACATTCATATGCAAATTCATATTACATGATTTTATTCATGTTGCTTTGAAATCCATCAATAATTAATGAAACCATGACTATTTTGTTATTCCAGTTGGAGATTCCGTTCTGGAAAGACGGAGGCGTATTTAATTATTTCGATATACATATCATCTTTCGTGAACAGATCTCTGACACAAAAAAATATTTTTATTTAGAAAAACAGAAATATATTAAATTTAACATTTTATTATATTTATTTAATTTTTAATATTTAATAAAAAAAAACTATATTTATAATTTACACAGAAATATATTATATCTAGAAACTAAACGGATTAATTGTGAAAAGATGAAAGAAACTAAACGGATTAATTGTGAGAAGATGAAAGAAACTAACAAACACATTAATTTAATAAACAACATCAAAATCAGGTAATGCTCATGTTTCTGACTTGCTGTTAAAAGTATAGAGTTGAAGTACATAGTTACAACAGGTAAAGTCGACGGAAGAGGAGACGGGTGGCGACAAAGGAAGATAAGATACCAGGCAATTTATCCCATTGGAAAAACAATTCACACGCGAAACTGTTGAGAGACGTTTTTGAGAGACATTTGTCGGCGCTATCAGATAAGGATAAGTATGCTAGGAATCATTAGCATATTATAAAATCTCGTTATTTGACACTCTGTCACTACATGTGATCTCGAGTATACGCCCCGCCCCATCAGAGCGTGTAGAATGCATTCATTTGTTATTATCCTGCAACGTGTGTGAGGATCACGATTAGTTAACATAGGGTAGAAATCTCAGCACAACACGCATGCAGATTTTACACACTTGTATTCTTCATTCATGTTCCAGTAATTCATGTTCCGGTAATTCCTGTTCAGATAATTCATGTTCAAGTAATTCCTGTTCAAGTATTTCATGTTCAAGTAATTCATGTTCAAGTAATTCATGTTCAGGTAATTCATGTTCACGTAATTCATGTTCAAGTAATTCATGTTCAGGTAATTCATGTTTAAATAATTCATGTTCAAGTAATTCATGTTCAAGTAATTCATGTTCCAGATAATTCATGTTCAAGTAATTCATGTTCAGAATCTCATTTTCTACACTCGCTGCGTTAGCCTGGATACGATTGCTGAGGAAATGCCATCATTCTGTGCAGTTACGACTCTATCGAGAGGTGGTCGGTGATGGCGGAATCGAAATAATCAACGGATTTACGACCCCAATTTGTACCCAATGATGTTTATGCATGCAGGTTCTGCTTTCTGGAAACATCACAGTAGATTTTAAAAGTCTGATTGTGACCAACATTTTCACAGGCCATCACAAATCTGATCATTAGGATCTGAAGTTCGCAGTCTGTGTGTATGTTACCAAAGCGGCATCATCTGCAAACAACATATCAATGATTACTACTTTCCTTATCTAGCTTTCTGCTTGAAATCGGGATAGATTGAATAATCACCTGTACGATCGTGTGTGCAGGTAAACACTATCTTTAGATGTTGCGAATGAATGATATAGCCCGGAAGCGAGGTCACAGTCTTGCTTGACTTCACTGTTTGTATTGAAATTTCCTGATGTCATACTATAATGTTGCATTGTACCTTTCAAGTTCTGATAGAAGGACTGGATCACACTCAATATTATTAGTGTGTATGCAACTCTTTTGAGCCTATTAAATAGTCCTTGTGTGTCAGGTCAATGAAGGCAATAAAGTGTTAATTATGTTGTTTTCAGCAACTTTCTTGTACATGCCTCAGGAGGAAGATCATGTCCAAAGTCGATATTTTTCACGGAACCCGCACTGCGACTCAGGGTTTACCCAGTCAGCCAATTTTTTTCAATCTGTTCAGAAGCACACCTACGTATATATTTCCCCCACAGTTTTCTTGTTAATTGCATATACTTTACAGGACTTTGCGAATCATCCCCAGTTTTTAACGCTGTTTGTGAATATTTAAGGCATTATTACGTTCAGTAGTTTGCCATTGCTTTCTGAACGGGTGGTGCCATTGTCCTTTGTAAAAATCCACTCGAAACAATTTGCAACCAAACTGTCCGTAGCGTGATTCGAACTCAGAACGTCGGGGTTAATAAACCGAGTCTCTATCCCCTAGGCCACAGACGCCCCCACCCCATAGTACTCAGAAGAAAGATCCCCTTAGTTGTTTCAATCTGTTCAGATGGACACCTACGTATATATTTCCCCCACAGTACTCAGAAAATAGATTTCCCCTTAGTTGTTTCAATCTGTTCAGATGGACACCTACGTATATATTTCCCCCACAGTACTCAGAAGATAGATTCCCCCTTAGTTGTTTCAATCTTTATGACCCTTTTTCAAGTACTCAAATGATTCCCTTATTGATTTCATGGACACCTACGTATATATTTCCCAACACAGAAAACAGTTATCTGTCATGACTGAGAAGAAGATAGATTCCTGCAATCTGTTCAGTGGCACCTGTTTTTCCCTTCAATAGAATTTCTCTCTCTATCATCTTCCTTCTTGTACAAAGTAACTATAATTACATCCATTATATCTTGATGTCCTGCCCCTTCCCCCAGCAATGGAAAAGATGGTCGTGCGAGTGATGTAGCAAGATGTTGCCTGCACGATTGATTGCTTCTATGGGGGCACCGCCCTTTAATGGAACCTATCATACTCTGGCATTGACTTTCTAACATTAATTATTCATCAACTCCTCTACATATGGGTTTCCTTCAAGCTCTTCCGTCACCGTTAGACTGTCCATTGAGTTAAGAGCAGTGTCCGCAACTATGTTGCAGTAGCACAATTTGGAGTATTGCTCCGCCCACATTTTAATCTAGATATTTTTGTCTTGCCTGATTTCGTCTGACGCAGACTTTAAAGGCGATGTGACCTTTCTTGTAAGGTCAATGGTTTAAAAAAATGTCACCATGCCATACAACTTCTAAGATTTGCCCAGTGTCAGCTGATTACTGTATGCTCTGATAGAATTAAAGCCAGCAATTATTGTGTTGCATAACCAACGTTATACTTGGTATTTTAGAACTGACTGGGAAATAGTGCATAAATTGCAAAAAAATATATGGAATAAAAACTGAACAAATCTGAATGGAAAATTAATGATATATACTGGTTTGATTTCTTGTTCGTTGTTATAACGATCTTTTATCTTGTGTGCATATACATATCTGCACGTTGATAAATTATACGAAATAAATAAAGAATTTGTTTGCAACGTCGGGCTACTGAAACAACTTAGACTTAATGACAAATATACACAGAACAATCATGGGAAGATAAAGATAACAAGAATATTCTGACAATATGAATAGTGTAAGTAAGAGATTAAGCCATCGACGCAAGGCTAAGAGAAGAACAAGCTGGCTTTCGTCCACATCGTTCTTGTACCGATCATATCTTCACGCTGAGATCCATTATAGAAGAATCAATTGAATTCCAGTCATCACTAGTGTTAAATTTTATAGACTTTCAGAAAGCGTTTGATAGTCTTCACCGTTCTACTCTCTGGGAGATTCTTAAGACCTACGGCTTCCAGGAAAAATACATCAATATCATAAAAGCCTTCTATTCTGAAGCATCCTGCTGTGTAAGAACAGATGTAGGAAACTGGTTCACAGTCAATTTGGGTGTGAAGCAGGGCTGCGTTATGCCACCAATGATTTTTGGGATAGCTATAGACTGGATCATGCGCAAATGCACCCAAGATGATCAACTAGGCATCAAATGGCTTAATAACAGCAGACTATTTGATCTTGACTTTGCTGATGACGTGGCCATATTGAATTCAACCACACAAGCAACCCACAAACGAGCAATCTTTGCACACTTGCAGAACAGGTTGGTCTCCAGATTAATTCTCGCCCGAGTGGTTACCGGGGCCCAAATTTGGGGTGTAAAGAATATAATCACTGTTACCTGCCACGCATGTCGTAAAATGTGACTAAGGAGGTTTGGCTGAAATCGGATGCACATGTCCTAAACGTGTAGAATTCTATGCATTTAGGGGCCTACCAAACCAATGTGCAACGTATACACATTCTTGGCAAAAGATCAAACTTATCACAGTGATTAAAATTGGTCGTAAAGAACGAACGCAAAGAAGAAGAAGATTAATTCTGCCAAGACCAAAATTATGGACCTCACAAACTCGACAGACAACATCGTAACAAATGGCCAAAACTGGAGAGAGTTAAAAATTTTACATATTTGGGTTGTAAAGTGTCAAATTTGGAATTAATGGAAAATAGAAGGAAAAACAAACATAATAAAGCAGAATACGATCGAATCAATAAAGAGATAAGACAAAAATGTAAAACAGCAAAAGAAGAGTGGCTAAATGAAAAATGCAAACAGATCGAAACAGAACACAAAGAAAACCCCAAATCAATATACGAAAACGTAGACAACTTACTTGGCAGACGTAAACGTACAACTACTGGATGTTTAAAATCAAAGCAGGGAGATATCCTGATGGAAACAGACAAGAAAATAGAAAGATGGACAGAGTACATTAAGGACTTATACAGTGATAACAGACAAGAAATACACATCAATTACAACCATGAAGGACCACAAATACTTCCATCAGAAGTTATCAATGCCATAAGACACACGAAAAAGGAAAAACCCCAGGACCAGACAACATAACAACAGAAGAAATAGAAGCAACAGGCGAATTGGGCATAGGCGTTTTAACAAAATTATTCAATGACATCTACAACACTGGATATGTACCCAAAGATTTACGACAATCCATTTTTATAGCACTACCAAAGAAAGCAGGAAGGATAGAATGCGAAGAACACCGCACAATCAGCCCCATGAGTCACGTAACAAAACTACTTTTCAGCATTATTATGAGAAGGGTACGAAACAAAATAAGACCAGAAGTTAAGGAAGAACAATGTGGCTTTGTTGAACGCAGAGGAACAAACAACGCAATATATACAATAAGAACAATAATGGAAAGATCAATAGAAATGAAGTTGGACTTATACCTATGTTTCATAGACTACTCGAAAGCTTTCGATAAAGTAAAACATGGAGAAATAATCAGCATGTTAGAAAGTATAAATATTGATGGTAAAGATCTTAGACTGATCAAGAATTTGTACTGGCAACAAACCGCAGCCATTAGACTAGAGAGTAAGATTGGAATCTATCAGGCGATACAGTTAGGAGTACGACAAGGGTGCGTACTCTCACCAGACCTATTCAACTTATATAGTGAAAACATCATGAGATCTATAGAAGAAAAGACAGGAATAGCAGTCGGTGGACAAAATATAAACAACCTAAGGTACGCTGATGACACAATTCTCATGGCTACAAATGAACACGATCTGCAAGACTTGATAGACATACTAGTGAGAGAAAGTGAAAAGAAAGGATTAAGCATGAATATAAAGAAAACAGAGGTTATGGTTGTCTCCAAGAAACAAGAAACACCAACATGCAATATCAAAATAAATAACACAACACTGAAACAAGTCCATCGATTCAAGTATCTAGGAACATTCTTAACACCAGATGGAAGATGTACAACAGAGATTAGGAGTAGAATAGCTCAAACGAAAGCAGCTTTTATGAAAATGAAGAACACACTATGCGTGAACTCACTACCAATGACACTGCGAAAACGAGTACTCCAATGCTATATTGAACCAATTCTTATGTATGGCAGCGAATCATGGACACTGAACAAACAATCAATACGATCATTGGAAGCCACAGAGATGTGGTTTTACAGAAGAATGTTGAGAATTCCATGGACAGCAAAGAAAATAAACTTGGAGGTTTTAAATCAGGCCTGCACACAAAGAAACCTTATCAAAAGAATAAGAATCCGACAATCAAGGTTCTTCGGGCATATAATGCGAAGAGAAGGTTTAGAACATTTGGTGACTACAGGTAAAATTCAGGAAGGAGAGATCGTGGAAGACAGAGGAGAAGATGTTGGATGGCCTGACATCATGGTTCGACAAAATATCGACGTCAGAACTGATTACATGCACCAAGCAAAGAGAGTTGTGGAGAGACATGATCGCCTACGCCGGCAGGCATGGCACTTGATTGAAAGTGTCAAACAACGGAGACACGATGAAAGAAATAAACTCTCGTATTGCTATAGCAGCTAGTGCCTTCACTAAGTTAACAAATATCTGGCAATCTCAAGACCTTAGTATATGCACAAAAGTTAAATTGTTTAGGTCATGTGTGATTCCTGTACTGACCTACGTTGTGAAAGTTGGAAATCAACAAAGAAAATTGATAAGAAACTGTACAGCTTTGAGAATAAATGTCTCCAAAAATTATTAAAAGTAAAATGGAGTGATTTCGTTTCTAACAACACAGTGAGATAGAATACAGCAACAACCCGTATCAAATATTATAAGGAAACGAAGGTGGAAATATTTAGGTCATGTGCTTAGATCAGACGAAAAGAGACTAAATCGACAAGTCCTTATGTGGTCACCAGTTGGGAAAAGAAAACGTGGAAGACCAAAGACCACTCTTCGAAGAACCATCCAACAAGAAAGTAAACTATTGGGATGTAAAACCATACAAGATCTCCAACTGCTAGCAAAGAACCGTATCACATGGAGATCTAAAACCTCTGCCCTATGTGCCACCTTTGGCACGAAAGGAACAAACTAACTAAGAGATTAAAGTGATCCCTAAATGAACATGTGTCTGAGTTGGTGATAATATATGTGTACATGAATTTTGACATTTTACACTGCAATAGAATGTCCCTCTTATCTTCCTCTATTGTACCTACGTGAGGTGAAGGGTAGGGGCGGGGCGGCGGGAGGTATGTAAGGATCTTCTGTGTGTCTTGTCTAATGTACTTTGTAAGTTGATATTCATTTCTACAAAGTTCTTCTTGATACCATCGCTCCATCTTTGGCGTGATCTACACTCGCTCTGTACTCATCATATTTTTTTTTCAATGTGGCTCTTCCGTAATTGACGATTCCAGGGTATTCTTGTCAGGTGATCAAACCAGTTAATATGTAGTTCTTTTATGAATTAAATGGCTGGTTTCATGTTTTAGCCTTCTTAATATTTATAATTTTACTTCTCATTATTACTTCTGCAGCTCTTTTAAGACATTTCATCTCTATTGTTTTGTTTTCCCACTCATTAGCTGTTGTGACATTGCTTGACATTGATAACATAATGTTGGCCAAAAGAAAATATTTATTATAAGATATGCTTTAGTATTCACATATATCTTTGTATGTGTTAGCAAGACAAACTGTATGGAGTTGCTGATAATCTGAGGCAGACGGCTGCCTTTATTAGAGAATCCGAAATCCCAATCTAGTGAGAACGCAGAAGAGGAAGAAGAAGAAGAATGTGTTAGAAGAGTAGTACTAGTTGTCCATGTACCTGGTTTATCTTTGCACCATATGTTGATTTCTCTATCAATGTCAAGGACAAATTGTCTCTAGGTAGTTGAACTCACCTGTTTGTGTGATAATAATAAAATAGCAAAGTGAACAAAAACTACAGTTTTTCAAACGACTATTAGAGCTAACAAGTTTGTAGAACGATACTCATTATTTAATATTAATGTTATATTTGTTGATAATTGACTATAATATGTAAGCTTGCTTACAAGATTTAGTTTAACTCTTTGATATGTATGAACTATGTGAATATTTAGTGTGTTTGGTAATCAGATAATTGATGAATGATTGATTTATAGGACAATCATTATTGCACTTCGGTGCGTAAACATGTGTGCTCCGATCTCTTTCTTACACAGGAAGATCTTAGTGGCAGTGCACGAACTGCGTAGCGCCACCGAGGGTCCCTCACATAATTGTATTTATATATATTTGTATGAACAATTGACTGAAGTTTGCTGATTTGTTTCTACTGATAGTTTCCAGCAATGAGTTAAGTGGACTGACCACCACATCAGTTGTATAATGGAGGATATGATGGATGTGTACAATAACTCATGCTTGAAAGCGTCGCACGTCAATTATGGTAGGTATACGTCAAAGATAACAAGCTTAAAGATAAGATGTTAACAACACGTCCAATCAAATGAGAAATGACAACTATCTGCAGAAATACTTTACTATTTACATGCTGTTTTCACTTAATTATCTCTCTCACTGCCCTTTTCAGCAGCGTCATGTTTGTGGCATCTGTTTGTTTGCGTCATGTTTGTTGCATCTGTTTGTTTGGATGTCAATATTTTTCTCATATTATTGAATTCAGTTTGAAAAATATTTATTGTTTTTTTTTTTATCTCGTTTCACATTTGTTAATAATCTCTTATTGTATATTCAAATTAAATGAAACTTTTCGCTTGTTTCGGTAGGACATGTTACAAAACACACATTAATGTTCCATGTTTCTTGATGACATGTGCTTCATAAAGAAACTAAACACACATTAATGTTCCATGTTTCTTGATGACATGTGCTTCATAAAGAAACTGAACACACATTAATGTTCCATGTTTCTTGATGACATGTGCTTCATAAAGAAACTGAACACACATTAATGTTCCATGTTTCTTGATGACATGTGCTTCATAAAGAAACTGACCATTCTTAACAAGAAGACTAAACTTGAAGTACCACGTGACTTGCAAAGTTAGTTAATGAAATAGGAGAGAGAAGAACAACAAGGAAATATGAAAATTCTGGAATTGACTTCAAGCTATGAGAAAAAACTAACTAAAACTTATTAGTATAACATTATTACAGGATGTTTTGGAGGGTTGTTATCTCTTATGTCAGTCGATGTAGAACATAACTAAGAGATGAAACATCAAGTTATTGAACAAATCTAATTTAATTACAAGTCATTCACTAAAAATCATCAACGTTAAAAAATGTGTGCATTCACAAACACTTAGCGCTAGAAGATTTGTCAAAGGTTAAACAAGATATTATCTGACAACGTATACATAGAGACATGCATTATAATTTGCTAAACTAGTGCCAGACCTTCAGAGCAACAACAAAAGTTTATCACCAGACACAGGCTGGCACACTTGTAATCAATACCAAAGTGTCTGATAACTGGAATTAGACAAAATTGACTCCAGCTGGGTCAAACATTGCAGATATCACAGTCTCAGTGTAGGTAAACCACAGTACAATGTTCTTATTCTCAAATGGTAAAAGTCACAGAAACAATCTACATGATTATTCTAGGGAAAAAAAATGGAAAAAAATACATAGGTCATTGTATTCTTACCCTTTCTCTCCCTTGTGTCATTTCAACCCTGGTTGGGACATGGACCCACAACTAACACATGGCTTTTAACTCTTTGAACGCTCCATATAGACCACTTGTTAACTACCGTTGGGGATTTGTATGTGATCCAAGCCTAAGAGTGATTGTACGGTGTGCTAATTGTGCGTCTACAAGTAGGCAAGCGCATCCGATTTCTGCAACGCTTTATTTTTATTAGAGTAACTTCCATTGGCCCCTACCTCAGTCGACTCTTACTTGTAGGTCGCAGTGGTACTATTCTTTGCTCCCCTTCTGAGCCCAGACAACACACAGGTGAACTCATGTCAATTCTTGCTATATTAGTTATCTCTTGCATCTTGCTATATTAGTTATCTCTTGCAGTTACTTCCATATCTTCCTTATGTAACTAATCACTCCCTCCAAATCTCTTCTGTGTGTATTTCTAAGCTTTCGCTTTCCCTGCGAGTTCCAAGTAAGGGCCCTTCTTGTTACATTCCACTCGAGTTTTTTCAAAGGGTGTTCTGTTCAGTATCAACATTTTTTAAATCTCTTGGTTCACTGTAATCTGTCTCGTTCTCTATTTGTATTAGTTGCTTGTTAAGTATTTTTTGTGTGAGTACAAAATGAATTTTAGTTTTTCATGAATTTGTTAAACCATCTTGGAGAGATTCTATTGAACAGAACAAACTTGAATAGCTCTAGTAATCATGAATTATTTAGTAAATATGTCAATGTAATTTTGTAACAAAATTGAACGTAATGCTGTCAGTCTTTTGTTAGTAATCTTAAGAAAGAAATATTGAAACTGTTCAATCATCGTTGAGTACGTAGCATTTGACCTTTATTATGTGAATTTGAACTCATTCCAAGTAGTTAACGAAGCATATTTACATACATAGTAGTTATCACTGTTGTAACAATTTTTGTTATTGTAAGGATGAAATATTTATTATGATTGATGAAACAATTGACACTGTCTTAGCTCATCAGACAAGGGCCGCGTCTTACGTCAATGTGATATCGAGCAGAATTGTTTACAAATTTTAAACTTGAGGTCACAGCTTATTCGATATTTACAGTTTTAGGACGCCCCATACTGTGTAAAAATCACACACGCATGAAATATGTCAGCTTGACATCTGTCTCGTACGCATAAAACAGTGTTTCTATATTCAATGTTATTTCTTTTTTGTCTGTCTTTTATATTTCACACGGATGTGCGTGCATGTTTCTTTTCAGTGTTGTTTCACTAGTCCAGTGCATTTGACCAAGTCTTGAATAGTCTTGGAGTATGTACTCTGCAGTACACATTGCTGAATTGACAGTCTTGAATGCATTTTTACACAAGTTGCAACGGAGGCAATTGCGTACTGTCCTGAAGAGCAGAATGGGAACTTGTTTTCTGGTGGTTTCTTTTGTTGTCTTCCATGTTTCCGAGCCATAGAACAGCACTGACATCACATTTTATTGAAAGATTCTCAGCTTTGTGTTCGTTTTGATCTTTGACTTCCATATCTTAATCAATGCAATAACGTTTCCGATTGTTTTTTGTATTCTTATCTTGACATCTTTGTTTGTTCCCCCTTCTGTGTCTATGTTGCTACCAAGATTTATGTATGATTCTACATCCTGTAGAGCTGTTTTAACTTTTAACTTTATTATATACTAAAGCACATTAATAACGCACCACCTGTATAATCCAGGAACAGAGTGTGAAATGTAAATATAAGTGTTTACAAGCTTACATATTTGGAATCCTTATTCATTTTCCTTTCAATGCATGATGGTAATTAATTTGTACGTTTGATTGTTATGAAATTAATTGCATTTTGTGCAGGCAAGGAAGAACACCAAAAATGCAACCAATAAAATAAAATTCATTCACACTATCCTCAGTATCTGGTATGTCCACCGTGTGCTTGCAAACAAGCTTGGCAGCGGCTCCTCATGGAATGCACAAGTCTGTGAAGAAAATTATGTGGAATCAAGTCCCATTCACGTGTAAGAGTATCTGCAAAGTCACGCATCTGCAAAGTGCTTTCCACACCGTCGCCAAACCTGCATACGTCCATCAGCAAAGGATAAGTTGAATCTGCTCTCGTCTGTGAATAGGACAGCATTCCACTGCAGTCTAGTCCATCTGACATGTTGTTCTGCCCATTGCAGGCACTGCTGACGATGTCTGTGAGTAAAGTTTGGCCCAACATAAGGTCGTCTTGCAGTAAGGCCTGTATCTCTGAGTCGTGGTATGACTGTTATTCGAGAGACTTGCCCACGTCTACCCACTATTGCTGTTGCTGTTCGACTTGCCGGGAGAGAACGATTCCTTAGGTGACTGAGCACAATATGGCGATCTTGCCCCAGGGGTAGTAACTCGTGGTTGGCCACTCCGATGTCTATCCCGGGCACTGCCAGTGTCTCCGTAACGTTCATTGAGACGTACAATAGTGCTTTGGTGGCAATTCATCCTTCTGGCAATGGCCCTCGAGCTCATTCCGGTAGACAACATTCCAATGGCTCGTTGGCGGTCATTTTCCGATAGTCGTGGCATTGTAAGCACATGTACCGGGTGTTTTGTCTCAACGGCCATTTAATACCGTGTATACTGCCACAACGCCTACACACATTCAAGGTCCTAGCTGTTGGGAATCGTGTTGAACGTGTAACTTTCATTGTTTTCTTGTAGTCTGTACACAAACCCGGTGCTGATTCAATTCCTGCAGAGATCTACAAAGAGGGCGGTACAATTCTCATTGAGAAGCTCCATATTATCTTCCAACAAATATGGCAGAGTGAAATCATCCCACAATAAATGAAAGATGCATCCATTATCCACCTATATAAACGAAAGGGAAATAGACATGAATGTAACAATCATCGAGGCATCTCCCTACTATCTATTGCAGGAAAGATATTTGCCAGAATCCTTTTGAACCGCCTCACAGCTCATCTAGATAGAGGGCTCTTGCCTGAAAGCCAGTGTGGATTCCGTAAAGATCGTGGGACCACAGACATGGTATTTGCTGCAAGGCAACTGCAAGAAAAATGCCAAGAAAAACATCGTGACCTATACACAGCGTTCATCGACTTGACCAAGGCGTTTCATACGGTCAGTAGAGAATGTCTCTGGAAGATCATGGCTAAATATGGCTGTACTGAAAAATTCATCAAGATTGTGCAGCAGCTGCATGAGGGGATGCACGCCAGAGTGCAGGACCAAGGCGAGCTATCAGAGCCTTTTCCCGTCCTGAATGGAGTCAAACAAGGCTGTGTGATTGCACCAACTCTGTTTAGCATTATGTTTTCTGCCATGCTGACAGATGCATTCAGAGACGGTAACATAGGTGTCAACATCAAGTATCGTACAGATGGAAAACTCTTCAATCCAAGGAGACTTCACGCAAAAACAAAAGTACAGTCTGATACCATCAGAGATCTACTATTTGCTGATGACTGCGCCCTCACTGCCAACACTGAGGCAGATCTCCAGACTAGCATGTACAGATTCTCACAAGCCTGCTCCAACTTTGGTCTTACCATCAATACCGAGAAATCTGAAGTCATGTACCAACCAGCTCCTGGAAAAGTATATGCCGAACCAAATATTACAACAAGCGGCAGGAAACTGAAAGTAGTGGACAGATTTACGTATCTTGGAAGCACACTGTCCCAAAATGTCACCATAGATGATGAAATAAATACCAGAATCTCTAAAGCTAGCAGCACCTTTGGCAGACTACATAGAAATGTCTGGCACAGATGTGGTATTGGCCAAGCCACAAAACTGAAGGTATATCGAGCTGTCGTGCTCCCAGTCCTACTTCACGCATGCGAAACTTGGACTGTATATCAGAGACACGTAAGGAAGCTAAACCACTTTCACACAGTCTGCCTTAGGAAAATAATGAACATCAAATGGCAGGATATGATCCCAGATACAGATGTCCTAAAAAGAGCTGCTCTCCCCAGCATCTACACAATCTTGATGCAATCACAGACAAGATGGGCAGGACATGTGGCTCGAATGCCAGATTGCAGAATACCCAAACGACTCTTTTATGGTGAGCTGCAAAGTGGTAAACGCTCACAGGGGGCCAGAAAAAGCGATTCAAAGATACACTCAAGAACTCGATGAAATCTTTTGGCATGGATGTCAACAACTGGGAGAATGCTGCTCAAGACAGATCAGCCTGGCGCACACTTCTTCGACACGGTTCCTCGGCCTGCGAGGCAGATAGAACAGCACGGATGGAGCAAAGACGTCAAAACAGAAAGGCAGTAAAACTTCCCACAAATGCAAGTATACCTTGCCCACACTGTACACGAACATTTCAAGCCCGTATCGGGCTCACTAGTCATCTACGCACACACAGACAAACATAGCGCAACTACAATCCCTTGGATGAAAATTTGTGTGGTCATCATCACCCGTGATGGACGAGCATCATCATCACACAAACCCGTGGATTTGAAAATTCACTTTCCATTCCAGCAGCCATTCGCTCTCTACCTCATGACAAACACGGGAAAAATACATTCCCACACTTTTTTGCTCACCCTCTCAGCAACAGTATTTATCATAGTGGTGCGTTTCTAATGTGCTTCAGTATATTTCTACGCATTTTGGAGACCAATTTATTAGTTATCAAATGTCATACTTTACTGCACAATCAAAATTTAAACTTACACATTTGAAGTTAAACATGATTAATATTCGAATTACCATAGTTTAACATGAAACTGTTATTCGGGAGCTAAGCAGTTATATTGCGAGTCTGTGTCGTATATCTAAGTGTACTAGTTAAAATATATATATTTTCATTGATCGGGTCCAGACCTGCACTGCCCACCGTTCCATGATGGCATCTTCTGTTGGCCTGCTACTTTGATCAACACCACGGCATATCACAATTGTTCTGGTAAGTCAGTTACTTTGCTCAGTTTTCATTATTTTGTTAACATTGCAATTACTCTTACATCAGTATCCAATCCAATTGAGGACTGTTTATTTTAAGGGAATAGTCTTCAGCCGTGAATTTATGTAACGTAAGTATTAGTAGCTGTCAGCCGTGACTACATGTAACGTAAGTATTAGTAGTTGTCAGCCGTGACTACATGTAACGTAAGTATTAGTAGCTGTCAGCCGTGACTACATGTAACGTAAGTATTAGTAGCAGGCAGCCGTGACTACATGTAACGTATTAGTAGCTGTCAGCCGTGACTACATGTAACGTAAGTATTAGTAGCTGTCAGCCGTGAGTAGAAGTAACAAAAGTGTAAAATCAAACGTATTCATAGCGCCTCTAAATGTAGTTTGCGTGAAGGCATGCTTTCCTTATTACTAATGTCCACCATCTAGGTCTTATTTCAACTTCAGAAGTACTTCTAATTTAGATTCTTAAGTAACGGATCAGGGTCTCCTGTAATCAAAGCACGTATCGTTTACATATCGACAAGTTTTGTCCCATGCTGGCTTCGAACCCCGACATTTCAATGGTACATGGTCACCAGTGCAGCGTGTTATCCACTTTGCTATCGACGACTCCACTGAAAAATATGACTACTTAAACATATCACTGCAAACATTTCTTCATTTTTCATGTTTTCTTTCTTCATTGTTTATTTTTATATTTCAGATTAAATATGTTAAAATATGGGTATGCCCAGCAGTAGACGACTAAGATGATTGGGACATGTTAGAAGAATGGAAACTTGTCGCATACCAAAACAAATGTTGTTTTGTGAACTATCAGAGGGGAAGAGGCATCAGAGCAGACCACAGCTCAGATATAAAGATGTCTGCAAGGCCTCATTGAGAACATTTCTATAGGTACCAGCACGTGGGAAATACTAGCTACTGACAAAATTGTGTCGACACCGATATTACTCAAGGTCAAAGTCTTTTGAGAAGAGATTTATGTATGAGCTGAACGACAAGAGAAAAAAGCGAAAACTCAGAGTTGTCAAGTAAAACACTTGTCAATTGACCGTCTGTAAAGACAAGAGAAAAAAGCGAAAACTCAGAAGTTGTCACAGTAAAACACTTGTCAATTGACCGTCTGTAAAGACAAGAGAAAAAAGCGAAAACTCAGAAGTTGTCACAGTAAAACACTTGTCAATTGACCGTCTGTAAAGATGTAAGGGAATTCTCAAGCACTCACAATTGCTTCGAAATATTGAAATTTATAAAAGAAAATGTTATATTTTTAACTGATGCACTGTTAGTAATCACTGCTGTAAAAAAAAAAACACGAGAAGAGAATAACTTGAAGGAACTGCAGACAACACTACACATAACATGCACAATTTATTCAAGAGTGGTAATACAGTGGATATCATCTCTCTGTAGTACACTTGTCAACGAGACAGCGGACATATTGACAAAGGCAGGCGATAAACAAACACATACAGACACCAGTATGACATATGAGAAAGCGAAAGTACGAACAAAATAGTGTACAGGAATAAATTAGTGACAGGTAACCCAGGCCAACAGAAAAATGATGTCTACTAACAATTCAACATAGACAAACAACTTGTCATCTTTCAGCTACAAACTGGACACAATAGTCTCCTGTACATCTATTTAACAAGAACAAGATAGTCCCTACTGATATATGCATAAAGGGCAACAGCAAGATGGCAAAGACATATATCCTGCTATAGTGTCCAATATATAATGAACAGAAGAAACACACATGACCAATTTCGATGTCCATCCAAGACAAGCTGTATAAAGATGTGCACAGACTTCAGTTGAAGAACACTAGCTAATTTAGAAGTATGCAAGTCGATGTCTGAAAATGTTGGAAGAAGAAAAGAAGAGGAGATTGGCAATATTACGAGAATATTGTTCAATATAACTTTGAATTTGGTTGTTAAATCATGTTCAATATAACTTTGAATTTGACTGTCATATCATATTCAATATATTTTGAATTTAGTTGTCATATCATATTCAATATACTTTGAATTTAGTTGTCATATCATATTCAATAAACTTTGAATTTGGTTGTCATATCAAGCCACTTAGCTCTTCATGTTATTATATAGTATTCCAGATTATATAGATATCATTTCATTGTTTACTCTCATCGAACCAACCTGTCTACACATTAATTCCTCATATTGTCAAAATGTTTATTGATTGAATTGATGAAATATTTCTTTCAGAAACCATAAGATTATTAGCTGATAAGCACTGTCTCCACAACGGACAATGGGATGAATTCACCAACTATTTCTTATGTGACGAGGAGGCTGAGAATTCAACACACGACCACAATGCAATTGCTACTAGAAATGCAATGGTGTGAGAATATACATAGGATATGTTTGAAGAGAAATTTGAATATGTTTGAGAATATAACCAGGGCCGTGCCATGATGCGAAGAGGCGGCCGCTTCAGACGGTTCCGTGCGGATGGGAGGGAGGGAGGGGAGGGAGGGGGTGGCATAAGCAGCAGAATTTCAATTAAAGGTTACTTTAAAGAAAAAAAGATTTAAGAGGGGGCATTTCGAAGTCTTGCATTATACTGAGAAAATATACCGCACGTTCCTGAATATAACTAACATATATGAGAGATTAAGACGAGGGTGGGAGTGATCTTACAACAAAGATATGTGCAGGGAGGGAACAAACTAGGTTGTGTGGAAAGAAAAAAATGAGAACGTGTGAAAGTATCAAGTAGAAAGTGTAGGGGGTGGGGGTAAAACAAGGTTGCGTGAGAAAATAAAACATGAATGCGTGTGAGAAAATAAAACATGAATGAGTGTGAGAACAAAAAAAGGATGTTTGGGAAGATACGACTAGATTCTATGGGATAATGAAACTGGGATATGTTTGTGGAAAACCAGAATGCACATGATGATAGTACATATGTTCATATTTACGTAGATATATAATCATATAGACTATAAATATATAGATATATAATATAAACAGAATGATATGTAATATAAACATATAGATATGTAATATACACATATAGATATTAACATTAGCAGATAGATATGTACTATAAACAGAATTATATGTAATATAAGCAGATATATATGTAATATAAAAAATATAATATGAATATAGATATGTAATATAGAAAATATGTAATATAAAAAGATAGATATGTAATATAAACAGATAGATATGTAAAATAAACAGATATATATGTAATATAAACAGATAGATATGTAATATAAACAGATAGATATGTAATATAAACAGATAGATATGTAATATAAAAAGATAGATATGTAATATAAGATAGATATGTAATATAAACAGATAGATATGTAATATAAACAGATAGATATGTAATATAAACAGATAGATATGTAATATAAACAGATAGATATGTAATATAAACATATAGATATGTAATATAAACAGATAGATATGTAATATAAACAGATAGCTACGTAATTTTCATTACTGAAATGTCTGTTTTGTGATACTGTTTCAGAATCTACTCTACATAATGTTTACTGGTTGTAGTATCTCTTTGGTTGTACTAGTCATCTCATTAATCATCTTCCAACGATTGAAGTAAGTAGTACCATACGTTTTCTTTATCTTATATCCTACAATAGGATTCTAGGTTTATCTAGTAACGTAAATGTCTAGACATGCCTATATGTCAGTGTTTGTGTTAACGTATGTTAGTCAGTCCTTAGATTGATCGATATAAGAGACGACTGCAGTAAAACTATGAAGCAATGACGAAACATGTAAAAATAAGGTACTGTAGTTTTACACAATACAAAAAGCAAGAATATATAGCAACGTTTCGACCAAAAGGCCTTTTTTTTTATCAAGAAAACAATAGAACAGAAGTGAAGAAATCGACTTCTTACACTCCACGTTAGGAACGTATTGTCTGATTCTATATGTTGTGTGCTGAATTGGCTTTCTTCACTTATGTTGTATCTTTTGCTTGATAAATGCCTTTTTTATAGAAACATTGCTGTGCATTGTTACTGTTTTTGTATTTTGTAAAACTACAACAGTACTTTGTTTTTACCTGTTTCGCCATTAGTCCTTAGAAAGTCACCAAAAAAACTGAGCACGTTTCTGTAGCTACAAACATTACTTATGATGGGATAGCTGGCATCAAGCACAAGTCCTCATACTTTCTCATCTGAACATTGGGACCGGCAACAGAGGATATAATGAACATAACATTGAAAGAAATTCAGAAGTGATTGATTATATGTGCTGTGAGATAGCTACATGTTTATATATAAAGTGAGGTGCTGGTACAGACAGTGATCAGATAAATCACCTTCACTTTTGTTCCTGGGCATACAGGAGTCAGTGATAATGAACCAGCTGATAGATTGGCTGGTTTAGGGTGCAATATCAGAAGGAGCTGCCATGGACCGAAATGACATTCTTAACGCTTGAAGTCTTACGACGAGAGTTTGCTGATCACTCCGACCAGATTGAGAGATGTGCTATTGTGCAGCCGAAAAGAACGACATACTAAATATGCAAAGAGATTGATTAATCAACATTGAACTGCGAGTTGGGACGCTGGACGCTGCTGGATTTGTTGAGACGGAGATTGGAGCACATATGGACATGTCCGGAGTATTATGATGATAGGTTTAGGAAAAGTCACAGTCGTTGCCAGAATCTACTAGGCAAGAATTCCACAGATGACACTTTCAGATATCTGAAAGTAATCTAGAAACTTTGAAGTCACAATAATAGCACTGGTACAACTTACTCAGAATTTTGTTCACAGAAAGTCTCCTATATACATTTATAGGGCTATCTCAAGCAAATTAGTCGTTTTCTTCCAGTT
This sequence comes from Arion vulgaris, assembly GCA_020796225.1. NCBI lineage: Eukaryota > Metazoa > Mollusca > Gastropoda > Stylommatophora > Arionidae > Arion > Arion vulgaris. The sequence goes on from CM036753.1 coordinate 12,563,939, forward strand.
ATCTCCCCTCGAATACATTTTCTTGGTTATCTCTCATTACAAAACATTTTTGTACGCGTTTGAAGGATTAGTTCGCGGTTTCCATTCGAGAGACCCGGGTTTGATCTCCGGTAAGGTAAAGTATTTTTTTTTGGAGTGGTTTAAATGAGTGGTTGATTTTTTAGGCACCACATATACATTCAGTAGTTTGTCATTGCTTTCTGAACGGTGAGGGCAATTTTCACCTTTTGTAAGAATCCCACGGAAACAAATTTGCTTCCAAACTTGCCGACCGTGGGGTTTGAACCATGTACGTTTGGGTTTGTGATCGAGCTCACTACCGCTTGAGCTACAGACGCTTGAGCTACAGATGCATTACAATCACTATTCATACAAATTACAACAATGTCGATAACATAATTTCTTTTACCGTAGCTGTGTCTACAAAATTGTGAACATCACAGAGGATATGACAAGACAACTAACTCTGAAGCACTCTATGCAACATGCTAACTTGCCATCCATCATGGTAATACTCAGCTGTAAACGACTAAGATAGTTGGAACGTGTCAGAAGGGTAAATAATAGCCTCATGTCAACAGGTGCAATTCTGTGAACTTTCAAATTGGAAGATGCCATAAGGCAGATCACTGCCCAGATATAAGGATACATGCAAGGCCTCGATGAAGAACTTCTCTATCGATCCCAGCAAATGTAAACAACTAGCTGATGGCAGAGTTATACGGAAAGCAAAATGACGCAATGTTGCAGAATCTTTCGAAACCAAACTTGAAGACGAATTTAAAGGCAAAAGTTGGCTGAAATCGGATGCACGTGTCCTAAACATGTAGAAGTATATGCGTTTAGTGGCCTACCAAACCAATGTTCAATGTATACACGTTCTTGACAAAGATCAGACATATCACAACGAGTGATTAAAATTGGTGGTAAAGAACGAACGTAAAGAAGAAGAAGAAGAAGAAGGCAAGAGAAACAAGCGAAAAGTCAAATATTGTCACATTGTAAAGACAAACTCGCAATATATGCAATCAATTCGCACACAAACAAAAACAAGAATTATTGATGTTTGATTGATGTTTGATTGATGTTTGATTGATGTTTGATTGATGTTTCTACAGATCACTACAGTGTCCACGAACAAGTATTCACAAACATTTGATTGCTTCATTCATTCTTCGATTTCTGATTGTGTTTGTTTGGTTTGAGCCCTTTGTTTTCGACCACGTTAGGTGGTATAGATCAGAGGTAAGGATAAACATTATTAATTGATAGACGGGTTCACAGGCGCATGAGACGGTGGGCCAGGATTAGTGAGCCGTCACTAATCAAGACCCTGTCCCAAACCTCCGCGTGGTGACCCTGAAAACATACTTTGGTTCCGGTCTGGCTAATGGGGGCAGGGATCGGGGAGAACTACTGGTAGTGCAAATACGAAAAAAAATGCAGGAATCGGCGTCGATGTCCGATGTCCAACAAAATATTGCTCACGTTCCCGAACAAAAAGAAACAGCAGCGAAACGTCTCTGATATAATCCCTACTCCCCGGAGTAAGGGCCGAACACAAATTGCCATCTCCGGAGCAAGAGACTCCATACACAAGCTCGGCGTGTAAGTCAAAGGTCCCGCCACAAATTACCAGTTTCTCTGCCGATGGGGAGATTAGTGAACAAGAAAGGATGTATGGTGCATCCAGTGACGAAACGTGTGCCCACATAGGGCGAAATTCGAAGCCCTGAGGAGGGGGTAAACATTGAGAGCTGTGGGACAAGAATAAATAAGTCAGGTGCGTAACGAATAAAAGTCTACCCTCGTGTCGGTACGAGGAAGATTGCAACTGACTCCGCATCGGTGGCCTGGCGCAGATACATTAACTGGGCAAGGTTTACCAAACGCAAAACATAAAGTTGCGTTTTAGTGCATAACGAAACTACCCTCCTGGGAAAACCGTGCAAGGTACTGTTGCGATAGGAACTAACATTCCCGGGAGAACTGAGGTGGGTGATACCTAACGGAACTGCCAGCCTTGGGGCAACCGGGCAAGGTACTGTTGCAGTCACAACTAACATCTGCGGAAGAACTGGGGTGGGTGATGGTGGCGAGCGCAAAATCTCAGTTGCGTTGCTAGCGTCGATTAAAATGACCCTCTACATTCTTTGTGCATGGCACCAGTCCGGTGTTTGCCGAGGCTAACTGCAAATTGCCACTTACCGGCACGCGTCTCAAAAAGGCTGAGAATGTTCCTACTCCGGAACAAACTCAAAAGTGAACTGTAAAGTAAGGTCGACAATGTAAAGATCTGACAGGCTGTCCGGATTCGAACATTAGCGAAGGCCGATACTTTACACGGGGTTGTATACGAGTAAGGTGCGTCTGTGGCCTAGGGTTAGTGACTCGGTCTATTAACCCCGACGTTCTGAGTTCGAATCACGCTGCGGACAGTTTGCTTGCAAATTGTTTCCGTTGATTTTAACAAAGGACGATGGCGCCACCGTTCAGAAAGCAATGGCAAACTACTGAACGTATAAGTGGTGCCTAGAAAATCAACGACGTGTTTACTGTGGTTGATGGCTACGTCCTTTGGGATATGCCACGATTTTCATTCATACGAGTAAGACGTCGTTCGAGGACACGCTTATAAGCCCCGTGAAATGTTCCTAATCCGTAACGACCTCACAGTCAGAAAGGGCATAACAGTGTAACTCACTGTTTTGGCGTAGATCACAAAGCCCACATATACGGCAAAGCTGATCGAAAAGGCGAAGTCTTTAGCACCTTTCCTCTGTAATTAACATCACGAGATTTTACAAAGAAATCAGAGACTAGCCATACCATTTCCGAGAGTCATTCGTGTGAAGAAAGTATGGCATAACACAAGCAAGGAAACACAATTTAACCTTCTGAAGACATGTATTTTTTCGGGGACAAAATATGAATAGGAATCGTGGAAGAAACGAAAACATTAAGAAACTAAAATTGAATATTATGAAACAAAATACGACACAAACATTATAACAAGAGAAAAAAATGCAAACATCCTACAAGATCTTATCATCGAGAAACATTGACTCATAAACAGTAGCATATCCTGGAAACGGAAATATTTAGGTCATATTAAACGTCACACTATTTGAATAGAGCCATAATGGAGGACACGGTTTCTGGAAGAAAGGACCAGAGTACGACATAGACGAAACGTTGACAACATGGTCTTAAAGAAACCTTGACCAGAGTACGACATAGACGAGACGTTGACCAGAGTACGACATAGACGAAACGTTGACAACATGGTCTTAAAGAAACCTTGACCATAACATTGGAGAAGGAGGAGCAAGTACTTGATGAAGACGAGAGTTTTTAGACGGGATGTAATGATATAAACTGTAATCATCATCATTAACTCATACCATCATCACTTAACAACATTAACATTAACTCGTACCATCATCACTTTACAACATTAACTCATACCATCATCACTTTACAACATTAACTCATACCATCATCACTTTACAACATTAACTCATACCATCATCACTTTACAACATTAACTCATACCATCATCACTTTACAACATTAACTCATACCATCATCACTTTACATCATTAACTCATACCATCATCACTTTACAACATTAACATTAACTCATACCATCATCACTTTACAACATTAACTCATACCATCATCACTTTACAACATTAACTCATACCATCATCACTTTACAACATTAACTCATACCATCATCACTTTACAACATTAACTCATACCATCATCACTTTACAACATTAACTCATACCATCATCACTTTACAACATTAACTCATACCATCATCACTTTACAACATTAACTCATACCATCATCACTTTACAACATTAACTCATACCATCATCACTTACAACATCTAACTTAATCACCATCATCACTTAACAACATCAACATTAACTCATACCATCATCATTTTAACAACATTAACTCATACCATCATCACTTTACAACATTAACTCATACCATCATCACTTTACAACATTAACTCATACCATCATCACTTTACAACATTAACTCATACCATCATCACTTTACAACATTAACTCATACCATCATCACTTTACAACATTAACTCATACCATCATCACTTTACAACATTAACTCATACCATCATCACTTTACAACATTAACTCATACCATCATCACTTTACAACATTAACTCATACCATCATCACTTTACAACATTAACTCATACCATCCTACAACATTAACCATCATCCTTTACAACATTAACTCATACCATCATCACTTTACAACATTAACTCATACCATCATCACTTTACAACATTAACTCATACCATCATCACTTTACAACATTAACTCATACCATCATCACTTTACAACATTAACTCATACCATCATCACTTTACAACATTAACTCATACCATCATCACTTTACAAAAATTAACTCATACCATCATCACTTTACAACATTAACTCATACCATCATCACTTAACAACATCAACATTAACTCGTACCATCATCACTTAACAACATCAACATTAACTCATACCATCATCACTTTACAACATTAACTCATACCATCATCACTTTACAACATTAACTCATACCATCATCACTTTACAACATTAACTCATACCATCATAACTTTACAACATTAACTCATACCATCATCACTTTACACCATTAACTCATACCATCATCACTTTACAACATTAACTCATACCATCATCACTTTACAACATTAACTCATACCATCATCACTTTACAACATTAACTCATACCATCATCACTTTACAACATTAACTCATACCATCATCACTTTACAACATTAACTCATACCATCATCACTTTACAACATTAACTCATACCATCATCACTTTACAACATTAACTCATACCATCATCACTTTACAACATTAACTCATACCATCATCACTTTACAACATTAACTCATACCATCATCACTTTACAACATTAACTCATACCATCATCACTTTACAACATTAACTCATACCATCATCACTTTACAACATTAACTCATACCATCATCACTTTACAACATTAACTCATACCATCATCACTTTACAACATTAACTCATACCATCATCACTTAACAACATCAACATTAACTCATACCATCATCACTTAACAACATCAACATTAACTCGTACCATCATCACTTAACAACATCAACATTAACTCATACCATCATCAATTTACAACAACATTAACTCATACCATCATCACTTAACAACATCAACATTAACTCATACCATCATCAATTTACAACATCAACATTAACTCATACCATCATCACTTTACAACATTAACTCATACCATCATCACTTTACAACATTAACTCATACCATCATCACTTAACAACATCAACATTAACTCATACCATCATCACTTAACAACATCAACATTAACTCGTACCATCATCACTTAACAACATCAACATTAACTCATACCATCATCAATTTATAACATCAAAATATCCATCTTCAGTCACTAATCTTCTCATCCAGCAATAATCCTTATTATAACAACAACAACAACAACACCAACTAATATGCTGATTACATCCACAGAACTGGATGTGTCGATCCCTAGTAACGCTAGAGCAATTCAGCTATCTAGCCAATTTTTTCTGGATGCTGGTCGAAGGTCTCTATCTACATTTGATTCTTGTTTTGAGACCACTCAACAACGATCGAGTTCCATTTCTCTGGTATTATTTTATTGGATGGGGTAAGACATACTTCTACATGCAAACAATGTTAAGAAACGTCTTGCTAAGTTTGTAAGTGAAACTACAAGAACTCCAACTTGACAGATGTGTATAGAACTGAATAGATATAGTGTGTTATAGATTTTGTACGAAAAGTCGCGCAGTGATTCAAATCGTGATGAGTCTCTTGCTTGAACTTTTCGACATATGTCTTAGAGTATATTAGAGCTCACCATAATCAGTAGACAATCTGGAAACAGGGAACGTGCGCAGTGAATCATACTTTATACTACCGAGCTACACAGAGAGCTAACTCGTTCCCTAGGACTAACAAAGTCCAGTTGTGGCTCCTGTCATAGGTGATAGATAACAATAGACATCCCCGTTCATCAATGCTCTGTCGACATGGCACTGAGTCGATTGGTAAGAGTTCAAGCGGGACTTGATCATTAAAAATTAAAATAAAATTCGGATGTGAAAATACGGTTATGAGTGCAATATCGCCTCACACTGGAAAACAGAGATCTGGTAAAAAGAAAACAAAAGCTTAATAAATGTTCTGATGCAGCATAATTATATATTTCTTTACTATTGTTTTATTAACTTGTGTGGAGGTATATGTGAAGTCGAATGATGAATAGTACGTAGAGTCAGTGGTACGTGATGTCGTATGTGGGTTATGGTTACCCGCATGTGGAGTTGCGTGAGAATTCATACATTGAAGTATTAAGTGGAGTAGCTACATAGAGGTAACGTACTGGGAGTGTTATTATACTGTAGTGAGTGCTGGAAAATGACACATAACGTGGTACACAAGTTGGAGACATTTTGAAATAAATGTTTAAGAAGAATCTTGCAAATGTTCTAACCAAATACTATAGCAAATACTATAGCAAATACTATAGCAAATACTATAGCAAATACTATAGCAAATACTATAGCAAATACTATAGCAAATACTATAGCAAATACTATAGCAAATACTATAGCAAATGAAAAGATTTAAATATGAACAAACTGTACATCATTGAAGACCATCATTAAGAGACACAGATGAAGATGAATTGGATATGTATGTTGTATGCAATACAAGTCATAAACGATAACAATGACAAAACATTAACAGAAAAGAAATATGTACTAGAAAGATGTCGTGAGTACTGCAGAAACATGTATGAAGACACATCTAAAAATCCACATAAGATAATAACAGAAAGCGAAGAGACAGAACCAGAGCCCATGTTGGATGAAGTGCGCCTGGCCATCAAAAGCCCGAAGAGAGGGAAGTCACCAGGGTGCGATGATATACCAGCGGAATTGATTCAAGCAGGTGGGGAGGCCAGTGTTCGGGTATATCATAAATTGTGCACAAAGATATGGAATAGCTCCTCCTGGCCAAAGGAATGGAAAAGATCAGTATTTTTACCTATTCCAAAGAAGGGAAACATGAAACTATGCACCAACTACAGAACTATTGCCCTATAAGTCACGCCAGCAAAATCCTACTAAAAATCCAAATGAAGGGGATGGAACAAAAATTAGAAGATGAAATACACGAAACACAAGCAGGTTTCAGAAGAAGTAGAGGCACCAGAGACCATATTTGTAGTATGAGACTCATTATCGAGAAATGTAGAAAATACAACATAGACCTGCATGCATGTTTCATAGACTATAGCAAGGTTTTCGACCATATACAACACCAGAAAATGTGGAACATCATGAAAGACATGTACTTTCCAGCACACATAATACAACTCATAGAATCTTTATACCACGAACAACAGGCAACCATTAAAATAGGAGGTGAAATAGCTGAATGGTTCGAGATTCAAAAGGGGTACGACAGGGATGTATTTTGTCACTATACTTATTCAACATATATGCGGAGAACATCATGAGGAATGTAAAGACGATGCCAACTATGTGAGTTACGACCCTCTCACTATAGGCGGCAAATGCATACCAGAGTTTAGATACGCAGGCGATACAGTATTATTATCCACCAGCAAAGAAGGTTTGGAAACCTAATCATGACGACTAAGAAACATAGTGAAGACCAACATCTATATTTGAATACACACACACACACAAAATCATGTCAACTGACAAAGCAAAAGGCTCACCTAACATCCAAGTAAACAATGAAGAACTCCAATGTGTAGAGAGCTACGAATATCTGGGCTCAATAATTAACAATAACGGTGACTGCTTCAAAGAGATCTCAAGTGTAGCAGGGTGGCAGGGGCGAGAATTAAGTCCCCTTGGTTTCAGGGGATCAAAAACGAAATCGAAAAATCACCTTGTCAAAAGTATGGAGATTACAGTCCCTTACAGGCTGGATGTGGAAATCAGGCTGACCATTGGTCAATACAAGTCCTGATGAAAGTGCATAAAAAGACGCGACACGGCAGTTCACGTACACAGACCCCGAGAATCCAGCAAGTAGAGATTGTCTGTCGTCGTATCGGGTGGAACAAGGTAGATAGTTCCACGTGGGTCTATACAGTTAGTAGATTGGATAATAATTTCGAGTGTTAGTTCTTTTGCCACGTGCTGATCAGAAAGCAAGTGATGATAGATGTGACGACCAGTTTATAATAAATTCCAGTGTATTCTCATTTACCACATGCCGAGCAGAAGCAGTTGTTGATGGTAGCTAAGACAGCCCGTTTATAATATACTCCAGCGTATTCACCTTTGCCACGAGCTGATCAGAAAGAAATTTATGATAACCAAGACAGTCAGATTGATCTATCCCAGCGGTTACCAAGTTAACCACGCGCAGGACCGAGGATCCAGTCATCGTCATAGGACTTTCTCGTCGGCCAGACGCTAGTCAGAGACGATTTAGCAGTGAATATATTTAGTTAGGGGTGTTTTTATTTATATCATTTTATTTCAGGGTCATTTAAATTTGGATTTCAGGAAATTGTTTTATGTATGAATTTGTGATTATTCGTAGAATTACAGTTTTAATAAAAGTTGAGGATCATATTGACTGATTCTCACATAGATAACTATTCAAGAGCCACGTGTTATTTAAGTTAGTATATTGTTGTGTGTTTAGACATCACTCAAGGATTATAGGCACAGGCAATATAATTTATATATATTAGACAGGCCATGAAAACCCTACGGTTACACAAGAATATTGGCAATAGCAATCAAGAAGTTAAACACAATGAAGAACATGTGGCAAAGCACCTGCAAAATACTAAAATTAAAAATATTGAGAGCATGCATTTTCCCAGTGGCTACTTATGGTTGTGAATCATGGACTATTACACAGAAATTAAGAACGAAAATCCAGTCCTTCGAAACTAAATGCTACAGAAAGATCCTACGAATACCATGGACATGAAAAAGAAAGAACACTGATGTCCTGAAAGAACTAAATGTTAAAGATAATTGGCTGATAAACAACATACTATACAGAAAAATTACATACTTTGGTCACATCAAGTGTCACGATGGCCTGGAAAGAACAATACTAGAGGGCAGGGTCCCAGGAGGCAGAGGCAGACCAAGAAGAAGATGGCTACAAGATATTAAAGAAACCATGACCATCGACGAAGTGGGTGAACTGGCAAGAGACAGAGTGAATTTCAGATGTGCTGCAAAGAGAACAACGTTCTATAAAGGATACGCACCTTGATGATGATGTTGTATGCTAGTAGGACATTTGGTTATAGCAGTACTTCAATGAACAGCGGATTGGAAAAGAAGGTACAAAATAGACATAGAGAACTATAGAAAGAGAGTAGGAATATTGTGTCTTGAAGTGAGAAGCAATTGTAGACAGAGTAGGAAGATTGTGTCTTGAAGTGGGAAGCAATTGTAGACAGAGAGTAGGAAGATTGTGTCTTGAAGTGAGAAGCAATTGTAGACAGAAAGTAGGAAGATTGTGTCTTGAAGTGGGAAGCAATTGTAGACAGAGAGTAGGAAGATTGTGTCTTGAAGTGGGAAGCAATTATAGACAGAAAGTAGGAAGATTGTGTCTTGAAGTGAGAAGCAATTGTAGACAGAAAGTAGGAAGATTGTGTCTTGAAGTGGGAAGCAATTGTAGACAGAGAGTAGGAAGATTGTGTCTTGAAGTGAGAAGCAATTGTAGACAGAAAGTAGGAAGATTGTGTCTTGAAGTGGGAAGCAATTGTAGACAGAGAGTAGGAATATTGTGTCTTGAAGTGAGAAGCAATTGTAGACAGAGAGTAGGAAGATTGTGTCTTGAAGTGGGAAGCAATTGTAGACAGAGAGTAGGAAGATTGTGTCTTGAAGTGGGAAGCAATTGTAGACAGAGAGTAGGAAGATTGTGTCTTGAAGTGGGAAGCAATTGTAGACAGAGAGTAGGAAGATTGTGTCTTGAAGTGGGAAGCAATTGTAGACAGAAAGTAGGAAGATTGTGTCTTGAAGTGGGAAGCAATTGTAGACAGAAAGTAGGAAGATTGTCTTGAAGTGAGAAGCAATTGTAGACAGAAAGTAGGAAGATTGTGTCTTGAAGTGGGAGGCAATTGTAGACAGACAGTAGGAAGATTGTGTCTTGAAGTGAGAAGCAATTGTAGACAGAGAGTAGGAAGATTGTGTCTTGAAGTGGAAAGCAATTGTAGACAGAAAGTAGGAAGATTGTGTCTTGAAGTGGGAAGCAATTGTAGACAGAGAGTAGGAATATTGTGTCTTGAAGTGAGAAGCAATTGTAGACAGAGAGTAGGAAGATTGTGTCTTGAAGTGGAAAGCAATTGTAGACAGAGAGTAGGAAGATTGTGTCTTGAAGTGGGAAGCAATTGTAGAAATACAGCTGAACTTACAATAAGGAAAATCTCTGGTGGGGTGGAGCGTGTGAGGGGGTGACATGATGAATCATCGTGACACTAAGAGAGTATAGAGATAGATATAAAATAGTCCGATTAATTCATTGTGGGGTCGTATGAAGAAAAGTACGCCAAGTTTGCTCCTTATTTTTAGGGGATCAATTTAACCGGCAGTCTTGTAAGAAACATCTCATGGTGTCTTTTTAACGTTAGTGTATGGAGTGGTGTATGAAGTTTTACACGAAGCTGTGTTGAATTTTTACATAGAATAAAGTTTACGTGTATTATTTACACAACTCGGTTATCGGCTAATTTTTCCTCTTTAACTGCTACATTTACTACTACTACTACTACTATTACCACTACTACCACTACCACTTCTACCACTACTACCACTACGAACACTACCACCACACCACCACTACCACCGCTACGCACCCCCGCCGCCGTCACCGCCACCACCACTACCGCTTTATAAACTACTACTAACAGTACTACTACTGCAAATACTACTAACATTATACTTCCACTACTACTAACAGTACTACTACTGCAAATACTACTAACATTACTACTACTACCACTACTACTATCAGTACTACTACTACTAATACTACTAACATTATACTTCCACTACTACTAACAGTACTCACTGCAAATACTACTAACAATACTACTACTGCAAATACTACTAACATTATACTTCCACTACTACTAACAGTACTACTACTACTACCACTACTACTAACATCACTACTACTGCAAATACTATTAACATTATACTTCCGCTACTACTAACATTACTACTACTGTAAATACTACTAACATTATACTTCCACTACTACTAACACTACTACTACTACCACTACTACTAACATCACTACTACTGTAAATACTACTAACATTATACTTCCACTACTACTAACATTACTACTACTACCACTACTGCTAACAGTACTACTACTACCACTAGTACTAACAGTACTAATATAACTACTAATAGTACTACTAACACTACTACTACTGCTGGAACTATCAATACCACTGCTGCTACAGCATCATATATATATATTTATATAAATAGTTACCAACATATCATGCACTTGATGTTTGCAACAATACTAATCTATTAAATCATTCCTTATGTTAATCCGACAGTTATTCCGTTGGTGATCGCTGTGGCCTGGGCTATAGTCATGCACTTTGAACATCACGATCCGTGTTGGAGAGGACACAGCAAGTTGATATACATCTACATAATATACGCTCCCATCATGTGTGCATTAGTTGTAAGTACACAGCTACTATGTATTTGTGTACTATGTATTTATATATATATAATATGTTATGAGCTCCAGTTGGTGCTACGGGGTTCGTGCACCGTTGACTGGTGCTCCAGCAGAGCAGACAAGAAAATATGCATACACAAGAAGAGGTAGAGAAGAGAAATGTCGTTAATGTCTGCAATATGGCTTTCATGGCGGAGTATGTCAGGATGGACATATGCCAGTGGAATTTAATATCCGCATGTCTAGTGTAGTATGTCAGGATGGACATATGCCAGTGGAATTTAATATCCGCATGTCTAGTGGAGTATGTCAGGATGGACATATGCCAGTGGAATTTAATATCCGCATGTCTAGTGGAGTATGTCAGGATGGACATATGCCAGTGGAATTTAATATCCGCATGTCTAGTGGAGTATGTCATGATGGACATATGCCAGTGGAATTTAATATCCGCATGTCTAGTGTAGTATGTCAGGATGGACATATGCCAGTGGAATTTAATATCCGCATGTCCAGTGGAGTATGTCAGGATGGACATATGCCAGTGGAATTTAATATCCGCATGTCTAGTGGAGTATGTCAGGATGGACATATGCCAGTGGAATTTAATATCCGCATGTCTAGTGTAGTATGTCAGGATGGACATATGCCAGTGGAATTTAATATCCGCATGTCTAGTGGAGTATGTCAGGATGGACATATGCCAGTGGAATTTAATATCCGCATGTCTAGTGGAGTATGTCAGGATGGACATATGCCAGTGGAATTTAATATCCGCATGTCTAGTGTAGTATGTCAGGATGGACATATGCCAGTGGAATTTAATATCCGCATGTCTAGTGTAGTATGTCAGGATGGACATATGCCGGTGGAATTTAATATCCGCATGTCTAGTGTAGTATGTCAGGATGGACATATGCCAGTGGAATTTAATATCTGCATGTCTAGTGTAGTATGTCAGGATGGACATATGCCAGTGGAATTTAATATCCGCATGTCTAGTGTAGTATGTCAGGATGGACATATGCCAGTGGAATTTAATATCCGCATGCCTAGTGTAGTATGTCAGGATGGACATATGCCAGTGGAATTTAATATCCGCATGTCTAGTGGAGTATGTCAGGATGGACATATGCCAGTGGAATTTAATATCCACATGTCTAGTGTAGTATGTCAGGATGGACATATGCCAGTGGAATTTAATATCCGCATGTCTAGTGTAGTATGTCAGGATGGACATATGCCGGTGGAATTTAATATCCGCATGTCTAGTGTAGTATGTCAGGATGGACATATGCCAGTGGAATTTAATATCTGCATGTCTAGTGTAGTATGTCAGGATGGACATATGCCAGTGGAATTTAATATCTGCATGTCTAGTGTAGTATGTCAGGATGGACATATGCCGGTGGAATTTAATATCCGCATGTCTAGTGGAGTATGTCAGGATGGACATATGCCGGTGGAATTTAATATCCGCATGTCTAGTGTAGTATGTCAGGATGGACATATGCCGGTGGAATTTAATATCCGCATGTCTAGTGGAGTATGTCAGGATAGACATATGCCAGTGGAATTTAATATCCGCATGTCTAGTGGAGTATGTCAGGATGGACATATGCCAGTGGAATTTAATATCCGCATGTCTAGTGGAGTATGTGAGGATGGACATATGCCGGTGGAATTTAATATCCGCATGTCTAGTGTAGTATGTCATGATGGACATATGCCGGTGGAATTTAATATCCGCATGTCTAGTGTAGTATGTCATGATGGACATATGCCAGTGGAATTTAATATCCGCATGTCTAGTGGAGTATGTCAGGATGGACATATGCCGGTGGAATTTAATATCCGCATGTCTAGTGGAGTATGTCAGGATGGACATATGCCGGTGGAATTTAATATCCGCATGTCTAGTGTAGTATGTCAGGATGGACATATGCCGGTGGAATTTAATATCCGCATGTCTAGTGTAGTATGTCAGGATGGACATATGCCAGTGGAATTTAATATCCGCATGTCTAGTGTAGTATGTCAGGATGGACATATGCCGGTGGAATTTAATATCCGCATGTCTAGTGTAGTATGTCATGATGGACATATGCCGGTGGAATTTAATATCCGCATGTCTAGTGTAGTATGTCAGGATGGACATATGCCGGTGGAATTTAATATCCGCATGTCTAGTGTAGTATGTCAGGATGGACATATGCCGGTGAAATTTAATATCCGCATGTCTAGTGTAGTATGTCAGGATGGACATATGCCAGTGGAATTTAATATCCGCATGTCTAGTGTAGTATGTCAGGATGGACATATGCCAGTGGAATTTAATATCCGCATGTCTAGTGTAGTATGTCAGGATGGACATATGCCAGTGGAATTTAATATCCGCATGTCTAGTGGAGTATGTCAGGATGGACATATGCCGGTGAAATTTAATATCCGCATGTCTAGTGGAGTATGTCAGGATGGACATATGCCAGTGGAATTTAATATCCGCATGTCTAGTGGAGTATGTCAGGATGGACATATGCCGGTGAAATTTAATATCCGCATGTCTAGTGTAGTATGTCAGGATGGACATATGCCGGTGGAATTTAATATCCGCATGTCTAGTGGAGTATGTCAGGATGGACATATGCCGGTGGAATTTAATATCCGCATGTCTAGTGTAGTATGTCAGGATGGACATATGCCGGTGGAATTTAATATCCGCATGTCTAGTGTAGTATGTCAGGATGGACATATGCCAGTGGAATTTAATATCCGCATGTCTAGTGTAGTATGTCATGATGGACATATGCCAGTGGAATTTAATATCTGCATGTCTAGTGTAGTATGTCAGGATGGACATATGCCTGTGGAATTTAATATCCGCATGTCTAGTGTAGTATGTCAGGATGGACATATGCCGGTGGAATTTAATATCCGCATGTCTAGTGTAGTATGTCAGGATGGACATATGCCAGTGGAATTTAATATCCGCATGTCTAGTGTAGTATGTCAGGATGGACATATGCCAGTGGAATTTAATATCCGCATGTCTAGTGTAGTATGTCAGGATGGACATATGCCAGTGGAATTTAATATCTGCATGTCTAGTGTAGTATGTCAGGATGGACATATGCCAGTGGAATTTAATATCCGCATGTCTAGTGGAGTATGTCAGGATGGACATATGCCAGTGGAATTTAATATCTGCATGTCTAGTGTAGTATGTCAGGATGGACATATGCCAGTGGAATTTAATATCCGCATGTCCAGTGGAGTATGTCAGGATGGACATATGCCAGTGGAATTTAATATCTGCATGTCTAGTGTAGTATGTCAGGATGGACATATGCCAGTGGAATTTAATATCCGCATGTCTAGTGGAGTATGTCAGGATGGACATATGCCGGTGGAATTTAATATCCGCATGTCTAGTGGAGTATGTCAGGATGGACATATGCCGGTGGAATTTAATATCCGCATGTCTAGTGGAGTATGTCAGGATGGACATATGCCAGTAGAATTTAATATCCGCATGTCTAGTGGAGTATGTCAGGATGGACATATGCCAGTGGAATTTAATATCCGCATGTCTAGTGGAGTATGTCAGGATGGACATATGCCGGTGGAATTTAATATCCGCATGTCTAGTGTAGTATGTCATGATGGACATATGCCGGTGGAATTTAATATCCGCATGTCTAGTGTAGTATGTCAGGATGGACATATGCCGGTGGAATTTAATATCCGCATGTCTAGTGGAGTATGTCAGGATGGACATATGCCGGTGAAATTTAATATCCGCATGTCTAGTGTAGTATGTCAGGATGGACATATGCCGGTGAAATTTAATATCCGCATGTCTAGTGTAGTATGTCAGGATGGACATATGCCAGTGGAATTTAATATCCGCATGTCTAGTGTAGTATGTCAGGATGGACATATGCCAGTGGAATTTAATATCCGCATGTCTAGTGTAGTATGTCAGGATGGACATATGCCGGTGGAATTTAATATCCGCATGTCTAGTGTAGTATGTCAGGATGGGCATATGCCGGTGGAATTTAATATCCGCATGTCTAGTGGAGTATGTCAGGATGGACATATGCCAGTGGAATTTAATATCCGCATGTCTAGTGTAGTATGTCAGGATGGACATATGCCAGTGGAATTTAATATCCGCATGTCTAGTGTAGTATGTCAGGATGGACATATGCCGGTGAAATTTAATATCCGCATGTCTAGTGGAGTATGTCAGGATGGACAAATGCCTGTGAAATTTAATATCCGCATGTCTAGTGTAGTATGTCAGGATGGACATATGCCGGTGGAATTTAATATCCGCATGTCTAGTGTAGTATGTCAGGATGGACATATGCCGGTGAAATTTAATATCCGCATGTCTAGTGGAGTATGTCAGGATGGACATATGCCGGTGGAATTTAATATCCGCATGTCTAGTGTAGTATGTCAGGATGGACATATGCCGGTGGAATTTAATATCCGCATGTCTAGTGTAGTATGTCAGGATGGACATATGCCGGTGAAATTTAATATCCGCATGTCTAGTGGAGTATGTCAGGATGGACATATGCCGGTGAAATTTAATATCCGCATGTCTAGTGGAGTATGTCAGGATGGACATATGCCGGTGGAATTTAATATCCGCATGTCTAGTGTAGTATGTCAGGATGGACATATGCCGGTGGAATTTAATATCCGCATGTCTAGTGTAGTATGTCAGGATGGACATATGCCAGTGGAATTTAATATCCGCATGTCTAGTGGAGTATGTCAGGATGGACATATGCCAGTGGAATTTAATATCCGCATGTCTAGTGTAGTATGTCAGGATGGACATATGCCGGTGAAATTTAATATCCGCATGTCTAGTGGAGTATGTCAGGATGGACATATGCCAGTGGAATTTAATATCCGCATGTCTAGTGGAGTATGTCATGATGGACATATGCCAGTGGAATTTAATATCCGCATGTCTAGTGTAGTATGTCAGGATGGACATATGCCGGTGGAATTTAATATCCGCATGTCTAGTGGAGTATGTCAGGATGGACATATGCCAGTGGAATTTAATATCCGCATGTCTAGTGTAGTATGTCAGGATGGACATATGCCAGTGGAATTTAATATCCGCATGTCTAGTGGAGTATGTCAGGATGGACATATGCCAGTGGAATTTAATATCTGCATGTCTAGTGTAGTATGTCAGGATGGACATATGCCAGTGGAATTTAATATCCGCATGTCTAGTGGAGTATGTCAGGATGGACATATGCCGGTGGAATTTAATATCCGCATGTCTAGTGGAGTATGTCAGGATGGACATATGCCGGTGGAATTTTATATCCGCATGTCTAGTGGAGTATGTCAGGATGGACATATGCCAGTGGAATTTAATATCCGCATGTCTAGTGGAGTATGTCAGGATGGACATATGCCAGTGGAATTTAATATCCGCATGTCTAGTGGAGTATGTCAGGATGGACATATGCCGGTGGAATTTAATATCCGCATGTCTAGTGGAGTATGTCAGGATGGACATATGCCGGTGGAATTTAATATCCGCATGTCTAGTGTAGTATGTCAGGATGGACATATGCCGGTGGAATTTAATATCCGCATGTCTAGTGTAGTATGTCATGATGGACATATGCCGGTGGAATTTAATATCCGCATGTCTAGTGTAGTATGTCAGGATGGACATATGCCGGTGGAATTTAATATCCGCATGTCTAGTGGAGTATGTCAGGATGGACATATGCCGGTGAAATTTAATATCTGCATGTCTAGTGTAGTATGTCTAGTGTAGTATGTCAGGATGGACATATGCCGGTGGAATTTAATATCCGCATGTCTAGTGTAGTATGTCAGGATGGACATATGCCGGTGGAATTTAATATCCGCATGTCTAGTGTAGTATGTCAGGATGGACATATGCCAGTGGAATTTAATATCCGCATGTCTAGTGTAGTATGTCAGGATGGACATATGCCGGTGGAATTTAATATCCGCATGTCTAGTGTAGTATGTCAGGATGGACATATGCCGGTGAAATTTAATATCCGCATGTCTAGTGTAGTATGTCAGGATGGACATATGCCAGTGGAATTTAATATCCGCATGTCTAGTGTAGTATGTCAGGATGGACATATGCTAGTGGAATTTAATATCCGCATGTCTAGTGGAGTATGTCAGGATGGACATATGCCAGTGGAATTTAATATCCGCATGTCTAGTGTAGTATGTCAGGATGGACATATGCCGGTGGAATTTAATATCCGCATGTCTAGTGGAGTATGTCAGGATGGACATATGCCGGTGGAATTTAATATCCGCATGTCTAGTGGAGTATGTCAGGATGGACATATGCCAGTGGAATTTAATATCCGCATGTCTAGTGGAGTATGTCAGGATGGACATATGCCGGTGGAATTTAATATCCGCATGTCTAGTGTAGTATGTCAGGATGGACATATGACGGTGGAATTTAATATCCGCATGTCTAGTGGAGTATGTCAGGATGGACATATGCCGGTGAAATTTAATATCCGCATGTCTAGTGTAGTATGTCAGGATGGACATATGCCGGTGAAATTTAATATCCGCATGTCAAGTGTAGTATGTCAGGATGGACATATGCCAGTGGAATTTAATATCCGCATGTCTAGTGTAGTATGTCAGGATGGACATATGCCAGTGGAATTTAATATCCGCATGTCTAGTGTAGTATGTCAGGATGGACATATGCCAGTGGAATTTAATATCCGCATGTCTAGTGTAGTATGTCAGGATGGACATATGCCAGTGGAATTTAATATCCGCATGTCTAGTGTAGTATGTCAGGATGGACATATGCCAGTGGAATTTAATATCCGCATGTCTAGTGTAGTATGTCAGGATGGACATATGCCGGTGGAATTTAATATCCGCATGTCTAGTGTAGTATGTCAGGATGGACATATGCCGGTGGAATTTAATATCCGCATGTCTAGTGTAGTATGTCTAGTGTAGTATGTCTAGTGTAGTATGTCTAGTGTAGTATGTCTAGTGTAGTATGTCTAGTGTAGTATGTCTAGTGTAGTATGTCTAGTGTAGCATGTCTAGTGTAGCATGTCTAGTGTAGCATGTCTAGTGTAGCATGTCTAGTGTAGCATGTCTAGTGTAGCATGTCTAGTGTAGCATGTCTAGTGTAGCATGTCTAGTGTAGCATGTCTAGTGTAGCATGTCTAGTGTAGCATGTCTAGTGTAGCATGTCTAGTGTAGCATGTCTAGTGTAGCATGTCTAGTGTAGCATGTCTAGTGTAGCATGTCTAGTGTAGCATGTCTAGTGTAGCATGTCTAGTGTAGCATGTCTAGTGTAGCATGTCTAGTGTAGCATGTCTAGTGTAGCATGTCTAGTGTAGCATGTCTAGTGTAGCATGTCTAGTGTAGCATGTCTAGTGTAGCATGTCTAGTGTAGCATGTCTAGTGTAGCATGTCTAGTGTAGCATGTCTAGTGTAGCATGTCTAGTGGAGCATGTCTAGTGGAGCATGTCTAGTGGAGCATGTCTAGTGGAGCATGTCTAGTGGAGCATGTCTAGTGGAGCATGTCTAGTGGAGTATGTCTAGTGGAGTATGTCTAGTGGAGTATGTCTAGTGTAGCATGTCTAGTGGAGTAGCCGCGATATTGTTTAGTGCTTCTTCTTCTTCGTCCAACCCTCCATATCGATCAATGGTTAAACCAGCTATTTGTATGTGATCCGAGCCTAAAAGCGATTGTACCTTGTGCCAGTTGTGTGCATACAAGTAGGCCAGCAAATCCGATTTCTGCGACGCTATTTATTTACTAGGGTAGCTTCCCTAGGCGCCTAGCTCAGTCACCTCTTACAACAATCCTTGTAGGTCGCAGTGTTACTATTCATTGCTCCCCTTGCGAGTCCCGGTAATACACGGGCGAAAGAGTGTTTAGGTTAGGACTTTTCTTTATACTCATGCAAGCCCGCGCTCTAATCAATTCGGTGAGACGCTTCACGTTCTTTCTATAACAGTTCTTCAAGGAGAACAGATCACTTGAATAATTTACAAAACAAATTGTCACAATAGTGCTACTGACAAGTTGAGTAAAAAAAAAAACCTGCATGTGGTACCGATATTTAGGGCGATGTAGGACAAGTGGGACGTGAACCTGAGAAATTTAATGTCCGCATAGCTAGCACAGTCGCCATGAAGCTGTTCAGTTTAGGATATTTCATATATGCCCACAACAGAAAACAAGAATCCTTGGCTTTACCGTGACTTGAACACAGGCATGGGAGCCGTCCTCTAATCCATTCGACCAACGTTTCTCAAAGTTGAGTAATTGAAGATCAAAACTGATGAAATAAAAAGGGTAAAAATTAATGAACAAATTAATTAAAATACCAGAAAGAATGTTTGAGTAGAAACATACAATAGATGGATATGAAAGAGAGAGAAACAGAAAGATAGAAAGAGAGAAAGATAGTAGGAGAGAGAGAGAAACGTTGCTAAGTGTTTAATTTAATTGCATATGTATATTTATTTGTCTCCAGGTGAACTTGATGATTCTAGTGAACTTGGTTAGGATAATAGTTGTCAAAATCTGTAACAAACAGACCACAGGACAGAGTAAAATTTGGTAAGATTTTATAACAAATTTGTCACTCCTGTTGTTCGTTTGCTTGATAAAGGCCTTGTTGGTCGAAACGTTGCTGTATTTTGTCATTGTTTTTGTAATTTGTAAAACTGCAGTACTTTGTGATTACGTGTTTTGCCAATCACATAGTTTTACTGCAGTCTCATCTATTTTGTGAATATTTTAAGATTTTCTAACATGAGGTAGATTGCAAGAAACAGACATTTATTCCTCTACTTTCTTCTATTGTCGACACACTGTTTCTTGGTTGTTGACCAGTGTCGTGGTTTTCTGTTTTTGTCTTGAGTTGTTCTGGTGGCTTGTGTGATTCTTATTTGTGCTCTTTGACAGGATTCTGCTATGCCATCTATATATCTTTTTCGTGGTCTTCCTCTCGCCTTCTTTCCTGATGTTCTGTTGTAGAAGGCTTTGTCTTCTTCTTCTTTGCGTTCGTTCTTTACGACCAATAGCAGGCTTTGTCTTCTTCTTCTTTGCGTTCGTTCTTTACGACCAATAGAAGGCTTTGTATATTGTGGAGTTTGGAATCATTCTTATTATTTGGCCAAAATCACTTCATTCTTTCTTTCTCAATATAATTCAAGGTTTTGTGCCAACTTTCTTTCTTATGCTGATGTTGGTGACTCTGTCTTTTCTGGTGTTGTTGGTAACATTTCGCAGGCAGCGCATTTCTCATGTAATTTTTTGTGACTGCGCTTTGCTGATTGCCCATGTTTGGCTCTGGTAACACAATCAGATATGAAAATGCTGTTGATTTCTTATAGAAATTTATTGATTTCCTAAATATACATTTTTTTATTATTAATATTCTCTTGCAAGTCTACACGTATTCGTTTATAAAACTAACTTTATTCACATCCATAATTACATTACGCCATTCGTCAGTTTAGATTTATCAATTTGTTACAAATACATGTCGTCATTTGAAAGTCTTTATTTAATCATAACACTATCTTTATTGTTTTGTAAAGTACATTTATTAATGGAAAGACCACATTTATTTATTTATAAAATTACATTAACATCATTAAATTTATATAAATATACGCATACTTATTTGTAATACTATATTTATTTATTCGAAAAGGTATATATTATTTATTCATTACTTCAATTTGCTTTATTGATCCGCATAAGATAAACTTGATAAACTGAAGAACCATTACAATGTTCTGGATTAAGACCTACTAAAAATGAATTTGATTCCAACTAGACTACGCTCTTTGTTATCAAATGTAAACTACTTTCTTTGTTTTCAAACAGTTTTACAGTCATTTCAACATTCTTCTCACTAATCTGATAATTGCTATTATTAAGAGTATTTCTACTTCTTCTACAACAACTGCTACCACTACTTTCTTTAAGAGAACCTTTATGGCTGCCACTATTAATAATACTGTTTAAACACTACAGCATGAACATTTAGTAAGGCAGTGGAAAAACATATATGGGCTTTTGAATATAATTGAACAAAATAAAAATAAATAGGAAAGTCATACTTGTAACTACTAAATCATAATTCCATACCTGAAGAATTACTTTTTGATCACTGGGAACCAGACTCAGTGGCACTAAACTTCTCAACCTCCATCCCTAAATTGTTAAGCAAAGATGCCGAGCCTAATTTAGTGAAGAAAGCAACTACAATGGAACATCTCCATTACATTTTTCCAGAAGACAGCTGGATAAGAATTTACACAGATGGATCGGCAATGGAGGCAACCGTGAATGGTGGAGCAGGAGTGTATATTAGGCACCCATATGCTACTACTGTGTCTCTAGCGGCCCCTACTGGAAGAATATGTTCCAATTACAAAGCAGAACGCTTAGCCCTTCTGATGGCAGCACAGCACATGAATAAGCTGCAAGCACCTGCAGGCAAGATGGTATTTCTCACAGACTCACTGTCAGCTATACAAGCCCTGGAGGCTAAATCCGCTGACAGCACAGTACAAAACCTAAAAAGAGAACTTGCTCAGCTTTCAGAAAAGGTAGAAATTCACTTGCAGTGGATTCCATCTCACTGTGGCGTTGAGAGTGCCGATGTTTTAGCTAAGGAGGGCAGTGCCAAAGAGCAATTTACCAACCCTTGTCTTTTCAAGAGGTTAAAACCCTCATACAGAGAAAATCTGCAGTAGACTGGAAGACAAACACTGGATATGATTATGGAAAAGACTCCCTCAGAGACCTAAGCAGAACAGACCAGGTCATTATATTTCGACTACGCACAGGACACTGCAGACTCAACAAACACTTATATAGACTAGAAATAAGTCAAACAGCTCTCTGCTAGTGTCAGCAGGCTGAACAGACACCAGAGCATGTCCTGCAAGACTGTCCTCTCCTGTGTGAGCTGAGAAGCAACATGTAGCCACACCCAGTCGACCTGAAAACTAAGCTTTGGGGAAACCTGACAGACCTGAAGGTGACTGCCCAGTTTGTGGTCCACAGTAAATTAAGCGCATGACCAGAGATCGCTGAAGAAGAACATAATTGTTACAGAGTCCTTCGTATATCATGGACAGAGAGGAGAACAAATAGATATATTGAGAAATAACTCAAAATCAATTAAAACTGGCTGGTTACAAATAAGAAAGAGGAAATCGAGGTATTTTGGACATATAAAAAGACATGAAGGGCTGGAGAAGACCATCATGGAAGGAGGTATACTGGCAAAGAGAAGACGAGGAAGACCACGGAGACGATGGATTCAGGATGTCACTGAGGGTTTGAAAATGACGGTGGCAAAGGCCTATGTGAGAGAGAAATTCCGGAGGACTGTTGGGGTTGCAAAGTTCTTCTCAGGACAAGCTATGTGATGATGAAACATTACATATGATAACACTGTTATTAAGTTTATCACTATTAGTAGCGTTGTAACTACTATTATTATTGTAACGTTTTATTTATATTAGTAAAATATTTACTATGTTGTAACAATGTGATTATCTTATATTCTACCAGTCGAACCATCAAGTCCACATTTATCTTGGTAATTCTGCTTGGTATCATTAATCTACTTTTCTTCACAAAGGATAGTGTTGATCATGAGACTGCCAAAATCTATAGATACATGAGTGCCGTCTTACCTACATTTCAGGTAGAATTTCAAGTTTGTTAGATCGATCTACGACCATTAACATTGATTTTAAAATACAGTTTCGTCTTCTTAATAACTTGGTATTTATCACTAATTTGTAATCATTCTGATTGATACATTTTCGAATATATATTATCATGACGATTGAATCGTATTTGTGAATTTTCTTTTCGAGATAGACAGTTGTTTCTCATGTTGAATTTTCTTTACGATACACTTTTTTCTTTCTCTTGTTGAATTTTCTTTTCGAGACACTGTTGTTTCTCATGTCGAATTTTCTTTTCGAGACACTGTTGTTTCTCATGTTGAATTTTTTTTGGAGACTCTTTTTTCTTTCTCATGTCGAATTTTCTGTTGGAGACACTTGTTTCTGATGGTTAATTTGGTCGAAAGTCTTTCAGCAATATATCAAATATACGTGAATGCATTTTGTGTATTTATATTATTTTTCTACTAACGCTATAATATATGGCATTAAAGATTATTAAAGAGTGTTTATCACACGATGCAGAAGGAACGCCGCACTAAGTCAAAAAGGTTGTAAAGTACAAAAGGCTCTTTGGCGTAGATCCAAGCCCAAATATACGACGTTAAACGGATCATTAAAAAGAACTTGTACACATGAAGGAAGGGAAGTGTGAGGACTGACTCTCAGCGAGACAGACTCAAAATATTTCCATAGGAGAAAAACGGAAGCCCTACATGTGTATGGTATTATACACAAGTAGGGGCCTGTAACAGGGGTTTAACGTTAGTCGTTCTTGTCAAAGAACAATTATATATCACAATATGAATGATACAATATAATCGTGAAGAACGAACGCGAAGAAGAACGAACGCGAAGAAGAAGAAGAAGAAGAAATAGGAAGTATATCTCTACATCTTTGTTAGAATAATGTTGAATAATTATCTGAAATGGTTACTAACGATGTTTGTTTTGCTGTTGCCAGGAATTTTGTGGCTGTTATCTACTGCGGATGAATACTGAGGTAAAATTTGCTAGTTAAAATCATTAATACATTGTATTAGTTTATCATTATAATTATATCTTTAACATTTACTGTACTTGTCACCATTTAGATATCTATGAAAATCTTTCTTCTTTTTTTCTTCTTGTTTCTTGTTTCGCTCTACATCAACCCCATGTTAAACCACTCTTTGTGAACTTTATGTGATTTGTACATTATAAATCGTTGAGCCGGTTAATCGTCTTCAGACCCATAGGCCAGACGTTAGTACGAGGCCAAACGAACATAACTCGTATGTTCGTTTTATAGAAGTTTTCTATTCGTGTTCTCTACATCATGTATCGTACTAATCATGTATCGTACTTATCATGTATCGTACTTATCATGTATCGTACTAATCATGTATCGTACTAGTGATTACTGAACATCAGCCCTAGTACTGTAGGCAACCTATAAGTAATGGGTCAGCCCAAGCAGTTTTAAAAGGGAAAACATGCTGATGTTTTTATATTACCTTGGACATTTACACGTTTCTTTCTACCTCTAAGTTACTCTGTTATAAATGTACAATTTCCAATTTCCAATTTCTTCAACTTCAATAAAGATTCATCCTCTATTTGCATGTCCTCATTAACAAACGGAATTGTTTGAGAAACCTATTTCAACGAAGTTATTATTATCCGAAGCCCACATATTGCTACAAAGACAGAATGTGAGAGCACATATGTCAGATGAGAGACATTTTTAAAGACCAGGTACACAAATTCAAAAGAAGGAACCTTCAGTCTGGAGTAATCTTTAGAAAATGTTCTCAGAGAAGAAGAAAAGGGCCACATTGATCACGAAGACAACTTTAATGATAATTGCGACTTTGATGATGATTGTACTTGTTGTAGTAATCTGCTAAAAATTGATAAAGAAGATGAATAGAATATACAAAGAAAGTTTCAAGAAAGTATCAATTATTACTACCAGGTCAGAAGAGCTATACGTAAACGTTGAGTCGTTTCCTGGACTCTCGCACCATAAACAGTTCTGTCAACAGGGTCGTAGTTCTCGGACTTCAGCAACCACATTTATTTCAAGTGAGGTACCTCTCTAATAATGTCCCTTACATTCACAATTGTTCTGTACATATAATAGTGTCTTTTAGTAATACTTGCTGTAGATATAGTGTATTATTTAGTAATAGTGAGTTATAGTAGTAGAGCAATAGGTAGCAGTAGTAGTAGTAGTAGTAGTATGGCGTAGTAGTAGATGCATAGTGTATAGTAGTAGGTAGAGTAGTCAGTAGTGTGTAGTAGTGGTAGTAGTAGTAGATGATTAACAATGTTAGTGATAGTAGTATTTGTAGCAGTAGTTTTAAGTAGAAGTGGCAGTAGTATGTAGTAGTAGCAATGAGAGAACAGAGCAGTAGTTGTAGTAGTAGTTGTAGTAACAATATTTGTACTAGTTGTAGTTGTAGTAGTAG
Source organism: Arion vulgaris (assembly GCA_020796225.1). NCBI lineage: Eukaryota > Metazoa > Mollusca > Gastropoda > Stylommatophora > Arionidae > Arion > Arion vulgaris. Next base: position 12,589,980 of record CM036753.1, read on the forward strand.
TAGCAGTAATAATTATTGTTATAATATTCCTCATCATCAAGGTGCGTATCCTTTATTGAAGATTGCTCTCTTTGCGGCGCATCTGAAATTCAATCTGTCTCTAGCCAGTTCACCCACTTCGTCGATGGTCATGAACATGGTTTCTTTAATATTTTATTACCATCTTCATTTGGTCTGCCTCTGCGTCCTAGGACCCTGCCATCTAATATTGTTCTTTCCAGGGCATCGTGACGCTTAATGTGACCAAAGTATCTAATTTTTCTGTATAGTATGTTGTTTATCAACCATGGAAGCAATTTCTCCATACCCCTCTATCCTTTAGAACTAGTTCAGTCATTTCTTTGAAAATGAGACCAATATTTCTGGTCCCACTCGGTAAAACTCGTTTGAAGATTTTCATAGGGAGACCTTTCTTTTTGGAACTCTCTGTCAACTTCAATGTCTTCTTTGTGATTTTTGAATCATTTCTTCCTAGAATATGCTCAATATATCTGCAACTTCTCTTTCTTATAACAGTTATTACTAGTGATTGATTAGATATTTCTCTGATTTCTTGACATCTCATTAATTCGTCCCATTTATGTCCATTATTTAGCAGTTATAATTAATAGTAGCATTAGTAGTAGTAGTTAGTAGTAGTTAGTAGTAATAGAAATAGTAGTGGTAGTAGTAGTAATAATATACATAGTAATAGTAGTAGTAGTATTAGGAATAAATCTGACTAAGATATATACAAGGATGGTTTCACTATATTTTTCTAGCATGGATGCAACAATTTATGTTGATTGTTTTCTTCGTTTGTTACAGGACCACGTCAATGCAACAACTCTGAACCTGTCGTAATGGAGATGAAGCCCCTTAACGACATAAATGCTGTTGGAGACACGGCTCTGACATGAGCACAGTTGTACTAATATAGGACACCCAAGGAACATACAAACAAATATATCTTAGCTGAGACAAAACATTGATAAGCAGTCATTCTGATTTATTGACAGATAATATATATATATATATATAATAATAATAATAATAATATAGAAGCAATAACAAGTTAGAACATAAGAGATAGACATAAAGAAAGAGAAAAGTACATCAGTTAGACATGATTCATTATGTTTTTGTTTTAGTGAGATGTATAGAGATACAAAAAAAACAATTTTTCCTACCAAGAAGTATATTGTGGAATACAGTGTTAGGTCTGTATTTTTCAATGAAAAATTGGCACACGATGGGTGATGTGGTCAACATCACGCCGGCTGTCTTTACTTCCCAATGCTTTTCTTTTACCCAATTTTTTTTTTCCGATCCAGAAGCACTTGAGCATTCAGCTCTTCGGCTCGGTGCCATGGACATCGTAACCCTTCGGTTCGGTGCCACGAACGCCGTGAGTCTGGGGAACCTGTGGCTTTTCTGCCAGCCCGCGAAATTGAACCCGCACTCAAAGAGGGCTAGTCACCCGCAGTCCAACACGCTACGAATACGCTGGGCAGGCAGGCCTTCTACCCAAATAAGGCTGGGTCGACCTAAGAGCCGCTGCGATTGTTAAAAATCTCTCTTGTGGGGTGCATGATGTTTCATAACGACAAGAGAAGTTGGCTTTAAATGTATTCAGACTGTGAAAGCAAATTATCAAATATATCCAAAGTTGATAAACTAAAATGAGAACTATCTTTTTAAAAATCACAGTTTGTGAGGCCCCATGTAGAACAAACAATGCAACGTTTCAAATGTGTTCCCGCAACTCTCAAGATTATGATAATCTTACACATCGAACATCAACTACTTGTCCTTCTGCTCGATCACACGTTAGTCAGTGGGAGATTACGGAAATGATAATATCACGGTTAAAATTTGAACAACCAAAACGTGTTCAGAATCAAGGCATGTGTATAGCCCTGATATATAATAGACATATTGACATTGTGAGGATGACATTAATGTGTGGCATCGTGTCACTCTGTTTCCGTCAAGCTAAAGAATAACGAGGGTTACTGCGGGTCAGATACATCCACTGATGCACAAGGGCACTAATGATATTTAATTAAGGACATGAGAATTAAGTGTGACATGTCTAAAGTTAAACTGACCACAGTTGCTAACCTAGATTTGAGCATGATCAACTTCCAAAATGTTATCATTACTCTTGATAGAGATTGGTGCAATATGAACTGAACTCACAGTTAAGCAGCTAAAAGCAGATGGTGCACATGGATGGATCTGTGCATCGTGGATGGAAGTGCTAATTCTGGGGATGGATTCCTAACTAAATGTAACCGATAGGGACTTTACAGTTCGGAATGGAGGATACAGGACATTTACTTCCAGTATGACGATGATTGTTGGCAATACAGCATCAAGATCAAGTTTATTCCAATATTGTTTATCATTTCCTTGATGCTATTTTATCATTTGTCTGTTGGCCTTTCTCCTCCTCTCATGTCAAATATATATTACTCTTGTGGCAATCAAGTAGTAAGGTGCTAGACATTTGACTGCTGCTTCTCAACATAATTTTGAACATGTAATTCTAACACATTATTTGAAGTCCATACATCTGATTCTGTTTCTTATGGTAGCTTTTTCTAATGTCATGAACCAACCCAAACCTCACACACTGTGATTTTTCTCACTGCCTTGCTGCTCACTGCCAGCTTGAAATGATGAAGTGCTTGCATAGTTCTTATTTACAATAAACCATTGTATTGCGTAGCAGACCTAGAGATGGAATTTCTTGGACAACTAAAGTATGCTGGACTATCCTGGAAAGAAATAAGGAAAACGGCAAGAGACCGGGAAAAGCGTAAGCCCTATGCTCTATGAGGGGCGAAGATGATTAATTAGTTGAATGATAGTGCTATTTTACTTGTTGCTTCCCCTTACATAAACAAACAAGCATGATTCATACACAAATGTTGCTTCAACTATATTTGTTTGATGTGTAAAACAAATTTACGTACGTCACAGTAATAAAGTAGATTAGCGGTTCTTAAACTGTGCATTACCTGGGATCCCCTTTACATACATTTTGCTGCCGCCGACCTCCAAACGTTTCTTTAAATGAAAATCTTCTAGCGATGGAGTTATTTTTACACCTCATCAACAGTCAAGCTGGCTCCAAGTTTTCAGACTACGGGAAACTTCAAATTAACTTTCATTTTGTCCTGTTCGACATTTAGACTCCGATCTGGTCCGGGTCTTTTGATTTTGCAGAGAAGCTAGTTTACCACTGTTTTTTTTTACATGTTTTTAAAATTAGTTTTCTGTTTGAAATGTCAAAGATCATAATATTTCTTCAAGCATTTGAGGATCCCATGTGAGTATCTCCCGATCCCCTGGGGATCCACTGACCCAAGTTTGCGAAACGTTGAAGTAGATATATTATTTATAATATTCATGAAATAACCAAATACAAGGTGTCAGAAGCAATCATCTCCATATAATCTGAGATAGAAGGTTGCTGTAAAACTGAGTAACCTTGTGATCAATTCATAGCAAATAAATTATAGTTTTAAAAAAGCAAGGAAAATATCATGTAAACATGATTTAAAAGAAAGTTCAACATGTTCACAATCTATGAGCAGCTATAATGTTTACACGTTCCTCGTTGAGACAAGTAAGATTTGATTAAATTAAACGTTATATTAATTTTGCAGAACAGTTAATTTTGCATTACTTCTATAGGATTGCGATTCTTGGCCTGCGTAAAGTTAATGTTTTGCTGAAATAGTGAATGACGCATTTGTATTTAATAATTTAGAGGTAATTATTATTTCTGTGGTATGAATGAAACACACACAATGAGAAAGAAATAGAGAGAGAGAGGTGCAATGGGTGGAAGTGAGAGGTAGAGAGATAGAGAGAGAGAGAGAGAGAGAAGAAAGAGAACGAAACGACAGAGAGAAAGATATCTATCTAAGGAAGTTGAAGAAGAAATGAGAAATAGAAAGATTAGAACAAGTTGTGAAAGAGCTGTTCTTCATTTTATTCGTGTTATTGTCTTACAAATTCCTGATATATGTAGACGATTCATCGTTACTCTTAACATTTTGATGATCACAATCTCCCCTCCACCACAATCCCAAACCCCAACCCATCCTTTGTATCTTTATTTAGCTTTCACTAACTTATCCCACCTTGACATATATTCAATTATTTCAGTACTTTGTTATTATATGATCATGTTAATCCCTTGTACATAGAAATGCTAAAGCGCATACCACATACAATATAGATAATTCAACATGGTTGCCAATTTGATATATTTCATCTATGGCTGGCTATCATATAATCTTTATCATCTCAAACTCTACAAGTTTTAAAATAGATAGATAAACAAGAAGACGTCAACAAGAGAAAAAAGAAAAAAGAACATTAGAGAACGACAGTAAATGAAGAGCAACACAATAACGAAAATTATATAATTACCACAAGAGAACGATAACAAGAGAACGATAACAAGAGAACGATAACAAGAGAACGATAACAAGAGAACGATAACAAGAGAACGATAACAAGAGAACGATAACAAGAGAACGATAACAAGAGAACGATAACAAGAGAACGATAACAAGAGAACGATAACAAGAGAACGATAACAAGAGAACGATAACAAGAGAACGATAACAAGAGAACGATAACAAGAGAACGATAACAAGAGAACGATAACAAGAGAACGATAACAAGAGAACGATAACAAGAGAACGATAACAAGAGAACGATAACAAGAGAACGATAACAAGAGAACGATAAAAGAGAAGATAACAAAGAGAACAGATAACAAGAGAACGATAACAAGAGAACGATAACAAGAGAACGATAACAAGAGAACGATAAAAGAAGAAACAAACAACAAGAGAACGATAACAAGAGAACGATAACAAGAAACGATAACAAGAGAACATAATCATAAAGAACGAAACAATAGAACACAAGTGATCGAACACTACAAATTTCATAAAAGAACGAACTGAACAAGTGATCGAACACTACAAAGTATCATAAAAGAACAGACAACAAGTGAACGAACACTACAAAGTTATCATAAAGAAGAACATGAACAAGTGACGAACACTACAAAGTTATCATAAAAGAACGATGACATGAACGAGTGAAAGACAAGTGAACGAACACTACAAAGTTATCATAAAAGAACGATAACAAGTGGACGACAACAGGTGAACGAACACTACAAAGTTATCATAAAAGAACGATAACAAGTGGACGACAACAGGTGAATGAACACTACAAAGTTATCATAAAAGAATGAATGACCAATATAAACGAAAAAAAACAAGTCAAAATTAAAAAAAACACATATAAAGTTATCATAAAATAAAAGAACAAGTGAACGAACACTAAAAGTTATCATAAAAGAACGATACCAATAGAACGACAAGTGAACGAACACTATAAAGTTATCATAAAAGAACGATACCAATAGAACGACAACAAGTGAACGAACATTATAACGTTATCATAAAAGAACGACAACAAGTGAACGAACATTATAACGTTATCATAAAAGAACGATACCAAGAAGACGAATATTATGAAGCTACTACAAGAAAACGATAAGAGAATATTAGAAAATTACTACAAATGAACAGCCGCATCAGCTATAACACATACTGCCACCTCAAGGATTATATACCATCTTAAATCATTGCTACATTTATTCATAATCTTTTATTCAGGAAATAAATTCTATTTTGTCATTTCCCTTCTCATATCTCAATTTTTATTCTTATTTATGCCATCTCCTTGTAATCTTGTCTTATGGAAGAGACATTTATACATTTAATGATATATAATGTTTATGAATATCTTGTATTTAACATCCGTTTGCACGTTTTTATTGCAATAAATTGTCATATATTCTCGTCTATAAAGACCTGTTTACTGCATTGCATAATAATAAAGAATATATATATATATACATGTTTAAAACTTGATAACTTATGTTATAAATGAAATGAATGTATTGTAGCTTTATTCACACAAACACATTTCTAACTTACTTGACTTAGTTCTTCTTTACCCGGTTGAACATAAATCTGAAATTGTTGTTCTGAACTGATTTGTGTGGTATCATCTTCTACACTTCTTGTCCAATGTTGTATTCAGCCACTGCAATTCTCTTTGCATTTGTTTATCAATTCATTGCTTATATTGTTTTGTTTTTTATATTTCCGAAGATACATCAAACTTATCGACATTTTTTCCCTGTAACACTGTGTTCTAATTTTAGAGACTAAGCTTGGTAATTCTGTAAGACAGCAAGATTAAGGCCACTTACCTGAGGCTGACGCCACCAATCTACTTCTTCACATTTCAGCTCCCAACGGAGCACAGGTCTTCTTCCAGCTCTTCATCTCTCTTGCCATCCCTTTCAATTCTTTCCACGTTTTACCTATCCTTTTAATATCAGCCTCCAGCTCTTTTCTCCGTGTCTGTCTTGGCGTTCCACTACTCCTTTTACCCTGCAGGTTCCAAAACAGTGCCTGTATTGCAATGCTTCCGGTCGGTCTTCTCATTGTATGTCCTATCCATCGCCAGTGTTCGTTCCTTAGTTCTTTCTCTGAGTTCCTCGTTCGTAATCATCTTATCATACCATCTCAGTCCCTCTATTCTACGTAAACATCAATTTATGAAAGTCTGTAGTTTTCAGAAACACGTCAATACAAAGTACTATAGTTTTATAAAATAGAACGTTTCGATACACTGATTTTATCAGAAAACGAATCAAATAGAGTACAATTGAATAAACATATGGATTTGACATCAAACGTATCCAAACGTTTGATACGATAGATACGTTTGATTTGGTCGTCCATTTGTGTTTCATTTTAATTTGTCACTCCTGTTTGTTCGTTTGTTGATAAAGGCCTGTTGTCGAAACGTTGCTGTTATCGTCACTGTTTCTGTTTTGTAAAATTATAGTATTTGTTTGTACGTGTTTCACTATTTACCAGTTTTACGCAGTCTTCCTATTTAGTTTTCTGGTGGTTTTTATGTTGTCTTCCATGTTTCGAGCTAAAATAGCACTGACTTCTCATTCGATTGAACGATTTTCAGCTTTGTTTTTGTTTTGTCTCTTTGACTTCCATGTAATTTGAAGCACATATGAGCAGACCGTAGACGACCTACCCTCCTGGTTTGTTGAGCGTCATCTGCCCAGGTAACGGGTCTTTACTTGGACTACTTGGTTTGCCTACCGTCCAGTTTTGTGTACGGTTTACTCCGCTATTCTTTGATTGTCCCCACCCAAACTACAAGGCAGTAGTAGTTCTCTGCGAGCGGAAACGCACACTGGATTCAAGCCTCTGCTGGGCAATCCAGTTTTTCTACACATTTGGGTGGTTCGCTCCCCCCGGATAGCAGATTTAAGTTGCTTCTGAACTATTCTAGAAATGTAACCGACAGCAACTTCATGAAACTTGTTCTTAGAGCAGACGATCAGCATTTCAGAGTTGTATAGTCTAGTGACTTGTGATTGGCCATCATTTATAAGTCAATGTAATGCTGTGTACCTAAGAGCTTTCACTGCTAGTGTCTTCAGTTTGTCCAAGTAACATGGACATGATATTATGTCTGGTTGTTAGTCTTTTCAGAATGCTTGATATTATTAATATCTGTCAGTGTTGAAAATTATTCCTACCATAGACAAGAAAATTAACCTCGAAAACTCGTATTTAATTGCGAGACGCACATGGTCTGTGCTAGAAAATAATCTGAAAAGAACATTTTGTATCGTAAATCGTCTTCAAAAAAATAAGAGATATAATTATGAGTATTTGTTGCTTTTTGTTGTGACTTGAAAATTCAGTGGTCTAGAAAGAGGAAAATATAATAATAACCTACAGCCCAAACGACTGAGCTGGTGATACTTATTTAGCACTCTTTCTTAGAGTTAAGGGATGAGTACCCTTATTGCCGTGCAAGGCGTGATAAACTGCTTCAGAAAAGGACAAAAGCCATTACTGCCATGTAATCATTGTGGAGAATGTTACGGGCCAGTAGAGAAAAACATGAATAAATGTCGAACTGAATAATCGAATGTGTTTACAAGATTAGCAGAAGAACGTACTTAGGTTCATTCAATCAAATAACAATATAGAAACGAGCAATTTGTTTAGTGTTTATTTTAGAGAGAAAGCAGAATATGAATAAGAAGAATATTGAACTTATAAATAATGGTAAATAATAAATAAATAATTTTAAGCAATAAATAAATACTATTCAAGTGATAAATAAAGAATATTATGGTAACATATAAAATACATTAAAGTTATAGATACATAATACTAAAATTGCAAATATTGATGGAATAGGAAACTAATAATGTGATAAACAATTTATATTAAATTAGGAAATAATTAATATTATATAAATATATGATCTTTTCATCTTTATAGACGGTCATTTTGGCAAGTGTTTTATTGTGACAATTTCTGAGTTTTCGCTTTTTCTCTTTTGTCTTTCAGCTCATACATAAGTCTCTTCGCAAATACTCTGCTACCTTGCGCAATATCGCTTTATACACAACTCTGTTATCAGCTGCTAGTTTTTGTCATGTGCTGGGACCTATAGAAAAGTTTTTCATTGAGGCCTGTTGCCTAGCCTGGACAGCTGATATAGAGAATGTGTCGTGGCCATTTTGCAGAAACCCCCTCTCTACCCTACTGTATCATCCAAAGGAAAGACAAAGTCTATACGTTTGGAATCAAGCAGGATTGCAGGAGATGCCAGAAGATGGTAAGGAATACACACTTTACCATCAACTGCCTTAGGGTCCCTCCTTCCGGATTTCTGGTCAAGGCTTACTCCTCTAGCCCTCTGCATTACAGTGCTGACCTACAAGGCAGTGGGAATTTTCGTTCAGGGTTTACTCCCCTAGCCTTTAGCTCGCCCTCGCCCCTCTCCACAAATAAAGTGAGTGTAGCCTTTACAAATGTTACATACTGTGTTTAATATTAATGTAACAGATAATCAATATTGCAGTATAAACGTATTTGGGAAACAGATCAATAATATTGAAGTAATTAACAATTGAAACAGATCAATAATATTGAAGTAATTAACAAATTGTGAAACAGATCAATAATATTGAAGTAATTAACAAATACTGTTGTGGTAATTAAATAATCTCAAATTAATTAGACAACAAATATTAAAGTAGGAAAAAACATTCATTTACGCAATTAGTAAATAATATTAACAAAATAACTGAGGTCAAAATCCTTATAAAGAGAAAATCTACAGTAGCCTGGAAGTCAAACGCTGGATCTGATTTTGGATAATACTTTCACAAAGACCTCAGCAGAATAAATCAGGTTAATATATTTCGACAACGTAAGGAACACTGCAGACACTACACCAACTAGGATTGAGTCAAACCAGACCGCTGTTAGTGCCAACAGGCAGAACAAAACAATCTGAGCATGTCCTGCAAGAATGTTCATGCCTTGGTGAACTGAGAAGTAGAAGATGGCCGGCCACACCTAAATGACCTGAAGTATAAAGCTGGTTGACCAGAGAAAATCGCAGAAGAAGAACAAATAAACAAATAGTATTAAACCAATTAATAATATTAAAGTAATAAATAGCAATATTAAAGTAGTGAATAAACAATATTAAAATAATAATCAAACAATATTAAAATAATAATCAAACAATATAAAAATAATAATCAAACAATATTAAAATAATAATCAAACAATATTAAAATAATAATCAAACAATATTAAAATAATAATAAAACGATATTAAAATAATAATCAAACAATATTAAAATAATAATCAAACGATATTAAAATAATAATCAAACAATATTAAAATAATAATCAAACAATATTAAAATAATAATCAAACAATATTAAAATAATAATCAAACAATATTAAAATAATAATCAAACAATATAAAAAGAATAATCAAACAATATGAAAGTTATAGAATAGTAATATCGCCAGTGTGGTGGCGGTGTCCGCAAGGGGAGAAAATAATAGTATCACTGCGACCTAAAGGCATCTCGTAAGAGGCGACTAATGTAGGACTTAAGGAAGCTACTCTAGTAAATGAAAAGCATCGCAGATATTGGATGTGCTATCCTACTTGTAGGTGCATAACTGGCACAACGAACAATCGCTCTTAAGCTCAAATCACATACAAATCACACAGAGTGGTTAACAAGTGATCGATATAGAGCGTTGAATGTAGAAGAAGAAAGAATGGTGAAATGAAAGTAATACATAAACAATATTTGACCAATGCTACCCGGGTTATTATCCAGTGTCGTGGTTTTCTATTTTTGTCTTGCGCTGTTCTAGTAGCTTGTTATTTTTGCTCTTTGACAGGATTCTGCGATGCTATCTAACCATCTTTTTCGTGGTCTTCTTCTCGACTTCTTTCAATATGTTCTGTTGTAGAAGACTGTATACTGTGGAGTTTGGATGCATTCTTATTAAGTTGCCAAACAACTTCATACTTTTTCCCAATGTAATTCAAGCAAGTTTCTTTACACTAAACCTAAGTATAACTAAGAAAGTATAACTAAGTATAACAAAAAAGGAAAATTACCACATGTGAAATGAGATGCTTGAGGAAAGCAGTAAATAAAACAAGAAGAGACCATATAAGAAATGAGGAAATTAGAAGAACAGTCGGAACAACACCTGCTATTAGATTTATTGAAAACAGAGACTCAAATAGTTTGGCCACTTGGTCAGAATGAACCTGAATACACCAGTTGCAAGAGCGTACAACCTGAAAATGGAATCATCAAGAAGAAAGGGCAGACCAAGAAAAGATGGGTTGATGGAGTTACAGACATCTTAAAACTCCACAATACCACAACATATCAAGCGACCGAGCGTGCATTATCTCGGAAACCGATCATCAGTTAAACCTGCTACGCCTAGCGGCAAAAAGCAGAGAAGGACAAAAGAAAAATAAGAAAGATAACTAAGAAACAATTTTGTGGTTGTTACGTGTTATTGAATTACAATGAAATTATGTGTGTGCTATCGTTTATTCATATTACTTACGTGTAGTATGAATGTTAGTTTCCCGGAATTCCCTTGTGAGTTGTAGTAACTAGAAAGGAATGAATGTTCTCGCCTACTCTGTTCAGAAATCAGATTAATCTTGTCTGCAATTATCCCAGGAATGTTAATCCGAACAAATGACATCCCTTGCCAAGAATACAATAACATATCTATCAGATAAAAGAAAGACAACCTTATCAACTACACTCTATCTAGTCTGTGAGATAATAATGTCTGTGATAGCAAAAGTTAATATTATCTAATTGACCACTCAGTCTTCTTAGTGTCCATGTGTCCACTTATCACTTGTTAACGAAACAAATAATCCGTACCGTGGTAGCGTGTGTTTAAGTTATGTTTAAGGGTTTTAAGGCCGAAGGATTGACTTCATTGCAACGGGTTTTACCCCAGTCAGGTAATCCGAAGAAATAGTAATCCACCTGCCGAGAGTATTGCACAAAGCACGAACTCCGTAGCTCCAGCAACAATCCTAAGGGTCTCTGGAAAACGCATTCGTGAACAGAACAGCGCAGTCCGGATTCGAACCCACGACCTTCGACTCACAAGGCAAAGGCGTAACCACTTAGCTATAGATACAGTGTTTAAGATGTATTTGTATGTATTTAAGTTATGTATTTAAATTATGTATTTAAGGTATGTATTTAAGTTATGTATTTAAGGTATGTATTTAACATAAATACGCTAACTACATTATATGTTTTTGGTTACATCTTCGTCAGAATAGTCCTTCTTCACACTAAAAGTCTGTTTGCTTACAACGATGGTGCAATTTGACATATTCCTACTTGTCCTCCTCTTGTAGTTCGTCTCGCAATTATATTTCTACATTCTCATGCTATCTATCTAAGCTGAACTTTCCCTTTTCCAAAATGGCCATCAAAAATATGTTACATCTCCTAACTTGACCAAAGTATGACAGTATTAAAAAACAACTGTTATTCCTTTAATTCACTTGTCACCAGTAACTGCTACAGATTAAAGATGGTGTGATATTAATCTGGCGGTAACTTGCGTGATTACACACTTCGGAAGCTAATCTTCTTATCTCTCAACATTGATAGTATAATAATAATAATAATTCTCGTATAGCTATACGTTACATAGGGCCTGCAAGCAATTTCTCCATACCGCTCTATCCTGGGCAACTCGCTCAATCTCATGGAACTGCGACAGATTTTCTTATCTCTCTCAGCAAAGTTTGTTTCAGTGTCTCCTTATCTCGTCCTCTCTTTCTTGAACCCTTTGTATCCCACTTCAATCCCTGCTTTGATATTCTCTGATCATTTCTTCTCAAGTTGTGTCCAACATATCTCCATTTTCTCCTTCTTATAGCAGTCATTGATGATATGATGAACGATTCATATTCTGAAAATGGAGCCACTGTTGTCATTAATCTGTATATATATATATATATATATATATATATATATATATATATATATATATATAAATTATCTGTATATATATATATATATATATATATATATATATATATATATATATATATATATATACACACAGATATATATATATGCAATGTTACTGTAGATACTACTAAAATGAACACTTATATCTAGCACTGTATAAGAAACCCCAAAAACTGAGCGTTCTTAATATGAATTGATTGTAATGTGATCACTTGAGAACAAGGAAATGTACTTCTCACACGTTCTTAAAACAAATTGACTTATATAACATCATGGAGAATAACATAAGACAACTGCAACTGAACAGAAATTGAAAACTGCATGAAAGTGCAAATAGAAGCCTTACTTCAAGACTCAATAGCGAACTCATCATAAATATGACAGGAAACGGACACGTTTTCTAACTTGATCAATAGTATTGTGTACATAATATTTTAGCAAAACAACAATATAAATATCAATTGTGAAAATATTGTGAATTGTCCGTCCTCTTTAGCAGATGATGTACTGATGTCAAAGAACGAGAGAGAAATTATCTGTTACTTAGATGTTGTCTTTAAATCAGAGAGGGAAAGAGAACTGTCTCTTGTCTTTAGAAGATTAAATTTGATGTCAGGGAAATTATACTTGTTTTGTAGAGCTCAACAGATGACGTTTAGATGTCAGGGAGCAATGAAAAACTGTGCCGTCTTCAGCAGATGGCGTATTGATGTGAGGGATCTACTAGCCGCGTCTTCAGCAGATGACGTATTGATGTGAGGGATCTACTGCCGTCTTCAGCAGATGACGTATTGATGTGAGGATCTACGCCGTCTTCAGCAGATGACGTATTGATGTGAGGGATCTACTGCCTTCTTCAGCAGATGACGTATTGATGTGAGGGATCTACTGCCTTCTTCAGCAGATGACGTATTGATGTGAGGGATCTGCTGCCGTCTTCAGCAGATGGCGTATTGATGTGAGGGATCTACTGCCTTCTTCAGCAGATGGCGTATTGATGTGAGGGATCTACTGCCGTCTTCAGCAGATGACGTATTGATGTGAGTGGTCTAGAGTCTACTTTCTGTCGTATTTCTTCTCCCTGTTCTTCTTCCTCCAACGTTTTCAGACGTCGACGTATACATTTTTAAAGTAGTTAGTATCCTACTGGAGACTGCGTACATCTCTATATAGGTTGTCGTGCACTGATACAGGGATTGGCCATGTGTGATTGCTATATTCATTGTATGTTGAACCCTCTTGCTGAATTTGTGACTCTGCTAACTTGACGGTGCCAAATGTGCATTTGTCAGTAGGGTACATCTTGTACTTGTTAAATAGATGGTACCTCAACCTATTGTGACCCAGTTCGTAGTCGGAAGATGAAACATGCTCTCTATGTTGAGATGGTAATAGACATAATTGTGTTATTGACCACGGGATTTCAAACCAACCAACCAACCAACCAACCACCAACCGACCGACCAACCAACCAACCAAAAACCAACCAACCAAGTAACCAACCAACCGACAGACCTACAAACCAACCGACAGACCGACCGACCGATCGACGAACTAACCAACCAACCAATCAAACAACCAAACAACCAACTAATAATAATAATAATCATAAAAATAAGAATTCCTCTTGTACAATTATACGTTACATTGGAGCTACAATCTTTTTTCTCCATACCGCTTTATCCTGGGCAACTCGCTCAATCTCCTCTATGGAACTGAGACCGATATGTCTTGCCTCTCTCAGCAAAGTTCGTTTCAGGGTCTCGTTAGATCTTTCTCTCTTTCTTGAACCCTCTGCATCCCACTTCAATGTCTGCTTTGATATTCGTTGATCATTTCTCCTCAAGATGAGTCCAACATATCTCCATCTTCTCTTTCTTATAACAGTTGTCACTAGTGGTTGACCAGACATGTCTCTGATTTCATCACTTCTCCTGAGTTCATTCCATTTTATGTTCATTGTTTTTCGCAGACATCTATTTTCAAATGCATTCAACTTGCTTTCTATATCTTTAGTCATTTTCCAACTCTCGCTGGCATATGTTAGGATTGATACAATATTTGAATTGAAAATTTGTAATTTAGTTTTAATACTATATAACTTGCAGTTCCATATTTTATTTAGACTTTTAAAAGCTGATGTTGCTTTTACAATTCGTATCATAATTTCCTTTTTAACATTTCCTGTTCAATCAAAATTGCTACCTAAATAGGTGAACCTCCTCTGCTACTCATTATTAATTAGAATAAGAAGCAAACAAAAATAAAATGGATTAACACCACCGAAAAAAGTAGACATGACTGAGAATAAATGACATTCATAAAAAATAAGTTATAGACATGCTTGCCAGGAAATGAAGTGACATGATGCCTCCTTATCCCAATCCTAAATGACACATGTGTTGAAAGATAAAAAAAACACAAGGTATACGGATGTAATATAATTAAAAAAACGCTCTGAATCATTTCCTATATACGTTTTCCTTGTCAATAACAGTTTGAATATATTTTATATCGCAGTAGCGTATGTGTGTATATATCACTCTTTAAATGTCTTTATTTCCTATATCGAGAGCCGCGGTAGCGTAGTTGTTAGTGAATTCGCTTCTCAAGGCTGGTGGTCTGGATTCAATTCCCGCAGTGCGCGTGGAATTGTTCCCGACCTCGACGGCTCTCAGGTCGACCCAGCCTCAACTGGGTACCAGACATGCTCTGGGAAAGTAAAGGAGTCCGGCGTGATGCTGACCACATCACCTATCGTGTGCCGACGGTCAATGAAAAATACAGGTCTAACACTGTATTGACCTATATATATACCAATAGGTATAGTAGCGTATGTGTGATATATCACTTTAAATGTCTTTATTTCCTATATCGAGAGCCGCGGTAGCGTAGTTGTTAGTGAATTCGCTTCTCAAGGCTGGTGGTCGATTCACCCCGCAGTGCGCGTGGAATTGTTCCGACCTCGACGGCTCTCAGGTCGACCCAGCCTCAACTGGGTACCAGACATGCTCTGGGAAAGTAAAGGAGTCCGGCGTGATGCTGACCACATCACCTATCGTGTGCCGACGGTCAATGAAAAATACAGGTCTAACACTGTATTGACCATATATATACCAATAGGTATGAAAGGGTTCCTTTTATTTTCTATATCATAATTACGTTCACATTTTGTGTGTGTCTATATGTTAATAGCGTTACATTTCTTATGTGTGCTTCTATTCGACAGTAATGTCAAACCTCCTGTAAGTAAGTGTCTCTATTCTACAGTAATGTCATACCTCCTGTAAGTAAGTGTCTCTATTCTACAGTAATGTCATACCTCCTGTAAGTAAGTGTCTCTATTCGACAGTAATGTCATACCTCCTGTAAGTAAGTGCCTCTATTCGACAGTAATGTCATACCTCCTGTAAGTAAGTTTCTCTATTCGACAGTAATGTCATACCTCCTGTAAGTAAGTGCCTCTATTCGACAGTAATGTCATACCTCCTGTAAGTAAGTGTCTCTATTCGACAGTAATGTCATACCTCCTGTAAGTAAGTGTCTCTATTCGACAGTAATGTCATACCTCCTGTAAGTAAGTGTCTCTATTCGACAGTAATGTCATACCTCCTGTAAGTAAGTGCTTCTATTCGACAGTAATGCCATACCTCCTGTAAGTAAGTGTCTCTATTCAACAGTAATGTCATACCTCCTGTAAGTAAGTGTCTCTATTCGACAGTAATGTCATACCTCCTGTAAGTAAGTGTCTCTATTCGACAGTAATGTCATACCTCCTGTAAGTAAGTGTCTCTATTCGACAGTAACGTCATACCTCCTGTAAGTAAGTGTCTCTATTCGACAGTAATGTCATACCTCCTGTAAGTAAGTGTCTCTATTCGACAGTAATGTCATACCTCCTGTAAGTAAGTGTCGATATTCGACAGTAATGTCATACCTCCTGTAAGTAAGTGCCTCTACTCGACAGTAATGTCATACCTCCTGTAAGTAAGTGTTCTATTCGACAGTAATGCCATACCTCCTGTAAGTAAGTGTCTCTATTCAACAGTAATGTCATACCTCCTGTAAGTAAGTGTCTCTATTCGACAGTAATGTCATACCTCCTGTAAGTAAGTGCTTCTATTCGACAGTAATGTCATACCTCCTGTAAGTAAGTGTCTCTATTCGACAGTAATGTCATACCTCCTGTAAGTAAGTGTCTCATTCGACAGAATGTCATACTCCTGTAAGTAAGTGTCTCTATTCGACAGTAACGTCATACCTCCTGTAAGTAAGTGTCTCTATTCGACAGTAATGTCATACCTCCTGTAAGTAAGTGTCTCTATTCGACAGTAATGTCATACCTCCTGTAAGTAAGTGTCGATATTCGACAGTAATGTCATACCTCCTGTTAGTAAGGCCTACTGACAGTAACGTCATACCCCTGTAAGAAGGTCTCTCATTCGACAGTAATGTCTACCTCCTGTAAGTAAGTGTCTCTATTCGACAGTAATGTCATACCTCCTGTAAGTAAGTGTCGATATTCGACAGTAATGTCATACCTCCTGTAAGTAAGTGCCTCTATTCGACAGTAACGTCATACCTCCTGTAAGCAAGTGTTCCTATTCGACAGTAATGTCATACCTCCTGTAAGTAAGGCCTCTATTCGACAGTAATGTCATACCTCCTGTAAGTAAGTGCCTCTATTCGACAGTAATGTCATACCTCCTGTAAGTAAGTGTCTCTATACGACAGTAATGTCAAACCTCCTGTAAGTAAGTGTCTCTTTCTGACAGTAACGTCATACCTCCTGTAAGTAAGTGTCTCTATTCGACAGTAAGGTCATACCTCCTGTAAGTAAGTGTCTCTATTCGACAGTAATGTCATACCTCCTGTAAGTAAGTGCTTCTATTCGACAGTAACGTCATACCTCCGTAAGTAAGTGTCTCTATTCGACAGTAACGTCATACCTCCTGTAAGTAAGTGTCTCTATTCGACAGTAATGTCATACCTCCTGTAAGTAAGTGTCTCTATTCGACAGTAATGTCAAACCTCCTGTAAGTAAGTGTCTCTATTCGACAGTAATGTCATACCTCCTATAAGTAAGTGTCTCTATTCGACAGTAATGTCATACCTCCTGTAAGTAAGTGACTCTATTCGACATTAATGTCAAACCTCCTGTAAGTAAGTGCCTCTATTCGACAGTAATGTCATACCTCCTGTAAGTAAGTGCCTCTATTCGACAGTAATGTCAAACCTCCTGTAAGTAAGTGTCTCTATTCGACGGTAATGTCAAACCTCCTGTAAGTAAGGGTTTTTATTCGACAGTAATGTCATACCTCCTGTAAGTAAGTGTCTCTATTCGACAGTAATGTCATACCTCCTGTAAGTGAGTGTCTCTATTCGACAGTAATGTCATACCTCCTGTAAGTAAGTGTCTCTATTCGACAGTAACGTCATACCTCCTGTAAGTAAGTGTCTATATTCGACAGTAATGTCAAACCTCCTGTAAGTAAGTGTCTCTATTCGACAGTAATGTCATACCTCCTGTAAGTAAGTGTCTCTATTCGACAGTAATGTCATACCTCCTGTAAGTAAGTGTCTCTATTCGACAGTAATGTCATACCTCCTGTAAGTAAGTGTTTCTATTCGACAGTAACGTCATACCTCCGTAAGTAAGTGTCTCTATTCGACAGTAACGTCATACCTCCTGTAAGTAAGTGTCTCTATTCGACAGTAATGTCATACCTCCTGTAAGTAAGTGTCTCCATTTTGACAGTAATGTCAAACCCCCTGTAAGTAAGGTCTCTATTCGACAGTAATGTCATACCTCCTATAAGTAAGTGTCTCTATTCGACAGTAATGTCTACCTCCTGTAAGTAATGACTCTATTCGACAGTAATATCAAACCTCCTGTAAGTAAGTGCCTCTATTCGACAGTAATGTCATACCTCCTGTAAGTAAGTGCCTCTATTCGACAGTAATGTCAAACCTCCTGTAAGTAAGTGTCTCTATTCGACGGTAATGTCAAACCTCCTGTAAGTAAGTGTCTCTATTCGACAGTAATGTCATACCTCCTGTAAGTAAGGTTCTATTCGACAGTAAGGTCATACTCCTGTAAGTAAGTGTCTCTATTCGACAGTAATGTCATACCTCCTGTAAGTAAGTGTCTCTATTCGACAGTAACGTCATACCTCCTGTAAGTAAGTGTCTATATTCGACAGTAATGTCAAACCTCCTGTAAGTAAGTGTCTCTATTCGACAGTAATGTCATACCTCCTGTAAGTAAGTGTTCTATTCGACGGTAATGTCATACCTCCTGTAAGTAAGGTCTCTATTCGACAGTAATGTCATACCTCCTGTAAGTTAGTGTCGCTATTCGACAGTAATGTCATACCTCCTGTAAGTAAGTGTCTCTATTCGACAGTAATGTCAAACCACCTGTAAGTAAGTGTCTATATTCGACAGTAATGTCAAACCACCTGTAAGTAAGTGTCTCTATTCGACAGTAATGTCAAACCTCCTGTAAGTAAGTGTCTCTATTCGACAGTAATTTCATACCTCCTGTAAGTAAGTGTCTCTATTCGACAGTAATGTCATACCTCCTGTAAGTAAGTGTCTCTATTCGACAGTAATGTCATACCTCCTGTAAGTAAGGCTCTATTCGACAGTAATGTCATACCTCCTGTAAGTAAGTGTCTCTATTCGACAGTAATGTCATACCTCCTGTAAGTAAGTGTCTCTTTTCGACAGTAATGTCATACCTCCTGTAAGTAAGTGTCTCTATTCGACAGTAATGTCAAACCACCTGTAAGTAAGTGTCTCTATTCGACAGTAATGTCAAACCTCCTGTAAGTAAGTATCTCTATTCGACAGTAATATCATACCTCCTGTAAGTAAGTGTCTCTATTCGACAGTAATGTCATACCTCCTGTAAGTAAGTGTCTCTATTCGACAGTAATGTCATACCTCCTGTAAGTAAGTGTCTCTATTCGACAGTAATGTCATACCTCCTGTAAGTAAGTGTCTCTATTCGACAGTAATGTCACACCTCCTGTAAGTAAGTGTCTCTATTCGACAGTAATGTCATACCTCCTGTAAGTAAGTGTCTCTATTCGACAGTAATGTCATACCTCCTGTAAGTAAGTGTCTCTATTCGACAGTAATGTCATACCTCCTGTAAGTAAGTGTCTCTATTCGACAGTAATGTCATACCTCCTGTAAGTAAGTGTCTCTATTCGACAGTAATGTCATACCTCCTGTAAGTAAGTGTCTCTATTCGACAGTAATGTTATACCTCCTGTAAGTAAGTGTCTCTATTCGATAGTAATGTCATACCACCTGTAAGTAAGTGTTTCTATTCGACAGTAATGTCATACCACCTGTAAGTAAGTGTCTCTATTCGACAGTAATGTCATACCTCCTGTAAGTAAGTGTCGATATTCGACAGTAATGTCATACCTCCTGTAAGTAAGTGCCTCTACTCGACAGTAATGTCATACCTCCTGTAAGTAAGTGCTTCTATTCGACAGTAATGCCATACCTCCTGTAAGTAAGTGTCTCTATTCAACAGTAATGTCATACCTCCTGTAAGTAAGTGCTTCTATTTTGACAGTAATGCCATACCTCCTGTAAGTAAGTGTCTCTATTCGACAGTAATGTCATACCTCCTGTAAGTAAGTGTCTCTATTCGACAGTAACGTCATACCTCCTGTAAGTAAGTGTCTCTATTCGACAGTAATGTCATACCTCCTGTAAGTAAGTGTCTCTATTCGACAGTAATGTCATACCTCCTGTAAGTAAGTGTCGATATTCGACAGTAATGTCATACCTCCTGTTAGTAAGTGCCTCTACTCGACAGTAACGTCATACCTCCTGTAAGTAAGTGTCTCTATTCGACAGTAATGTCTACCTCCTGTAAGTAAGTGTCTCTATTCGACAGTAATGTCATACCTCCTGTAAGTAAGTGTCGATATTCGACAGTAATGTCATACCTCCTGTAAGTAAGTGCCTCTATTCGACAGTAACGTCATACCTCCTGTAAGTAAGTGTCTCTATTCGACAGTAATGTCATACCTCCTGTAAGTAAGTGCCTCTATTCGACAGTAATGTCATACCTCCTGTAAGTAAGTGCCTCTATTCGACAGTAATGTCATACCTCCTGTAAGTAAGTGTCTCTATACGACAGTAATGTCAAACCTCCTGTAAGTAAGGTCTCATTCGACAGTAACGTCATACCTCCTGTAAGTAAGTGTCTCTATTCGACAGTAATGTCATACCTCCTGTAAGTAAGTGTCTCAATTCGACAGTAATGTCATACCTCCTGTAAGTAAGTGCCTCTATTCGACAGTAACGTCATACCTCCTGTAAGTAAGTGTCTCTATTCGACAGTAACGTCATACCTCCTGTAAGTAAGTGTCTCTATTCGACAGTAATGTCATACCTCCTGTAAGTAAGTGTCTCTATTCGACAGTAATGTCAAACCTCCTGTAAGTAAGTGTCTCTATTCGACAGTAATGTCATACCTCCTATAAGTAAGTGTCTCTATTCGACAGTAATGTCATACCTCCTGTAAGTAAGTGACTTATCTGACATTAATGTCAAACCTCCTGTAAGTAAGTGCCTCTATTCGACAGTAATGTCATACCTCCTGTAAGTAAGTGCCTCTATTCGACAGTAATGTCAAACCTCCTGTAAGTAAGTGTCTCTATTCGACGGTAATGTCAAACCTCCTGTAAGTAAGTGTCTCTATTCGACAGTAATGTCATACCTCCTGTAAGTAAGTGTCTCTATTCGACAGTAATGTCATACCTCCTGTAAGGAGTGTCTCTATTCGACAGTAATGTCATACCTCCTGTAAGTAAGTGTCTCTATTCGACAGTAACGTCATACCTCCTGTAAGTAAGTGTCTATATCTGACAGTAATGTCAAACCTCCTGTAAGTAAGTGTCTCTATTCGACAGTAATGTCATACCTCCTGTAAGTAAGTGTCTCTATTCGACAGTAATGTCATACCTCCTGTAAGTAAGTGTCTCTATTCGACAGTAATGTCATACCTCCTGTAAGTAAGTGTCTCTATTCGACAGTAACGTCATACCTCCTGTAAGTAAGTGTCTCTATTCGACAGTAACGTCATACCTCCTGTAAGTAAGTGTCTCTATTCGACAGTAATGTCATACCTCCTGTAAGTAAGGTTCCATTCGACAGTAATGTCAAACCTCCTGTAAGTAAGTGTCTCTATTCGACAGTAATGTCATACCTCCTATAAGTAAGTGTCTCTATTCGACAGTAATGTCTACCTCCTGTAAGTAATGACTCTATTCGACAGTAATATCAAACCTCCTGTAAGTAAGTGCCTCTATTCGACAGTAATGTCATACCTCCTGTAAGTAAGTGCCTCTATTCGACAGTAATGTCAAACCTCCTGTAAGTAAGTGTCTCTATTCGACGGTAATGTCAAACCTCCTGTAAGTAAGTGTCTATATTCGACAGTAATGTCAAACCACCTGTAAGTAAGTGTCTCTATTCGACAGTAATGTCAAACCTCCTGTAAGTAAGTGTCTCTATTCGACAGTAATTTCATACCTCCTGTAAGTAAGTGTCTCTATTCGACAGTAATGTCATACCTCCTGTAAGTAAGTGTCTCTATTCGACAGTAATGTCATACCTCCTGTAAGTAAGTGCCTCTATTCGACAGTAATGTCATACCTCCTGTAAGTAAGTGTCCCCTATTCGACAGTAATGTCATACTCCTGTAAGTAAGTGTCTCTTTTCGACAGTAATGTCATACCTCCTGTAAGTAAGTGTCTCTATTCGACAGTAATGTCAAACCACCTGTAAGTAAGTGTCTCTATTCGACAGTAATGTCAAACCTCCTGTAAGTAAGTATCTCTATTCGACAGTAATATCATACCTCCTGTAAGTAAGTGTCTCTATTCGACAGTAATGTCATACCTCCTGTAAGTAAGTGTCTCTATTCGACAGTAATGTCATACCTCCTGTAAGTAAGTGTCTCTATTCGACAGTAATGTCATACCTCCTGTAAGTAAGTGTCTCTATTCGACAGTAATGTCACACCTCCTGTAAGTAAGTGTCTCTATTCGACAGTAATGTCATACCTCCTGTAAGTAAGTGTCTCTATTCGACAGTAATGTCATACCTCCTGTAAGTAAGTGTCTCTATTCGACAGTAATGTCATACCTCCTGTAAGTAAGTGTCTCTATTCGACAGTAATGTCATACCTCCTGTAAGTAAGGTCTCTATTGACAGTAATGTCATACCTCCTGTAAGTAAGTGTCTCCTATTCGACAGTAATGTTATACCTCCTGTAAGTAAGTGTCTCTATTCGATAGTAATGTCATACCACCTGTAAGTAAGTGTTTCTATTCGACAGTAATGTCATACCACCTGTAAGTAAGTGTCTCTATTCGACAGTAATGTCATACCTCCTGTAAGTAAGTGTCGATATTCGACAGTAATGTCATACCTCCTGTAAGTAAGTGCCTCTACTCGACAGTAATGTCATACCTCCTGTAAGTAAGTGCTTCTATTCGACAGTAATGCCATACCTCCTGTAAGTAAGTGTCTCTATTCAACAGTAATGTCATACCTCCTGTAAGTAAGTGCTTCTATTCGACAGTAATGCCATACCTCCTGTAAGTAAGTGTCTCTATTCGACAGTAATGTCATACCTCCTGTAAGTGAGTGTCTCTATTCGACAGTAATGTCATACCTCCTGTAAGTAAGTGTCTCTATTCGACAGTAATGTCATACCTCCTGTAAGTAAGTGTCTCTATTCGACAGTAATGTCATACCTCCTGTAAGTAAGTGTCGATATTCGACAGTAATGTCATACCTCCTGTTAGTAAGGCCTCTACTGACAGTAACGTCATACCTCCTGTAAGTAAGTTCTCTATTCGACAGTAATGTCTACCTCCTGTAAGTAAGTGTCTCTATTCGACAGTAATGTCATACCTCCTGTAAGTAAGTGTCGATATTCGACAGTAATGTCATACCTCCTGTAAGTAAGTGCCTCTATTCGACAGTAACGTCATACCTCCTGTAAGTAAGTGTCTCTATTCGACAGTAATGTCATACCTCCTGTAAGTAAGTGCTTCTATTCGACAGTAATGTCATACCTCCTGTAAGTAAGTGCCTCTATTCGACAGTAATGTCATACCTCCTGTAAGTAAGTGTCTCTATACGACAGTAATGTCAAACCTCCTGTAAGTAAGTGTCTCTATTCGACAGTAACGTCATACCTCCTGTAAGTAAGTGTCTCTATTCGACAGTAATGTCATACCTCCTGTAAGTAAGTGTCTCTATTCGACAGTAATGTCATACCTCCTGTAAGTAAGTGCCTCTATTCGACAGTAACGTCATACCTCCTGTAAGTAAGTGTCTCTATTCGACAGTAACGTCATACCTCCTGTAAGTAAGTGTCTCTATTCGACAGTAATGTCATACCTCCTGTAAGTAAGTGTCTCTATTCGACAGTAATGTCAAACCTCCTGTAAGTAAGTGTCTCTATTCGACAGTAATGTCATACCTCCTATAAGTAAGTGTCTCTATTCGACAGTAATATCATACCTCCTGTAAGTAAGTGACTCTATTCGACATTAATGTCAAACCTCCTGTAAGTAAGTGCCTCTATTCGACAGTAATGTCATACCTCCTGTAAGTAAGTGCCTCTATTCGACAGTAATGTCAAACCTCCTGTAAGTAAGGTTCTATTCGACGGTAATGTCAAACCTCCTGTAAGTAAGTGTCTCTATTCGACAGTAATGTCATACCTCCTGTAAGTAAGTGTCTCTATTCGACAGTAATGTCATACCTCCTGTAAGTGAGTGTCTCTATTCGACAGTAATGTCATACCTCCTGTAAGTAAGTGTCTCTATTCGACAGTAACGTCATACCTCCTGTAAGTAAGTGTCTATATTCGACAGTAATGTCAAACCTCCTGTAAGTAAGTGTCTCTATTCGACAGTAATGTCATACCTCCTGTAAGTAAGTGTTCTCATTCGACAGTAATGTCATACCTCCTGTAAGTAAGTGTCTCTATTCGACAGTAATGTCATACCTCCTGTAAGTAAGTGTCTCTATTCGACAGTAACGTCATACCTCCTGTAAGTAAGTGTCTCTATTCGACAGTAACGTCATACCTCCTGTAAGTAAGTGTCTCTATTCGACAGTAATGTCATACCTCCTGTAAGTAAGGTTCCATTCGACAGTAATGTCAAACCTCCTGTAAGTAAGTGTCTCTATTCGACAGTAATGTCATACCTCCTATAAGTAAGTGTCTCTATTCGACAGTAATGTCTACCTCCTGTAAGTAATGACTCTATTCGACAGTAATATCAAACCTCCTGTAAGTAAGTGCCTCTATTCGACAGTAATGTCATACCTCCTGTAAGTAAGTGCCTCTATTCGACAGTAATGTCAAACCTCCTGTAAGTAAGTGTCTCTATTCGACGGTAATGTCAAACCTCCTGTAAGTAAGTGTCTCTATTCGACAGTAATGTCATACCTCCTGTAAGTAAGTGTCTCTATTCGACAGTAATGTCATACCTCCTGTAAGTAAGTGTCTCTATTCGACAGTAATGTCAAACCACCTGTAAGTAAGTGTCTATATTCGACAGTAATGTCAAACCACCTGTAAGTAAGTGTCTCTATTCGACAGTAATGTCAAACCTCCTGTAAGTAAGTGTCTCTATTCGACAGTAATTTCATACCTCCTGTAAGTAAGTGTCTCTATTCGACAGTAATGTCATACCTCCTGTAAGTAAGTGTCTCTATTCGACAGTAATGTCATACCTCCTGTAAGTAAGGCTCTATTCGACAGTAATGTCATACCCCCTGTAAGTAAGTGTCTCTATTCGACAGTAATGTCATACCTCCTGTAAGTAAGTGTCTCTTTTCGACAGTAATGTCATACCTCCTGTAAGTAAGTGTCTCTATTCGACAGTAATGTCAAACCACCTGTAAGTAAGGGGTCTCTATTCGACAGTAATGTCAAACCTCCTGTAAGTAAGTATCTCTATTCGACAGTAATATCATACCTCCTGTAAGTAAGTGTCTCTATTCGACAGTAATGTCATACCTCCTGTAAGTAAGTGTCTCTATTCGACAGTAATGTCATACCTCCTGTAAGTAAGTGTCTCTATTCGACAGTAATGTCATACCTCCTGTAAGTAAGTGTCTCTATTCGACAGTAATGTCACACCTCCTGTAAGTAAGTGTCTCTATTCGACAGTAATGTCATACCTCCTGTAAGTAAGTGTCTCTATTCGACAGTAATGTCATACCTCCTGTAAGTAAGTGTCTCTATTCGACAGTAATGTCATACCTCCTGTAAGTAAGTGTCTCTATTCGACAGTAATGTCATACCTCCTGTAAGTAAGTGTCTCTATTCGACAGTAATGTCATACCTCCTGTAAGTAAGTGTCTCTATTCGACAGTAATGTTATACCTCCGTAAGTGTGTCTCTATTCGATAGTAATGTCATACCACCTGTAAGTAAGTGTTTCTATTCGACAGTAATGTCATACCACCTGTAAGTAAGTGTCTCTATTCGACAGTAATGTATACCTCCTGTAAGTAAGTGTCTCGATAGCTTAATAGTGTTACATTTCTTAAGTAGTAGTGGCTATCATCACATACATGTGTAATATATTGAAATATCAAAACAGACTAGAGAAGTTTTGCCAGACTTAGTCTGTTTTCTGCTTGGTCACCGATAACGTATAACATGAGGTTCTAATTCTCAGAAATCAGAGCACAACTGTCTCAGTGACTTTGTATGTAATTCCTGTATGGTTAGATACAGACAAATTCAATTTAAAAACAACATAAGAAAGTAAGATTAGACGGGAAAGAAAACAACATAAGAAAGCAAGGTTATACCCAGGTTATGTCAGAAATTAAATTTAACGGTAAGGAATATGAATATAACGATAATGACCAAAACTTTCTGCAAAATCGTTCTTAATAGAATCAAAGGAGCAGTGGACACAACCCTGAGAGAAGAACAAGCTGGTTTTAGACCTGGGAGAAGCTGCTTAGACCAAATAATTACCGTACGACTACTTTTGGAGGAACAAATTGAGAAGCAACAACCACTTATACTAAATTTCATCGATTAAAAAAAAAGCCTTTGATAGTCTACACATAATCTCTGTGGAATATTCTGAGATGCTATGGAATACCAGACAAAATAATAAACACTATCAAGAGCCTCTATGATGGTTCACAGTGTGCAGTTCACAGAGATGGTGGACACAACGACTGGTTTATGGCTGAAACCAGAGTAAAACAAGGTTGTATTCTATCTCCGCTATTGTTTGGAGTGGCCATTGACTTGGTGATGCGAAAATGTTGCAGGGGTGAAACTGGCATCGATTAGGTAGAAAATAGTCTAGAAGATTTGGATTTTGCAGATGATATTGCCTTGTTAAGTAGAAACAACCAAGATATGCAAAGTAAAACAGACAACTTGTCATCTATTGCATCAAAAGTTGTACTGCAGATAAGCTATGAAAAACAAATATAATGAAGACACCTATGGCAAGTAATGCAGATATCACACTGGAATCTAAAATGATAAAAATAACAGAGTAGTTCACCTATTTAAGTAACAATTTTGATTGCACAGGAAATATTAAAAAAGAAATTATGATACGAATTGGTAAAGCAACATCAGCTTTTAAATGTCTAAATAACATATGGAACTGCAAGTTATATAGTATTAAAACTAAATTACGAATCTTCAATTCAAATGTTATATCAATCATAACATATGCCAGCGAGAGTTGGAAATTGACTAAAGATATAGAAAAGTTGAATGCATTTGAAAATAGATGTCTGCGAAAATAATAAATATAAAATGGAGCGAATTCAGGAGAACTGATGAAATCAGAGAAATGTTTGGTCAATCACTAGTAACAATATTATAAGCATTATTTATGTAAGTTACATTAATGTTACTTACTTAATTATTCGTCTTCGCTCCTCATTGAGCACTGGGACTCAGCAGTTGTCCCAGGACGTCCAGCATTCCCAGTTCCTCAAGAAGGCTCAGTAGACATCAAACATTAATGTTTCCTCCATTTAATGAGACGTACATTAAACAGTATTCTTAAGTAATCTGGCTAATGGCATCTAACTGTGATGATCATAACTTATCTGCTTTTGTCAGAGAAAACGAGCTGCGCGAACAGACAAAACACACAACACTCACATGTATAACCTTGATCATGGATGCCTACATGTGGTAAGGGATTGTTTTCTAGGATTTGACTCTACAGTCACCTTCGAACACACCAAAGCGACGTAGCAACACACGTTTGACTCTATTGTCATCATTGCTTTAAATGGACGACTATTATTATTATTATCTGTATGTGTAACGATATAACTTTTATTATCCGAAGGAAGTCAATTCTGACTTTTCATGTTTGCTGGCATACACGTTTTGATATAAAACCAAAACTAGGCTCGTACATAGGTTGCAAGCAAATACCTCGGCTTAAGAAGGCTTTAACCCTTTGAACCCTGGCCACCTGTACCTTAAAAATCTCTTCCCGAAGCTCCTGGGCAAAAACAGTACACATCAGAGTTATATTAAAACACAATAATTTAGCACTCTTAAGTGCTCTATAATTTGTTATTGATTTACCTCATCATCTCCGTTATTCCTACTTATTATATATTTGAAGAATACTAAACTTTAAAATTTATTTGATTTAATATGTGGCACAGCCTGCGGTACTCCGTATATGAAGATATGAAGATTAAATACTTAACAATTACCTTACAGTACAATAAAATCACACAACAGCGTCCGCCATCTCGTAAAACAATGTAGAACATATGGGTTGTGTTTTACGTCTCATTTGTACACAATTTATTTTCAAATACCAAAAATTAGTGAAAAATTATGCTCAGACCAATATATCGGGAGCCCGGGGTATGGAGCGCTTAAATTCAATCCCCAAATATCGGAAGCCCGGGTTCTATGGGGTTAATTTCGTTACTAACAAACAACAACAAACTATCTGCTTAACAAACATTGTACAATCAATGATTGTTGTCATGAATATACCACAGACAATGCAAATCATAGATTCCAGCAAAATTGTAGAAATGTTGACACATTTGATAGTTTTATGATTTGATGGTTGCAACCTCGGAATGCTATACATATCATTGTGCGTATAGAAGTGTCTATTCTAAACCAGTTTGTTTGTTTGTTTGTTTTTGATCCAGAAGGACTTGAGTTATGAGCTCTTCGGCTCAGTGCCACGAACACCGTAAATCTGGGGAACCTGTGGCTTTTCTGCCAGCCCGTGGAATTGAACCCGCACTCACAGAGGGCTGGTCACCCGCAGTCCAACGCGCTACGAACACGCTGGGCAGGCGGACA
This sequence comes from Arion vulgaris, assembly GCA_020796225.1. Classification (NCBI taxonomy): domain Eukaryota; kingdom Metazoa; phylum Mollusca; class Gastropoda; order Stylommatophora; family Arionidae; genus Arion; species Arion vulgaris. The sequence continues at coordinate 12,618,873 of CM036753.1, forward strand.
AACCAGTTTGTAAAGAACATAGAAATACTTATGTTTAATTTAATGTTCTTTATCGTAAAGTATCTAATGGTAAAATAATTATCAGTAAACAGTTTTGCTCTTTTATCGGAATTTCTACTAAGCTGACCTTTTTATTATCAGGTCCGACCTTGTTCGGATTATGCGAGCTCGGGCTGTATAACTATGGATAATATATTTATAACATCAGCCACGATCATAGTTGAGATTTATAATGTCTGGTTTTTTTTGAAGTAATTCTCTTACGCATTTATTTCGACTGAAGATACAACGTTGATGTACCTATTATTTGTCTTCTCTTGACTTTATTATTTGAATCATTAGTCGATGTTATACTACTGTACGGGTGAGTACTATCTTTCAGTGTATATGTTTGTTTTATTACTTGTTTGATGGGGATTGGAGATGGATCTCTGTGGTGTGGAGGTAAGTGCAGGCCTCTAGCCCCAAAGGTACTCGCTTCGTTCCACGCTAGGATCGATCGGGATCGTTTCCAAGAGATACCTAATCTCAATGTAGGTAAGAATCGAGTTTCTAGTCCTATCAGAGATGATGATTAAGCGTAAATCCTATGTTCAAGTTCAGCATGTATAGGAACGTTTGGCATCGAACAGCAATAAGAGTAAGTTGTTTTCCGCACACAATTATTCATAAAAAATGTTAAATTAAAAGTTCCTACTAACAGTTTTTACCATCTTCAAAATGACATTGGCTGCTCTCGCAGGTGTTATGGACATAGATGACTACTGCTGAAACCACCATGTGGGGAAGAAGAGAGCGGAGCACACATGGCTATTCACCGAAGTGCACTGACAATGGATCAATAAATACAGAAATAAATAAATAAAATGAAGCAATCAATCAATCAAAATTGTGTAGTTTCACAGCCTAATCTATGTTGAGATGAAATGTTCACACAATGGCTGAGATGTTGATGAAGTTCAAGCAACTAATGGCTGAGGTGTGTTTGAGATGAGAATGTTACAAGGCAACTAATGGCTGAGGCTGTGTTTGAGATGAAAATGTCACAAGACAACTAATGGCTGAGGCTGTTTTGAGATGAAATGTCAAGACAACTAATGGCTGAGGCTGTGTTTGAGATGAGAATATTACAAGGCAACTAATGGCTGAGGCTGTGTTTGAGATGAGAATGTCACATGGCTGAGTGTGTTTAGATGAGAATGTTACAGGCAACTATGGCAGCTGTGTTAGATGAAATGCCCAAGACAACTAATGGCTGAGGCTGTTGAGATGAAGTCACAGACAACTAAGGGCTGAGTTGGAGATGAGAATGTTACAAGGCAACTATGTCTGAATCTGTGATTGAGATGAGAATGTTACAAGGCAACTAATGTCTGAATCTGATTGAGATGAAAATGAAGGCAACTAATTGCATGTAGATGACTACTCTCAATTTTTGCTACAGTAAAAAAACTAGCGTGTGTGAGTACACTTTTCCTTTAATGTAGATATAGGAAGCGGGTTAAGCTGCTTAGTTCACAAATGAACTGGTTGGACTGGTCCAGATTATAATTCAATAATTACATGTAACAGCCACATCACAGAGGCAGTAACGATCATAACAACTGCTGCCAGCACTCACAGAACAGAACACCCGTTCCACGTCACAGTCGCAGTTGATACACGAACAGCGCAAACAGGACTTATATTCAACCCGATTTTCCAGTAACGTACCTGTAGTAGCAAAGCTATATCTGTGAGTACATTTAGTATTTAATGGTTCTATGTTCAGTGTGAGTTTGTTGGAATATTTACTTGAAAAAAATTACCAAGTCACGAGTAATCAAAACTGTTGTCGCATTTGCGGTTTAAGTCGTTTATATGTGCACATAGATTATGGAATTTTGAATTGCTTGGTTTAACTCCCACAAGACATAATACGGATTACTTAACACAAACAACATAGAAGGTATGTCCTACAATAAGTGATAACGATCTTCAAGATAGTTATTTTCGTATAATAGCGGATACATACATATATATAACACATACTTATTCTCTGTGGCTAAGTAGTTAAGCCCTTTGCATTGTGAGTCGAAGGTCGTGGGTTCGAATCTGGACCGCGCCGTTCTGTTCACGAGTGTAATTTTTCCAGAGACCCTAGGATTGTTGCTGGAGCTACGGAGTTCGTGCTTTGTACAATACTCTTGGCAGATGGCGGCATATTTCTGTGGAGAGGGACCGAGCCATATGGGGTAAAATCCGGTGCAATGAAGTCAATACTTCGGTTTTAAAACCATTTATATATATATCTAAGAAAAAGGCAATCATCATTTTTCGGGCATGTGATGAGGAGGGATGTTTATAACACATTGTGACAACTGGTAAAATCGAGGGTAGACGAGACAGAGGAAGACAGAGAGAGAAAATTTTGGATGGCCTGACTTCGTGGCACGGTATAGCTTCAACATCTGAGTTGATAGCAAACACCAAAGATAGAGATTTGTGGAGATCCAAAATCGCCTGCATCAGCCGGTACGGCACCTGATGATGATGATATATAAATATATATATATATATATATATATATATATATATATATATATAAATAATATGTACCAGTAATGCTCATGTCTGGTAACACAGGAGGCTTCAGTAAGGACGTTTAGTGTTCTTCATCACCAGATGTCTTTTGAAATCTTCGGTGCCGCATTTCCCCTCAAAGATACTACAGGCAGTTTTTTCAATCATTCGTTTTCATTAAAATATATGTGTATATATAATTAATACAAATATAAATATAACATAGTATTGTTATTAAATATGGGGACCTTTTCGATATATTTTAAATTTATTAGAGAATCACCTGCTACGTTCACTAAAAGGTTGCCAGGAACAGGCAATGGTCACTAAATTTGTTAAAGGCTTCAGACCAAAATTATTACACTCTAACAAATTGACATTATTTGTTTATTAAGCTCGATACAAATCACATACATCGATCGTTAAAAACGAATAAATGAACAGTATATGTCTGTTAATCTTGAACAGATCACATACACCGAGCGTTAAACTCTAACCAATTGACAGTGTATATAAAGTACAAGTAAGAACCCGTTATCATATCATGCATTAAGGGGGTTTTTTCTGCAAGTGGTTAAGCTGTTTGTCTTGTGTTTTGAAGGTCGAGAGATCGAATCCAGACAACGTCAACTCGGTTTGCTAGTGTATTTTTTGTTGAGATCCCTAGGATTTTTGTTGGAAATATTCAGTCCTGGCATAGAGTTGTGAGAGACACTGAAGCATATGTGGAAAACCAGTACAGTAAAATCAATCCTTTACCTAGTTTTTGTGTGTATATAATATGGAATACCACATGAGGATATCAAAAGCAGAGTGGGCATAACTTTATGCAATTAATACATCGACAAACAACAAATGCAGTAGTTTGGACATTTAATGAGAATGAAATACAACCAACCACCAATAAAAACATACAATAAAAATAGATCTTGTACTAGAGCTAAGGGAAGACCAAGAAAAGATGGATAGACAATATCAAGACCACACTACATAAACAAGGATATAACACAAGGGCGACTCATCTGGCCCTAGAACGCAAATTAAAGCTTCCATACCTTAACGACAAGAGTGGACAGACAACTCCATCTTCCATCTGGGAATAGACAATAAGGAATATAATGCTAGGAGCTCGAGCTCGTATTTTCTTTGAGCAAAGACATGCGATAGTTGTTATAGTAAGCCTTCTTTGCTTTCCACTGTTTATTTGGTACACAAATGAGAATGCGTCAGACCTGACAGCCGTTTGGGGATTTCGAACCTAAACCACCCGTCTAGGATGTAAGTGTTCTCACCACAGATATAATACTGGTAATGGGACTCTATGTTTATCATCATCAAGTGCCGTCTCTAAATTGAAAGTGGAATGCAGGGCATTTGTATACTCCATTTTTCTTGATTTGGTAGTATACTTTATATACTGTTGTCTGTACATATCTTGTGGTAGCATACTTTATATACTCTTGTCTGTACATATCTTGTGGTAGTATACTTTAAATACTGTTGTCTGTACATATCTTGTGGTAGTATACTTTATATACTGTTGTCTGTACATATCTTGTGGTAGCATACTTTAAATACTCTTGTCTGTACATATCTTGATGTTTTTTCTGATAATTATATTTCTTTCTTCACATTGCACTGCAAATATTTCTCATGTATAGTTTTCAACAATCATTCCATGTAGTTTGACCACAGTTACCATCTTCTTTGAGTAGGCCTATTTGTTAGTGTTACTTGACTTTCTAGATATTCCCCTGACTTGACTTTATATCTACATGTTGGTAGCGTCAGTGCAGAATTTCTAGGGGTGTGTTCAATGTCCACAAGTCGGCCTCCACATAACAAGTTAAAGTAAATGTAACATGGAGTTAATTTATTATTTAAAAAAAAATGTAATTTAATGTTTCGCATCCTTTTCAGACCTTAGAGTATAAAGTGATTATCATTTCAAATTTCTAGACACTGGTGTGAAGGAGATAGGAGTACCAATTTCTTTCCTCACGAGTGGAACGTCGTATGTGGGATTGAGTCCACAACATTCGTGTGTCCGAGGCGTAAGCCAAACGCTTATGCATTACGCTAATCCTTCTCATGATCATTTATTAAAGGAAAATCCCGGCCTATCCTTGACATGACTTAGCCATCAACTAGAGTAAATGAATCGTCGATATTCTAAGCACCATTTTTTAATTTCAGTAGTTTGCCATTGCATTCGGAACGTTAAGGTATTTTTTTACCGTTCGTAAAAATCCGAGAGAGCTAATTTGCTTCCAAACTTGCACACGCAGAGTTTTAACCAGGTACAATTGGGTTGTGATCGAGCTCACTACCACTTAAGCTACAAACCCTTATATGTTTATTACATTGCTTAAAAACTATATTTGAAAGCTAGCACATACAAGTTTTACTCGTATATCAACAATATATTTTGAAAACATTTCAAGACGACAAATACTATTCTAGTTTCAATTTCTCCCTTGCTCTAACAATAAATCTGCAAAAAAAAAACCTGTACAAGGTCGAATAATATGTTTAAGAGAATACAAAGTCAAGCAATATGTACTACAGCAGTAGAACTTTTAAAATAATAGTTTTCACAAGGTCAAGTACAAGTACAACTGAAACAATGACAATAGAAAAAAAACTAACTTTCGAAAGAGCACAATTAGTCTTTATTAAATTGAGAAGTGTGATTTATGAAACAGTTGACGGTGTTCAGGTCACTACTCAAACACTGTAACTGTGAAACATTCCACGGTGTTCAGGTCACTACTCAAACACAATAACTGTGAAACATTCCACTCTGTCCAAGTCACTACTCAAACACAATAACTGTGAAACATTCCACTCTGTCCAAGTCACTACTCAAACACAATAACTGTGAAACATTCCACAGTGTCCAAGTCACTACTCAAACACAATAACTGTGAAACATTCCACTCTGTCCAAGTCACTACTCAAACACAATAACTGTGAAACATTCCACTCTGTCCAATAATAATAATAATAGCCGTCCATCGCAAGCGATGATGACAACAATCTCAGACGTGTACTGTTGCACCTCTCTGGTGTGTGCGGAGGTGACTGTAGAGTCCAATCCTAGAACAGAATCCCCGACCACAGGTGGGGCATACATGATCAAGGTTAGACATGTACGTGTTGTGTGCTCTGTCTTTTCGCGATGCTCGTTTTCTCTGTGACTCAACAATACGATGATTCTCAGCTATTCGGGTTCCTCTTTGTTGTTACAGCGCCACATTTGGCGATCTTGCGCAAGGATTCCCAGCACGTATTGTCTATATCGAAGCATTTCAGAGACACTTTAAGAGTGTCTTTAAAGCGTTTTTCTGTCCACCAGCTAAACGTCTGCCCCTTCAAGCTCGCCATACATCAACTGTTTTGGGATGCGTTTATCAGGCATTCGAGCAACGTGACCGACCCATCTCAGTTGGGCCTTCTGCAACAGGGTGTTGACGCTTGGGATCTTTGCTCTTGTGGGGACTTCGCTGTCTGGAATTTTGTCCTGCCAGTTTATTTTTAGTATTCTGCGTAGACAGCTTGTGTGGAAATGGTTTAATTTTCTTCCGTGTCTGCTATACACTGTCCATGTCTCGCTTGCGTACAGCAGCGTGGTTAGCTCTATGGCCTGGTAAACTTTCAGCTTTGTGACTATGCTTATCCCCTTCCGTTCCCACACAGTGACACGTAACCTTCCGAACGCAGCACTGGCTTTGGATATCCTATTGTGGACCTCAGAATCTATGTTTGCCGATCTGGATAGGAGGCTGCGAAGATAAGCAAAGTTGTCCGTTGACTGGAGACGCTGGTGTTTAATGTTGATGACTGGATCGTAATACTGTTCTCTAGGGGCGGCTGGAACATGACCTCTGTTTTGGTGTTAATGGTGAGGCCAAACCTATCACAGGCCATTGAGAACTTGTCCATGTAAGTCTGCATTTCTTCCTCAGAGTTGGTAGCGAGGGCACAGTCATCAGCAAACAACAGGTTTGAGATAGTTGATTCTTTTACCTTGGTGGAGGATTTTAACCTCCGAAGATTGAATAGGTTACCGTCTGTCCTGTATCTAATCTTTACCCCATGTTCGTCGCCTTCCCAAAAGACATCCGTGAGCATGGCAGCAAACATCATGCTGAAGAGTGTTGGGGCCAGTACACAGCCCTGTTTGACGCCGTTGGTGACATGGAAGGCTTCCGACAGCTCCCCTTCGTCAAGTACACGTGCCATCATGCCCTCGTGAAACTGTTGAACGATCTTGATGAATTTCCTAGGGCATCCAAATTTTTCCATGATCTTTGTTAACCGTGTCGAAAGCCTTTGTCAGATCGACAAAGACCATATAGAGGTTACGGTGCTGCTCTTGGCATTTCTCCTGTAGTTGGCGAGCAGCAAATATCATGTCTGCTGTTCCACGACCTGCCCTGAAGCCACATTGGGTCTCAGGGAGTAAGTCCTGTTCCAGGTGATCGATTAATCGATTGAGGAGGACTCTGGCAGTATTTTGCCAGCGATTGACAGGAGGAGATCCCCTGTGGTTATCGCAGGCCTGGCGGTTTCCTTTCCGCTTGTACAGGTGGACAATAGTGGCATCCTTTAATTCCTGTGGCACACGTTCGTTGCACCAAATGGATGTAAATAACTCTGTCAATTTTAGCATCAACGTGGGCCCTCCTTCTTTGTAGACTTCGGTTGGTATTGAGTCCGCACCCGGTGCCTTCCCGCTGGACATCTGGCTTGTTGCCTCCACTCTGTCCAAGTCACTACTCAAACACAATAACTGTGAAACATTCCACTCTGTCCAAGTCACTACTCAAACACAATAACTGTGAAACATTCCACTCTGTCCAAGTCACTACTCAAACACAATAACTGTGAAACATTCCACTCTGTCCAAGTCACTACTCAAACACAATAACTGAGTACTAAGTATATAAAATATCATAAGACAAGTAAAATAATACTGTCGTGACAGTACATCTACGGTCGTGATAAGCCAGGCTGTTCTGCAGTCACATTTTAAAACATTGTGTTATACAAATATCATATTGAAAAAAAACCATGCAGTGCTGCAAATGTGATCTCACAACACATACAAATAGAAGAATGCATTGATCAGCGAATGCTAGTAAATCTCAGTGGTCTTCCTCCTTGGGAGCCTCTTTCTGTAATGATTTACTCTTCTTATCCTCTTTGCAGCGGTGACTCCTTCTATAATCGTTTAGTACTCTTCTCTCTCTGTCCAACCACACCCTCCTCTCCTCCTTCTATAATCGTTTAGTACTCTTCCCTCTCTGTCGGAACACCCCTCCTTCTGTAATGATCTTCTCCAACACTTTATATATTTCTATATTTATAAAATACTTCAGTTTTCTCTTATTTAGATTATCTGCTATTTTCTTTCATTTTTACTATCTCTTGGACACATTATTTGTTATCTTCTCTGTCCATGGTAAACGAAGGTCTCTTATGTATCACAAGCATTGAAATGTATATATATGCTTTATCACAGACTAGTTACAAGTTCATGTTTCACATCCATACCTGCTGCCACTGAGAGAATGCATGCTTTGAGTATTCTGATCTTTGTTTTCGTATCAGTTCTTTCCATTGTTTATTTAGTTGTTTAATATTTGGTATACTATTTGTGTTATTCTTTTCATTATCTTAGTTTTATTTTCATCTCTTGTTAGCAGTGAAGCGAGATATTCACAAGTGATTACTATTTCTAATTTCTCTTTGTTGATTAAAACCTGCTTTGTACTTTTGTTTATCAGTGTCATCAAAATATGAATAACAAAACCTGCTTTGTACTTTTGTTTATAAGTGTCATCAAAATATGAATAACAAAACCTGCTTTGTACTTTTGTTTATAAGTGTCATCAAAATATGAATAACAAAACCTGCTTTGTACTTTTGTTTATCAGTGTCATCAAAATATGAATAACAAAACCTGCTTTGTACTTTTGTTTATAAGTGTCATCAAATATGAATAACAAAACCTGCTTTGTACTTTTGTTTATAAGTGTCATCAAAATATGAATAACAAAACCTGCTTTGTACTTTTGCTTATCAGTGTCATCAAAATATGAATAACAAAACCTGCTTTGTACTTTTGTTTATAAGTGTCATCAAAATATGAATAACAAAACCTTCTTTGTACTTTTGTTTATAAGTGTCATCAAAATATGAATAACAAAACCTGCTTTGTACTTTTGGTTATCAGTGTCATCAAAATATGAATAACAAAACCTGCTTTGTACTTTTGTTTATAAGTGTCATCAAAATATGAATAACAAAACCTGCTTTGTACTTTTGTTTATAAGTGTCATCAAAATATGAATAACAAAACCTGCTTTGTACTTTTGTTTATAAGTGTCATCAAAATATGAATAACAAAACCTGCTTTGTACTTTTGTTTATAAGTGTCATCAAAATATGAATAACAAAACCTGCTTTGTACTTTTGTTTATAAGTGTCATCAAAATATGAATAACAAAACCTGCTTTGTACTTTTGTTTATAAGTGCCATCAAAATATGAATAACAAAACCTGCTTTGTACTTTTGCTTATCAGTGTCATCAAAATATGAATAACAAAACCTGCTTTGTACTTTTGTTTATAAGTGTCATCAAAATATGAATAACAAAACCTTCTTTGTACTTTTGTTTATAAGTGTCATCAAAATATGAATAACAAAACCTGCTTTGTACTTTTGGTTATCAGTGTCATCAAAATATGAATAACAAAACCTGCTTTGTACTTTTGTTTATAAGTGTCATCAAAATATGAATAACAAAACCTGCTTTGTACTTTTGTTTATAAGTGTCATCAAAATATGAATAACAAAACCTGCTTTGTACTTTTGTTTATCAGTGTCATCAAAATATGAATAACAAAACCTGCTTTGTACTTTTGTTTATAAGTGTCATCAAAATATGAATAACAAAACCTGCTTTGTACTTTTGTTTATAAGTGTCATCAAAATATGAATAACAAAACCTGCTTTGTACTTTTGCTTATCAGTGTCATCAAAATATGAATAACAAAAACCCGCTTTGTACTTTTGTTTATAAGTGTCATCAAAATATGAATAACAAAACCTTCTTTGTACTTTTGTTTATAAGTGTCATCAAAATATGAATAACAAAACCTGCTTTGTACTTTTGGTTATCAGTGTCATCAAAATATGAATAACAAAACCTGCTTTGTACTTTTGTTTATAAGTGTCATCAAAATATGAATAACAAAACCTGCTTTGTACTTTTGTTTATAAGTGTCATCAAAATATGAATAACAAAACCTGCTTTGTACTTTTGTTTATAAGTGTCATCAAAATATGAATATAAAACCTGCTTTGTACTTTTGTTTATAAGTGTCATCAAAATATGAATAACAAAACCTGCTTTGTACTTTTGTTTATAAGTGTCATCAAAATATGAATAACAAAACCTGCTTTGTACTTTTGTTTATAAGTGCCATCAAAATATGAATAACAAAACCTGCTTTGTACTTTTGCTTATCAGTGTCATCAAAATATGAATAACAAAACCTGCTTTGTACTTTTGTTTATAAGTGTCATCAAAATATGAATAACAAAACCTTCTTTGTACTTTTGTTTATAAGTGTCATCAAAATATGAATAACAAAACCTGCTTTGTACTTTTGGTTATCAGTGTCATCAAAATATGAATAACAAAACCTGCTTTGTACTTTTGTTTATAAGTGTCATCAAAATATGAATAACAAAACCTGCTTTGTACTTTTGTTTATAAGTGTCATCAAAATATGAATAACAAAACCTTCTTTGTACTTTTGTTTATAAGTGTCATCAAAATATGAATAACAAAACCTGCTTTGTACTTTTGGTTATCAGTGTCATCAAAATATGAATAACAAAACCTGCTTTGTACTTTTGTTTATAAGTGTCATCAAAATATGAATAACAAAACCTGCTTTGTACTTTTGTTTATAAGTGTCATCAAAATATGAATAACAAAACCTGCTTTGTACTTTTGTTTATAAGTGTCATCAAAATATGAATAACAAAACCTGCTTTGTACTTTTGTTTATAAGTGTCATCAAAATATGAATAACAAAACCTGCTTTGTACTTTTGTTTATAAGTGTCATCAAAATATGAATAACAAAACCTGCTTTGTACTTTTGTTTATAAGTGCCATCAAAATATGAATAACAAAACCTGCTTTGTACTTTTGCTTATCAGTGTCATCAAAATATGAATAACAAAACCTGCTTTGTACTTTTGTTTATAAGTGTCATCAAAATATGAATAACAAAACCTGCTTTGTACTTTTGTTTATAAGTGCCATCAAAATATGAATAACAAAACCTGCTTTGTACTTTTGCTTATCAGTGTCATCAAAATATGAATAACAAAACCTGCTTTGTACTTTTGTTTATCAGTGTCATCAAAATATGAATAACAAAACCTGCTTTGTACTTTTGTTTATAAGTGTCATCAAAATATGAATAACAAAACCTGCTTTGTACTTTTGTTTATAAGTGTCATCAAAATATGAATAACAAAACCTGCTTTGTACTTTTGTTTATCAGTGTCATCAAAATATGAATAACAAAACCTGCTTTGTACTTTTGTTTATAAGTGTCATCAAAATATGAATAACAAAACCTGCTTTGTACTTTTGTTTATAAGTGTCATCAAAATATGAATAACAAAACCTGCTTTGTACTTTTGCTTATCAGTGTCATCAAAATATGAATAACAAAACCTGCTTTGTACTTTTGTTTATAAGTGTCATCAAAATATGAATAACAAAACCTTCTTTGTACTTTTGTTTATAAGTGTCATCAAAATATGAATAACAAAACCTGCTTTGTACTTTTGTTATCAGTGTCATCAAAATATGAATAACAAAACCTGCTTTGTACTTTTGTTTATAAGTGTCATCAAAATATGAATAACAAAACCTGCTTTGTACTTTTGTTTATAAGTGTCATCAAAATATGAATAACAAAACCTGCTTTGTACTTTTGTTTATAAGTGTCATCAAAATATGAATAACAAAACCTGCTTTGTACTTTTGTTTATAAGTGTCATCAAAATATGAATAACAAAACCTGCTTTGTACTTTTGTTTATAAGTGTCATCAAAATATGAATAACAAAACCTGCTTTGTACTTTTGTTTATAAGTGCCATCAAAATATGAATAACAAAACCTGCTTTGTACTTTTGCTTATCAGTGTCATCAAAATATGAATAACAAAACCTGCTTTGTACTTTTGTTTATAAGTGTCATCAAAATATGAATAACAAAACCTTCTTTGTACTTTTGTTTATAAGTGTCATCAAAATATGAATAACAAAACCTGCTTTGTACTTTTGGTTATCAGTGTCATCAAAATATGAATAACAAAACCTGCTTTGTACTTTTGTTTATAAGTGTCATCAAAATATGAATAACAAAACCTGCTTTGTACTTTTGTTTATAAGTGTCATCAAAATATGAATAACAAAACCTTCTTTGTACTTTTGTTTATAAGTGTCATCAAAATATGAATAACAAAACCTGCTTTGTACTTTTGGTTATCAGTGTCATCAAAATATGAATAACAAAACCTGCTTTGTACTTTTGTTTATAAGTGTCATCAAAATATGAATAACAAAACCTGCTTTGTACTTTTGTTTATAAGTGTCATCAAAATATGAATAACAAAACCTGCTTTGTACTTTTGTTTATAAGTGTCATCAAAATATGAATAACAAAACCTGCTTTGTACTTTTGTTTATAAGTGTCATCAAAATATGAATAACAAAACCTGCTTTGTACTTTTGTTTATAAGTGTCATCAAAATATGAATAACAAAACCTGCTTTGTACTTTTGTTTATCAGTGTCATCAAAATATGAATAACAAAACCTGCTTTGTACTTTTGTTTATAAGTGTCATCAAAATATGAATAACAAAACCTGCTTTGTACTTTTGTTTATAAGTGTCATCAAAATATGAATAACAAAACCTGCTTTGTACTTTTGCTTATCAGTGTCATCAAAATATGAATAACAAAACCTGCTTTGTACTTTTGTTTATAAGTGTCATCAAAATATGAATAACAAAACCTTCTTTGTACTTTTGTTTATAAGTGTCATCAAAATATGAATAACAAAACCTGCTTTGTACTTTTGGTTATCAGTGTCATCAAAATATGAATAACAAAACCTGCTTTGTACTTTTGTTTATAAGTGTCATCAAAATATGAATAACAAAACCTGCTTTGTACTTTTGTTTATAAGTGTCATCAAAATATGAATAACAAAACCTGCTTTGTACTTTTGTTTATAAGTGTCATCAAAATATGAATAACAAAACCTGCTTTGTACTTTTGTTTATCAGTGTCATCAAAATATGAATAACAAAACCTGCTTTGTACTTTTGTTTATAAGTCTCATCAAAATATGAATAACAAAACCTGCTTTGTACTTTTGTTTATAAGTCTCATCAAAATATGAATAACAAAACCTGCTTTGTACTTTTGTTTATCAGTGTCATCAAAATATGAATAACAAAACCTGCTTTGTACTTTTGTTTATCAGTGTCATCAAAATATGAATAACAAAACCTGCTTTGTACTTTTGGTTATCAGTGTCATCAAAATATGAATAACAAAACCTGCTTTGTACTTTTGGTTATCAGTGTCATCAAAATATGAATAACAAAACCTGCTTTGTACTTTTGTTTATCAGTGTCATCAAAATATGAATAACAAAACAACTCAGAATAATAACAATACTCATCATCAAATAGCTTGTCCTGAGCAGAACTTTGCCCCCACACACCCAACAGTCCTCCGGAATTTTTCTTGTCATAGGCCATATGTCCTGTCTCTGCAGCCGTCATGTTCAAACCATCAGTTACATCCTGAATCCATCTTCTCCGTGGTCTTCCTCTTCTTCTCTTGCCGGTATGCCTCCTTTCATTATGGTCTTCTCCAGCCCTTCATGTCTTTTTATATGTCCAAAATATCTCAACTGTCTCCTTCGTATTCGTAGCAACAGCCAGTTGTCTTTGACCTTGAGTTCTCTCTGGATAGATCTATTTGTTCTCTTCTCTGTTCAAGATATATAGAGGACTCTTCTGTAACACTTATTTTCGAAAGTACATATATGTTTTTCCCTGCTTTATTAAATGTCCATATTACACACCCATATGTTACTACTGGGAATATGCATGCTCTTAGTATTCTGATCTTTGTTTTCTTATCAGTTCCGTTCCATACTGTTTTTAGTTGTTTAATATTTTTGCAAATCCGTACTTGTTCTTCTTTTGATATCCTTCATCCCATTTCCATGTGTTGTTAGCGGTGAACCAAGATATTCAAAACTGTTCACATTTTCTATTTTCCCTCCATTGATAAAAATTCGAATAATATTAATTGTGCAAGAATCATCTTTATTATGTCGTGAACCAGGTATACTGAAAGTACAATAGAGAAGGTGAGCGCATGTGCAACTTCACCAAATGGGGAAGAATAAATCCCTATAGATTAAAAGTTACAAACTTTCCTAACTTTTCCTCCATTCTTGGAAGAGAATGTAAAGATTATGATAATGTAAATATCAGACTTTGAAATTAAACAGCTGATTGCAGTCGAGAGCAGCAGATGATGATGTTGTACATACAAATAGGTCTATGCATTGCAATAAGAAATCAGGTTGAGGAATTCCATGAATGTCATTGCTAAAAGAAATGGAGTATGCAGATGATTACTTCTTGATGCAGACGAAGGCTGAGGCAATTACTTATTCCCTATAGAATATCTCACTGAGAATATGTTTCATATAGTTGTAAGTGTGTTAGAATCTTGGACAATGATAGTTGTTAGTGTGTTAGAATCTTGGACAATGACAGTTGTTAGTGTGTTAGAATCGTGGACAATGATAGTTGTTAGTGTGTCTGAATCTTGGACAATGACAGTTGTTAGTGTGTTAGAATTGTGGACAATGATAGTTGTTAGTGTGTTAGAATCTTGGACAATGATAGCTGTTAGTGTGTTAGAATCTTGAATAATGACAGTTGTTAGTGTGTTAGAATCTTGAATAATGACAGTTGTTAGTGTGTTAGAATCTTGAATAATGACAGTTGTTAGTGTGTTAGAATCTTGAATAATGACAGCTGTTAGTGTGTTAGAATCTTGAATAATGATAGCTGTTAGTGTGTTAGAATCTTGAATAATGACAGTTGTTAGTGTGTTAGAATCTTGAATAATGACAGTTGTTAGTGTGTTAGAATCTTGGACAATGATAGCTGTTAGTGTGTTAGAATCTTGAATAATGATAGCTGTTAGTGTGTTAGAATCTTGGACAATGACAGTTGTTAGTGTGTTAGAATCGTGGATAATGATAGTTGTTAGTGTGTTAGAATCGTGGACAATGATAGCTGTTAGTGTGTTAGAATCTTGGACAATGATAGCTGTTAGTGTGTTAGAATCTTGGACAATGATAGCTGTTAGTGTGTTAGAATCTTGAATAATGACAGTTGTTAGTGTGTTAGAATCTTGAATAATGACAGTTGTTAGTGTGTTAGAATCGTGGATAATGATAGTTGTTAGTGTGTTAGAATCTTGGACAATGATAGCTGTTAGTGTGTTAGAATCTTGAATAATGACAGCTGTTAGTGTGTTAGAATCTTGAATAATGACAGCTGTTAGTGTGTTAGAATCTTGGATAATGATAGTTGTTAGTGTGTTAGAATCTTGGACCATGCTTCCCATGTTGATTTGGTATCCTTTACTAGATAACGACCTTGTTTTCGAAATGTTGTTATATTTTGAATTATTTTTTGCTTTATAAAAATAACTTACGTCGCATTTCCGTATTTCGCTGTCAGTACACAGTTTTACAGCAGTCTTCCCATTTATTGATGGTATTATCCGACATTTTGCTGTCAGTACACAGTTTTACTGCAGTCTTTCCTTTTATCGATGGTATTATCTGACATTTCGCTGTCAGTACACAGTTTTACTGCAGTCTTCCCATTTATCGATGGTAATATCCGACATATTGTTACACCTATTCGTCGTATTCTCATTTAGTTGAAACATCTATAGTTACATTTTTCGTTAGTTACACGCCGTGGAGCCGTCTAGCCGAAGAGATTAGGACGCGGGTTCCCATTAGGGAGATCCCGGTACAATCCCTGGTAAGACCAAGAGTTTTTTCTCTTAACGGCTGTATAAAGAACCAAATCCTAATCTGAACAGTTTTGCTGCGACTGTACTAGCCATGCGGCAAATAAATTCCAAATGCACATGTTTCCCACTGTCCTACACGACCTTAAAACGGTATTGCAGGCAGTAACCACAGTTATATTCAGCTGTGATTGTTGTGTATTTATTATAGAACAGTTGCCTTGTATCCAGTGTTGTTTTTATTTCTTCATCTTGATAAAGTCCTAATGGTTGAAACGTTGATGTCCCTTGTGTTTGTGCTTTCCAACACTAAAACTTATTTCTGGCTTCCGTATTTACTCATTGATCTGTCCAAGAATATGACTTGCAATTTAGCTAAACAAATTATCATTCATCAGCCATTTCTATTTCTGCAATTTTTAGTCGTTTATACCGGAAGCTGGTCTGTTCAGTAATTGACTAGACTGGAAATTCCAACGCTCAGACAGACCTAGATTGAAAGATTAAAACAAGATCCGAAATGAGGTTGTCAAAATTTCGATTACATCATTCTCGGATGCACACGAGCGAGATAATCATAAAATAGGAGCCATGTGGTTTCTACTTAACTATCTAACTACGAAGGCTAGGACGGAGATAGGGTGAGCATGGACCTAGCACCCTTTAACTCTTTGTTTCTAGGTCACAAACGTGAATATACGCCTATAGCAGTGACACCAGCAATGTATAACGTGTTAACACGTCTTTAGCCCACAGAGGAGAGATAATAACAGACGTGTTAATACGTCTTTAAAAGTGAATAGGAAAAACGTATATATACGTCCTTAGCGGCTAAAGGGTTAATATATATGCTGACATGGAGCATCAACTATATGTGGTAATAAAAGAGAAGAAACGTAAACTTTTAGGCAAACTTATCACTTTGTTTCCGTACTTTTTGTTTTGTGATCAAACATCACAAAGAGTGATTAAAATTGGTCGTAAAGAACGAACGCAGAAAGAAGATTCCGTACGTGTGTTTAAATCTCCGACTCATTTATTTGACAATACAACTTTTGAAACAAATGTTAAATAATTTAGACCTTTATTACCCTAGTCATAACTCTTAAACATCGTTATATTTGTTTACTTCTAGACGCATTTATTTTGCAATGTTGACTGAATTAGCATGTATATGCTGTAGTCTTTGCCATCCAGTCTTTGCGTTCCAGGACTCTGTTCTCTTCGTAGGGAACAACTGTAGTTTTGGTTGGGAACAATCACAGACTAGCGAAGTAAATGCACACAAAACTGGACGGTAGGCAAACCAAGCAGTCCATTAACAAAACTGGTACAGCTGGGCAGATAGCGTTCATCAGCCCGGGAGGGCAGGTCGTCTACGGGTCGTTGCTCTGATAGAAAATAGCAACCTGCTGCCTTGTGGGTTCTGGCTGGGGACAGTCAAAGGCTAACGGAGAGCGAACCCAGTGAACGTTGGTTGAAATCGGACACACGCCCGAAAGACAAGCAACTGAGCTCCAATTGGCACTGAAAGTTGTGACGTAGCTACCTATGCTAAGGCTGCATGGACCAAATTTTATCATGAATATGTTTAATATAGAGTCTCGATATGGTGCTACGCCTGTGGAGATCCGTCGGGCAGGACGAGTGTCGGGCCCGATGCCTCGAAGGGCCCGTTTTTGCTACCGACGGTCCCGTTCTCCAACTCGGCAAAGCAGCGAGCGAGGTCCACGGGAAAAACTACTGGTTCAATACGGCAAAGTACTGGCCAGCGACGATTAAACATTGTCCAATGGAATGCCGAAGGTATTCATCACAAAAAGCAAGCACTGGCAATAAGACTTGCAGAAGACGAAATTGATGTTGCGTGCATACAAGAGACCCATCTAAATGCACAAAAATAGATTCGGGATCAGAGGTTACCAAACATTCAGACTAGACCGAGAAGGGCACAAGGGTGGAGTCCCCACCTAGTACGAAACGGCATTCCAGCCAAGCAAACAAAAGCAACGACAGGAAGTGCCGGCGCGGCAGAGATCGTAGGCGTCCTAATTACATGTGAAGAAATGCAGATTCTTCTGTATAACTTATACTGCCCAAGTGACATCTCGCTGTCACTTGATACAATGAGTATCAATGATACAATACAGCATGCATGGTGGTCGGCGATTTCAACAGCCACTCAGAAAGATGTGGCTACCTCGAAACGAACAGTAGAGGTGTAGAAGTGGAAGACTGGGAGATGAAGAACAACCTGTTCCTCATCAATGCCCCAGACGACCCGCCAACCTTCTACTCGAGAAGGTGGTATACAACTAGCACCCCCGATTTGGCCTTCGCAACAAGTGACCTCTCCACAAAACATTACGTACGGTCACAAACTCGGGGATGGTGACCATAGACCGTCAACCTGCAAGTAGACCTAAAATTTGTACCTGAGCCCAAAATGTGGTTGCCACGCTGGAACTAAAAAAAAAGAAATTAGAAACAGTACGGGGCACTGACAGATGCCAATGTTGAGCGCATCAACATGCATGAAAAGAAACATACGATCCGTGGCAAGGGAACTCTCACAAGCAATCCCGAAAGCGGCACGTGAAACCATTCCTAGAGGCACACAGAAGGATTACAAGCCATACTGGACATCAGAGGTTCAGAAACTTGAAAGCGACCTTGAATTGGCAAGGAGTGAGACAGAACAGGCACAGTCAGTAACGACCAATACTGCTTACAAGGTGGCAGCAGCAAAATACAAGCGGGAGGTCAAACGATCAGCACGACAGATTTGGGTTTATAAGACCGAATCCCTGAACGGCCATAAATTGTGGAAGCTAGCAAAAGCGCTGAGTGACGAAAACACGAGCCGACCCCCAATAGTCCTTGAACAAGACAAAACGATGTCCTCGGGAAGGGAAGCCGAACACATTCTAATGCAAAAATATGCCAAAGTCAGCAGAGTAAGCATAGCAAAAGAAAAGTCGATGACACAAAGAGAAAAGCTAGAGCCCTCCAAGGCGAGCCAAGAAAAGCTGCTAGTCACCTAACGGATACATTCACCAGTAATGAGTTGGAACAGGCATTAAGTGAGCTGAAGTTCAGAAAGTCGCCCGGAAAGGATGGGATCACAAATGAAATGCTTTAAAATGGGTGCAAAGGCAGCTCTACTGGCCGTCCTCAATATGTAGTAAAGGACAGGCATAGTACCACGAGAATGGAATGAAGCGATCATGATACCCATCTTAAAACCAGGCAAAAATAAACTCGACCCGGCGAGCTACAGACCAATAATCCTCCTAAGCTGCACGGGCAAACTAATTGAACGCATGGTGGTACAACAGGGAGGCTTTCGTAAGCACCGATCTACAGAAGATCAAGTAACCTCTATCGCCCAGGAAATCGAGGTTGGTTTCCAAGAAAAAAACAGACACTGGCAGTTTTGATAGATATGGAGAAGGCGTTTGACACAGTTTGGAAAGAAGGTCTAAAACTAAAACTCCTCACCCTCGGTATAAAGGGAAGAATGTACAAATGGCTTGATAGATACCTAGAGAACTGAATAGCAAGGGTTCAAGTTCAGGGGTACACTAGCATGAAGCCATTAGAGCAAGGAGTCCCCCAAGAAGGAGTGCTCTCACCAACTCTCTTTCTAATCTTTGTCAATGACATAGCAACATGCCTACCAAAGCGAGTACACTCTGCCATGTATGCCGACGACCTAACAATATGAGCGAGGGAAGAGTCAATGCCCATAGCAACAAATCGACTGCAGGTAACGCTAAATAACTTGAAAGTGTGGTCAAAAATGTGGAATATGAACATTAACGCTTCTAAGACAACCTACACTGTGTTCTCATAGAACAACCAGAATCACAAAATTAACCTTAAAGTCAATGGGCAAGAACTTCCAGAAAGCAAGACCCCAACGTACTTTGGAGACACACTCGATCGAAAACTGACTTGGTGCCCTCAAATTGAAAATGCTACTGCAAAAGCGAGACACAGGCTCACGATGATGCGCAAACTCCACGTGGGGAGCAAACACCAGAGTCCTCAATACACCCTACTCTGGAAGAGTGCGACCGGTCCTAGAGTACGACATTGCAGCGTGGAGTAGTGCATCCAACAAACAATTCGCCAAAGTGAGTAACAGTCAAAACCGGGCAATGCGCATTATCACAGGAGCCATGACATCCACTCCCATCAAGGCGATGGAAACAACCAATGGCAGATCGAAGGGACAGAAAAGTCTTGGTGTTAGCGGAAAAACTGAAACGTCTCGATTCCCACCCTATGTACGAAAGAATGAACGGATTCGAAAGCCAGAACGGGCCAGAATTCCACAGAGGGTCATGTTGTTATTTGCACGGACAATTCGGTTGTCATTTGAGTGGAGCATGGGCGACTGCAACAGTAGATTGTAGGGAGAATGTTGTTAAGGAAAATAACGGTAATTTTAATGTGACACCTCTCTCTTTAGCCTGTTACGCCCTTGGCGTTTAGGCCAGCAACAAACGTACACCATTCTTCCCTGTTCATGGCCTTCCTCTGTATTGTGTTCCAGCTATGATTCATTTCTTCAGTTCTTGCTCTATCGTTCTCCTCCAGGTCGTCTTGGGTCTTCCACGCTTTCGCCTACCCTCTGGAGTCCATCTCAGTGCAGTTTTCGTGTCGGAGCCAGTCTCCATGCGCATCACATGTCCAATCCATCTCCAGCGTCGTCTTCGGATGATAGTGCCCATATTCTCTTGTTGGCATCGTGCAAGCAATTCTTGATTCGAGATAGTAGTCGGCCAGTACACGCGTAAGATTTTTCGCAGACAAGTTGTATGAAAGGCGGAGAGTCTGGACATATCCTGTTCTGTCATTCTCCAGCATTCGATCCTTACAAATGTTGACAGCACACAGCTGTTATAGATACTAGTCTTGGTTCTGATGCTGTATTGGGCAGATTTCCAGGCGGTCTGAAGGGTCATGAATGCACTTCGTGCCTTACTCAGTCTGTTTTTAATGTCAGATCCAGCGCCTCCTTCATTGCTAATAACACTTCCAAGGTTTGTGAAAGCGGTTGTATCTCGGAGGGTTTTACCTTCTAGTTTGACTGATGCTGGGGTTGCTATGTTCAGAGTCATTACTTCAGTTTTCTTCTGATTTATTTTCAGCCCAACCATCTCACTATATTGGTTAAGGCGGCAGGTCTTTTCCTGGATATCTCTATGTGTATGAGATAGGAGTGCGATGTCATCTGCAAAATCTAGGTCTTCCAGAGTGGATGTGAGCGTCCATCTAATACCTCTTGCCTTATCTTCCGTTGTTTTACGCATCACCCAATCTATGACAGTGTTGAATAATAGGCTGACATAACACATCCTTGTCGCACGCCTGTTTTTACTTCAAACTTTAGTTCTGAGTTTCAACACTGCATGCAAACTTGCTGTAGCAGCTTTTATAATATTTATAAAACACAGTGGGATTCCATACCATCTTAAGATACGCCATAGACTTTCGCGGTGTATGCTATCAAAAGCTTTTTCAAAATCTACAAAGTTGATATAGAGTTTGCTTTGCCATTCTGTGCACTGCTCTATGATATTTCTAAGAGCAAATATTTGGCCTATACAGCTCCGTCCTCTGCGAAATCCTGCTTGTTCCTTTCTCAGTTTCTTATCCACAGCTTCAGTAATACGTTGTACGATGATTTTGCTTAAGATTTTACTTGGGACAGAAAGCAGTGTTATTCCACGCCAATTATTACAATCGGCAAGGAGCCCTTTTTGGGGATCTTGATGATCTCCTCTGTTCCATGCATCAGGTATTATTTGGGTATTCCATATAGTAGTAAACAAGGGTTGCAATATATTAGCTGCAAGTTCTGGGTCTATTTTGAATAGTTCTGCGTTTAAGTTATCATTCCCTGGTGCCTTGTTATTCTTAAGAGATTTAATTGCTGTAATGATCTCATCCTGGCTGGGTGTTTCAATGCCAATTTCTAATTCAGGTGGTCTGTTTAGCAATTCTTTAAAATGCTCTGTTCGTCGTATTTCTTGTTCCTTTTCCGTTGTCAATAGTATTCCATTCTTATCCTTTATGAGAGTATTTGATCTCCTGTAATGTTTCCAGCTTATTAGCTTTGTAATTTTGTTCACGGTTCCCTGATCACACTTTTTGCTGCTTCTTCTGCCTGCACTGCCAGGTCTTCAACATACATTCTTTTGTCAGCACTCACAGCCCGTTTGATTTCTTACTTGCGCTTTTGTACTGTTCTTGGTATCTTGCTTTCAGTCTTTCGGACTTTGCTTCTAACAATTTCTTTTTAATATTCTTCGGCTGTCTATTATTTTCCATGTTGTTGGTGTTATCCATTCTTTTCTTTTCTTTGTGCGGTACCTCGACATGTTTCACTGCTCTTGCTATATATAGTTGCTATGTTGTCCCATGTTCTATCTATGTTGTCAGTTTCATCCGTAGTTTCATTACTTTCTAGGGCTTGGAATCTGTTCTTTATCTGCATTATAAACTTATCCCTTACTTCCGTGTCTTTTAGTCTATCCACATCGAACCTCTTTTGGAAATTTTTCTGTTGTCCTGTTTTTCTTAGTTTAAGTTTGACATAAGCTGTGACTAGGTTGTGGTCGCTACCAACATCTGCACCTCTCTTGACTACAACATCTAGCAGCGAACGTCTCCAGGGTCCATTGATCATTATATGGTCTATTTGGTTTTTATCTCTGCCATTAGGGGAATACCATGTTAATTTGTGGATATCTAAATGTTGAAATAGGGTTCCTCCTATAACGAGATTGTTCATGCTGCAGAAGTTTACTAAACGTTCCCATTTTCGTTCATCATACCACATCCATATTTTCCCATAGTTCTATAACTATGCGTGTTGTCTTGTCCGACCTTCGCATTTAGATCTCCCATAACAATGATAACATCATGGGATGGTGACTTGTCTAATTATGCTTGGTGGTTTTCGTAGTAAGAGTCTTTCTTTGTATCTTCGCTATCATTAGTTGGCGCATAGCATTGTAGGATTGTGATGTTTGTATGCTTCCCTTTAGTCTGATCTTAATCAAGCGGCTGCTGATAGGTTTCCATTCTAATAGACACTTTCCCACGCCTTTTCTTAGGATTACTGCTACTCCTTCATGGTGTAGGTCATCGTCTCGTCCAGAAAAAGGACTGTTTCACCTGTTGCAGTGGTACTTCTTCCATTTCCTGTCCTTTCTGTCTCGCTAACCCTAGGATATGTAGATTATATCTTCTCATTTCTGCTGTTATTTGTGACAGTTTTCCGGTTTCGTAAATTAATGTGACACCAAATAGCATGATAATGGAAGATATGTCCATGATTAATGATGCAATGATATGTCTGGAGACTTAGAGCGCCACCGCTATCTGCATTTCAGTACCGCAGTGAACATGTTCAGGAATGTTCGGGTGGGTGTTGTGCGTAGACATTGTCTGGGATGAGTTCTGGGTAGAGAAATGAACATGACTGGGATCCTGAACATCATTAGCATATATGTGTGGACATCTTCCAAGATATCACCAAAGATGTGCCAAGGGAACCAATCTTATTAAAATGTATGTCAGGAAGTAACCGTTATAAGAAATCGGTTCATATGAAATGTCTTGATTATCAATCATACCGAGCGAAGGAAACCTGTAAACAAACTAGGGTGGGGAATACTAGATAGTCCTGAAAGATAACTTTATAATGAGAAAATCTCTGATACCAACAAAGTTGTTACATTGTTATCATTCTGTGAACCATTTTAGCGGTACCAACTTAATGAACCTGAGACGGAAAACTGCTTTCTGGGAACATATTTCAGTTGACAGCTAAGTGAAGTTGAACAATCTAGGATCCAGTTCATATTTATGAAGTAAAAAGGTATACACCTGTTCTGTTACCAACAAAATGTCTTTTGCAGACATTGAAATCTGTTATGACCACTCTAATAAAAATTGTGTTGACTTTAAAAAAAAATTAAATTCGTGACTTTCTATGAGTTTGTATTGTTGACTTGACCTTAATTCTTTATTACTGACCGCAAATTTACATCCCTGTTAGTTACCACGTTGTCGTATACCTCTCAATATTACCACTACCTCATGTACTAATTGGTTACGTTACCTGTCCAGCAAAGTCTGTAATAACGATTCTTCCTTGAGGCGCCCTTGTCTACAATGGCCCACAAGATTGATGTCTATGAATGCCCGTAGCAGTCTTGAATGTTGATCGTCTGTTGTTGAATGTGCTCCAAATTACAGATACATGACTAACTTAAATGGCTGTATAATATTGATCTTCATCCTTCTAAATTTTTGATTATTTGTCTTTTCTTTATCTCTCTGAAATGTGAGAATGATAATTAGGTTCCTGAAGAATTGAATTATTAATTGAAACAAAACATACATGGATGTAGAACGATGCAAACATAGCGCAAGCTGATAGCCTCCAATAATTCTTGCATTTGCTTTCTCATCAATAATTTCCTCTCATTTTGTCTGGAATAGTAGCACAAGTGCAGTTTGTATCATATACTTTTCGTACATTTAAAGTGAATATCTTTCTTGCTTTCTTCTTCTTTTTCTTCTTCTTCGAAAGGCTCCATATCGACTACTTGTTAAACCAATCTTTGTCATGTGTAAGTAATCTGAGCCTAAGAGCGATTGCACGTTGTGCAAGTTAGGCGCATACAAGTAGGCCAGCACATCCAATTTCTGCGACTCTTTTTATTTACTATAGTAGCTTCACTAGGCCCCTACCTTAATCGCCTCTTATGACATGTCTTGTAGGTCGCAGTGTTACTATTCTTTGCACCCCTTGTGAGCCCAGGCAACATAGGGATGTACTAACTTTCAAAGTACATTACATACTAAGCCTACGCTTCGGTAAAAAATGACTCTATTGAGCAAATTCAACAATATGCAACAAAGACAAAATAAATGGTTCTTTTTTTCAATTACAAAATTGTACTTTTCGTTTGATAAATATCATAAGGTTGAGTCATGAACTTTGTAGTTGTAGTTTATCTATTATCTGTTGTATTTCCCCAGGTGGATGTTGAAATTGGTTGTCTACTCTTGCCGTTAAGTGTAGGGGTGAGAGTTTTCATTTGCGTTTCAGGGACAGATGCGACGTCCTTGTTGTTATATCCGTGTTTATTTAGTGTGGTCTTGATATTGCCTATCCATCTTTTCTTGGTCTTTCCTTGGCTCTAGTACCTGATTGCTTTTTATTGTATGCTGTTATTGGTGGTTGGTTGTATTTCGTTCTCAATACATGTCCGAACCACTGCATTTGTTGTCTTTCAATGTATTCGGTGAATGAAGTTATGTTCACTCTGCTTCTGATGTCCTCATTTCGTAGTCTATCTTTCCTGGTGAACCCCACTGTATTCTTCAAGCATTTTATTTCAGAATCATGTAGTTTATAATTGATCAATATCATTAGATTGAGTCATGGACTGCGTTTCTGTCATTTGTAAAATACAATACTGTGATATTTCGCCATATATATTATTTGATAAAGTTAAACCTATTATCGATATTTATAGGAAATGTGCTGCAATTTGTAACATTGCTAGATTCAAAACATGTTGTCCATTCAGATAATCTTAGTAGTCGACAGTTGGAAAACTCATTCCTTATATCCAAGAACTTGCCTACGATTTCCATGTGCGAATGCAATACATATTCAACAGAATAAATTATAGCCAAGTTCTCTACAAAATAGGATTACATGGAAAGGATTATCTCTAGTATTAGATTAGACAGGTTTAAGCGGCATAACAGGCGAGGATTTAAATAAATATTTATTTCGATATGTTTCAGTTATTTGATTTCCTTCTTTTATCATACTCATCACTATCATCGTCGCACTTATATCTCAGCTTTCACTCACATTGTTTCTTATTTCTGTCGTCTTAAATATTAACTGTATATATTTGAGTAGTAACAAAACCATCAGTGAGCATTAGCAGCTGTAGTGAGCTATATAGTGAGTTCAAGCAGTAGTCAGCTCGATCACAACCCAAGCGCACGGGGTTCAAACTCCGCGGTAAGCAAATTTGGAAGCAAATTAGTTCCTTTGGATTTTTGAACGATAAATTCAGAAAGCTTTTTAGAAAGCAATGACAAACTACTGAACTTATAAGTGGTGTCTAGAAAAAACGACGACTCATTTACTGTTGTTGATAGCTACGTCCAGTAAAAAGGATATGCATTTTAACATCTCGACATCACTCAATAAAATAGATATATGTGTGTCAAATCTCTCTCTTTATTTCATCTCTTCTTCAAGACAGCCCGCAACTTGTCACCATAAATATGGAATAATCTTGTAATGAAATAAGTTAATAAAGACGGTGATCACCTTATGTTCAAAAGGTACCCGGTTCTTGTTCCATGTTAAGAGATCGGGATATTTGTTTAGACCTTATTGATTTCAATGTAGGTGAGATCGACTTCCTAGTCCTATCGGAGACTGACGATAAAACGGAGAATCCGTCTTCAAGTTGACATGTTAAAGAACTCTTGGCAATTGAAATTCGATAAAAGTAGTCCGGGAAAAAAAATCATTAAACGTATTGTTAAAATAAAAAAGAGTAAAATAACATCTCTTCACAAACTTCATCATCTTCAACGTTAGATCAGGGACCCTCGCCGGTGCTACGAAGTTTTGCACTGTCGATGCGATCTTCCTGTGTAAGAAAGAGATTGGAACAAACACAGTTATTCACCGAAGTGCAATGATGATGGCCTTATTATCAATCAATCAATCCATCAATCGATACTACTTTACTAGAAGATTACAATTTTTTCTTTGGTAGCATGTTCTGTTCAAAAAACTAAAGACACAGAAAGCAAGTTGAATGCATTTGAAAATAAATGTCTGCGAAAATTAATGAACATAAAATGGAGCGAATTCAGGAGAAGTGAGGAAATCAGAGAAATGTCTGGTCAACGACTAGTTACAAATGTCATACGAAGGAGAAGATAGAGATATGTTGGACACCTTGAGAAGAAATGATTAAAAAATATCAAAGCAGGCATTGAAGTGGGATGCAGAAGTTTAAAAATGAGAGGACGACATAAGGAGACCCTGAAACGAAATTTGCTAAGAGAGGCAAGAAGTAGCGGTCTAAATTAAATGGAGGAGATTGAGCGAGTTGCCCAGGATAGAGCGGTATGGAGAAAATGCTTGCATGCCCTATATAATGTTTAACGGTAAGAGAAGAATTATTATTACATTCTGTTCAACAACAGTCGTTTTTAATATTAGGACTTCAGTTTTTCCACTCTACAACTATCATCGAAGATGGATACATTTTCTGAAATGATACATACTGTCTCGACAAGTATAGCGTGCTAACCGTGAGAATGAATATTGAAATGAATAAATGTCAGCAAATCTATCATTTCTTCAGTTATCTTTCGATTACAGCGGCGTATTCTCTTTGGTCTTTAGGCGTTTACAAAATTATAGTTTTACCAGAACATCGATACATCAGATTGGAACGAATCCTTTGCACTTTTGATCACATTTACAGAATAGAAATTAGCTTCTTGCCTCGAAATACATGGGAGTTTAGTTGGGAGTCTATATCTACTCTGCTTTTTCTTAACTAGCTAACCAAATAACTAACTAATCAACCAACCTGTTGAACAAGTGATCGACCGACCGACTGAACGATTGACTTACTGATTGACTAACTAGTTAATTAGCTAACTAACGAACTAACCAACCAACCAACCGAACAATCTACCGAATGACTTACTGACTGCTTGATTGACAGACTAACTAACTAATAAACTAACAAACTAGCTAACTAGCTAACTAACACACTAACTAACTAACTAATTAACCAACCATGTTAATTAACCAATCATCTATCTAAAAAAACCAACCAACCGACCGACCCACCAACTAACGAGAAAACATGACCATGCAGACTCCTAGCAACATATTGCACAATATACAAAAAGAAAATGACATAGAAGATTGACTTTACAGCATATTGTTTCCACATTAGGAGACATAATCATGAATATGTCTTTTCTCCCAGTGCATCTACATGACAAATAATTGTATCTCTGTACCTAACAATCTTATACAGTTGTCAGAACATTATGCGGTGCACTGTTTAAGTAGATAGTATGTAAATGTGTACACTTTTACCGGTAGGTGCTCCGTCCCCATAGATCATCATCACCATCATCAGGTGTCTGCTGACTGGTGTAGGCGATCACATATCTCCACAAATTTCTGTCTCTGGTGTTTGCTATCATCTCAGATGTTGACGCTCTTCCGTGTCATGAAGTCGGGCTATCCAACATTTTTTCTCTCTGTCCTCCTCTTTCTCGTCTCCTCTCGATTTTACCGGTTGTTACAATGTGTTTAAACCTCCCTTCCACATCACATGTCCGAAAAATGATGACTGCCTCTTTCTTCTGTTGATGATACACTTACTACCTCATTCAATACCTCAACATTATTCATTTTAGCAGTCCATGGGATTCTCTTCATTTTTCTATAAAACCACATCTATGTGGCCCTCAGAATTTTTGATCGGTTTGTTTATTGTCCATGACTCATATCCGTGTGTCAGTGTTGGTTCTATGTAACACTGAATCAGCTAATATGGCGACGAATATCGAAATAGTTTGCTTGATAAAGGCCTTGTTGGTCGAAACGTTGCTGTTTATCGTCACTGTTTATGTATTTTGTAAAACATAGTACTTTGTTTGTACGTGTTTCACTATTTACCAAGTTTTACTGCAGTCTTCCCTATTTCGATATTCGTCGCCATATTGCTGCAACTAGTCTTTGTGACGTAGTAGGTAAGATTTAATAGGTCGTCCATTTGTGTTTCATTTTAATTTGTCACTCCTGTTTGTTCGTTTGCTGATAAAGGCCTTGTTGGTCGAAACGTTGCTGTTTATCGTCACTGTTTATGTATTTTGTAAAACTATAGTACTTTGTTTGTACGTGTTTCACGCTTTGATAGTATGCCGAATGTAGTAGCCGCACTCCTATACGAGCGTTGATTTCTTCATCAAGAGAAAGGCTGGCAGTGACCGTGGACCCAAGATAGCAGCATTTTTGCACTGGTGTTAGATGGTTACCATTTAAAGTGATATTTGATGTCTTACCTCCCTGACATAATACAACTGTTTTGGAGACACTTATTGTCAGAGAAAAGAGGTCGCATGCCTTTGACAAATTATTAATTAGACATTGCAGTGTAGTCTCACTGTGGGCGACTAAGGCAGCATCGTCAGCGAAAAGGAGGTCCTTGAGAAGTATTTCCGTCGTTTTGTCTTGGCTCTTAAGCGAGCCAAGTTAAACAGTGAACCATCAGATCTAGTGCGGATGAAAACATCACCATCAGCGTCCCCTAAGGCGTGGTTCAAAGGACTGCGAAGAAGATACCAAAGAGAGTGGGGGCAAGGACACAGCCCTGCTTGACTCCACTCTTAACCTCAAAACTATCAGATGTGCTGCCATCGAACTGTATGCTGGCTTTCATGCCCTCATGGAAGGAAACTTCTTCTTCTTCTTCAGCGATCTCTGGTCATGCGCTTAATTTACTGTGGACCACAAACTGGGCAGACAGCTTCAGGTCTGTCAGGTTTCCCCAAAGCTTAGTTTTCAGGTCGACTGGGTGTGGCCACATGTTGCTTCTCAGCTCACACAGAAGAGGACAGTCTTGCAGGATATGCTCTGGTGTCTGTTCTGCCTGCTGACACTGGCAGAGAGCTGTTTGACTTATTCCTAGTCTGTATTAGTGTTTGTTGAGTCTGCAGTGTCCGGTGCGTAGTCGAAATATAATGACCTGGTCTGTTCTGCTTAGGTCTTTGAGGAGTCTTTTCCATAATCATATCCAGTGTTTGTCTTCCAGTCTACTGCAGATTTTCTTTGTATGAGGGTTTTGACCTCTTGAAAAGACAAGGGTTGGTAAGTTTGCTCTTTGGCACTGCCCTCCTTAGCTAAGACATCAGCACTCTCATTGCCTGCAATGCCACAGTGAGATGGAATCCACTGCAAGTGAATTTCTGCCTTTTCTGAAAGCTGAGCAAGTTCTCTTTGTAGTTTTTGTACTGTGCTGTCAGTGGATTTAGCCTCCAGGGCTTGTATAGCTGACAATGAGTCTGTAAGAAATACCATCTTGCTTGCAGCTGCTTGCAGCTTATTCATGTGCTGTGCTGCCATCAGAAGGGCTATGAGTTCTGCTTTGTAGTTGGAACATATTCTTCCAGTAGGAGCCGCTAGAGACACAGTGGTAGCATCTGGGTGCCTAATGTACACTCCTGCTCCACCATTCATGGAAGGAAACAATCAATTGGAGCAACTTTGGGGGACAACCAATATACTTCAATATTTTATAAAGACTTGGCCTGCTGACTGTGTCAAATGCCTTAGTCAGATCCACAAAAGCAATACATAGAGGCTTGCTCTGCTCTCTGCACTTCTCTTGTAGCTGTTGAAGGGTAAATATCATGTCAGTTGTTGACCGTCTAGCTCTGAATCCACATTGTGACTCTGGAAGAACACGCTCCGCCAGTTTCTGTAGTCGTTTTGAAAGGACTAGTGCAAAGCTTTGCCTGTTACGCTTAGAAGGGAGATGCCTCTGTAGTTGTTACAATCCCCCTTATCCCCTTTGTTTTTATAGAGTGTCACTATCTTTGCATCCCTCATGTCCTG
The DNA here is from genome assembly GCA_020796225.1 of Arion vulgaris. NCBI lineage: Eukaryota > Metazoa > Mollusca > Gastropoda > Stylommatophora > Arionidae > Arion > Arion vulgaris. The sequence goes on from CM036753.1 coordinate 12,649,335, forward strand.
AGGAAGTGTTCCTCTCTCCAGCACTGAATAAGGAGATTGTAGAGGTGGGGCAGCAGGACATCCCTATTGTATTTGAGGACTTCTGCAGGAATGTTGTCTAGTCCTGATGCCTTGCCATTTGAAAGTTTGTTGATTGCTTCGGAAAGTTCCTGCTCCGTGGGTTCGGTATCCAGCTCGGTTTGGTCATGATGTTTCAGTATGATCTGATCGAGGACTGGGTGTGCTGGTTTCTCCACAGAGTAAAGATTGGAATTGTGTTCCACCCATCTTTTGAGCTGTTTGGTCATATCTGTTATTGGCTCACATGTTTCTGATCTTAGTGGTGCAATTTTTGTTATGTTTGGTCCCAGAGCTACTCTGATATTTTCGTACATTACCTTTGTGTTGCCCATATCTGCAGCATTTTGTATCGCAGAACATAGATTTGACCAGTATTCATTTGCACACCTCCTTGACTCTCGTTGCAATACTGATTTTGTGTGCCGAAGATGGTCCTTTGAACTTTGCGAGGTTTATTTTGTAATTTATTAGAGCTCTTTTCTTTTCCTCAAGTAGAGGGCTTAGGGTTGTTTCATTTTGTTCTACCCAGTCTTTGTTGGAGAATTTCTTGGTGCCAAATGAGTCAATGGCACAGTCATATATGTTAGATTTTAGAATGTTCCACTTTTCGTCTACGCTACATTCTCCCATTTCATTCTCACACAGAGCAGTAAACGCCTTTCTGAAAGTCTCCTTATTCTCTGTCATCCCCATTTTGGTGACGCTGACTTTGGGTTTGGGTGATCTTCTTGTTGAATAGGTTTTCATTGGAAGTATTTTGACTTTGCTGATAACTAGTGCATGATCTGTATCACAGTCCGCGCTGTGGAAAGTACGTGTGATTTTCACTGTGTTGAGGTGTTGTCTGCGTGTGAGTACAAAATCAAGCTGGTGCCAGTGACCTGATCTTGGGTGGCACCATGACACCCTGTGTCTGTGTTTGACAGAAAAAAACGTATTTGTCACACATATGTTGTTTTGGGAGCAGAATTCAAGCAGTCTTTGACCATTATCGTTGATATTTCCAATGCCATGATGACCCAGGCATACTGGCCATGACTGGTGATCAGAACCTATGCGTGCAATTAAGTCGCCAAATATAAACAGTTGCTCATCTACTGGAAATGAATTAACGACATTCTGTAATGTGTCATAAAACTTGTCTTTATCTTCTGCAGACGCTGCTAGGGTTGGTGCGTAGACACATACGATATTTAGGAGTCCACTTTTTACATTGAGTCGTAGTGATATTACTCGTTCTGATGCAGCTACTGGTGTATGAATAGCTTTCACAAGTCTATTGTGCACGGCAAAGCCGACTCCATACAGTCTAGGTTGATTGGTGCTTAGGCCCTGCCAGAAGAATGTGTAATTCTTTTCTTTTACTGAGCCACAGTCTGGAAGCCTGGTTTCCTGTAGCGCGGCTATGTCTACCTGCAGTCTCTCAAGTTCTCTGTCTATGACAGCTGTTTTCCTGATGTCTTTTGTTTTCGTCGGGTCTAGGTTGACAAGTCCGGGACACATGGTCCTTACGTTCCATGTGCCAAATCTAAGAGGTTTATTTGTCTTGTGTCTCTGTAACTGTTGCTTTCCGTGTTGTGCTCGAGCCGAAAAAAAAGATGAAGTGTCGTCTCTCTTTGTGCCTAGCCTGGGCAGCTGATATGGAGAATGTGCCTTGCCCATTTTGCACAAACCCCTCTCTACCCTACTGTTTTTTCCAAAGGAAAGACAAAGTCTATTCCTGTCTTACACTACAGAAATAAATGTGAAAATTTTCAATATCTTGTTGAGATCATACTAACATTTCTCATACTTTCCAGAACTTTCTATAGAATGTGCGGTATCATTCAATTCTCCCTATTTAAATAATGAATTTTCTTTCGTTACATTCTCAATTTTCTAATATATATTGGTTTTCGTATTCTAATTTTTGCAATATTTCTAGTCTGTCATAATATCATTATAGTGCGTTTCAAATTGATTTTCCGAGGGGAAAATTTAATATCTCTGCAACCGCTTGACCGTAATTGTTGTAACTTTGCATATGATCTAATGATCGTAATGTCCCGAGGTTGATATTTGTTTACTCAATAACAAACGTATGGTTTAAAATTTTCTTTATGTAAAGTATATAAAAGTGACCATCTCCTTGGCCAACCACATAATGAGAAGTATTACCCCTTCATATTTGTGAGATGTTGCAAGTTCCACGACTTGCATGTTTTTTCACGTGGTTTTCCCGATTTTAATCGCTTTATCGCACTTTAAAAAAATGTATAATGATCCTTCCGGTGTGTTCAGTTACAATTTACCGTTTGTATTTTCAGAGCATAGGTGTATTACAAAATGTTAGGCTCATCAAAGTGAGTAAACACTTTATATGATTTATATAATATGAGTTATCTCACCCTCCAAAATTCGAATTGTACATACGCCTATGCCGAAAATATGTGATTTTTAAATTTACGGTAAATTATTTTCTTCCAGCACCAGATAATTACTAGGTTTGAAAAGATCAAAGGAATTCGCCGTTGCAGGAAAAGTATACTACCTGCAACATTGAATTTTAGAAAATCGTTGGGACATCGGAAATACAACACCACATGCAAAAATCACGTTCATCCATGCAATGAATATGGAGATATTTGAGGTCAATCGTTGACCGAACGTTTTGAAACGCACTATAATACATCATTAATCTCTTTCTTATCAAAATCTCAATTTACCAATACATATTTCTTTTAACATGTTCTCAATTTACCTACAAATGTATTGCTATGTTTGCACTCTAAATTTATCGATATCTGGTTTCTTTAACAATATTCTCGTATTCATCTCGAAGCATTTCAAATACAATATTGGATGTACCATCATTAATATATGTACTGAAAGTGTATATCATCATTGAGATCATTTAGTAAACACGATAATCCCAGGTGAAAATAAAGATATTATTTTCCATTTAAATATTATTTAATAATAATTATTTTCCGTTTCTAGTTTTCCGCACATTTAGTTTGTTTTTATATCTTAGCGGCATGTTTCAGTTTCAGTTTGGAATATCTTCATTGAGATCATTTAGTAAACACGATATTTCCAGGTAAAAATAAAGATATTATTTTCCATTTAAATATTGTTTAACAATAATTATTTTCCGATTCTAGTTTTTCGCACATTTAGTTTGTTTTTATATCTTAGCCATATATATAGTCATTTTAGGGCAGCTAGAAATTGATTGTCTGTCTGTGTTTGTGATTTCTGCTGTATAGGACTATACTCTTCATTACATTTCTTCTTCATCCTTCGTCACTAGGGAGGCATAGGTCAGCACGCCCGAGTGGTTACCGGCCCAAATTTGGGGTGTAAAGAATAGAACCACTGTTACCTGTCATGCATGTCGTAAGAGGCGACTAAGAAGATTTGGCTGAAATCGGATGTACATGTCCTAAACGTGTAGCAGTCTATGCGTTTAGGGCCTACCAAACAGAAAGTGCAACATATACACGTTCTTGGCAAAGATCAAACATATCACAGAAAGTGATTAAAATTGGTCGTAAAGAATGAACGCAAAAAGAAGAAGAAGAAGATAGGTCACAAAACAAGGACTTTCCCAGCCCACCTTTCCCAGACATTCTTTTCCAGATCTCTCCACTCTATCCGCATTTTCTTGCATTCCCATCTTCAGGTGTTCCTGTGTCTTCCCTTACCTCTTTTGCACTGGGGGTTCCATCGGAGAGACTGTCTCGTGATTCTGTCACGAGGTTTCCTCAATGTGTGTCTTATCCATCGGGACCTTCTGCTTATTACCTTTTGTTTCATCTGCCGTTGTTCCGCTCTATTTCACTCTTGCGGATCCTTCTTTTTCTCGAGTGGCGAGCTATGAATTTCCTTAGTAGTAGTTTCTGTAGCTATTTTGTTTTTACGTGGTAGGGTAGCTTGCCCCATGACCAGCCTCCTTAGAAACCTCAGTTAGGACCTCACCTCAAGAGACAAATGGACTTCCATAGATGAAAGCATGACCAACATCACAATGTTATCATTAATCTTAAAAAATAATGAAGAGATTGGTGGAGTAAAAATGTTGTGCTCATAATAACGCTGCTGATAGTAGAGAATGCAAATGAAGATTGTGTAGATTTATATACAGGTGTGTATGTGCATCGTGGTGGCGTCTGTGGCCTAGGGATAGTGACTCGGTCTATTAACCCCGACATTCTGAGTTGGAATCACGCTGCGGACAGTTTGGTTGCAAATTGTTTCGCCTGGATTCTTACAAAGGACGATGATTCACTCGTTCAGAAAGCAATGGCAAACTACTGAACGTAATAATGCCTAGAAAAATCACAAACAGCGTTAAAAGCTGGGGTTGATTCGCAAAGTCCTGTAAAGGATATGCAATTAATTTTATGTGCATCGTGGAAAGTAATGGACATTGCAGAACGGAATGATACATCCAGGACAACTGTTGATAGTATGAGGATGAAGGTTGACATCATTACTGTTGCCCAACAGTGGCTCTCTAGGATTTAATTTACTGAGTGTGTTATTATAATTCTCAATCGATACTTCGGAAAGTCCATCACCCCAGCTTGCGGTATGAGTTGATGTCGTGTATCGAGGTTTTCAGTCTACAGAGGCTCACATGGATCTACTGTCCTCCACATGCGGATGTTCTCAACAATAAGAAAGCAAACTGGCTGTCATCAACAGCGTCGATCGTCAGGGAATTGAGGATGGATAGAGAAGACGATCTTTGGTTTCTGTGTTTCTGTGTGACTGCTAGTAGGATTATGACACTAAAACCGATATTGATCTATCATACTATTAAGTGAATTCAAAATTTCACTTTGTACAGGCAGCACTTGATGTCTAAGTGACTGAATGAGGATTGGGTTTAATTAAGCTTAAAGTAGCTAACAGATGACATCCATTCATATTGTAATCTTTCGTTTTAGACCTTACATACGACGCATTCACAGAGTTGGACAAATAATGGTTCGCGTAAACGGAGTCTGCAAGAACCATTGAAGTTCAGATATTGCAGCCTAAATCTCACCATCCTGCTGGAAGTAATTGTTTTATTTGGATAAATTATTTTAATAACTGAAACATATTTACAATGTCTGTCGTTATAAAGCTGTATTGATCTAACACGTGATTTTGTAATATTGAGACTATTGTTGTTGTATTTGTTTCTCAATAGGTTGTCCGTAAGTAAAGTGCAAACATCAATCACACTAACTTCAAGTGGAACACTACATTTTAATTGATTTTCTATCATAAGAGACAAGAATATCAACTTGTGGTATCTAACGTACAAGCAGTATGGATAATTGTGGCTCAGACATAGTTCTCCTTGAAGGTAAGCCAACAGAGACAACAATACATTAATATCAGAATGAAGGAATCATGTGTGTATACTAACTTCTATACGATCATAATCATCATCATCAAATAGCTTGTCTTGAGAAGAACTTTACCCCATCAACAGTCCTTCGGAATTTATCTCTCTCATAGGCCATATGTCTCGCCTCTGCAAACTATCAGTTACATCCTGAATCCATCTTCTCCGTGGTCTTCCTCTTCTTATATTTGCCGGTATTATTCCTTCCATGATGGTCTTCACCAGCCCATGATCACAATAAAATCATGATATGTCAAGCTTTGTTTCATTCTTCTTTTTTTAAAGTAGGCATCTCAGTTTTAATAGGGAGTAAGGAACTGGGCCTTCTGGTAGATGCATTGCAGATTCATTGACGACTGTAAATTGTGATTGTGCAGTCTCTGTCACAAATTTAGCAATTAAACAATAAGACCATTGTCTCAATGTGTGATTGTATACGAAAGTAAAGTCTCATTCCTTCCGCTTGCATGATTAGCATGTGCTCAACATTCAATAGTCTCATTTCTTCAGAAATGTATGTATTTGAAGACTGTTTACTTTGTGTCTATGTTTATGCTAAAAGGATTCAAATCTCGCTTTTAGACAACGTTTCAGCAAATTTGAAGTCTTCTAGTCGGTCGCTTTTCCAAGACAATTTTATCAAAACAGTTAGATCCCAGTCAATGGGGCTATCTTCTACGCCGGATTTATAACATAGACAGCGCAGCTATCTATGAGTAGTGTGTAAATGATAGAACTTTCCTGCTCTTTATGCATACGTTTCTTGGTTTATGATCGTGACATGTTATGCATAGAATAAGCCTAATACATCATATGTAGACATAGTTGAACTATCTTTCCAGCGAGAACTAAGTTCAGCAATTCGAATCCTTAAAGTAGTGAGCTCCCAAGTCAACCCCTGAGATTTGCACTATTTTAGCACTTCGTATCAGTCTGGGAAATATAGTGTCTCCCTATTGATCTCGGTCTCAAGTGAAATAATTTCACAGATAGATGAGGTTACGAACAAATCTTGATGGAAAATCTGCATTTCGTAATTGGAGAATTTGATGGATGGCTGTTCGCTTACATTGTTCCTCTCACCATTGTTTTTATTTCGACTGCTGATAAGTCAGAAGTTGCTGAAGGCAGTATTAACACGATATATGCAATCTGTGGTATAAATAATTCATGTTGAATTGTCAACAAAACGGTATCTACTGCATCTTTCTTTACGTTTTGTCTTTGTTTGTAATCTTCTTGATCAGTTAAATAGTTGCTCATGTTATCTTGTGTGGAGATGTATATTTTTTCTAGTTGTAAAACAACTTCTGTCTGTAATCTTCTTGATCAGTTAAATAGTTGCTCATGTTATCTTGTGTGGAGATGTATATTCTTTCTGAACTTCGTCTCAAGATTGCATCAAAATATAGTCAAATATTGTAAGAGTCATGTTTTACTCCACTTTAAATGTTTAATGGCTTAGATTAGCGTTCTCCAAACTGGGGTCAGCGAACCCCCGGGGATCCGAGAGGTACTCACTGTGAGTCCTCAAGCGCTGGAAGAAATATTATGATAGTTGACATTTGAAACAGAAAAATACATGTTTTAAATATGTATAAAAATGGTGGTAAACTACATCTGCTGTGAAATCAAAGTATCCGGACTAGACCGGAGTTTAAATGTCTGACAGGACAACGTGAAAGAACATTTGAAGTTTCCCTCAGTCTGAGAACATGGTTTACTATTGTAACACACATAATCTTTTTCTGTCCATGTTCATATAAAGAAACATTTGGGGATCTACAGCAGCAAAATGTATTTAAAATGGGGTCTGCGGTAATGCAAAGTGTGGGAGCAGCTGGCTTAGACGTTAAACCTTTACGCTCTCTTTAAAGCTTTTACGTACTCTGCATATTATATTTGACAAGAATATTGCTAGATAGCAAGGTAGGTGGACCCCCATATCTACTTCAGTATCTCATCAATTATATCTCTGTTGACGAGATCGAATTCCTTTGTATGGTCAACGAAAGCAGTATATCATAGTTTTCGTTGCCTTTAACACTTTTTTGTAGATGTCTAATGAAGATGAATTTAACAATTTGACAAAGTTCATATGAACACAGAAACATACAATGAAGAAGTGGAGCAGGCAATTTCAGTCTGTAGTAGGTAAAGTGGGTTCTGCATTTATGTGAGATTCTATTTTCTTCTATATTGGATGCTAATCTGTGATAACTATGAAAGGTATGCAACATTTATTTCTCTATATCACATATCATTTATCAATATGGTTAAACGACACGGAAACTACACTTTTAATTATTTATGTGAGGATCAGTATTGTTTGATTGTATACAAAGGCAAGTTCATGCATTTATTGCTCAATAGATAAATTGAGTTACAATATGTAACGTAGCAACGACATTTCTTTATATATAACATTTGGATTTTATTTCACACTGAACTTCAGAATATTCCAACTTGAAGCGAATATGCGGGGTCAAAATTCAGACTAATTATGTTATTACAAATAAGAAATAAGAAATTAAACATTTAGTCAAGATTAATTTTTCAGTTATATTAATATTACTTTTTATTATTGTTAGTATTAATATAGCAATGTCAATAAAAGCAATGGCAAACAACTGAACGTATAAGTGGTGTCTAGAAAATCAATGACTCGTTTACTGTGGTTGATGGCTACGTCCTTTAGTCTATGCCACGAATTTCATTCAGTATTAATAAAGCAATCACAACACAGTACAATCGTCGCCACAGTCATCAGTCTGATGTGACTCAACACAATATAATCGTCACCACAGTCATCAGTCTAAGGTAGATATAAAGAAAACATAGATAGTATGTAAAGAAAATATAGATGGTATGTAAGGTAGACATACAGAAAACATAGATGGTATTTAAGGTGAGGGGAGACAACTAACTGGAGACGAAAGTAATCAAATTATTATAATTTATGTATTTAAAATATGTATGAGCTGTCTCTACTATGAGACGAAAGTAATCAAATTATTATAATTTATGTATATAAAATATGTATGAGCTGTCTCTACTATTAGATGAAAAACACTGTCCAAGAAAACAGAAATGTATTCTGTAAAATAAGAACAGACAGAGACAATATGTTTACTATTATTACATAGTCTGTTTACTTTAAGAGACAAGGAAAATGTAAGTTTATCTAGATTGAAGTCAAAGATGGGAAGTACAGAGGCACTTTTCGGAAACCACTTGTCAACTAAAGTATGGACTGTACCATAAACTACATAATTATAAGGTATCATAGCATCATCGGGGTAGTTTTTAGTACTGCGCGTCAGATATTTCGTTGCAGCCTATCAGAATGTACAATTCGTTTTGCAAGTTAACAAAAGCATTGTTTTTTTTGGCGGCCTTGAAATCCAGTCGACGTCTAGTGTGATCTTTGTTTACTTTTGATAATTCGTTTTATTGTAGTCTTATATCTGTTATCAACAACAAAGAGTACAGTAATGTTGTTAGCTGTATTAATAGCGGGGTAATAGTTTATCAATTTCACTCATAAATCTAGATATATCTTTTATTACATATGACCTTGCTTTACAATAACAACCCAGTCTTCAATGTTCTCATTACTGTAACGGATTCCCTAACATCTTTCTCACAGATGCCACTGATCCTTGCAGTCACTGCTATAATTCATGTAATCAGATACTCATTACAGTAACTGGGGACAAGCCTTGATCAGATACTCGTTACAGTAACTGAGAACAATACTTGACTATTTATGACTTCTCAGCTACAATAGTACTTTAGATCTGTCGAACTAGTAACGATTTTTTTGTCCAATTACGGAAGTGTTCACTGGTTTCAAAATACCATACGTTTCCATAATATTTCAAGTATTTCACTTATGTGTTTGTTTCAATCATTTTTTGTTCACCGTTTAAGAATCCATAATATTTTTTGGGATTTCTTTGCTTAACGTCTTTTGAATTTCACTTTGGGGCTACACTTCAGTTTTCTTGTTTACAATAACATTTTGTTAGAACGTGTTTCCGTCATCGGAAACTGAATTGTTTTAGACTTGGCAGCAATGCAAATCTGATTTCTACCAGACTTTGTAAGACTTACAATCTGAAATCTGCAAGACTTAGTACCAAAGCAAATCTGAGCTCTAATAGACTTAACAGCAAAGTAAAACCTGAGTTCTAATGGACTTGACAACACATCAAATGTGAGTTCGATTGAGTACTTTATCAAAGCAAATCTGATCTCCACTGAGTAGACCAGCAACACAGAATCTACTGAGGGTTATCAGTTATGATTGGGTATGGGAAATCAATCACAGACAACTAGATCATATATATATATATATATCTATGTGGAATTAAAGTCGCTTTACAACTAAAGAAAGATACACTATTATCACACATCTTTCGTGGACATTAGAAAATAGCCAAAACTATCCAACGATAACAACCACACACTAGATAGACAAGGACAGGAGATCATCTTTCGACTCAGGTTAGGACATAACAGACTGAACAAACATCTATACAGGCTACGATTGTCCCCCTCCCATCTGTATACCAGTGGCCCCTTTGATCAAACCACAGAACATGTCCTGCAAGATTGTCTACTGTATGTCCTCCCTAGAAAGGAATATTGGTCCTACAACTTAACACAACAATTAAAACTACATGGCACCAGAGATGAGCTCTAGACAACAGTCGACTTCATCATAAGAATGCGTCTAACGTTATAATCATCGAAACTACATGGCACCAGAGATGAGCTCTAGACAACAGTCGACTTCATCATAAGAATGCGTCTAACGTTATAATCATCGAAACTACATGGCACCAGAGATGAGCTCTAGACAACAGTCGACTTCATCATAAGAATGCGTCTAACGTTATAATCAACGAAACTACATGGCACCAGAGATGAGCTCTAGACAACAGTCGACTTCATCATAAGAATGCGTCTAACGTTATAATCATCGAAACTACATGACACCAGAGATGAGCTCTAGACAACAGTCGACTTCATCATAAGAATGCGTCTAACGTTATAATCATCGAAACTACATGACACCAGAGATGAGCTCTAGACAACAGTCGACTTCATCATAAGAATGCGTCTAACGTTATAATCATCGAAACTACATGGCACCAGAGATGAGCTCTAGACAACAGTCGACTTCATCATAAGAAGTCGTCTAACGTTATAATCATCGAAACTACATGACACCAGAGATGAGCTCTAGACAACAGTCGACTTTATCATAAGAATGCGTCTAACGTTATAATCATCAAAACTACATGGCACCAGAGATGAGCTCTAGACAACAGTCGACTTCATCATAAGAATGCGTCTAACGTTATAATCATCGAAACTACATGACACCAGAGATGAGCTCTAGACAACAGTCGACTTCATCATAAGAATGCGTCTAACGTTATAATCATCGAAACTACATGACACCAGAGATGAGCTCTAGACAACAGTCGACTTCATCATAAGAATGCGTCTAACGTTATAATCATCGAAACTACATGGCACCAGAGATGAGCTCTAGACAACAGTCGACTTCATCATAAGAATGCGTCTAACGTTATAATCATCGAAACTACATGTCACCAGAGATGAGCTCTAGACAACAGTCGACTTCATCATACGAATGCGTCTAACGTTATAATCATCGAAACTACATGGCACCAGAGATGAGCTGAGAAATATACTCTGAGAACGGTTATGATATATATCAAAACTTCTGTAGTAAATTACTAACTTATCATCTCAAGTCAAAACAAAAGTCATAGGTGTCACCTTAATATCTCTAGTTTTTAAAACCATTTCCAGGACGACTAAAATGCAACCATAATTTGACCATCTGATGAGTTTCTGTCCCGAAAGTCTGAATTTCTGGCATCCATTTGAAACTAGTATTCCTCTGTGTCCTTCTGTTGCCACATGCAAAAATGTTTGTCCAGATTTGTATTATTCAATTAGATTGATTGGACACTTGCTTCATTTGACGCAAATACGTCTCTGCCTCGTGTAACCAATGAAACTCGAACCTCTAACTAAATTATCACGCAAGTTTACAGCGCAGGAACAAGTGCTAGAAAGTTTAGCGTTTATGACATTAGTTCTCATTTTAGAGAAGAAATCCCTCCAGGGCTGATATTTCACGAACTAATGTTTTTCAAACGATACTTTGAATATCAGACAGTTCGTTTTATCTATACCTTCAATATCACTTTCTCTTTTGATGATGTCACGACATTTCTAAATAGACAAAATGGTGCCGGTCAAATATTTGGAAGCCACGAAACAAGATATGAAATTATTAGGTGAAATATTTTTTTTTACATAGTATAACTATTGTGTTTTAATCATAACATAGCAATAAATGATTAAAACAGGGATCGAATTTACAGAATACAGCTGTCACTTGATTAAAGACAGTTTTTTTTTTTTTTTTCTCGTCCGCTTTCAACTCAGACGAAGTTCCATCTCTGAAACTGATTTTTGCGTGAAAATCTGTTTTCCAATTTCTTACAATGGCAGCAGCGTGCACATTGTAAATTACTTTACACTGGCAGCCGTGTGCTCAATGTACTCGTAATTAGTATTCCCTCGCCATACAGGCAGATTTTCTCCGACTTCAGAGGTACTCACGTTATCGTCCTGAGTAAGACCAGGGGACTCGAACAAATGCCGGACAGTAGGTTCGAACCGAGCTATGAGGCGTCTCCTGCTAGCTACTATCAACTACTCTAGGCAGTCCCCCGTTAAAGACAGTAATTAAAGTGACTTAGTATAAGATTATAGTATGATTTTAGAAAGCTGTCGCCCGCCTGGCCAGCGAGTTCGTAGCGCGCTGGACGTTGGGTGACAAGCTTCCTGTGAGTGCGGATTCAATTCCGCGGGATGGCAGAAAATCCACAGGTTCATCACATTTACGGTGTTCGTGGCACCGAACCGAAGGGTTACGATGTCCATAGCACCGAGCCGAGGAGCTGAAAGCTCAAGTGCTTCTGGAACAGGAAAAAAAGAAGAAGAAAGCTGTCAACATGACACTAAAAACAAATCATGCCGAGATGACCTACCACAACATCGAAATAGCCTAACACAAAATCAAAAAGACTTTTATACATTCGCATAAAGCTTTTTATCCTCGCACTGAAGAGCAATGTTCAACACAATCTTTCTCCCACATTATGTTACCAGTGCCAAACCTGGACGCTGACAACAAACGATAAAACAAAACTAGTCACAACAGAGATGAAGTGTCTACGCAGAATGCTGGGTGTAACAAGAAGAGACCGGTTGAGAAATGAAGACATCAGGAAAAAGTGGGTACAACATCAGTACTAGACTTCATCAAGAAACAACAAATTAAATGGTTCGGTCACGTAAACAGATTACCATCAGACAGTGCACCCCAAAGAGCAATGCTGCTCCGATACAATGGGTACAAGCAAAAGGCCGGCCACGCAAAGATGGACCTCAGAGATAACAGAGGCGACGAAAGAGACTATCTACGAAGCGCATACTAGGGCCCGTTTTAGAAATCTCTTCCTGACCTGACGCTGTGACACAAAATCAAAAGAATAAGCAAAAGTATCTGAGAGACATGAACCCCAACTAAGACATGACCAACAGCAATATTGTGGATATTTTCAGAAGTCACTTAGAGTTCAGCTGGGAAATCTTCAATCTACCTCTAGTACCATTTGATGAATTAGTAATGGTTTCATATTGCCCGACAACATCTGATCACCCAGTGCTCTCTATGCGTGCGCTGTAGATGTCTGATTCAGATTGTGTAGTCTATACGAAAATAGTATTGTCATTTGGTTTTTTGGTAGTCTTTAGTATTCAATAAAGAGCATAGATTTAGAGGTAATTCATCAAGTATGTCAGTAGATTACCTTCTCTTGACATACTTTATAGGTGTTATTGTCCTATCAATCAATCAATCAATCAATCAATATATCAATCAATCAATCAGTCAGTCAATGTATCAGTCAATCAATCGATCTCTAGAAATTGAAGTGTAACGGAGAAAGGAAACAGTAATATATTTGACATTTTTTTAACGGAAAGGGAGACTCGGAGAGAAAGATAGAGATATATAGATAGATAGATATATAGAGAAGAGAAGAAGAGAGAGCGATATATATATAGATAGATAGATATATAGAGAAAGAGAGACAGAGAGAGAGAGCGATAGATATGAATAGAGGGGGTTGGGAGTGCTGCCGAAAACAGATGCAACATAAATTCTTAGACAAATTGATTAAACTGAAGCAGGAAACTTATACAAAGCACTGTCTCAACGCATGCCAAATCGAGTACCGTTCTGAGAGTCATCTGGGATTTCCTTGAGAAGGCACAGACATTCGCAAGTAGTATCCGTCTAAGCAGAAGTGCGCACTTTCTTGGCCGATTCATGGAAATCGTTGCTATCGTTCAGTTCTAACATCTTATCCCAGGATCTAGATTAAAGCCAGACATTGAAATCTTTCTGAGTAATTTCAGTGCAATATTTTGTCTTACTTTATATGGCTTTACGGTTTCACAGAAAACCTGAAAGTTAGTTTTGTAGCGAGACAAGACAGATCAATTTGTCTTGCCTATTGTATGGGTAATTTCTTTATTGTGTTATTTGATTGTGAAAAACTCTGGAACCTGAATGAGTGTCACGCGTGTGAGACGAACGTGATTTCTCTATTATACAAAGATAAATGAGTACAAATAACATATAACTAAAGATATAACACTACATACAAGCATATGTGCATCATGTTATTTGTTCAATAAAATCTAACATATCTGATCTTAGACATTTGTTTTCTTATTCAACTCGAACATTTATTACATACTTGCTTTAGAAATACTGACATTGTACTTGTTTATTCATATATTTGAGCTTTTAATGCAGTCATTATAGTCATGCTTTACGCCCGCCTGCCCAGCGTGTTCGTAGCGCGTTGGACGACGAGTGAGAAGCTTCCTGTGTGCGCGGGTTCAATTCTGCGGTGTTGACATTAAAGCCAGAGGTTCTCCAGATTTACGGTGTTCGTGGCACCGAACCGAAGGGTTATGATGTCCATGGCACCGAGCGGAAGAGCTGAAAGCTCAAGTGTTTCTGGATCAGGAAAAAAATAGTCATGCTTTTTGTAAAGAACCCCGATAAAGACATTTATTAGATAATATTCTATCAGGGTTTACTTAGTGCAAACAGAAGCAATACACAATCGTTTAGATATTAAATAGACATGTACAGAGTTAGAAAATTATGACAACCGCCAAGTGTGCAATGAAAACAATCACATTATAATACAATGAAATAACGATGCAAATAATCACATTATAATACAATGATATAATGATTCTGGCCTGCATTAAGGGCAGTTATAAATCTTGATAAAAAAATAAAAGAAATTATAGAGAAAATAAAATTATCAACATAAATTTTCGTAGGTGAATAAAAGTAACAGAAGAACAAACGTCAACTTGTAATAACATTTCATTATAAACTAGCTGTTGCCGAGCATACATGGATGCATTGTGTTGGTATCTATGAAATCATTCATCTCTAGACGTTACACGACATGAGAAACAGACTTGTCATATGTGATTTCAGTTCGATGTTTATCTGAAAATTCAGTGTATATCTGTAACTGAGAAAATAACAGTCGATATCCATGCGTTCCCATGTGCAAGTTTGTAAAATATGTGTATTTATTTAATTGGTTCTCTTGCGTTGCTGTGTTGTAAATTTATAATACCACATTGAGATCGTCCATCACTTCATCCGTTAAATCACTTGAAAACATATTGATGTGGGAAATAACTCTTCTTGAATATGTCTAGTCTAAGAATGACTTCCCCTCATTCATTGCTAGTAGTAATGACAATTGAGAATGAGTCTCTGTGTAGTTGTACATTTCTCCAAATGACCACTGGGGAATTAGTAGTTCTGTACTTTTCTGTGATACCAATTCTCTAATGATCTGTCTCAGTTCCTTCGTAGTTTACTCTATTACTGACGTTCTGGTCATGTGTGGGGGTGATATGCAAATATTTACTATCCGTTACTTGAATACCAGGTACTGAATGAAATCATTAGTAACAAGCACGATCCAGGAAAAGTTACTGTGTTTAACAAATACATGTCGCCCGCCTGCCCAGCGTGTTCGTACGCGTTGGACTACGGGTGACAAGCTCCCTGTGAGTGCGGATTCAATTCCGCGGATTGACAGAAAAGCCACATGTTCACCAGATTCACGGTGTTCGTGGCACCGAACCGAAGGGTTACGATGTCCATGACACCGAGCCGAAGAGCTGAAAGCTCAAGGGCTACTGGATCGGTAAAAAAACCAACAAAATAACAAAAAATACATGACGGTTAAGTGGTCGCTAATAGTTGTGTACATTTAAAAGACAGTTTTACAAGTGTATCAGTTTCATTGATGTCAGTTGACTTTCTTGTTTACTTGTGTTTAGTTTCAGTCTAATGCTTCTTGTCCTTCTAAAGGAAAATGCAGAGTAAAAACTGCACATTGCCAAGTGTTGACACTCGTCTCATAGCGATTGAGAATGTTCATAATCTGGAACATCACCGTAGCTAGAAAACCAAGGCTGAAATGTAAGGGTTTTCTTCTCGTTCAACCCAAAACATTGGCACAGACCAGCACTTTTCGAACGTGATTGCCCTACATGCGTAGGATGATGCCCACAGCATGCGAACGCTCCATGGCTTAGATAAAAAAAGATCGCTCAAGTTAACGCACGCCTACGTCTGTCCGTGCAGGTTGTCGCTCAATATGTTTTCTGCAAAAATCACAGAAATATCGAATAGAGAGGTCAACTAGTGGTTGTTCTAAAGCAAATGCGGAAGTAGCTCTTTGGAATATAATCCCATGCAAATTGTCCAGTGTGGTCAAGGAGTAATCTTTTTAGATCGTCTACTTCGGTTGAAACAAGGGGATACTGCAGTACTTACCAAAAGAATAAACCTGAGTAGTAATTTCCACAAAACTGAGCAAATCACCGAACGTCTAGAGTTGTTGGAGTCTTCTGGATCTGAAAGAAAGTCAGATACTCTCCCCTGCTCAAATATAGGACCAATTTAACAAATTTATAATTGCAAAGGGTTCAACAACAACAACAACAACAACAACAACAACTCTTTGAGGCGTATCCTGTTGGTAATCTTCTTATGTAGCTGAACCATTTCAGTTGTTGTTTCCTGTTGGTAATCTTCTTATGTAGCTGAACCATTTCATTTGTTGTTTTCTGTTGGTAATCTTCTTATGTAGCTGAACCATTTCAGTTGTTGTTTCCTGTTGGTAATCTTCTTATGTAGCTGAACCATTTCATTTGTTGTTTCCTGTTGGTAATCTTCTTATGTAGCTGAACCATTTCAGTTGTTGTTTCCTGTTGGTAATCTTCTTATGTAGCTGAACCATTTCATTTGTTGTTTTCTGTTGGTAATCTTCTTATGTAGCTGAACCATTTCATTTGTTGTTTTCTGTTGGTAATCTTCTTATGTAGCTGAACCATTTCAGTTGTTGTTTCCTGTTGGTAATCTTCTTATGTAGCTGAACCATTTCAGTTGTTGTTTCCTGTTGGTAATCTTCTTATGTGACTGAACCATTTCATTTGTTGTTTCCTGTTGGTAATCTTCTTATGTAGCTGAACCATTTCATTTGTTGTTTTCTGTTGGTAATCTTTTTATGTAGCTGAACCATTTCATTTGTTGTTTTCTGTTGGTAATCTTCTTATGTAGCTGAACCATTTCATTTGTTGTTTTCTGTTGGTAATCTTCTTATGTAGCTGAACCATTTCATTTGTTGTTTGCTGTTGGTAATCTTCTCTATTAGCTGAACCATTTCATTTGTTATTCGTTCAAATCTTCTTATTAGCTGAACCATTTCATTTGTTGTTCTGTTGGTAATCTTCTTATGTAGCTGAACCATTTCATTTGTTGTTTCCTGTTGGTAATCTTCTTATGTAGCTGAACCATTTCATTTGTTGTTTCCTGTTGGTAATCTTCTTATGTAGCTGAACCATTTCATTTGTTGTTTCTGTTGTAATCTTCATGTGCTGAACCATTTCATTTGTTTATCCTGTTGGTAATCTTCTTATGTAGCTGAACCATTTCATTTGTTGTTTTCTGTGGTAATCTTCTATGTAGCTGCCCTTTCATTTGTTGTTTCTGTTGTATCTTCATCTGAACCATTTCATTTGTTGCTTGTATCTTTTATGTATGAACTATTTCATTTGTGTTCATGAGTTCATACTGATTTACATTATTCCTGATGTCCATTCTAAACATATATTTTCTGGATAATCTTAGCATTCTGCTAGAACTTCATCTCTGTCGTGCTGTTTTATTTCTATCGTTTGATGTCACGCCTCTTTGATACTGATAGCTTTGTTAGATATTGTTGAACATGCTCTTTTATGCTCTTTTAGTGTTCCTAGAGATATGTTTGCATTTCAAAATTGGCACCATTTGTTATATGATTTGATTAGCTATTTTTTCTTCTATGTTGCATTTCGTTAGTCAGTCTTTCATTTGTTGAAACAAATGCTCACTTGGTATGTAAAGTCTTTGTCTTGTTTTAATGGGCGATTGTCGATGGAGATATTGGTATCGTTTTCCTCTCCAGCAAATGTCATCACTTTGGTTTTGTCGATGTTTATTCTCATATATAATTCATTACATTTTAAGGGGAGTCTATTAATGTGTTGCTGTAGCTGTTCTTCGGTTGTTAATATGATTATCTGGTCGTCGGCAAAAAGAAATTCATTTAAGATTTCCCCAAGGTTGTTCACTTCACTGGTGTAAGCTATTTTGCAGATTAGATGGATATATGTGAAGAACAACAGAGAAAATTCATCCTTGTCTTACTTCTGACTCAACGTTGAACATTTATGACTGACCTTATGAATCAAAGTAACTGTTAAGCAGATGAAATGATTGCAGAACTTCTGTGACATAATTCATTCATATATGTGAAACAGAAAAAAGTATGTGGCAGTAGCACATAGATAATTTCTGCTAAGTATATGTTGTCAATTTGTTTCACATATGGGAAACAAACAGAGAATAAACATATGTAGCCGCTGCACAGACATAATTACTGGGGAACATCTGCTACAAAGATACCAAATATATTGAAGAACAGGTGTTGGAGTTCTCAACATCATTCCACGACAGCAATTTCTATGGCAGCTCTTAACAAGCGCATGCTGATAATTGCTGTCTTTAACTAAACTCAAATTGACAACTAAGACTTCACGAATAAGAAAAAAAAATGAAAAGGATGACGATAACAGAGTGAACAAATTACGTGATAATAAATTAGTTGACGGTAATGAAGGTTACACTAAATAATGTGTCTACTTAACAAGAAATCCATATAATTGTAGGAGTGACTTGAACAGTTTCTTGTCCATACATTTCTCAATTAGTAACTAATGGTCAACTACTTCATACCAGATGCAACATCTCATTATGTTTTGTTGATCGTGTCTAATGGATAGCACTATATTTAACATACGTTAAATGTATATACATTTATAACGCTCTTTAGTAGAACTAAACATCACGATGCAAAGTTTGCAATACTGTAAGTCGTTTATCGATAGAAGATTGGTTCGATTTTCATAAATATTATATGGACATAGTCTGAAAAGATGGAGACTTCCTTGAAAATACTCTGAGAAGAAATGATCAAAGAATCACTATACAATCTCTGAAGTTGGAGGAACATGGTTCAAGAAAGAAAGAACACATTAGGGAAGCCTGAAACGAACTATACGGAGAGATGCGAGTAATATCGAACTCAATTTCAAAGAAAAGATTGAACAAATGTCTCTCCATGAAAAGAGAGAGTATGGAGAAAGTGCTTCCAGGCCCTACGCGTCATATAACGTTACTAGTGGAATAAAATACAATATTTGTGCCATTCCATATTTACTAATATGGCCGTTTTCGTCTTTACAAACGGTCAGTTGGCAAGTGTTTTACTGTGACAACTTCTGAGTTTGCGTTTGTCTTTCTGGCATTTCATCTCAATCCCTCGCACGTGTGCTGCCTGGCTCGCAAAGGGAGCACAACATAGTATCACTGCGACCTACAAGGCATGTCGTAAGAGACGACTGATGTAGTGGACTAGTAATTAAAAAGTGTTGCAGAAATCGAATGTGCTGACCTACTTGTAGGCGCATAAATGGCACAACGTACAAACGCTCTTTGGCTCTGATCACATACAAATCACACAGTTCGTGGTTAACAAGTGTTCGATATGGAGCGTTCGAAGAAGAAGAAGATCTCAACCCTAAGTCTTTACTTTGTCTGTCCAACCTGGCAGCTAATATTGTGAGGTGTCTTGCCCATTTCCCACAAAACCACTCTCTACCCTACTGTTTCATCTATAGCAATGACAAAGTCCGTACATTTGGAGTCAAGCAGGGTTTGCAGGGGATGCGATAAGATGAAATGAAATACACATATAATCATCAATGCAAGGGGAATGCGATAAGATGAAATGAAATACACATATAATCATCAATGCAAGGGGAATGCGATAAGATGAAATGAAATACACATATAATCATCAATGCAAGGGGAATGCGATAAGATGAAATGAAATACACATATAATCATCAATGCAAGGGGAATGCGATAAGATGAAATGAAATAAACATATAATCATCAATGCAAGATCTCTGGGAGTTGATGTCAATATTCTCCTCAGTGATGCGTAGATAAATGAAATACCCATATAAGCAGTTGAGATTCGATAAGATTAAATCATACACTTATAATCACTCCAATCAAGTGATGGGATTAAAAATTTGAATATTACTCACTATAATCAAATGCAAGGGATGGATAAGATGATATGATTTACTAATATGGGCGGGAAAAATTTGCAAATACTACTTCATCAAGTGCTAAGGACTTACTTTAAGATGACAAATTAATCACATATAATCATCAACTTCATTATGATTCCTCTCTTCGAGTTTGTTGTTAATATTTACTCCTCTATTGTTCTACATAACTGTGCTGACCCCCACAAGGCAGTTGAGTTTTTCTGTCAAGATTAACTTCCCTAGCCTTTAGTGCTCCTGAGTCTCCACCACAAGTCAGTGGAGTTTTTCTGTCAAGA
Organism: Arion vulgaris; assembly: GCA_020796225.1. Classification (NCBI taxonomy): domain Eukaryota; kingdom Metazoa; phylum Mollusca; class Gastropoda; order Stylommatophora; family Arionidae; genus Arion; species Arion vulgaris. The sequence continues at coordinate 12,669,969 of CM036753.1, forward strand.
TTAACTTCCCTAGCCTTTAGTGCTCCTGAGCCTCCACCACAAGTCAGTTGAGTTTTTCTGTCAAGATTAACTTCCCAGCCTTTAGTGCTCCTGAGCCTCCACCACAAGTCAGTGGGTTTAACAATTGCAGATATTACCGTCCACTGTCACATAGAAGCAGATGAAACATCCGATATGATTTACTAATATGGGCTGATATTTCCAAAATACTTTTACTTCTGGAGTCGGGGTGCTGTGACTTACATTAAGATGTACACAATTAACTCAATATCAAAACAATTCTGCTCAACAAAATTGTTCAGAAAATTGTCTGGGTCTTAAGTTCTTAATTTCTGAACTGTGCTAAAAGATTAGGTCGTATGCATGGATTGCCGTCTCAATGTGGAATACTCATGTATGAGACATTAGACCGACTGGTGAAGGACGGTGTTGCAGATTAACAACGGGATGTACAAGTTGCCATCCCCTAAAAAAAAAGGGATAATTAAACCAATCAGAAAGTCACCAACACTAACACCTGGTCGACTATCCTAGTATGAGCATATTAGAAGTAGTTGTCATTCTGTGTCTCAGAGCACGGCACAGTCGATTCCGCAGCTACATACACACGTGTTTACATCAATCAAGATAGGCAATTAATTAATGTGTACACGTGAAGAGATACTTCAGACTGTAACGGGTATGCTTCAAGATTGTCCCGAATAGGATATACTGAGACAAACTCACTGGTCTAGTGAAACAACACAAGACAGAAAACTGCACTCATTTCTGTGGGAGATACACAAGATAGTGAAGTTTATACACAACTTTGAATGTATAGACAGTATTTCAAGCGAACAAAAGGAAGGAAAGAAGGATATAGATTGACGTAATCAGCATCAGGGAGTTAGGCAGGTTTTTGATTAAATAGCATAGCAAGCAATCACATATTAAGTTACAAATATGACATGTGGCCTGCAAGTGCGTGGCGACAGCCTCGGGCAAGCAGCCCATTTTCCTATCATCTATAGAATCATCCAGCGTAAGTTTAGAAAAAAAAGAACACAACTCTGTAAGAAAATATTCTTTAAAAAAATAATGTTAGTAAAACAGTAAGCAAATCAATACATAATGTAAATAGTTGCTGTAAACTATAGTTGAATGAATCTCAGATGTGCTTTGGTGCAGACGTCTTCCATAGCTGCTTGACGATTAGAGTAACAATACAAATTTATATATCGAAAAAAAGTGAGAAGAACAATAATGCAATAACAAAATTTAACAAAACGTATTGCTTTTCCCAAAAAAATATTTTCAAATCTGTCTACATTTATATTATAATATATTGTTTCTAACTAAACAGACCTCAATGATATTGAAATCTATCTTCGGTATCGTTGACAGGCCACAATTACGTAGTCAGCCGAGCAGAATAGTAACACTAGCTTTTGATAACTTGTCTTTAAAGTGAGCAGTTATCAATTTCCATTAATGCTTTCCATGTCAAGGTTCACTGAGTGTGAATTCTTTCTTTCTAACTGAGAGCACAGTCTGCGTCACAATGCACGGCTTGTGAGGTTGATTAGAAAATAATGAAAAAACTGCATGAAAGACCGCACAAAGGACTGTTTCAAATACATTTCGACATCCATGGTCTAGTGATTTGTATCTCTGATTATCTAGTACAATTACACGTCAATCACATTTAGTTAAGTGTGACACTCATATCTAACATATAGAAAATTGTATATATCTCTTGCACAAATACTGAAAACTGTCGTTGCTCCATGAGCACCGCATTTTAGGGCGGCGGTGTAGGACAAGTGAGACGAGAGCCTGAGGAATTTAATGACCGCATGGCTAGTGCAGTTGCCGCGAAGCTGCACAGGTTAGGATGTTTCGTTTATGCCCACAGCAGAAAACAAATCCTTGGCTAATCCCGTGAATTAAACATGGATCTCCTTCATGGGCGTCACGCTCTAATCCATTTGGCCATACATTTATTTCCACTGAAATATTGCTCAAACAAGTTTGTAAAATATATACATATTTGTATGTGCTGTTTCCAAACTTATGTACATTTACTTTAGAAATCAATAAGATTTGAGTTTAATTCTGTTTATCTACCCGTCTCTTTGATATAAATTGTAAATGATGTATAGTATGTTCTATCAGTGTTTACAATGACATGTTAGTAGTTTCAGTTGATCTGTTGTGATGACGATTCACTACTGTAAGAGTACATGCTTGTCTACTTATAACTTCTGTACTACATATAAGTTCTCAAAGTACTTTGTAGCTAACTACAAGTTATCAACGGATTAGATTGTTAATCATTATCAAATAGCTTGTCATTAACATAATTTTCCCACCATAATAATCTTTTAGAAGATCGTTCTGAACTAGGTCAAATATTTCGAACTGCAGCCGTCAAGCTCAAATCACCAGTTACAGTCTGAATCCATCTTCTGCGTTGTCGTTCTCTTTTCCTTCTTGGCGGTATGCCTCCAATAATGGTTTTCTCCAGTCATTCGAGTCATTGTATATATCAAAATTACTTCAATTTTCTCATCCTTATTTGCAGCATAAGCAAGTTTCTTTGATTTTGAGTTCTTTATGGACAGCTCTTTTTGTCAGAAAAGTGCAACCATCGCAAGAATGTCATAGAGTGTATATCTTCTGATTGGGGAATGGTAGGTAATGCGACAGCAGACCGACTGGTTATTGAAGCTTCTTTAATTAATGAGGAACCGCATGCAGCAGTTATACTGAGTGTTCAAGATAGAATCAGCCTAATCTGGCATATATGTATGAAAATGAGAAGGTTCAGTTATGACGTAGTATAGGTCAAGGTTGTTTGACGGTATGTAATTGTAGTGCAGGAAGGGGCGATGAACAAATGTGACGTAGGACGAGCTAGTCAGAACCGGTTTAAATAGGAAATAAACACCACTCACTGTCTAACTGGCAACTTTCGATTTGTCAATGGGGCTGCATTTATCTTGAACACCCTGTATATCATTAGATGTAAATATAAAAAAAAAATGTTTAAAACAGTCAAAAACTCACCAATGCAAACATAAACGATCACCAAACTTTGAGCAGATGGGAACAAGTTATCATTTTGTGCTAGCGAACATGGCGCAATTGAGTTCGCATTTACATGTAAACAGAGACAACATTGCAGATATAGATAATAGTTGAAGCGTATAAAAAGTGGAAATCCTCTCGGAAATTCAGACGGTGCTGATATCCAGATACCTGAAGGGAATAATTCTGGAGAGAGGAATAATCGGTAAACTTATCTGTTATAAATGTTTGAACTTGAGAAAAGCTATTATTTATGGAGAATGGATGCGTTTGAGTGTGAACTTTCATGTATGCGTTTCTGCTTCAATCTAAACAAATCCTTCCGTTTCAGTATGGGTGCTTAAGTCTTCTTTAACGACTTTTCCAAGTTTAAAACCACCAGTGGAAACGATTTTTGATCGAAAAAGCTTCAAAAGAACAAAAGTTCACATTGATTTGCAACGTTCTGCCACTGACAATGATGTATGACAGCTTCCTTTCGCTTGTTATTGCGTGCAGTTTGGGCAACGCCTTTGTGTTGACACTGGCAATATCTCGACCCGGGATCACATCTAACCAGATGCTGAACTTTCGTCCTCACTGACAGCAAACTTCCGGTTTAAAACGTGAAAATCAATAATAGATTATCCATTAATCAATTGTACCATACAAAGAACATGGCGATTGACGAAGTTTTTGATTATATTTCTATTTAAAATATTATATTTTACATCAAAATTCAAGTTCTCAAATAGAAAATAACATTCAAAACACAATCTAAACAACAAGAACATTGTCAAGCTGTGTTATTCATTAAATTGTTATTTATTATATTGATTTTTTTTTGGATTATTTATTGATCTGATCAGCTGGCGTCTGTTGCTTAGGAGATAGTGACTCGGTCTATTAACCCCGACGTTCTGAGTTCGAATCACGCTGCGGACAATTTGGTTGCTAATTGTTTCGCGTGGATGTTTACAAAAGGACGATGGCACCACCCGTTCAGAAAGCAATGGCAAACTACTAAACGTAATAATGCCTAGAAAAACCACAAACATCGTTAAAAAGCTGGGGTTGATTCGCAAAGTCCTGTAAAGGATATGCAATTAACTTTTTATTGATCAGATCAGAAGAGAAAATCAAAATACTAAGAGCATGCATACTCATCTGTTCAAAGTACGGGTGTGAAATATTATCATTTAACAAGGCAAAAGAATATAATAAATGTGTTTTGTATCTGAAGTGTTACAAAAGAATCCCCCACTATCTATCTTGTGCAGATAAAAGAAAAATGTGATCTATCTAGGAATTATCAAAATCAAAGAAAATTTTCTGATGCTAAAAACAAAATATGAGAAAATTGAAGTATTTTAGACGGATAAAAAAGACATTAGGGGCTGGAAAGAGCAGTTAAGATGGAGGCATTTCGGCAAGGAGAAGATGATGACCACGGAGACGATGTATTCAGATCAGAATCTGACTGATGACTTGAGCATGACTGCTGCACATGCCTATGGGAGAAATACATTCCGAAGGATTATTAGGGTGTCAAAGTTCTGCTCATGCAAGCTATTGGATGATGAAACAATTATTGATTAACTGATATTTTTCCATTGATTAATAGGACGACCACCACTACACTTTGGTTAATAATTATATGAGATCCAGTTTTTTTCATTACACAAGATGACCTCAAAGACAGTTTACAACGTTCGTAGTACCTGCTATTATTTCTGATGCGATTCCAAGGATTATTAAAAGTTATAAGGATTAAACAATATTTTTTTAAATTGCTCTTTCCAGGCAAACGGATTTCCAACATACTTTTACAGATCTGTTTTATTTATCTGCGAAGGGTATTTTAATGTACTCAACTTGAATGTGAGCGTTTTATTGTCCATCTAAAATAGTAATACGAGCTTGTCTTTCCTATTCTGAGATCAGTGATCACTGGAGAATATCTCCAGTTTTTCTTTGCGGGACGCGAATCGAATGCATCGGGAGCGTTTTGCGTGTACCGCACCATTGCTACATCGAATCTATTCTAAACCATGGTGTGCTAAAATTCATTGCCGTTATATTTTACAAGCTGACATTACAATACTACAAGATACATATACATAGTTATATATTTTACAAACTGACATTACAATACTACAAGATACATATACATAGTTATATTTGATACTAAGCTGACATTACAATACTACAAGATACATATACATAGTTATAAAAATACCGTTAGAAAATCCAAATATAGAGAACATATAAATACAATAAAATAGAATTACAGGTAGCTTTTTCAGAACTTAGGTTATGAAGTCACTTCACATTACTAGACCCTAGTGTGCATGAGGTAGGAGGGCCAATTTCTTTCCTCACATCTTTCTTCGCCTTGTGTCAATACATTCAAGGATACGACATCAGCAGGGAAAGTTATGCTGACGGTGTTCTGGGATTGTCAAGGAGTGCTTTTAACCAATTTCAAGAAGAAAGGTGACAATGTGAATTCTGAATCATACTGTGAAGTTCTATCGATGCTTCATGATGCAAATCGAAAAAAACACCCAGGACTGCTGACTACAGGAGTATTGCTTCTTCATGACAATGCCAGACCATATACGGCTCGATTAACTCAGGAGAAAATTAACCAACTACGGTGGAAAGTTCTGGAACATCAACCCTACAGTCCTGACTTAGCCACTAACGATTTCCACCGTTTTGGTGTACTGAAAACCAACCTTGGCGGGAGACATTTCGCGAATGACGCCGAAGTTGAATGTGAAGTGAAAACGTGGTTTAAAAAACAGAGCCCACAGTTCTATGAAAACCGGTTTGGGAGGATTGATAAAACGATGGGATAAGTGCATCAATGTTGGTGGAAATTATGTTCAGAAATAAAGGAACAATGTATGTATAAAAATAAACTGGTTTCAAGTTGTTATCATGTTTAGTTATTTTTCTACAGCCATTTGTGGCTTACTTATTGACTTCCTCGTACGTCCCACAAGCCAACATATACCATATACAGTACCACAAGCCAACATATACCATATACAGTAGTCATAATATTCTTCAAAAATGCAGCTGATACATTATAATTCCCTTATAAAATGAATTATGAAATTCTTTATATAATGTACCAGTAACATATATACTTTATATTGCAGATATATACAAAAACATCGAATATAATACATTATAACTATTTATACAAACTACACAAGTACCACACATGATGGTTCACAAAGTACTACATAAATAACAGAGAAATCAACCAAAAATCCTTTAACAAACACACAACAAAAATGTACAGATTAAACAAAATAATCAGTGAGAAACAATACATAAAGTGAATCATCATCATCATCAGGTGCCGTCTCCCCATTGAAGGTTGGCTGCAATGCATCTCCAGCATCATCTGTCTTTCGTCTTGGTGTTGCACTCTGCCAGACTGTAACCTGTCCATTTCTTAAAGTGAATACACCTGACAATTTTAGAAAGATTCTCATAGATTATTTCCACTTTCAAGTTCTCTTGTTTCTGTGAACTTTGTGCTTGAATAGTAATGTCTTATGGTCGATACTTCGTTTTTGTTCTTTAATGTACTGCGTAAAATTACCTTATATGATGTTTTGTTCTTTGTCACAAACAACATCAATAACATCATTAGATAACCATGTGTATTATAACTTTGTAAGATAATCGAGAAAATGATCAATATCATTAAATAACGGAATGTAGAATTAATAACTATATTTAGATAGCCGAGAGTAGAATCAATAACATCCTTCGATATTTGAGTGTATAGTCAATAAAATAGTTCGTTATTCGAGTTTAGAATATCAATAACATTATTTGATATTCGAGTTGAGAATATCACCAACGTCCTTCGATATTTGAGTATATAATCAATAACATCGTTCGAATATCGAGTGTAGAATATCAATAACATCATTCGAATATCGAGTGTAGAATATCAATAACAACATTCGAAATTCGAGTGTAGAATCAATTGGTTATTGATTTTCTAAATGTTAATAAAATGACGTCATTGTACTACGGGCAGACCCATAGGTGCTCAGACTCCCCCCACAGATATCGACAAATATGCATACTGATGGTTCCCGTGCCTCGCTGGTTAAAAACACTTCTCACTCTGCTCTTCATGAATTAAGTTCTACTTGTACGGATGACTCCAAACTGCTTAAATCAATATCATCATTTGGCATTCGAGTGTAGCATCAATAACATCATTCGATGTTATCATTATCATCAAGTAGCTTGTACTGAACAGAACTTTGCCACCCCAACAGTCATCCGGAATTTCTCTCTCCATAAACCAGATGTCCTGCCTCTGCAGCCGTCATGTTCAGACCATCAGTTACATCTTGAATCCATCTTCTCCGTGGTCTTCCTGTTCTTCTCTTTGCCGGTATGTCTCCTTCCCTGATGCTCTTCTCCAGTCCTTCTTTTCTTTTTATATGTCCAAAATATCTCAATTTTCTCTTTCTTATTTGTAGCATCAGCCAGTTTTCTTTGATTTTGAGTTCTTTCTGGATAGATCTATTTGTTCTCTTCTCTGTCCAAGAACACTTTTATAGTACTTATATATTCGATGTTCTAGTGTAGAATAAATGCCATCATTGGATAACTAATGCAACCATAGTTTTGGAAGGAAACTATGTACATCATCGATACCTTTTTTAAAGAACCCACATTATAACAGCTGTCTTACCATATATGAAAGCAATATATATATATATATATATATATATATATATCTGTCGTGTTATAATTGATCTGGAGACCAAGGTGAGTCAGTTCGAAATTTGTAAGAATAATATTTTCCAAATAACTTTTAAAAGACAGCAGTTTGCAAACGGCACAAACCTACACACAACGAAAATAGTAATTTATATGTATCTGTAAGAGTTATATCAATATTTCGGAATTGGTTAATTGTTAGGACGCGAAGATCTATGCAATCACTTTGAAGATTATCAAGATATTCCGAAACGGGTTGAGTAAAGACATTATCAAATAAATATGTCTACCAAGACCCAGTGGCTACTTATGGGTGTGAATCATGGACCATTACACAAAAATTAAGAACGAAAATCCAGTCTTTCGAAACTAAATGCTACAGAAAGATCCTACGAATACCATGGACAGAAAAAGAAAGAACACTGATGTCCTGAAAGAACTAAATGTTAAAGAGAATTGGCTGATAAACAACATACTATACAGAAAAATTACATACTTTGGTCACATCATGCGTCACGATGGCCTGGATAGAACAATACTAGAGGGCAGGGTCCCAGGACGCAGAGGCAGACCGAGAAGAAGATGACTACACGATATTAAAGAAACCATGAACATGACCATCGACGAAGTGGGTGAACTGGCAAGAGACAGAGTGAATTTCAGATGTGCTGTGAAGAGAGCAATGTCCTATAAAGGATACGCACCTTGATGATGACCAAGACTTAATCTTACCCGTCTTATAAACAATGTAGAATGAAGTCGTGGCCAGGAAATGTTACTCATTGTGTTTCGGACAGATTTTGTTCAAACAAAGAATGTGCTGAGCAGAGCAGTATCAATCATACAGTGGAACATAGATGTTCATATAAATGAAGATAGCAACTTTCTGTATGTTGATTCCGAGTGGGAACATATGATGTTCATATAAATGAAGATAGCAACTTTCTGTATGTTGATTCCGAGTGGGAACATATGATGTTCATATAAATGAAGATAGCAACTTTCTGTATGTTGATTCCGAGTGGGAACATATGATGTTCATATAAATGAAGATATCAACTTTCTGTATGTTGATTCCGAGTGGGAACATATGATGTTCATATAAATGAAGATAGCAACTTTCTGTATGTTGATTCCGAGGTGGGGGAACATATGATGGGCTTTTCAATAATGAAGATAGCACTTAATCTGTTTAATGGTGATTGGAAGATGTCTGGAAAGGAAAAAAAGTCATGCTTCTCATTATCTAGAGCTGACAATTGTTAACCAGATCATTTGAAGACTTAATCTAGAGCTTGAGTTCAGTAGCCAGATCCATTTGAGACCCTTTATTCTAGAGCTGAGCTCTACTCTACAGTCGCCTTGAAGACATGCCTTCTATGAGTGATAGATTCTTGCTCCTCTTAAGACATGCTTTAGGGCAGGTCTAATCGTTTGATCATTAGACATGTCTAGAGGTCGAGATACTAATTTACTCTTAGAAGACTTATCTAGAGCTATTGTGTCCTTAATCGACATTCATTGAAGTCAGTTATCTATGAGCTGAGTCTAATCATGCAGTCTATGAGAGACATTTTCTAGACATGTGAGTTCTAATCATGTTGATCTTATCTGAAGACATTATCTAGACTGGAGCCCCAAATCGCCAGCAGATCATATGGGAGCATTATTCTAGAGCCTGAGTCTAATCGATACAGATCATATGAAGACATTATCTAGAGCTGAGTCTAATCGTACAGATCATATGAAGACATTATCTAGAGCTGAGTCTAATCGTACAGATCATATGAAGACATTATCTAGAGCTGAGTCTAATCGTACAGATCATATGAAGACATTATCTAGAGCTGAGTCTAATCGTACAGATCATATGAAGACATTATCTAGAGCTGAGTCTAATCGTACAGATCATATGAAGACATTATCTAGAGCTGAGTCTAATCGTACAGATCATATGAAGACATTATCTAGAGCTGAGTCTAATCGTACAGATCATATGAAGACATTATCTAGAGCTGAGTCTAATCGACAGATATTGGAGACATAGTAAGGAGTCTAAGACAGATCATTAGCATTATCTAGAGCTGAGTCTAATCGTACAGATCATATGAAGACATAGTCGCTTAGGAAATCTGTTAAATGGGCTGTTGGAAGATGGTCTGGAAAGGAAACAAATATATCTTCTTCTTCTTCTTCTTCAATTCTCCATATCGACAACTTGTTAAACCACTCTGTGATTTGTATGTGATCTGAATCTAAGAGCGATTGTACGTTGTGCTAGTAGGCCAGCACATCCGATTTCTGCGACGCTTTTTATTTACTAGGCTAGCTTCCTTAGGCCTCTACCTCAGTCGCCTTTTATGACATGCCTTGTAGGTCGCAGTGATACTATTCTTTGCTTCCCTTGACGACACATGCCCTTGTATGGTCGCAGTGACTAGCTCATGTGTTTAGTCCTCTTACGACATGCCTTGTAAGGTCGCAGTGTATACATTTGTTGTCGCTCTTAGAATCGCACTTGTAAGTCGCAGTGATACTATTGTTGCTCCTCTTGTGCCTTGTAGGTCGCAGTTTGAAGTTGTTTGTTCCATCTTGACATGCCTTGTAGGTCGCAGTGTCTATTGTTTGCCCTCTTGCGACATGCCATGTGAGTTGCAGTGATATCTATTGTTTGCTCCTCTTACGACATGCCTTGTAGGTCGCAGTGTTACTATTGTTTGCTTCCCACGCGGACCCGGGCACCACAAAGTCGACCAGCAGATCAAATTTATGCGACGCTTTTTATTTACTAGAGTAGCTCCCCATAGCGTCCTACCTCAGTCGACTCTTACGACATGTCTTGTAAGTCGCAGTAGTGTTATTCTTTGCGCCCCTTGCGAGCCTCGGCACCACACAAGAGGAAGCAAATATATTATAATTATCATTATGTGTTAATTCATTTTGTTTTGTCTTAAATATAAATCCACATTCAGTTTGTGGATATAGCAGATGCATATTGATCATATGCCGTGTTAAAATTCTCATGCATGGAGAATATAGGAATGTGACACTGATACAGTGGCGGCTCGTGCTAAGTTTTGTTGGTGGGTCAGACATATTTTTGTGTGAAAAATCATTGCATTGGGTTAGGTTATAATTTGATTTATACCCGTTACACATTATTTATGATGGGGAACGGCCTCACTGGCCCTTAATAACGAACGCCATCTGGCACTATCTCCAGTCGTCTTGACTTTTCTTGCCCCTGGATACAGATAGTCCTGGACGAGAGAGTGAGGTTGACGAATAGCGCAACTTTTCCTCACTATAATCCAAATAAAGCGCAAGCTACAGTTTCAGACAACTACACACAACACAAATCACACAAAATTCCAGACAGTGAAGTCCTCACAAGAGCAAGATCCCAAGCGTCAACACCCTGTTGCAGAAGGCCCAACTGAGATGGGTCGGTCACGTTGCTCGAATGCCTGATAAACGCATCTCCAAAACAGTTGATGTATGGCGAGATTGAATGGGGCAGACGTTTAGCTGGTGGACAGAAAAAATGCTTTAAAGACGCTCTTAAAGTGTCTCTGAAATGCTTCGGTATAGACAATACGTGCTGGGAATCCCTTGCGCAAGATCGCCAAATGTGGCGCTGCAACAACAAAAGAGGAACCCGAATAGCTGAGTATCATCGAATTGTTGAGTCACAGAGAAAACGAGCAGCGCGAAAAGACAGAGCACCCAACACGCACATGTCTAACCTTGATCATGTATGCCCCAGCTGAGGTCAGGGATTCGTTTCTAGGATTGGACTCTACAGTCACCTCCGCACACACCAGAGAGGTGCAACAGCACACGTCTGAGATTGTTGTCATCATCGCTTGCGATGGACGGCTATTATATACCTGTAATATATTGACTCGTTATATATATGTATATATATATATATATATACATATATATATCTTCAGCATGATGCTGATTTGAACTATACATACCGATCTATCGATTTGAACAATTACTTCACCACTTAAAATAATGCAACTAATCTGTCAGTCTTCTTTCTTTCTTCTTCTTTTTTCGAATCATGTTTGCCTCACAGCGTCAGGTCAAGAAGAGATTTCTAAAACTGTTTGCCCAGTGTCAGTCAGAAGATTCAACTTTTGCTCAGTGTCAGGTCAAGAAGAGATTTCTAAAACTGTTTGCCTTACAGCGTCAGGTCAAGAAGAGATTTCTAAAACTGTTTGTCTACAGTGTCAGGTCAAGATTCTAACTGTTTGTCCAGCGTCAGGTCAGAAGAGATTTCTAAAACGGACCCTTGTATGGCTTCTGTAGATAGTGTCTTTCGTCGCCTCTGTTATCTCTGAGGTCCATCATTTGTGTGGCCGACCTTTTGCTTTGTACCCATTGTATCGGAGCAGCATTGCTCTTTGAGGTGCACTGTCTGTTGGTAATCTGCTTACGTGGCCGAACCATTAAATTTGTTGTTTCTTGATGAAGTCTAGTACTGATGTTGTACCCACTTTTTCCTGATGTCTTCATTTCTCAACCGGTCTCTTCTTGTTACACAATCTGTCAGTAACAAGTTTTTATTGGTATCGATTGCTATTTTTTAATTAAAGCACACAGATTTGCAAAGACCGGAATATTAAAGTAGTTATTTTAGTAAGTGTTCATGATGACTTTACGTGTTATGATTTCGTCCAGAAAACAGTGAATGATTGCAACAACATCAATGTTTCCGCATAGTTTGTAATCTTCTAAGAGAGTAACATCCAGAACTATCACAATAAGATAATGTCCTATCTGATCGACACGTCTCTGTGTGCACATTTTGCTGACATTTATTTTATTGCCCTGCTAAAATAACTAATGTTGAGGTGTTGAATGCAGTCAAGACAAAGAGAAAGTTTATCATCAATATAAGAAAGAGGCAATCATCATTTTTCTGGTATGTGATGTGGAAGGGAGGTTTAGAACACAATGTGACAACTGGTAAAATCGAGGGTAGATGAGACAGAGGAAGACAGAAGAGAAAATTTGGATAAAAGGACTTCATGGCACGATAGATCGTCAACATCTGAGATCATAACAAAAACCAAAGACAGAGATTTGTGGAGATCCATGATCGCCTACGCCAGCAGCACGGCACCTGATGATAATGATATTTTATTTTCGGTTTTAAAACAAGAACAGCGCCTAGCGACTTAAAGGTAATTTTTGAACTGTTGAATAGACGGGCTTCAAAATTAAACGTAGTAAAGCATAATTGTTTCAAAATATTTCCACATATAATCTGCATCAGAATGAAAGGTTGTAAACTAACACTAGAAGAAGAAAGCTCTGAAAGTGGATGACAGAAGAGCATGATCTCATCATCAAGAAATGTGTAAAATATGATTCAAACATTTAATACAATTGTATCTACACGTGTCAAGTAAAAGAAACTTCAATTAGATATTTTCTTGGACAGAACTTATAAATAAAGAAATTAATTCAAGTCTTTTGTTTACGCAGTCATTTTCGCAGACAAACACATTCTATACTGACTTAATTGTTGCTGTATTTATAAAAATATGTTAGTTAGCAATATGACTATATCTCACAGATTTTAATCTTTACTTGATTTTTCATATTATTTATTTATTAGGGTTTATTTATTTATTTATGTTTTACATTTCAGGTGTATTTTGTTCAGAGGTCAACGACTCGCTACACTGTTGGCCCGCGACACCTGCAAATACCACTGTCTCCCTGCCTTGCATGTACATACTTAAAAGGAGGCACTCTTTCCAGTCAGGTACTTTCCAATACAATGTACTAAGGAAAAACAATTTTAAACGAATAATGTTAAACACAGCACTATAAACATATATGATATAGAGATCTAGTTTACAGAACAGTTATTCAAAAATAATGAACAGAAAAGATGACAAATTATGTTCTCAAGAAAGCAGTCGAGAACATTACGCTTATAAAACATAACACATCCGAAGAAAATAATCTTCAATCTTTGGACATATTAGAGTAAGAGAGATAGAGGTTCACAGAGACAAACGAGTTTGGGAAGATTAACGTGTCACGACGTAAAAACAGTATAAAAAATATAATGTTGTAGATACATCGTGATCAACGAGATGTAGAAATATGTCAGGATTTAGTTCAATTTTTGGCAATGTTTAATAGCCTGTGATCATAGAATTGTCTATGTTCAGAAATCATTTGTATAGATAAAATATAATGTTTCTAATCGTATTGATAATCATGAAGATTTAGAATTACATTAATTTATGGAAACACAATACCCGGCACAGAGTTCAACTGTGTCTCAGCAAGATAAATTGGGAAACTTTAAATTAAAAGTGTAGAAATAAGGTGCGCGTAAAAATGTCAATCTAGAATTACAAATATGGAAATGAATAAATGATATCATATCGTATTGCAATATAGTTGCACCAATCAAATGCAACATATGATATAGGGAAAACAATAAATATATGTGAAAGAAATCAACATATTAAACATTAATATACATATACATATCATATTGACAATCAAAACCGTAAGAAAGACAAAATTACAATTCATGACACACAATGCTGAACAATGAAACCATAGAAGAATATGAGACATTCAAAATAATAAAAAGTCGTTCTTGGGAGAACATTAAAGAACCCTAGGGAATAATGGTCGCATTGCGTTCGCATTGCAGCATCGTAAAAACACATTTATGACTGCAATAAAGTATCATTTTTAATTAGCAGGCAAAAAAAACCCTTAATCTGAAGCAGATCATCATCATCATGTGTAATGTCCATAAGCGTAGGAGGCCATTGTTCGCCAGCTTGCACGATTATTAAAGTCCCTGGCCAGGTATGTGTCCTTGTCTCGAGCAAGTCCTGTTGTCAAGTCATCCCAGTATTCATCTCTTTGCTTTCTCCTTACCATCTGACCATCACATTTTCAGTTGTTACTTACCATCTGACCATCACATTTTCAGTTGTTACTTACCATCTGACCATCACATTTTCAGTTGTTACTTACCATCTGACCATCACATTTTCAGTTGTTACTTACCATCTGACCATCACATTTTCAGTTGTTACTTACCATCTGACCATCACATTTTCAGTTGTTACATACCATCTGACCATCACATTTTCAGTTGTTACTTACCATCTGACCATCACATTTTCAGTTGTTACTTACCATCTGACCATCACATTTTCAGTTGTTACTTACCATCTGACCATCACATTTTCAGTTGTTACTTACCATCTGACCATCACATTTTCAGTTTTACTTCCATCTGACCATCACATTTTCAGATTATTACTACCATCTGACCATCACATTTTCGTTGTTTCTTACATCTGAATCACATTTTCAGTTGTTACCAAACCTTCCACATGATTCCTCCTAATAACATGTCCACCGAATCTTGACTATTTGCATCTAAATTATTATCTCACCAACTTGTGCTTTATCTGTGTTTTCTCTTTGAAGAAATGACCCAGTACTTTCTGTCCGTTCATATATTCTTTGTAATCTCCGCAGAAGCCACATTTCCACTGCTATTAGATGTTTGTCATCTTCTCTGCTTATTGTGCATATTTCACACACAAATAGCAACACATATCGCATAGAACACTTAAACACTCTCTTTCTCACTGCAAATGACAGGCTTTTCATAGTTCATAAGTACGGTTCCAACTGTGTCACCCCATAATTGCTCCGTTCCTGTGCCAATGAAAATCACACGATATGCTAAGAACTGTGAAATGTTTCCTGTGTGAACTAATTCCAGAATGAAACAGTCTCGTACCGCCACAAAAAGCAAACTGCACCGAATAAAATGCATATGGCCGTCGCTAATGTAGCAACACAAAACTGTTCATCACTTGAATTGCAATTCTTGTCGAAGGGAACATCAATCACGACAAAATCCAGCGTTCTGCACCCGCAATATAACTGCATACGGTAGATTGAGCTTGTTCGTCACAACCGCTGTCCGCCATTTTCTGAATACACACAACAAACGCACGGTTGACACAGCAAAAGCATTCCATGTAACAGTCATAGCTCATAGCGTTGCTCAAGCACTAACTCAGTAGCTCGGCAAACGAAACCGGAAAATACCCGACCAAACATGGCGGAAATGCGCTACCAAAGTCGTGTCCAGAATCAAACAATCCTGACTCTGAATGGCCCTCCCGCATTCCGTCATTGCTGGCTAGATTATTTTCGACGGCCTTTTATTGACGAGTACGTATTCCATTTTTCAAAAGACTGTTTTTGTTATGAAAGTTGTTGTTCTAATATCTTTAAGGATTCTTTCATCAGGTATTGTAACCGTTCCAAGATAGATCTGTTTAAGTGTTTTCCAATTTACTTGGATGTTACATTGGTGTATGTCTTTCTTATTGGAAATTACCGTAATCTCTGTTTTTATACAATTGAATACTAACCCTAATTACCCAATATGTTCCATTAACCTCGTTCACTAAATTCTGTAGATCTAGAATTTGCAGATGCAACTAATGCATGTATACAATCAACGTAAGAGAACATATTCTCTTGTTAAATAAAGTGTAAGATAGAAACAAAAATTAACTATAAAGATAATTACGCAATTGCTAGTTTCACAAATATGCAAATGTAATCAATCTTTCAGAAAATCGATATGTTGATAGCAGGAAAAGACTATCAGAATCAGACCAAAATATATGATTATAAATGAATATCAGTAAAACTAGCATAAAGACAAAATGATCAGAAAACAGAAAAACTTGTATATTTTAACTATGATGCAATAGAAAATGTGAACGATTTCTGAACAACGAAAGTCAAGTTTCAAAAGATGAAAATGGAAACGCGATTTAGCAGCAAGAACAAAGCTAAAAATATCTTCTACTTGCTTAAAATAAATATAGATAAAAAGGACTTTGTTTGAAATTATAACTCAAAATATAATAAAGCAACACTTTTAGTGAATTTTTTATGAATAACAATTGTTGGGTAATGACAGCAGGTAGTGCGCATAAATTAAAGACTGTGCAAAATAAATGTATTTAGTGAATTCTGCTAATATTATTGGCAGATAAGGTCAAAACTGAGAAGTTGCGAATGAAAACTGATGGCCTAACACCAGCATCAACAATTAGAAGAAGAAGATGGAGGTGGGATGTATGCTAAATGTCATCTGATATGTTGGTATAGTCAGTTTCTGAAAATGTTTTGATATTCGTTGATCATTTCTCCTCAAGGTGTGTCCAACATATCTCTGGCAAAACACGTAATCACAAAGTCTGTAGTTTTACAAATGACAAAAACAATGACAAAATACAGCAACGTTTCGATCAACAAGGCCTTTATCCAATATATTTCCATCTTCTCTTTCTTATAACAGTTGTTACTAGTGGTTGACCAGACATTTCTCTGATTTCAGTCCTTCTTCTGAGTTCGTCCCATTTTATGTTCATTATTTTTCGCAGACATCTATTTTCAAATGCATTCAACTTGCTTTCTATATCTTTAGTTATTTTCCAACTCTCACTGGCATATGTTAGGATTGATACAACATTTGAATTGAAAATTTAGTTTTAATACTATATAACTTGCAGTTCCATATTTTATTTAGACTTTTAAAAGCTGATGTTGCTTTGCCAATTCGTATCATAATTTCTTTTAAACATTTCCTGCACAATCAAAATTCCTACCTAAATAGGTAAACTGCTCTGTTATTTTTATCATTTTAGATTCCAGGGTGATATCTGCATTACTTGCCATAGGTATCTTCATTATATTTGTTTTTCATAGCTCATCTGCAGTTCAACTTTTGACGCTATAGATGACAAATTGTCTGTTTTTCTTTGTATATCTTGGTTGTTTCTACTTAACACGGCAATATCATCTGCAAAATCCAAATCTTCTGGGTTTACTATTTTCTACCCAATCCATGCCAGTTTCACCCTGCAACATTTTCGCATCACCCAGTCATTAGACACTCCAAAAACAATAGCGGAGATAGAATACAGCCTTGCGTGAAAGAATACAGCCTTGCTTAAAAAGAGTTCTGCACATGTAATTAAGTGAAACCAATAATTTGTAATGAAAAAAAAAGAAATAAATAGTAAGAGTATTAGAAATGAATACGGTATGCATTCTATCTCAATCAGTGGTTATCTACATGGAATCAGTAGTTCTCTACATGGAATCAGTGGTTCTCTACATGGAATCAGTTCGATTCTCTACATGGAATCAGTGGTTCTCTACATAGAATCAATGGTTCTCTACATGGAATCAATGGTTCTCTACATGGAATCAGTGGTTCTCTACATGGAATCAATGGTTCTCTACATGGAATCAGTGGTTCTCTACATGGAATCAGTGGTTCTCTACATGGAATCAGTGGTTCTCTACATGAAATCAGTGGTTCTCTACATAAAATCAATGGTTCTCTACATGGAATCAATGGTTCTCTACATGGAATCAGTGGTTCTCTACATGGAATCAGTGGTTCTCTACATGGAATCAGTGGTTCTCTACATGGAATCAGTGGTTCTCTACATGGAATCAATGGTTCTCTACATGGAATAACTTAGGGAAGCTACCCTAGTAAATAAAAAACATCACGGAAATCAGATGTGCTGGCCTAATTGGAGTTGCATAACTGACACAATGTACAATCGCTCGTAGGCTCAGATCAAATATAAATCACACTCTGTGGTTAACAAGTGGTTGATATGGTGCGTTCAAAGAAGAAGACGAAAAAGCAGAAAAGAAGGTCAATAGCGAGGGTGTCGTGACTCTGAAACCATTGAGCTTCAAATAAAGCGTTCAACAATTGACTACGTATTGAAGCCGTTATTCAAATGAAATAAAAGCGATTAATGGTTCCTGAATAGGGTTTGTTTGCTAAAAAAACTACAACTTGTACGAATGAAGTCAATTGGAAATTTCTGGTTGAAATAAAAATATATTACTTACAAACACATTGTACAAACTGTACAAACACATTGACAATTTATGTGACTTGCATTTATATTTTTTTAACAATTCATTCTGCTACTTTCGTCCTCAATAAAAGTAAGTCACGTTTAGACAGCAGACACAATGAGTGACTGAAGCTGTTTAAGATTAATCGCACTTGACACATACGAAGTAACCTACGGCTTACTATTAGAGAGTTCAGTAATATTACGCAGATTTATTGAGGAAAATACGGTATGATGTTACGTGATGTGAAATACTTAACATTATAAATACATAGATGAGCTGACAAAGATGCGGATCTGAAATGTAATTAAATATTGTGTGTTTAGTGGTCGTGTATATATTGATTACTGCATCCAAGGTATTAAAATGCAGTAATGGAAATATCATGATTATGTTAGCATAACGGGGGAAAAGAAAATTAGACGAAATGTGAAAAATATGCTCATTTAATTTTCTATTTGGAGAGATCATAACTCATAAGATGAATCACCAAATAGGAAAGTAGAGCACTAATCAGAACTTTTCACAAGTCAGACAAGACTATAAGATGACGTACTGAACGAAATTGAGGCTCTACCACCACTTAACCACCTGGGCGCACTTTCTACTTCGACAAAGGTTAACTACCGAATCGATGACATTGCTATCGTGAGATTTAGGATAGATGACTTTGCACCTCGTAAGAGTTCGTTCAGGGTACAAATCCCAGTTAAAGTCATTAACAGTGGAAAACATATACTTGCCTCACAAATGAACCAAATTATAACATCATGCTAACACTAGGGACAAGTTTTAATACAGCAGCAGGAGAGTATCTATTTATAAATATCATTACAACGTATTTGTTAGCCCTGTTCGGTACATACTTCCGGTACTTAAGGATCAGGTTCTTTCTTTATATTACCTAATCCCGGGTTGCTTTAGAACGTCAGGATAAGAAGATATTTCTAGAAAGGCCACAGTTATTTCTGTGATCTACATTTTATTATAGGTGATCCTTTGATTGCATCCACTGTATCGTATTATCACTGGCCTTTGCTGCGCTTAGTCTGCTAGTAATTTTATTATATGAAAGAATCATTTAAGTTTTTTTCTTGTTGACATTTAGTGTTCATGTTGTATCCAATTTTTATCGTATGTCTTCTATTTTAAACCATTGTTTTCTTGATACTCCCAGCATTCTACGTAGACAGGTCATCTCAGTCGGGACTAGTTTTTCTCTGTCGTTTGACATCAACGTCCATGTTCCGCATTAGTTTAGTAACTATGCATATATTACATTTGTAGTAACTTTATACTGCGGCTATATTATAATAGTTTAGTAACTTATACTGGGCATATTATATAAATAGCTATATAATCGTTTTTGAATAAATTTCAAATTTGTCCCCTCAAATAAAAATTAAGGACATTAGAAATATACATATGATGATTTGAAAGAAAATTTTATAACCAACCGTATACATAAAGGGATATTAATTTTCTATCATTTTCATATAATAATGACATGAACCCACAATGAGGCAGACGATCATACTGATAAGTTGGTCTCTAAATGAAATTCAGATGCTCAACGAAAAAGACGATATCATTAATCACCACGAGCATGATATTATATCAAAGAAGCAGCATTACGTCGGCAACATGAAGTATCAAATATTCATGCACATTCACAACAAACAAATAATTCTATAAAAGAACATGCATCTCAACGCGCTGCTGAATATTTTCATATTTTTTTTAGTTATGGCATCACAACGAACAAGCGAAACTTAATACAAATAAAAAAAGTCTTAGACAGCATGGAAGCTGGAGTACAAATAGTGAGAAAGGTTTTACTTGAACGTACGTAGTAGAACCAGTTCTAAGTATTTATAGTTGGATTAAAATGAGTCAGGTTGCATATCCTTTACATGACATTGCGAATCCACCCAATCATTTTACCACTGTTTGTGATTTTTCTAGGCATTATTAAGTTCAGTACGAGAGGAATTATTATTATTATTATTATTATTAAGTTCAGTAGTTTGATTAAAATGTAGTTAATGTACACAAACATGGTTCACTTAATCAGAAATGTTAGTTTTGTCTCTCTCTGAATTTCAGGTGAAAAACAACAACAAAAACAACCAATAAATCAACATCGACAAAGCGAACTGGCAAAAAATACACTAAAATTACAATTCTTGAGTGGAAATTTGATGAAATAGCTGTCATTCTGGGTCGCTTTAACTTAGAATACGACACGCTAGCTGACAAAAGATATGGACTGTACCAGTCTCGACAATTACTACAAGTGCCAAATTGTTTTATTTACAATCAAATTATTCCCACTATATATTTGATATCAATGTGTGTATAATTCTTTGCAGAATACATCGGTAACATTTTGAAGACAAAACTGTCATATCTGCATATGTTGATATACGAAATAGTGGTCTGATACTCCATTAAAAAAAGCCAGTACATAAATATGAGGATTTATGGTTTCGTTGACAAAGAGTTAATAGGATTGTGTATGGCGGAACGCTACATTAATACTAGACAGTAGATTCACATTTACAAATAAAGGAAGCTATAACATTTACCAAATAAAGGAAGATATAACATTTACAAATAAAGGAAGCTATAACATTTACAAAATAAAGGAAGCTATAACATTTACAAATAAAGGAAGCTATAACATTTACAAAATAAAGGAAGCTATAACATTTACAAATAAAGGAAGCTATAACATTTACAAATAAAGGTAGCTATAACATTTACAAATAAAGGAAGCTATAACATTTACAAATAAAGGTAGCTATAACATTTACAAATAAAGGAAGATATAACATTTACAAATAAAGGAATCTATAACATTTACAAATAAAGGAAGATATAACATTTACAAATAAAGAAAGCTATAACATTTACAAATAAAGGAAGCTATAACATTTACAAATAAAGGAAGCTATAACATTTACAAATAAAGGAAGCTATAACATTTACAAATAAAGGAAGCTATAACATTTACAAATAAAGGAAGCTATAACATTACAATAAAGGAAGCTATAACATTTACAATAAAGGAAGCTATAACATTTACAAATAAAGGAAGCTATAACATTTACAAATAAAGGAAGCTATAACATTTACAAATAAAGGTAGCTATAACATTTACAAATAAAGGAAGCTATAACATTTACAAATAAAGGAAGCTATAACATTTACAAATAAAGGAAGCTATAACATTTACAAATAAAGGAATCTATAACATTTACAAATAAAGGAAGCTATAACATTTACCAAATAAAGGAAGATATAACATTTACAAATAAAGGAAGCTATAACATTTACCAAATAAAGGAAGATATAACATTTACAAATAAAGGAAGCTATAACATTTACCAAATAAAGGAAGCTATAACATTTACAAATAAAGGAAGCTATAACATTTACAAATAAAGGAATCTATAACATTTACAAATAAAGGAAGATATAACATTTACAAATAAAGGAAGCTATAACATTTACCAAATAAAGGAAGATATAACATTTACAAATAAAGGAAGCTATAACATTTACAAATAAAGGAAGCTATAACATTTACAAATAAAGGAAGCTATAACATTTACCAAATAAAGGAAGATATAACATTTACAAATAAAGGAAGCTATAACATTTACCAAATAAAGGAAGATATAACATTTACAAATAAAGGAAGCTATAACATTTACCAAATAAAGGAAGCTATAACATTTACAAATAAAGGAAGATATAACATTTACAAATAAAGGAAGATATAACATTTACCAAATAAAGGAAGATATAACGAAGTGAAATTTGTAATCAATAAACAAATAACTCCTTATTTTCTTCTTATTCCAACGTTTCATGTCGACAACTTGTTAAACCACTCTTTGTGATTTGTATGTCATCTAACCCTAAGAGCGATTGTACGCTGTGTCAGTTACGCGCCTACAAGTAGTCCAGCTTATCCGATTTCTGCAACGCTTTTTATTTACCTCATTCGTCTCTTACGACATGCCTTGTAGGTAGCAGTGTTACTTTTATTAGCCTCCTATTCGGGCCACGGCAACACACGGGCGCAGCAAAGATCTCAGTCTGTCTATCAATATTGTGAAGCTCTGGATCATTTAAGAAATTTTCTGTCAAACTATAACAACTGTTGGACTCTCCATAATTGTAACATTATCCAGTGAATAGTCAATGAGAAATATACAGACAATTTATCATAATACCACGGACAGTGTATGCTAGTTTAAAAACAAATTGTTTTTTTGTGTTTCCGCCAACACATGCAATCCTAATTGATCATAAACTATTAACGTTTGTTTTGAACAGCAACCAAATGATAAATATATTTGGTTATACTTGTTACTAATGATCAACTCAAATTTATCTTTCAAGAGATCACACAGGAATTAGCATTTGGAGAAATGAAGACACTTGTCAACATAACTGAATGACAGAACAGTGAAATGTGTGCACTTGATCTTATTTGGAAAGAACAAGAACATAACGTGTTCTTCAAAGACATTGTTTTATTATGTATGCTCAAAAGTCTTAGAACAACTATATGTACTAGAACTATAGAAAACTTTCACACAATCTTGATTAATGAGCCATGTTGTTTTCTAAATCTATATGATGCTGGCATACAGAACAATACAAGTGCTAGAAATTGTCCAAATCTATTCTATCAACAAATACTAAAAAAAAAAGAATATTAATTTCAGTCAGATACTTCACAATAGTCAAGTTAAACT
Source organism: Arion vulgaris (assembly GCA_020796225.1). Taxonomy (NCBI): domain Eukaryota; kingdom Metazoa; phylum Mollusca; class Gastropoda; order Stylommatophora; family Arionidae; genus Arion; species Arion vulgaris. The sequence continues at coordinate 12,693,539 of CM036753.1, forward strand.
TGAAGATCGAATTATTGAAAATCGAATACCTTGTAAGAAATGTCTTGCAAGTAAGATCATCTACTGTGTTAAAATCGAATCACGTCAGCCTGGGCGTGGGGAAGAAAATCAAGTACAGTTTCAAATAAATCTAACAAGTATGTGATTACACTTCCAATAATTTCCGCACTAGAAGTTATTGCTATTGTCTACGATGAAATTCATCAATACATAATTATTACTTGTGCACCAGAGGCAGTCTCTAAATAGAAATCATATATGATCGTTCTCTTGTTTATTATTTCAATATGGATCTTCTCGATGAAAAGATTACTTTCAAGACAGACATGAGAAATCACCATTTAATAATAATATAAGTAAAAGTAAAAACAAATATAGGGACGGTTTATTTGTTTAAAATGCATGACTTGAACTGAACAAAACTGGCGACAACACAAGTTAATTTCGTTATATACAATTTCATATTTGTTGTATATTTGTTCGAACGTAATGTTTTTTAATATTTGTCAACAATAACGTTCTAGTATATACAACAAAAAATTCTTAAAGGTCAACATAGATTTTACTTGATAATATTATTCCATCATGAACGCGGGGCTCCAAGTTTTATGCTTCTTTCACATGAAATAGTATTTAAGAGGCTAACAATTTGCAGCGGTGTTTGTATAAGCTAATAGCTATAAAGTGCTACACCAGTTACGTCAAACATTTACATTGATATCTATATAATCAACTCTCCCCAAAATAATAACAATCAATGATTGTTCGAATGTTTAAAGAGTTAATGCTTGAAGATCACATTCGATACTGTTGGTTTATTGTTGAAAATTAGCCCACCCCACCCTCCTTCTTCCCCGGACAATGAATAACTGGTTTTAATGAAAAGCAATAAACATTATGACCTTGAATTATTTAAATATGGTCCTTTATAAAATGTAGAAAACTGCTCAGAAATTATCTTTGGTCGTAGTAGGGAAGAATGAGATTTAGTTTCATTGACTTAGAATAAAACTACGACAGTATATAATGCAACGTCTTCATTTCCCAGTTACTCTAACATTTTCAAATAACAATTAATTATATTGTCTAAGGACAATCATGTTAACCCATAAATACTATATAATAATCGTTAATAATCATAAATAATCATGGCGTTGGATACATACGTTGAAGCCATCATTAATGAAAACTGCAATGAAGGTGACGTGATTTACACGGATGGGTCTGTAGTTTGTCACGAAAATTCCACATAAGTCTTCTCTACAAGCTGATACGGCACAATGGTCAATGAAGCCATCAGTGCAATTAGTATGACAACCCGTAGCATGACAGTGGAAGTAGTGGTGGTGACTAAGGCACTACTCTAGCTAGAATCACAGAACTAAACTCATGCGCGCATTCCGAGTGTTTTGTTTTCCGAAGGTGGTGGCTGGTTCGGTGAGCAGACAATGGACTAAATCACTACAAGAGTCAACTGTTTGCAGAGTTACACTTATATTCGTTCCGTGGCACAAGGGCATTGTTGGCAATGTGAGAGCAGACATGCTAGCTGGCTCTGCCACCATATCAGGGGGCCAGCCAATGGATATAGCTGACATTCGAAACACCATCATAGAGTGTGATCGCAAAGAGGATTTTAACTAAAAAAATCCACGTCAGCTTCTAGATTGCAAGAGTTGGAATTGAAAATTGGAGTGGCCAGAAAAGAAAAGCACAACAGGTATATGAGTAGACATCAATCAAAATCGAACTGGTACGGTCAGTTGCTGGTTACTGTTGGAGGTGCTGCAAAGAAGATCAGAACACCTATGGACGTGTCTGGAGTGCAATGAAGATATTCCAAACTGAAACTGAAATAATCCTACCTGAAATATTTTCGAATACAGTCAGCTCTTTTTGCCCTCACATGGTAGGGCCAATCATCTTCTTCTTCTTCTTCTTAACATTCGTTCTTCACGGCCAATTTTATCATTCTTATTGTGATATATAATTGATCTTTGACAAGAACGACTGACGCTGCAATTTGATCATTCTTATTGTGATATATAATTGATCTTTGACAAGAACGACTAACGTTGAACCCCTATTAAAATTAGGTCCCTAATTTGTGTATAGTACCATACACAGTGTAGGTAAGGGCTACCGGTTTTCTTCTACGGGAAGTGTTTTGGGTCTATCTCGGTGACAGTCAATCCCTAACACTTCCCTTTCATTCGTACAAGTTCTCTTTAATGATCCGTTTTGTCGTATATTTTGGCTTGGATCTACGCCAAAGAGCTGCTTGTACTGCAACCTTTCTGGCTGAGTGCGGCGTTCCTTCTGCATCGTATGATAAACACTCTTTAATGATCTTTTAATGTCGTATATTTTGACTTGGATCTACTCCAAGAAAACTTTCTGCTTTGCATATGACTAGGCGAGGTAGTTCCGGTATATGAACATTTACAACCCTTCTAAGACTGGTAATTGGAACGGTCACTTGTCGGCTGCTTTGTGTATTCATTGCTCTTTTACGATGATCTTTCGCCGTTTTGTGTGCTTTATGATCTACACCAAAGAGTATGTCTACATTGTGCACCCTTTCTGACTATGTGAGCGCGCTTTGGATTAGGAATATTTGTCAGTCTTTTTGGGGCACATAAGCTTGTACTGGGACGGCATCTTACGCGTGTAACACACCATGAAAAGTGTCGGCCTTCGCCAATGTTTGGGTTTGGACAACCTGTCAAATCTTTACAATGTCGGCCTTACTTTTCTGACCACGTTGAGTTTATTTCGGGGAAGGAACATTCTCAGTCTTTTCGAGGCGCGTATCAGCGATTGGCAATTTGCAGTTTCTACTCTGCATTTTCCTAGACCCGGAAACACTGGACTGGGGCTGCGCGCACTTAATGTAGAAGGTCGTTTCATTCGGCGCTATCAGCGCAACTCAGATTTTGCGCTTGCCAAACATCAACTGCCCTGGTTTTTTCCCGGGGGTGTTAGTTGTAATAACAACAGTACCGTGTCCGGTTGTTTCAGGGAAGGCAGTTTAGTTAGGCGCTAGAACGCAACTTTAAGATTTGCGCTCGGCCAACTTTACCCTATAGATATATCTGCGCTTGGCCTCTCGTATGGAGTTAACTGCAATCTTCCCTTGTGTCGCCACATTGTCACTTTTCCGACGAAACTTGCCGATAGCTGGCAAAGGTGTTGCGACCAATATTTCGGGAGGGCAGAAATAAATATATGCCTTCTTACGACTCGTGCTTTGTTAGTTCTTACGATTCGTTTTTTAAATTTATTTAGCTTTTCCCATCGGCCGGGAGAGACGTGCCATAACAGTCACTCTGGGATTCTTCTCGTCTATCTTGCGAGTGGATCTCGTATAGCGTAACTATTCTCGCATCACTACTTATACAAGAATAGCACTCCCTCAATCCCAACCAGCTTAGCCAGACATGATCCTCTGTACATTGTCACGGTCACCACGTGGAGTGGGGTAGGATCTTTATTAGTGCCAGCTCAATAATCCTGTCACGACGTTGTCCCTAGAATTGCGCCTTTGACCTCGGGACCAATCATGAAAGCGTGATAGTTTTTGTTAAAAGCTCTATTTATTAGCAAAGGTTCATTGAAAATATTCCACACACTTTCACATATCTATGTTATCAGAAATGAGTTTTTTAATTAACATGCATAATTTGTTTTGGAAAATATATCACAATTTCGATTTTCTTCCAACATTATTGGTAGGCTTTCTTCCAGTTATATGCTAATTTATAATGCAGATTAATAATGAACTAAAACATTGCGGATTCAGAAGTTTTTATTCAATGAGAGAACTTATGACGACATCATACTAAAGTGAAAATAGTATGACACGAGTCAGCTTTTATAGACTTCAAATGACCATCTATGAAACTGATATCTGCTACAGTATATCTCTAGATGTGGTACGTTAAATACATCTTGTTTGTTTGTTTTTATAATCTTACAATTAAACGTTTGTACTTCGTGTTCTTCTTCTTCTTCAAACGTTACATATGGACTACTTGCTAACCACTCTGTAAGATTTGTATGTGATCTGAGCATAAGACCGATTTTACTTTGTGCCAGTTATGCGTCTACAAGCACATCCGATTTCGTCGATGATATTTATTTACTAGAGTAGTTTCCCTAGACCCTACATCAGTCGCCTCTTACGACATGCCTTGAAGGTTGCAGTGGAATAATTCTTTGCTTTCCTTGCGGGCCCCAGGAAACATTGTACAAATGTGTGCACTGTTGGATAATCTGCATTCACTTTGGTCGAAATTCAGATATGCCTGTTCTACATGCCGTAAGTGCTTAACTGTGGTGCAATGTACTCACTTTCTTGGCGCAAACTAAACATATCACAAATAGTGGTTAACTTGGATAATAAAAAATTAAACGTCAATAAACAAACAACAAACTAATCTAAAGAATTTATAGAATGTTCTTATGCAGAACTATTTATCAGTGTTTAAAATTAACGTAACATGGTCTATTATAGAATGAGAAATATCAGAAAATATAAGCAACAGACATATAAGTGGCATATTTAAAAAAAGTTAATTGCATAACCTTTACAGGATTTTGCGGATCAACCCCAGCTTTTTAACGCTGTTTATGATTTTTCTAGGCATTATTACTTTCAGTAGTTTGCCATTGCTTTCTAAACGGGTGGTGCCATCGTCCTTTTGTAAGAATCCACGCGAAACAATTTGCAACCAAATTGTTTGCGGCGTGATTCGAACTCAGAACGTCGGGGTTAAAAGACCGAGTCAATATCCCCTAAGCCGCAGACGCCAGCAAGTGACATATGCAAGGTAATAAATAGCAAGCTACCAACGTGTCATAAATTGGGCAATAACGTACTTGTGAAACAAACAGGAATTAGAAGAGAAATGTAATTATTAATAATAAAAAGCAGAGGGACTAGACATTTAACGCAATATGTGCAAGTAAACATAATATGAAATATAAAGGAAAATTTAAACCATGACGAATTAATTCAGATAATAAAACGAATGAATTCATCAGAGCAACATAGAATGGTATGTAACATAGATATACAGTTCAGCCCATATAATGAGGAAACCTACATAACACCAACAGTTGTAAGGACAAGTTAATTGAGTAATTTGATCGTACACTGCCAACAAAGGAAATTCTCACAAAAAAAAGAAATCTTGTATAGACTTGTTAGCAGAATGTAATGAAGTAATTTGTTCATGTTTAGTTGTGAATGAGAAAATGTGAACAAGTTACTATAGTTCGTTCAAAAATTCGGGATCATCGTTACCGACCGATATAAAATCATCCATTTGACAGAAATTCTTGATTTTTTTCCATTTTTAGATAGGTAACAGTGATGACGTTCCAAAAGTATTTTTTGCCCACCCAAACCTTTAGTTATCTAAGATTTGAATTATATGTTATTACTAATTTAACACCGATGTTGATTTGGTATGATTTTAGAATGTTTTTAGAATATCGTACCGAAAGTGAAGTATTGACGTCAAGATGCCAATGTGTGCTCCACGTGCAATTCAGCAGTAGTTAAAATCGGGAATCCAGTGAAATTAATCATTTCACACTGTATGTGAAAGATTGTCATTGACGTGTCACAAACCATTTATTCGCATTACTTGAAGCGGAAGGTACTATTTTATTATCAGTATTAGAAATGAGTTTGAAGTGTAAATTCACTACCATGCAGAAGGTGAATGCACAACTGTATAGCTACTTCTGCAGAGAAGCCAGACGTGGTGGAGAACACAACATGCTCTTGGTATAAGTAGAATGTCCTTTTGCCATTGGATAGAACAGGAATGTAGTGATGAACGTAAGGAACACAGAAAAGGCAGGAAACGGAAAACTGACGATTTCGATACAGATGTTATTGTGAAAGAGATTCATAAAATGTCAATGATGTGGTTACACTACGTAAATTGAAACCACGTCCGCGAATTCAATGTGATATTGATATATCTAAAACCGCCTTATGGAGAGTTGTCAGGTGCAGCGGTTTCACTTTTCGGAAATCTAGTACAGGTCGAAATATAGTTTGTGAGAAAACGCATCTGATAGCTGCACGATGCAAATATCTGCAGGAGATACGGAAGCGTAGGACGGAAGGTTACGATATTGTATATCTGGACGAATCGTGGGTAAATGCTCACCATACGTTTGATAAAAAATGGCAATCACTAGACGGAACTAAGAAAAGGAAATTCCAAGCAGCAAGGGGCAACGCATTGTGATAGGTCATGCAGGCAGCAAAGCAAATGGTCTTGTCAGTGGAGCAGAACTTATTTTCCAAGCACTGTCTACAGATGGTAGGGACTACCACACCGAAATGAACGGACTTATTTTCAGGGATTGGTTAGTGAACACACTTCTGCCTGCTCTGGATAGGCCGTCGTGTATTGTAATGGACAATGTCTCCTATCATAATGTAGTGGCGAATGCAGACAAAAAGATAACAGTTACAAGTTGATGGAGAAGGTGAAAGATAAGTTACAAGTTGATGGAGGAAATGAAAGATAACAGTTACAAGTTGATGGAGGAAGTGAAAGATAACAGTTACAAGTTGACGGAGAAGGTGAAAGATAAGTTACAAGTTGATGGAGGAATGAAAATAACAGTTACAAGTTGATGGAGGAAGTGAAAATAACAGTTACAAGTTGATGGAGGAAGTGAAAATAACAGTTACAAGTTGATGGAGGAAGTGAAAATAACAGTTACAAGTTGATGGAGGAAGTGAAAGATAACAGTTACAAGTTGATGGAGGAAGTGAAAGATAACAGTTACAAGTTGATGGAGGAAGTGAAAGATAAGTTACAAGTTAATGGAGGAGGTGAAAATAACAGTTACAATTGATGGAGGAAGTGAAAAAAAACAGTTACAAGTTGATGGAGGAAGTGAAAATAACAGTTACAAGTTGATGGAGGAAGTGAAAATAACAGTTACAAGTTGATGGAGGAAGTGAAAAATAACAGTTACAAGTTGATGGAGGAAGTGAAAAATAACAGTTACAAGTTGATGGAGGAAGTGAAAAATAACAGTTACAAGTTGATGGAGGAGTGAAAATAACAGTTACAAGTTGATGGAGGAAGTGAAAAATAACAGTTACAAGTTGATGGAGGAAGTGAAAAATAACAGTTACAAGTTGATGGAGGAAGTGAAAAATAACAGTTACAAGTTGATGGAGGAAGTGAAAAATAACAGTTACAAGTTGATGGAGGAAGTGAAAAATAACAGTTACAAGTTGATGGAGGAAGTGAAAAATAACAGTTACAAGTTGATGGAGGAAGTGAAAAATAACAGTTACAAGTTGATGGAGGAAGTGAAAAATAACAGTTACAAGTTGATGGAGGAAGTGAAAAATAACAGTTACAAGTTGATGGAGGAAGTGAAAAATAACAGTTACAAGTTGATGGAGGAGTGAAAATAACAGTTACAAGTTGATGGAGGAAGTGAAATAATTAGCTAAAGATCGAATCGTTCAGGCGAACTATAATAAAAAATACCTTCTACGTTCTATGCATGACGACGATAACATGTTAAATGTTTGACGTTTGTTGAGTTTGACATATTTAAATGCATCCCAGACTGCAGAGAATATACTTCAACACTGTCTCAAATATGATATAGAAGCAAACATTCACTAAACTAGTGAAACAACATAGGTAAACACGTAAAAACAAAGTACTACAGTTTTACAAAATACATAAACAGTGACGATAAACAGCAACGTTTCGACCAAAAGGCCTTTATCAAGCAAACAATACAACAAGAATGACGAATTTCGAGGAACACTACAAATGGACGATTACATGTGGAAACATAAACCTATCTGATGAAAATCTTGGAATAAAAACGAACAACGAAATGAGTGCAACACAAAAACCGAGAGTGGAAAAGGAGAGGAACAATAAACAATATAGTGGATAAATGACACATATGGTCGAAACGTTGCTGTTTATCGTCACTGTTTATGTATTTTGTAAAACTGTAGTACTTTGTTTTTACGTGTTTACCTATTTTCCAAGTTTTACTGCAGTCTCCACCCTTTTTTGAAACAACATAGGAAATAAAACTATAGAAACCTTTGTTTGAGCTACGTAAAGCAGAGACTTTATTTACAAGAGATACCATTGAATATATATATATATTTATCAATACAATATTTCATGCAAACGAAAGGTCGTAAGGAAGGATAGGATTTATGTTGTGTTTGACGTATTGCATTTTTTATTCTCTTGTGTCTGATGTCTTAATTTGTTTTTGTTTTTTGTGTACGACACGTTTATGGTTTCGTTTCAGCTGACGCAGTCAATTCTGAAAAAAATAATCTGTTTCTGTGTCATATTGTCGATAACATTCTTTTCCTGATGTTTGTTTATATGTGCTTTGTATGTTTTCAGCAGAGATATCATCACTAATAAATATCAAATAAAACGATTAACAACTGATTATTAATGCTTATAATGATTGAATAATGTATCACTGAAATGACTTAGTAAATTATTATTTATTCACTAATTTTCTTGTCTTGTGTTGATTTGAAAGGTTTAAGGGCGAGGGTTGACGTCATTGCAACGGGTTTCCCACATTGCTCAGGTCCTTGTCGGGAGGAATATTGAGATGTAGGCATTGTCTGGAATATCGACTGTGGCTCAGTCCTTGTCTGGAGGAATATCGAAATGATGCCAGTCCTGGGAGAATATCGAGATGATGGCTCAGTCCTTGTCTGGAGGAATATCGAGACTGTATGGCTCAGTCCTTGTCTGGAGGAATATCGAGAATGTATGGCTCAGTCCTTGTCTGGAGAATTGGAATGTATCCAGTCCTGTCGGAGGAATATCGGAATGTTGAATAAAGAATGAACTCCGTAGCTCCGGCAACAATCATTGAGGAAACATGAAAAATTGCACTCGAGACTCGGTCCGAATTTGAATCCACAACCTTCAGAACGGCAGGCAAACGTCTTAATTAAGTACTTCGCCTAAGAGACTCTGCTGTGTGTGTGTTTGTGGGTGTGTTTGTTGATATGTGTTCTTACCTAAATAATAGTTCAATAGTATCCAAGTTTTCGCTGTAACTTCTACATAGTAAGATCACACATCGTTGTAACTTCTACATAGTAAGATCACACATCGCTGTAACTTCTACATAGTAAGATCACATATCGTGTAACTTCTACATAGTAAGATCACACATCGTGTAACTTCTACATAGTAAATCACACATCGCTGTACTCACATAGTAAGATCCACATCAGCTGAAACTTCTAAAAGTAAGATCACAATCGTTGTAACTTCTACATAGTAAGATCACACATCGCTGTAACTTCTACGTAGTAAAATCACACAATATCAGATTTGACCAAAATATTGTTACTTTTAGGTTTCTCCTCAACCTTAGAAGACTCCTTCTTAAGGAATATGTGGAAAAAGAGATACATCGAAAAAGGGTGGAGACTGCAGTAAAACTTGGAAAAATAGCTAAACACGTAAAAACAAAAGTACTATAGTTTTACAAATACATAAACAGTGACGATGAAAGCAACGTTTCGACCAAAGACCTTTATCAAGCAAACAATACAACAAGAATGACGAATTTCGAGGAACACTACAAATGGACGATTACATGTGGAAACATAAACCTATCTAGGATGAAAATCTGGGAATAAAAACGAACAACGAAATGAGTGCAACACAAAAACCGAAAGTGGAAAGAAGAGAACAATAAACAATATAGTGGATAAATGACACATGTATGGAGCAAACACACATATAGATAACAAGGCACGAGATAAGACAGTACTAAGAAGCATAGGAATGTAATGCGTTGAGTCAAGAGGTCGCAAAGGCCATAGAATGAAATAAAACGGTTCTCCACGGCGAATCGACTGCGATCATCGGAGGAACATGATCGGATGGCTGTGACCTGGACATCGTCAACTCCTGAATGACCAGTATCATTGAAATGAGTGGCCACACGAGTCACAGAGCATTGGCGAATATCGCGTAAGTGTTGGGCGAATCGGTCACTGAGCCTCTTACCGGTTTCACCAATATAGGCCTTGTTGCATCGTTTGCAGGTGATGGCATAGATAATATTGCTGGACTCACACGTGAAACTGTCTTGAATGGCATACGTAGCTTTTGGAAAAGAGACAGTGCGGGTCTGTATTACATATGTACATGTATTACAGCGCCGACGGCCATACTGGATGGTGCCATCGGGTTCAGCTAATTGCTCGCCAGGAGGCCCTTTCTCACATACATAGAACCCCAATTCTGACAGGGTCAAACTTATCTTAACTTTCTCCCCTCATAGTTCCCTGGTGAAAAAGGTCTTATTCCATCATCTCCTATTCTTCAGCTGATCCTGGGACACGTTCAGTCTTTTCCCAACACTATCCTTTGGTGGCGCACAGACGGGACAGAAGCCTCAAGGATTTGTTGGTACACAGTCGCCTCGAGCCTAATATCCAGAGTCACTTTGGCACCATCCAGTGTGGCCGTCGGCGCTGTAATACATGTGCATATGTAATACAGACCCGCACTGTCTCTTTTCCAAAGCTACGTATGCCATTCAAGACAGTTTCACGTGTGAGTCCCGAAATATCATCTATGCCATCACCTGCAAACGATGCAACAAGGCCTATATTGGTGAAACCGGTAAGAGGCTCAGTGACCGATTCGCCCAACACTTACGCGATATTCGCCAATGCTCTGTGACTCCTGTGGCCACTCATTTCAATGATACTGGCCATCAGGAGTTGACGATGTCCAGGTCACAGCCATCCAATCATGTTCCTCCGATGATCGCAGTCGATTCGCCGTGGAGAACCGTTTTATTTCATTCTATGGCACTTTGCGACCTCTTGGACTCAACGCATTACATTCCTATGCTTCTTAGTACTGTCTTATCTCGTGCCTTGTTATCTATATGTGTGTTTGCTCCATACATGTGTCATTTATCCACTATATTGTTTATTGTTTCTCTTCTTTTCCACTTTCGGTTTTTGTGTTGCACTCATTTCGTTGTTTGTTTTTATTCCCAGATTTTCATTAGATAGGTTTATGTTTCAACATGTAATCGTCCATTTGTAGTGTTCCTCGAAATTCGTCATTCTTGTTGTATTGTTTGCTTGATAAAGGCCTTTGGTCGAAACGTTGCTGTTTATCGTCACTGTTTATGTATTTTTAAAACTATAGTACTTTGTTTTTAAGTGTTTGGCTAAAAAGAGATACAACACCCTTTATTTCAGGAGCAAAAAAAACTAGTTGACAAAATTAACAGTTTGAAGCAATATCTTTGCATATAAATAGTACAGCAGCTGAAGAATATATTTTAATAAGTTTATGGATTTCAGAACTTGAGAAACTGAATTTGGTTAGTTGAAAAATGGTAATCTGAAATGTGGAACTTTCTTTCTTTCTTTTTCTTTCTCGAATCCTGTTTTCCTCACAGCGTCAGGTCAAGAAGAGATTTCTAAAACGGGCCCTTCTATGCGCTTCGTAGATAGTCTCTTTCGGAACCTCTGTTATCGATGAGGTCCATCTTTTGCATCGCTGGCCTTTTGCTTTGTACTCATTGTATCGGAGCACCATTGCTCTTTGAGGTGCACAGTCTATTGGTAATCGGCTTACGTGGTCGAACCATTTAATGTTTCTTGATGAAGTCTAGTACTGATGTTGTACCCACTTTTGTCCTGATGTCTTCATTTCTCAACCGGTCTCTACTTGTTACACCCATCATTCTGCGTAGATACTTCATCTATTTCGTGACTAGTTTTCTTCTAACATTTGTTGTCAGTGTCCAGGTTTGGCACTGGTAACATAATGTGGGGAGAAAGATTGTGTTCATTGGTGCAAAAGATCATTGCTTCTTGATATTTTTGAATTAAAAATACAATATACATAGCCTGATAGTAGCATGATGGACATATTGGGATGGTTCTTCTTCTTCTGCGTTCGCCTGCTGTGAATTAAAACGTAGCTATGGTACCTAGTGTGCCGCTTCTGACTGATTTTTGCATGAAAGCCTGCTTACCGTTTTATTGATTTCCTCGTCATACAGGTGGGTCTTCTCCGACTTCAGAGGTAACTGTGATGCTCATAATGTGAACTATAATCATATAATTCTAATTTGAAAAAATTGTTGCCAAAATTTAAATCTCATTGAGTCCGTTATAAGAAAACTTTCAAATTATAGTTATATGTTTGAAAGCTAGAAACCCATAAAAGAAAAGGTACTACATAACTTGTAGGAATATTGATTATAATCATGTCTTTTTTACTCCTACAGAACACGTGGCCTTCAGGACATGTCTCGAGGATGGAACATGGTTGGGTAACTATACAAACTATAGTGCATGTATGCATTTTGAATTCTCATCAAATGATACTTTTGACGACTCTGTATTTTCACACGATGATGCTCACGGCGAGAGTCATGTAAGTCTTAACATCACATACATCGCTTTTGGATTTTCTTATTGTAATCGTATGAATTTAACTTTTGTTCGACTTTTCTTCTTGCTGTACTATTAGTTGAAATTTCCTTTCGACATTTCTTGTTGAAATGTTGGGAATTCAAACTTGCTTTTGACTTTTTCTTGTTTTCATCTGGTGACTTTACATTTATCACGACATTATTTTTCCAGTGCCTGATAATTTGATATTAATGGGCCTTTCATTCATCCATTAAAACGCCGTAGTGGTTAGTACACTTGCTACGTAGACGAGTGGTCCGGCTACAGCGGAAGTTGAACTTTTTCTGACCATAGTAGCGACGCTATAGTAGGCGGAATAACTTGCTAGACAGAGACATTTTTCAGGTGGGTCGTGAAGAAAGCGACGTTCCGCAAGAGGAATGCTACTATTTGAACGGCTCTTTGGTTTATACTACTTTAATTCACGAAAAAGGAGAAGACTGCAGTAAAACTTGATAAAGGCCTTTGGGTCGAAACGCTTTGCTGTATATCGTCACTGTTTCTGTATTTTGTAATACTATAGTACTTACGTGTTTTTGCTACTTTAATTGAATACAAGATAAACACTGAGAAGTAAAAACGTTCAGAGGTTAACTATATCATCCATTGTGTGCCTATAGTCAAAGAAAAATACGGATCTAATATCGTATTACACAAATATACCACATTTACTGAAAACGAGCTCTTTTGTTGCTTCACCGTACCATCCAATAGACGATCGTTGTTTCATTAACAAAAGGATATTAACCTTATCCATCTTAAACACCATGAGTAAACACCATCGGTGCTAAAGTTGCATAGAAAAATCTGGTGACAATTAGAGCTTTTCAGACGATCGTTTTGCAACAACAAGTTATTATAAATGTGTTCCTCAGATTACATATCAATATTATTGGGAAAATAGTCTTATTATTTTTCTTGATTTTTTTTTTTTCCGATCCAGAAGCACTTGAGCTGAAAGCTCTTCGGCTCAGTGTCATGGACATAGTAACCCTTCGGCTCGGTGCCACAAACACCGTAAATCTGGGGAACCTGTAGCTTTTCTGCCAGTCCGCGGAGTTGAACCCGCACTTACAGAGGACTAGTCACCCGTAGTCCAACGCGCTACGAACACGCTGGGCAGACGGGCATTTTTCTAGATGAATTCATATAATACTCCATTCTAAATCTTAAATCTCTATTAGTTATAAGCTTTTGCACTAGTCCTTTCAAAACGACTACAGAAACTGGCGGAGCGTGTTCTTCCAGAGTCACAATGTGGATTCAGAGCTAGACGGTCAACAACTGACATGATATTTACCCTTCGACAGCTACAAGAGAAGTGCAGAGAGCAGAACAAGCCTCTATGTATTGCTTTCGTGGATTTGACTAAGGCATTCGACACAGTCAGCAGGCCAAGTCTTTATAAAATATTGAAGTATATTGGTTGTCCCCAAAGTTGCTCCAATTGATTGTTTCCTTCCATGAGGGCATGAAAGCCAGCATACAGTTCGATGGCAGCACATCTGATAGTTTTGAGGTTAAGAGTGGAGTCAAGCAGGGCTGTGTCCTTGCCCCCACTCTCTTTGGTATCTTCTTCGCAGTCCTTTTGAACCACGCCTTAGGGGACGCTGATGGTGATGTTTTCATCCGCACTAGATCTGATGGTTCACTGTTTAACTTGGCTCGCTTAAGAGCCAAGACAAAAACGACGGAAATACTTCTCAAGGACCTCCTTTTCGCTGACGATGCTGCCTTAGTTGCCCACAGTGAGACCACACTGCAAAGTCTAATTAATAATTTGTCAAAGGCATGCGACCTCTTTTCTCTGACAATAAGTGTCTCCAAAACAGTTGTATTATGTCAGGAGGTAAGACATCAAACATCACTTTAAATGGCGACCATCTAACACCAGTGCAAAAATTCTGCTATCTTGGGTCCACGGTCACTGCCAGCCTTTCTCTTGACGAGGAAATCAACGCTCGTATAGGAAGTGCCGCTACTACATTCGGCAAACTATCAAAGCGAGCGTGGGACAACAAAAATTGACATTGCAGACGAAGACTCAAATATATCGAGCCTGTGTAATTAGTTCTTTACTATATGGCTCAGAAACATGGACAGCCTACTCAAGACACGAGAGGAGACTTAACATCTTTCACCTTCGATGTCTCCGCAAGATTATGAACATCAGGTGGTACGACAAGATAACCAATACTGAAGTACTACAACGTGCAAATCTGCCTTCCATCATGGGCATGCTCAGCAGTAGACGACTAAGATGGTTGGGACATGTGAGAAGAATGGAAACTTATCGCATACCAAAACAAATGTTGTTCTGTGAACTTTCGGAGGAAGAGGCACCAGGGCAGACCACTGCTCAGATATAAAGATGTCTGCAAAACCTCAATGAAAAACTTTTCTATAGATCCCAGCACATGGGAGGGACTAGCTGATGACAGAGTTGTGTGGAAAGCCAAATTACGGAAGGGCGCAGAGTCTTTTGAGAAGAGACTTATGTACGAGCTGAACAACAAGAGAAAAAAGCGAAAACTCAGAAGTTGTCACAGTAAAACACTTGCCTACTGACCGTCTGTAAAGATGAAAAGGGCCATACATACATTAGTTATAAATGCCTTGTCTATGATTTTCTTCAAGTCAACTATCATACATTGAATCCCTAGAGATCTTTGTATTGCTTGTCTTTACTTAGTTAGTTAGTTTGTTCCTTTCGTGCCAAAGGCGGCACATAGGGCAGAGGTTTTAGATCTCCATGTGATACGGTTCTTTGCTAGCAGTTGCAGATCTTGCATGGTTTTACATCCCAATAGTTTACTTTCTTGTTGGATGGTTCTTCGAAGAGTGGTCTTTGGTCTTCCACGTTTGTCTTTACTGCTTATCATTAATGTATCAATATATTCAAAAATGTTCACTTCCTCCAATGTATATTTTGGTTCAATGTTACATCAACTTTAATATGTCATTCATCTATATCATCCATCTTTGATGAACTTGTATGCTGTATATGTTCAACGGCTTCGTTTTTAGTTTAGCTTCAAGGGAATCAAGCTTGAAATGTATTTAGTGAGTAAACATGACAGCTAATCTTCGAAATGACCTTATTAAACAATATGAACTTTAGGTTAAGATCTATCCTAATTTTATAGCTCATTGATACATATTTCGTAAAAAATTGCTTTCATATTAAGTAAACCAACATGGCAGCCGGGTAGTGTAGATTTAGAAGGTATCAGATTCTCGGTATGGTAAGTTGATCACTCGTTAGAATCTTAATATATAAAAAATTGCACACATCTCACTAACATTATGTGTACACATTTTGCTTACTAACTGCTTCGATTTTAGAGAAATGTCTTAGAGCTGTTCAATCCTTTCGATACGTAATTTTCTTTTACATTCAGACACATTTATATTGCAATGCATACTTAGTTAGCCAGTATATTGACTTTGCACCATCTTAAAATATATTGCGAGCCAGCATATCAGTTTTAAAGGACGAACGACTTAATACAAGACATATAGTGCAATTAATCGTTTAGATACTGATACTCAATATTATAGAAACTAGTGGTTACCGTGTTTGGATTTTACTAATAATAAAACTACTTTCTTCTCTTGGACGTAGTGAAAGGTTTCAAAGTGGAAAGCATTGGGGTCGGCGTCCTAACACAGTAAATACGTAAATAACTACAGAGACATAAAAGAACACGAAATTGTTCATGAAATTTAAGCTAAAATAGTTTTGTCTTTGCCTTATGTGTCATTGGGCGCAACGAGAATTGATGATGATGTCACCAACACCGTTACTGATCTAAAATGTATGGTAATATCACTGATGAAATGGAGACGATGTTTGCCCAAGACTAGAGAAATTATGTGAGAGGACAATTAGTTATATCATATATAATGGAATTGTAATGATTATGCTATTTGTCTCCGAATTTGAAGTGCATGAGATCTAATGGTGATAATATTTTGTTAACAAGCAGGTTATGAACATCTAATCAAACGATTTGATTGCAGTGACTTCGATTCTGTTGTATGTTCGTGTTTTTCTAACTTTAAGAATTCAAATGTTCTCTTGAGATCCTGTTTTCTTACAATAAAATTGCTAATAATTTCTTGCTTGTTTCAGTAAGAATGTAAACATTTTGTTTTCTTTGTTGTTTGTTTTACATAAAACATAAAACATTCAAGCATTTTCTTGTTAGCTTACATTAAGAAAGCAAACATTTCCTAGATTTTTTATATTTAGAATACAAGTATTTTCTGTTTGTAATGTAACTAATGTCTTATTTTCTAACATTCAGAATGCAAATCATGTAACAAGTCTATCTCAGATGTATTCCAAACTTAAACATTTAGAAAATAGAATCTACAAGACGATATATAAAGACTGCACAAATATGACAACTGTTTTTTGCTTCATTGCTAATGCATACTATATATATATATATATATATATGCACAGAATGTTGTTAGATGGTGCTCAATATCCGCTACATACAAACACTCGTCTTGGGTATTCTCAAAGTCAACATGCCATCATCCAGACGCAAGCAAACGGTGACCACAGACAATTGCTATTTCATGCAAGATGTGGTTAGAAGTGTCCGATAAATATCTAGGAATAATTATAACGTTATATAGACAAATATAGCAGCGTGGAACATATGTGCAAGTAGTCCTTTTGTTATCTTCATATTTCGTAATATATTCTATGTATTATTTATACAGTATAAAAGCAAATGGTATAACACATGCACGTTAAGAAGACCAAACTTTCTGAGAGCATGTATTTGTTTCTGTGACATCATAAGAGATGAGAATCATGGACAATTGTGCACACATTCAATAAGATAATCTGATCTATCAAAAGTAAGAACTACATAAAAAGCTTTCAATCAAAGAAATGGAAATATCTTGGCATTATCCAAGACTCTAGCATTCTTCTTTTTCTTTCTCATCTTCTTCGAACGTTCCACATCGACCACTTGTTAACCGCTCTGTGTGATTTGTATGTGATCTGAGCCTAAGAGCGATTGTACGTTGTGCCAGTTATGCACCTACAAGTAGGCCAGCATATCCGATTTCTGCCACGCTTTTTATTTACTAGGGTAGCTTCCTAGGCCCCTACCTGTCATCTTTGGAGACATGCCTTATAGGTCGTAGTGGTACTATTCTTTTACTCCATTATGGGTCCCGGCACCACACAGGCGTCAAACATCCTTAATCATTGTTTTGTAAACATTATATTGCATTGAAAACTGTTGATATATTGATCACAATATACATAACATTAGTTTAAAGACAGTAATAAAGCAGGACATGGTTCCTGGAAGACGATTACATAACATTAGTTTAAAGACAGTAATAAAGCAGGACATGATTCCTGGAAGACGATTACATAACATTAGTTTAAAGACAGTAATAAAGCAGGACATGATTCCTGGAAGACGAGGCAGTTTCCGACTTAGCCAACGATGACAATAATGAATTAAACTAACTCGAACTTTAAAGAACTTTAAAGCTACCTTGAACTTTAAAGAACTTTAAAGCTACCTTGGCGATTGAACGAAGACAGGTATAGGCAGTATTACATAAATAATGAAAAATTAATTATAAAATATGAAAATAAACAACACTCAACGTTTCGGTGCTTAAACCTTTATCAAGAACAAAAACTTACACAAAAAACTTAATTAACTAAAACATAATACTAACAAATGATGTAAAGCAAAAGATACTGGCATACGTACCTGCTACTAGAGTGCTTGTCTCTTGGTCAGTATCTCGTGAATGATAGAATGGACAGGAAATAGGAAGACTATTAGATTACCGGTTGGCTCCGAAGAAAATCGGAAAGGGTCAGTGGCAGGTTAAGTAATATATTGTGTGTACAGGTGGGAACAAAGACCACACGTGGGAAGAACAGGAGAGGTGGGTGGAAGAAACGTGAGATAATGGCCTTAATTTCCAACATATCATGCTGATGTGTAGACACGTACACCCCCATAAAACATGAGCCCTATTAGGCTAATATGGATTGCATACACTCCGTTAGCAAGGGCGGATATGTAATCCAATGTTCCCTGTGGGGGTAGTGGTCAACAGTATCACACTGTAAGTGTCCACAGATATGTATACCAGACGATAACGTGCTGAAGATAAGTATGCTAGTAAGAAAATGTGATAGAACATAGCACTAGATCAGGTTCGAGTAACTCAACTGTAAGGATTACTCAACCACTGTACACTAAGAGCGACTGGAGCCCTACTTGGCTAATATGCATCCTGTGTGTCCCGGGAACGAACACATGCAGAATCCACTGTCGTATGGCTAGAACAGAGGGAGGGGAAATGTCAAAAGTAACACCCTAGAATGTGAGCCATATTCAGACGATGAATAGGGATGATAGTGTCATGCTACCTTGAACTTTAAAGAGCGTTGAAGAACGTTCAAGCTATGTTAAAGCTACGTTAAAGCTAGGCTGGTAGAGGCAAGAGAATTGGCTGGGGATCGAGATTTTCGTTTGCTGTTGGATGACGATCTGCAAAGAGCATGCAACTTTCAGAGAGAATATATAACACGTATCTAATGGAGAATATACAGAGCCGTGCCGTACTATGATACAGAGAGGCGGCCGCATCAGGCTGCACCATTGGGGGAGGGTGGCGATATAAGCAGAGAAATCAAAATGACATTTGAATGTTATTTTGATAAAAAAACATGTAAGGGGCAGCATTGTGAAGACTTGCATCATACTGAGAAAATATACCGCACGGCCCTGTGTATATATGTATATATATATATCCATACTGTTTCATTTGATAAGGTCTACAGTCTACACTGTTTGTCTATATCTTTCAATGAGTAGGTAACAGATCCTACTGCGAATTTATATTATCTTTATGGTCTGCGTTGTTATTTGTTTGTTGCAATTCATTTTCAATATTTAACTTCCACTATTCTGCACTGTTTACATTGCATCGATGATGCAATATATTCTCTTAATCTGCCCTGCTTAATTAGTACAGTGTATGTATATGCCCTTGACAGGTCTTTAGTGGTCTATGTATTTAATACACCTTCACAATTTACATAGTTCTTACAAACTTGTTTCCTCAAAATTAGAACAATGATGGGATTGTGTTCTATATATATGCTCAGATTTCCACCGTGTTTCCTCCATGGTAAATTATAAAGGTCGGCTACTTTGTCAACAGATTGCGACTTTGTCAACACTGATCGATACTGTCAACACTGATCAATACTGTCAACAAAGATCGCCCACATATTAACTCTGAAAACACATGTCATTAACTGACAATAGCACACTATCTGTCAATTTCAATATTCAGATCGCCCATCCTATTACAATTAGAATATTCTTATATTTCAAATAATTATGTTGTCACGATTCTAAAATAAACAAACTGGTTCGTTTCTTTTGATTTTTTTTCTAAACCTTCCTGACATTTCAATTAAAATGGGCATATTATTTACGCAGTAAAGTTAGAAATTCTAACAGATTTGTTATTTTAATAATAACAGAATCATTATTGTACCTGTTATCTTGAACTATCAATCATATCTCCCACACAATTTTAAAGAGTTCAATAATCTTTGATCAAGATTGTCAACCATCAATTTATTTATATACAATTGTCTTGAAATAATATCTTGAGTTTTGCTATATTATCTTTCATTTTTGCAATATTATCGTGCAGATTTGCAATATTATCTTGCAGTTTTGCGATGTTATCTTGCAGTTTTGCTATATTATCGTGCAGTTTTGCAATATTGTCTTGCTGTTTTGCAAAATTATCTTGCAGTTTTGCTATAGTATCTTGCAGTTTTACTATAGTATCTTGAATTACACTGAGAAACAAAGAATGAAGTGGTTTGGCCACTTAATAAGAATGCATCCCAACTCCACAGTATATAGAGTACAACAGAACATCAGGAAAGAAGGCGAGAGGAAGGTCACTTAAAAAATGGTTAGATGGCATAACAGATTCCTGTCAAAGAGCATAAATAACAATCACCCTAGCCACTAGAACAGCGCAAGACAAAAACAGAAAAAAAACATGCTACTGGGCAACAAGCAAGTAACAGTGTGACGACAAAAGAAGCAGAAGATCGTGAAGTTTTGCAATAGTATCCTTCACTTATTTATTAAAAAACAATGACAATATACAGCAACGTTTCGACCAACAAGGCCTTTATAAAGCAAACGAACAAAAGGAGTGACGAATTAAAAATACATATGGACGATTACAGACGGAGACATTCAAACGTTTCTAATGAAAATATGGGAATAAAAACGAATAACGAAATAAATGTAACACAAAACACACACATAAAAACACAATCGCCAAGTCCAATATCCAGGGTCACTTTGGCACTGTCCAGTGTGGCCGTCGGCGTTACAATTCGTGTGCTTATGTGATACCGACTTGTACTGTATCTTTTCCTTTAGCCACTTTTGCTATTGAAGATGGTTTCACATGCGAGTCCCGTAATATTATCTATGCCATTATCTGTAAGAGGTGTAACAGGGCTTATATCGGCGAGCCAGACAAGAGACTCAGTGACCGATTCTCTAATCGCTTCCGCGATATACGTCAATGCTCTGTGACCCCTGTGGCCACCCATTTCAATGACACTGGCCATTTAGGAGCTCACTATGTCCAGGTCACAGCCATCCGATCATGTTCCTCGGATGATCGCAGTCGATTAATTCTGAAGAATCGGTTGATTTTGTTGTATGGTACCTTGCGACCACGTGGGCTCAACTTATTACATTCCTATGCTTCTTAGTACTTTCTCTTCTCATGCCTTGTGATCTATATGGGTATATGTTGCATGTATTCAAGTTATATATTTACTAGATTTTTCATTGTTTCTCTTCTTTCCTACTTCTAGTTTTTATGTGTGTTTTTTTGTGTGTTACATTTATTTCGGTATTCGTTTTTATTCCTAGATTTTCATTAGAAACGTGTGAATGTCTCCGTCTGTAATCGTCCATATATTTTTGTTTTTTTTTAAATTCGTCACTCCTGTTGCGTTTGCTTGATAAAGGCCTTGTTGGTCAAAACGGTGCTGCATATTGTCATTGTTTTTGTAATTTGTAAAACTACAGTGCTTTGTAATTGCGTGTTTCGCCAATAGTATCTTGCAGTATTGCTAGCATTGAACGGAGCAAGTGTAATAAAGTTAAAGATATATCAAAGAATATTTGAGTAATGCTTTAACTACTTGAAATTCAGTAAGTGGCTAATACATATCTTATATATAACTAATATTTCATCTCCAAATATGTACAATACATGCCACTCTAACAATCCTCCAGAATTCTCTGCTGCAGTAATTCTCAAACAATTTATCGTTTCTTGATTTAATTTTGGCCTTGGTCTTTGTCTTCTCATCTTTACCAGACTGCTTTCTTCCTTACTTTTTATACTTTGTCTTCTCATCTTTACCAGATTGCTTTCTTCCTTACTTTTTATACTTTGTCTTCTCATCTTTACCAGATTGCTTTCTTCCTTACTTTTTATACCAGTACTTCGCGTTTTTGATGTCATCAAAACAATTGCATTTTTGTCTCCTTTTGTAGCATTAGTGAATTGTCTTTAATTTAGAGTTCCAATTGACGTATCTGTTTATTCTCTTTTATGTCTTTTGTCTTTTACAATGTGGATGATGGAATTGCTTGTCCACTTTTGTCGTTATGCGTAGGGGTGGGAGCTTGTTTTGATTAGCCCAATAAAAGGTTCGCCTTGGTTGAAAGGAGCGTGCCTCGGTTTAAAGAAGCTTTAATTACCGATGTAGCCCGCGTGCCCAGCGTGTTCGTAGCGCGTTGGACTGTGGGTGACTAGCCCTCTGTGTGTACGGGTTCAATTCCGTGGGCAGGCAGAAAAGCCACAGATTCCCCCGATTCACGGTGTTCGTGGCACCGAACCGAAGGGTTACGATGTCCATGGCACCGAGCCGAAGAGCTGAAAAGCTCAAGTGCTTCTGGATCGGAAAAAAAAAAAAATTACCGATGTAACAAACACACAAGTGAAGTTAAGTCTTATTTTTCATGTTTGTTTGCCACCACGCTCTAATATAACAATGAAAAGTTTATCCTTAGGACGAAAGGCGTGCCTCGGTTTAAACAGGCTCCAATCCCCTGCATAAGAAGCAAACACAAAAATTCAAAAGTATATATCTACTTTTCCATTACTTTGTTACATTTTATTGAATATTTTTTACATTTATATTACTTTCTATTTGTCTATTTCATTTTGTAATCAGCTGATACTGATGACAATCTTGAAGGACATGATAATCGCAACAACAAGCATGTCGCTCGTCTTTCTTGTGGTTGCCTTCTTCATATTTTCCTACTTCAGGTAAGCACATTAATGAGTCCATTCATTTGTTACATGTAGTTGTTATTAACAAGATGCAAATATTTTCAGTAGTATTAGTATTAGAAGCAATATTTCAATATTGAAAAGAAGAAGTTGTATAGCTCGTGATATTAGTAGTTGCTACAAGGATGACGGTGTTTTCGATACTGAATTCGAAGTTGTATAGCTAGTAGTAACAGTAATAGTTTCTGATTGGTTGACAGTGTTACTAGTGTTGAATACGAAAATGTATAGCAAGTAGTAGCAGTGGCGGTTCGTAATCATTTTTGTTTGTGGGGCTCGACTAAACCTTTCGAAAGGATCATGATTTTGGATTAATTTCAATTTTAGAATTTACTATTATTTCTATAGTACGAAAGTTATCCCTCCCCCTTTCCCTTACCTTTACTAGAATGATTTATCACAGGGCTGTTCAGCGTGGGGTCCGAAGGTACGGTGGGATCCACGTTTTGTATTTCTGACGCCCCATGTTACTCTGCTGGCTTTAACCTTAATCAAGACTTTAAAAGAAAAAGAAAAACAAGTAATCACAAAGTACTGTAGTTTTACAAATTACAAAAAAATGACAAAATACAGCAACGTTTCGACCAACAAGGTCTTTATCAAGCAAACGAACAACAGGAGTGACAAATTTAAAAATAACAAATAGACGACCAAATACAAACGTTTCTAATGAAAATTTGGGAGTAAAAACGAATAACGAAATAAATGTAACACAAAAACACACATAAAAACTAGAAATAAAACGGAAGAGAAACAATGAAAATCTAGTAAATATATAACTTGAATACATGCAACCTATACCCATATAGATTACAAGGCATGAGAAGAGAAAGTACTAAGAAGCATAGGAATGTATACGTTGAGCCCACGTGGTCGCTAGGTACCATACAAAGAAATCAACTGATTCTCCAGAGCAAATCGACTGCGATCATCCGAGGAACATGATCGGATGGCTGTGACCTGGACGAACGACCTTCCTACTAGTGCATCATCACTCTGTGTGATCGATAGCTGTTTTGGTAAACCCTCCTTTTATATGCTCCCCAAAATTCATAAACTCCACAATCCCGGTAGGCCTATCGTTTCTGCTTGCTCTTGCCCTACGGAACACATCTCCGAATTCCTTGATAGTATCTTTAATCCCATAGTCACCACACTCCCGTCATTTTTGAAAGATACAAACCACGCTTTGTCTTTCTTTTCTTCTACTGAGTTGCTACCCGAGAGAACCTACCGTCTCTTCCTCCTTGATGTGTGCTCATTGTACACTTCTATACCTCATCCTGACGGCCTTAAACTCTCCAGTTCTTTCTCAATAGGAGAACTAATCCACTTGTGTCAACTTCTGCTCTCATTCGTCTTGAGGAACTAGTTCTCACTCTTAACTCCTTTCAGTTTAATGACCAATTCTTTGAGCAGATCAGTGGGGTTGTCATGGGTACTAAAATGGGACCTAGTTATGCTTGTCTATTCATGGGTTCTCTTGAACACCTAGTATGGACTACATATGATGGCCCCTTCCGTCTGTCTATCACAGATACATTGATGACTGTATTGGCATTACTGATTTGCTTGAAGCCGATTTGTCACGCTTGATTAATTTCATTAATGTTTTCAACCCTTCTATTCGTTTTACTTCTCATCTCCCACTACTTGTGTCAACTTTCTTGACATTACCATCTCCATACGCCTATCCACTATCACTACATCAGTATATTACAAACCTACTGATGCACATAGTTTTCTCCTTTATACTTCTTCCTCCCCAGGCTCGTCGTGACTCTTTGCCATTCTCGCAGTTATTGCGCCTTCGTCGCCTTTGTAGCCATAGGGGTATGATATAGTTCTTATATTTCCTACGATCTGACCTGACCACTCGATAATTATCATAGTTTTCGCAAAGAACATTACAGAAGACAATGGGGACTTGTGTGGAAGGTCAGAACCTACTTTTGTCGGTTCAGATAACCAGTTAACTTAAACGTGTGTTACCTGATCTACTCACTGTCCAAGCGTATCTAGCTTATGCGATACACATATATATTTGGTTACATCACAATTTGTCCACATTTTCAATAAATATTTGTTGTGATTGCCATTATGTCATGATCAAATTATATAGCTTCGTAAGAATTATTGCAACAATCTTGCTAATACAACATAATGTGAACTAGCAGTGCTTCATTGTAATATTTTACAAGATCCCTACAGTGTAGTCGAAATTCCATACACAAGAATCTGGTTGGCTCGTTCATCTTCCGCTTTATCCTGGTCATTGTGCAGTTGCAACCTTCTACAACAGGTGTTACATCATCCTACCGACAGTTGGTAAGTACAAAGATATTTACTGGCATTTTGGGTAGAAATAATACATGCATAAAATATCATATATAGTTCTACAATAATGTACTGATACCAACTGCCTGTAATTACAAACATTCATATTTCTCTGTCGTCATACTGTAACGTGTACACCGTTTATAAGTCTTGTAGGAAACTGTCACATGGCGAAAAGTCAAGAGAAACGTATACATGCAGGGAGCACCATAAAAACGGACCGGTAGAATATTCCGGAAGGGAATTGAACGATCAATCAATATGACAAGTCTCTGTTCAAAATATGCACTGATTTAACATACTTGTTAAACGTATAAACGTGAGGAAATAAAAATATAAATATGGCAATGGAAATCAGTAAAGCGCATATAAATATACAGTCATTATTTCATATTTTGCCCTGGACAGAACTTTGAAATTACATCAGTTCTCTGAAATTTCCATCTCTCAGAGGTCAGATATTCCACCTCTGCTTCCGTCTTCTCCAAATCATCTTTCAGATTCTGAATTCATTTTCCATGTGAACTTTCTCTTCTCAATTTTGCTGTGAAGCCTCCATGTGTAATATTTTTCTCCAAGCGTTTATGTCTTTATAATAGTGCAATTTTCATATCTTTATTTCATTTTGGAATCAATTTTGATATATATGGTTGTTCTCTTCCATGTCTATGTTATACAGAAAACTGTTCCGTAACATTTATATTCAAAAGCACATATAGGTTTTCCCACTACCTTGCTGAATTTATACCGTGTATATGTATTACGTTATGTATGTATTATGTTATCCGTCTATTCGGTTATCTGTCACATCCCTGGTCCAGACAGTGACGGTTAATCCAGGTTATGATGTATATAAGAGATATAGATAGAACAAGAGACATAGAAAAAATCGCACTAGTTCAGTTGTTAGATCCTTTCCATCCTAGCCAGACATACATCTCCATATTTATTTCATCATTATCATCATCATTATCATCATCCTCATCATCGCAATTATCATCATTCAGTAGCGTATCATGTCCTGACTGTTTCATCAATATAAACTTTCAAAATTGTTATCATTTGCCAGCAATCTTGCCTCTGCTGATACCATATTCAAGTCATCTATCACTTTATGTATCCATTGTCTCCTTAACTGCCTTCGTGTGAGGATTTCTTTCATAAATAGAAGAAGAAAGATAGAATTATGAGTAGTTATAAAAGCTTGTATATCTTCTTGTTACATTTAGTTTTTCGTAGCTCCCCTACTAGTGATGTATTTGCACACAATTTTATCATCTTCGACAAAAAAATATTCAAGTGATTTTAATATCATATAGTTATTTTTGAATACTTCTGTACGTAAGTTTTCGAAATTTGCGTATATGAACATTTCCCCTGTGATAGTGAATATCCAAACTGTCATTCTGAGGACGTCGGTTGACAGGATTGGCTGTGCAAGGCTGTCCAGGGACTGCATCAATACTTTCAGATGTCCAACTTTTCCTGGATGTTGGTAGAAGGGATATATCTTCACAATCGGCTTGTGGTGACGGTTTTTCCATCTGCAGCACCTTTCAAACTCTTCTACTTCATTGGCTGGGGTAAGTCATGAGCATATAAGTATTATAATCTTTTGTTTGTATGTACCATTTGTATTTTATTGAAACCAATGTTGTTACTATTTGATGTTGGGTTGATTTTGTTTTTGTTCCTAATTTAAGTGTACTCTGCTTTTAAAAGTTTATTGCTCAATTATTATTTGAGGATCATCTTCATCACACATGCCCATAATTCCTCTACAGTTGGTGTGAACTTGTCAAGAAAACCAGTGAAGAAAGGTCAACGTATGTAACGCCAATACTGGTTATGGGCAAAGCTAACTTTTGTAAATATGAACAGCCAAGAGGAATGTATAAGATTTAGGGATTACTAAGTATTACAAGTGGAACTAAATACTCACTGTGCAGCTGCTTTTAGACAGGTTTTTTGTGTGTTTGGAATACATCAAGCATTTAGCAGTTGGTGTAACTAGAAATTGAGACTTGACGTATTCCTCTCAGAAGAAAAGAAATACTTGTACATGAATATAACAATATAGTAGCAGAAGAAACAAAGTGTTTTTACATGAGTACAACAATTTAGTGACAGAACGAAAAATACTATCTGTTTAGAAATATAATAATAAGTAACAGAAGAAACAAGATGTGTGGGTGTGATGATACAAAAGTGTAATGACAAAACATATGAAAACCATATATTTCTTTGTTCAGGAAATGTGTGCACTAAACAACATACAGTAAATGCTAGTAACAAACAAGAGATAACAAAAACCAGATCTAACATAGTTGTGATTCATCCCTTTGAAAAGTTATGAGTTCTAGATTGATGATTATGGCGTCCTGTTAGTCTCGAGAGAATGAATTTTTGCCTACATTGTGGATTTTATTTCTGCTGTCTCTTAGCACTTTTTATGTCATCAAGTTTCTTAGCCACAGTTCTTAGATCCGTTTTCAAAGCTGGTTTCCAGCTGGATTTGTCCCTGGTGAGCACCTGCCAGTTTTGTATATTCCTGCCAAGTGCCTTCAAAATGACGTTTGCATGCATACATCTTGTAAGGAAGAAACAGTCTCCCCACCGCTCTTATGCCAGAAGACAGCTTCCTGTATAGAATATCTTTGTAGATCCAGCCTTCATTCATCGGGCTCATGTATCAAGCCATCTTATACACCGTTGGTGGATACTGGTGATTATACTACAGTTCGTTCCAAAATCCGTGAACACAGTGTTATGTTATTTTCACGCAAACTAGGTACCCCAGCCCATTTCAACATCTAATTATTTGTTACTCTGCCACTCCATCAGTTCAGGTGTATACGCCTCTAGCAGCTGATGGCGAATTCATATAGGTATTTATATGATAATAATCAAGTATGTGGATAATATTAATAAACATGTATTATTAATCTACAGGTATTCCTATGATAATAACAAGTATCTGGGCGGGATTATATAGTATTCAATGAACAACTATCATGGTGGAACTGTTGATGGGATTTGTCAAAGTTCACTGTTCTAATCTTATTTATTCTATTCTGTTGGCTTTAGTGGTAAGTATACACATCATTTTCAAATAATATGTACGGAGAACATAGTTGTGTTGTAGTAATATAGTATTTACATATATCAACTATCATGTCGGAGAACGTAGTTGAGGTGTAGCGACAAACATATATCAACTATCATGTCGGAGAACATAGTTGAGTTGTAGTAATATAGTATTCACATATATCAACTATCATGTCGGAGAATGTAGTTGAGTTGTAGAATATACATATATCAACTATCATGTCGGAGAAATAGTTGAGTTGTAGTAATATAGTATTCACATATATCAACTATCATGTCGGAGAATGTAGTTGAGTTGTAGTAATATAGTATTCACATATATCAAATATCATGTCGGAGAATGTAGTTGAGTTGTAGCGACAACTCCGATAGGAAACAAGTTGTAGAAAGGTGACAGAACGGCAACAAAAAAAACGTCTTCTGGAAGGCCCCATATGTCAAATAGACATCACCCGTGTGTTGCCAGAGTCTGCAAGGGTAGCAAAGAATGGCAACTGTGACCTAAACGACATGTCGTAGGAGGCGACATAGGTAGGGGCCAAGGGATGCTACCCTAGTAGACAAAAAGCGTCGAAGAAATCGAATGTGCATGTAGCTCACCCTGCCATACATAACTGGCACAATATTAATCGCTCTTAGACTCAGATCACATATAAATCACAAAGACAATTTAACTATTGTCTATTGTCTATTCCCAGGTGGAAGATATCGTCAATTTTCATACTATCTTTCAGAACCGTATCCTCTCTTACACTCTACGTGTAACATATTCTTCCTTACGTTTTTTCTTCAGAAATAATGTCCACTTTTACTCTCTCCAGAAATCATGTCCACATTTACTCTCTCCAGAAATCATGTCCACATTTACTCTCTCCAGAAATAACGACCACATTTACTCTCTCCAGAAATCATGTCCACATTTACTCTCTTCAGAAATCATGTCCACATTTACTCTCTCCAGAAATCATGTCCACATTTACTCTCTTCAGAAATCATGTCCACATTTACTCTCTTCAGAAATCATGTCCACATTTACTCTCTCCAGAAATCATGTCCACATTTACTCTCTCAGAAATCAGTCCACATTTAATTCTCTCAGAAATCATGTCCACATTTACTCTCTTCAGAAATCATGTCCACATTTACTCTCTCCAGAAATCATGTCCACAATTACTCTCTTCAGAAATAATATCATTTATTTCTTTACCAAAATCATGTTTACAATTTACTTCTCTTCAGAAATCATCTCCTACATTTTAATTCTCTCCTTCTTCATAAATCATATCCCATTTACTCTCGCCAGAAACATAGGCACATTTCCTTTCAAGAAATCATGTATCGATATTCCTTCGAAATCCATGTCTTACATTTGTCTCTTCAGGAAATGTTGTCACATTTATATATTAACTTGAATAAATCGCTGTCACATGTAGTTTTAAAACAAAGTCCACATTTATTCCAGAAATCATGTCACTCATTGCCACTGCTCGCAAATATTGTCACATGTTACTTGTTCAGCGCACAATTACTACTAAATAAGTCACATTTACTCTTCCATTGTCACATTTATACTCTCTTAGAAATCATATCACATTTACTTTCTGAGAAATCATGTACATTTATTTCTTCGAAATCATGTCCACATTTATTCTCTTCAGAAATCATGTACACATTTACTCTCTCCAGAAATAATGTCCACATTTACTCTCTCCAGAAATCATTTCCACATTTACTCTCTCCAGAAATAATGTCCACATTTACTCTCTCCAGAAATCATGTCCACATTTACTCTCTTCAGAAATCATGTCCACATTTACTCTCTCCAGAAATCATGTCCACATTTACTCTCTTCAGAAATCATGTCCACATTTACTCTCTTCAGAAATCATGTCCACATTTATTCTCTTCAGAAATCATGTCCACATTTACTCTCTTCAGAAATCATGTCCACATTTACTCTCTCCAGAAATCATGTCCACAATTACTCTCTTCAGAAATAATATTCTTCTTTATTTTCTTCACTAACCATAAATCCCTTACGTAGTTTATCAATTATATTCTTCCTTATTCTCTTCAGAGATCATCTCTCCTACTACTTTCAAATAATTTCTCTCCTTCCTGTTTTTCATAAATCATATCGCCCCAACGGTGCCAGGCCGAAAAAAGAGACACATAGAGCGAGACACCTTGTGCGCTTGGTACAAGGTATAATTTAATGTATCGGATATTCCTTCGATCCATCGTTTACGTGGTTGTACTCTAGGTATGTTGTCGTTGCATCTGAGTGCAATTAATAATATTAACAATATGAATATATATCGCTGGTACAAACAAATAGTAGTTTAAAAAAACCAGAAGCCCACACATTTTGACTTCCGAAACTAAATACTTCACTCAGTTGCCCACTGCCGCATATACTTGAGCACCATGTTACTTGGTTATGGGCAGCGGCAACAAACATGAACTAAATACAGCTAATATTTACTGTTTATTTCAACTTGTTAATTCAACTTGTTTCTTGTGACAATTTATCTATATTGTATCATTTCTGGAGAAGACAAATGCGTATGTAACATTTTCTTGGAGTAGGCAATAAGAATAGTCAATATCAAGAAAATTAGTTTTGGTAAGTCATTACATACAAGCACTTCACTTGTGGGGTTCTCTGTGGTTGAGTGATATAGCCGTTGCCTTGCGTTCAGAAGGTCGTAGTGTCGAATCCGGATGGCACCGAACTCTTCACATGTTAATTTTCCTAGATCCCTAGGATTGTTACGGTGCTTCTGAAGTGTGTACTTTGCGTAAGTCTCTCGACAGATGGCATGCAATTTCCGCGGAGAGGGACCGAACAATATGAGATCAAACCCGGTGCAATATAGTTCAAACTTGGGATTTAGATCCTTCAGACTGCATTTATTATTCCCAATTTGATCGTCCGGTCACTTTTCATGTTAGTTATTGCTTTCATTCTTGTTTTACTGCCTCAAGTCAGGAACATTTGGTCACAAAAATAATACTTTTGCTTAACGACTTTTCTTACTCAATGTTGGATATCGACAACCAATTTGTTTTATGATATCCATATTCATTAAGTCTAATCTCACCGTCACTCAACAACACGAGAAGTGTATCGTTTGTGTGGGGCAATTTATAGGAAATAACATGGTTGATCAGGCACCACGTTTATTAAAATGCACTATAATAACCTACTACAGAGTTCAGATGTACTTATTGTGTCACATTACGTGTCTTCACTGATATTCCTTCTGTATTTATATCAGTCACAATATCAGTCAAAAAACTTTCATGGACATTGTCTATATTTATATCAGTCACAATATCAAAACACTTTCATGGACAGTCTATATATCAGTCACAATATCAGTCAAAACACTTTCATGGACATTGTCTATATATATATCAGTCACAATATTAAAACAATTTCATGGACATTGTCTATATATATATCAGTCACAATATTAAAACACTTTCATGGACAGTCTATATTTATATCAGATGGCTTCCATGGACATGGTATTTATTTGTATGTTATCACACTGAGTGTTTCCATAGATATTGTCTACTTGTGTATATTATAGAATGTATTCTTCAATAGACATTGTCTACGTGTGTATATTATAGAATGTTTCTTCCATAACATTGTCTACGTGTGTATATTATAGAATGTGTTCTTCAATAGACATTGTCTACGTGTGTATATTATAGAAAAGTTTGATTAGATTCATCATAGACAGTGTCTATTTTTATTTATTCTCAAATGCGTATTTTCATGAACATTGATTCTAGTTCTACCTTTATGGACTGAGTGCTGACAGGGACCTATATAGACAAACAACTGAAAGAATATGACTGCAATTTTGGAAAACAAATAATATCTGAATTATTGAAAATGTCGAATGTGAGTTGTACTTTAACAGAAAGATCAACATTATTAATAGTTTTCTTCGTTGATGAAGATTGTGGTGACGTTCTTCGATGATGAAGATTGTGGTGACGTTCTGACATTATTAATAGTTTTCTTCGTTGATGAAGATTGTGATGAAGTTCTGACATTAGTAAGAGTTTTCTTCGTTGATGAAGATTTTGGTGACGTTCTTCGTCGATGAAGATTGTGGTGAAGTTCTGACATTAGTAAGATATTTCTTCGTTGACGAAGATTGTGGTGACGTTCTTCGTTGTGAAGATTGTGGTGACGTTCTTCGTTGATGAAGATTGTGGTGACGTTCTTCGTTGATGAAAATTGTGGTGACGTTCTTCGTTGATGAAGATTGTGGTGACGTTCTTCGTTGATGAAGATTTGGGATTCTCGAAATTGGTGACGTTCTTCGTTGTGAAGATTGTGTGACGTTCTTCGTTGTGAAGATTGTGGTGACGTTCTTCGTTGATGAAGATTGTGGTGACGTTCTTCGTTGTGAAGATTGTGGTGACGTTCTTCGTTGATGAAGATTGTGGTGACGTTCTTCGTTGATGAAGATTGTGGTGACGTTCTTCGTTGATGAAGATTGTGGTGACGTTCTTCGTTGAGAAGATTGGTGACGTTCTGACATTATGTAATGAGTTTCTTCGTTGACGAAGATTGTGGTGACGTTCTTGTGTGAAGTGTGGGTGACGTTCTTCGCTGATGAAATTGTGGTGACGTATCTTTCGTTGTGAAGATTGTGGTGACGTTCGTTCTTGACGACAGTATTGTGATTGCGTTCGTTCGACCAAGACTTTCGGCCCACCACCCTTTGCAAGACATATTTTGTAACGTCCCTCCCAATTACAATATTTTTCTACATTAAGCCGTTTGATATTTTTGACGTAATAGTAACTTCAAATAAGAGTCCAAGGATTGACTTATTCGCACCAGTTTTTCTATATCGTTCCACACCTGTCGATAGAGATGACATACCATCTGATAAGAGCATTGCACAAAGCACAAACTCCGTAGCTCCTGCAACAATCCTAGGATCAATGAACAAATTTCACATGTATCTCGGTCCGGATTCTAAACCATAACCTTCGGTATGACAGGCAAACGACTTAACCACTTCTCACCATGAGACCCCCAACATGCAACTTATGATACATGACGTTGATTGTAAAACTATTCAACAAGCAAACGACTTAACCACTTCTCGCCATGAGACCCCCAAATAGCAACTTATGATACATGACTGCTTATGTTGTAAAACTATTCAACAAGCAAACGACTTAACCACTTCTCGCCATGAGACCCCCAAATAGCAACTTATGATACATGACTGCTTATGTTGTAAAACTATTCAACAAGCAAACGACTTAACCACTTCTTGCCATTGAGACCGCCAAATAGCAACTTATGATACATGACTGCTTATGTTGTAAAACTATTCAACTAGCAAACGTCTTAACCACTTCTCGCCATTGAGACCGCCAAATAGCAACTTATGATACATGACTGCTTATGTTGTAAAACTATTCAACAAGCAAACGACTTAACCACTTCTTGCCATTGAGACCGCCAAATAGCAACTTATGATACATGACTGCTTATGTTGTAAAACTATTCAACAAGCAAACGACTTAACCACTTCTCACCATGAGACCTCCAAATAGCAACTAATGATACATGACTGCTTATGTTGTAAAACTATTCAACAAGCAAACGACTTAACCACTTCTCGCCATTGAGACCTCCAAATAGCAACTTATGATACATGACTGCTTATGTTGTAAAACTATTCAACAAGCAAACGACTTAACCACTTCTCGCCATTGAGACCTCCAAATAGCAACTTATGATACATGACTGCTTATGTTGTAAAACTATTCAACAAGCAAACGACTTAACCACTTCTTGCCATTGAGACCTCCAAATAGCAACTTATGATACATGACTGCTTATGTTGTAAAACTATTCAACAAGCAAACGACTTAACCACTTCTTGCCATTGAGACCTCCAAATAGCAACTTATGATACATGACTGCTTATGTTGTAAAACTATTCAACAAGCAAACGACTTAACCACTTCTTGCCATTGAGACCTCCAAATAGCAACTTATGATACATGACTGCTTATGTTGTAAAAGTAGTGGCCAATATGTGCTTCATCATGAACACAGTTATTGCTATACAGATTTTGATAAAAAGTAGCCCATATGTAAAGATTGTAAAGTGTATGCTCGAATAACATTATGCAGTTTCATACAATGGTTAAACTATGAAAATTAGGAATATATATTAAGTAATTGCATGACAGTAGTAAGAATCGTATTGTAATAATTAAAACACCATCAAATTTATTACAAAATTGCTGCTTTCGAATTTACAGAGTAAAAATACTAAGACAAAATTACAAATTAATGTGAAGGATAAGCCTGATGCATTCTTAAAAGCTTGTTAATATCGAGTGCAATTTTCGTTAAAAACAGTCATAAATCGCCACGATCATTTATATGCAATCGGTTCCTATTCTTAGATAGTAAATTCGCTACAGCACTAAACCCACGCTCAGCCAAATAAGAAGATGGAAATGCAATTAAACATTTCTGCACTATTTTCCATAATCCAGGGTACAGTGTCGGTATTGATTTTTGAAGCCAGAACTATTGGTATCCACTTTTGAATTTGATTTTTAGTTCTTTGTTTGTTGTAAGTTCTATAAGTTCCACTTCTAAATCTGATGATTCTGCTGTGTCTACAAGTGAGAATTGATCTAGAACTCAAATTGGTATATTCATGTTTAAACCCTCTTTGAATCGCCCATTGAAATCAGCATGGAGAACCTCCAAGTGTTGGCACTATGAAAGTCAATCATCCTTTTTGAGAGGCACTGCTGATAAATTTGAAAAGTAACTATATTCCCCTCGGCCTAGATTCCGCTTGAACAGAAGAAATTTCCCCGCAAAAGCGGTAATAATGTTTTTCTTTTAATTAAATTCAAATCATCACCTTATAATTGTAGATTGACTTCATTAAATAGTTTATAGAGGTCTGACAAATAAGCTATGTCATTTTTGGATGTAATCAGGTTGGTCCGCAATCCGTCGTCTTTGTTTTCTAGGAACTCTAGTACTGAATCATATAAATTGTAAAATCAATTCAGAAAAATACCGTTTGAAAGCTAAGAGCTTCTGTGTGAAGCAGCAAACGATTGAAATCTTCATTGTTTTCACTACAAAGTTGGCGAAACAATATGTAACTCAGTGGATTGCTTCTAATCTTATTGACTGCTCTAATATCATAATGGAGCGACGAATGTAGACGTTCACTTAAATTCCTCGCCACCAAATGTTGACGATGAAGAACGCAATGAATAGCAAGTACATTTAGTCGTGTTTTTTTTAATGCGCTATGAATCCCTTGTGGTGTCTTGTCATTGCTAGAGCACCATCAGTAGCAGCAGACAAAATGTTATGAATAGGAATGGCTTTCTCTTGAAAAAACTTATTCATGGTATTAAATATTGATTCTCCGTTTGTATCCGCTTCTAAATATTTAGCAAATAATACTTCTTGACACACTTTTTCTTCTTTTATGAATCGAACGTATGATAAGAACAGTGCTTCATTATTTGTAAGAGTTGATTCATCAAGTTGAATGGAAAATGTATTTGTCTTCAAATAATCGCATAATGATTTTTTAACGTCTTCAACCATTTCATCTATTCTACTTTACACTGAATTATTGCTCAAAGGAATATCTGACGCTGGCTTAAGAAGCATAGTGTTTATGACTTCTTTTACAGCCGACAAGATTAATTCCTCACTAATTGTGTCTGGTTTTCCAGCTTTTGTGATTAATAATAAAATATTATAAGAAGCTTGTAATCCATCATTATCTTGTTTAGTGGACAATACAAAAACTGTTGATATTTTTTTTTCTAGTACTTGAAAATAGGACAAATCTTTATCCTTTTTGATAGCGTGAATTTTAGTCAAATGCTGTTGTAGCCTAGAAAGTTTCATTGCTCCATTTGAAAATACGTTTTGTGAAATCAAGGACATAGGTAATAAATTGTTGGTAGGAAACTAAATAAAGCCGTATTTCAAATATTCAATACTGTACTATCGACATTTCTTCTTAGATTCAGACATAATAAAGTCATAAAGTTTGCAACAATATTCACAAAATAAAAGATGCAATTTATACTTTGTATGACTCCACTTATATAGTACACTTTCTCGACTGATGATTGTTGACAAGACGTAATGAAACTTATTACTATACGGAATATACCAGTAGGAGTATTGGGTAAAGATGTCCTATAATGCAACTTCTCTCTGTAGTTATGGCGTGGAAAAGCCAAAATTCTTTGTTCCCAAATCGGTCATTAACCTATGAAAGTCCAACGACTTCACTCTTCATTGTAAAAATATTTCATATATATATATATATATTTGCTGTCACGTTGCATTTAATTCCCACTAAAATCCCGCAGTCTGACCAACTGCAATCATCACCCAAGAACTAAAATTTATGTTAACCCAGACCTCAAAGACATAAAAATCAAATATTTGACTCTTCTGAATCTTCCTATATCCTCTCTTTCAACACAGGCGAAACACGTAATAACCCACATTGTTATTGTTTTTGTAAAACTTTAATACTTTGTTTTTACTTGTTTCGCCATTGTTACATAGTTTTACTGTAGTCTTCCCTTATATCGATAATAATCTTTCAACACAAGATCCCTTCGTCATAATCGTTCCATTTTGTCAACAGTTGAACAATTTCTGTTCAGTGTCTGTGTATATCGGATGTGTTTATCGGTCATTGTTTGTATCAGATTTCTGTTCAGTGTATGTCTAATCAGCAATACAGTGTTTTATTTGTCGAGACATTGTCATTGATAATCAGATCTTTGATCTAGTGTCTGTTATATCGGATGTGTTTATCGGTCATTGTTTGTATCAGATTTCTGTCAGTTCTGTGTATATCGGATGTGTTTATCGGTCATTATTTGTATCAGATTTCTGTTCAATGTCTGTGTATATCGGATGTGTTTATCGGTCATTGTTTGTATCAGATTTCTGTTCAGTGTCTGTGTATATCGGATGTGTTTATCGGTCATTATTTGTATCAGATTTCTGTTCAGTGTCTGTGTATATCGGATGTGTTTATCGGTCATTGTTTGTATCAGATTTCTGTTCAATGTCTGTGTATATCGGATGTGTTTATCGGTCATTATTTGTATCAGATTTCTGTTCAGTGTCTGTGTATATCGGATGTGTTTATCAGGTCA
Source organism: Arion vulgaris (assembly GCA_020796225.1). Classification (NCBI taxonomy): domain Eukaryota; kingdom Metazoa; phylum Mollusca; class Gastropoda; order Stylommatophora; family Arionidae; genus Arion; species Arion vulgaris. The sequence continues at coordinate 12,731,157 of CM036753.1, forward strand.
TTACTTGTATCAGATTTCTGTTCAATGTCTGTGATATCGGATGTGTTATCAGGTCATTATTTGTATCAGATTTCTGTTCAGTGTCTGTGTATATCGGATGTGTTTATCGGTCATTATTTGTATCAGATTTCTGTTCAATGTCTGTGTATATCGGATGTGTTTATCGGTCATTGTTTGTATCAGATTTCTGTTCAATGTCTGTGTATATCGGATGTGTTTATCGGTCATTATTTGTATCAGATTTCTGTTCAGTGTCTGTGTATATCGGATGTGTTTATCGGTCATTGTTTGTATCAGATTTCTGTTCAATGTCTGTGTATATCGGATGTGTTTATCGGTCATTGTTTGTATCAGATTTCTGTTCAATGTCTGTGTATATCGGATGTGTTTATCGGTCATTGTTTGTTCAGATTTCTTTCAGTGTCTGTGTATATCGGATGTGTATATCGGTCATTATTTGTATCAGATTTCTGTTCAGTGTCTGTGTATATCGGATGTGTTTATCGGTCATTGTTTTATGGATTTCTGTTCAATGTCTGTGTATATCGATGTGTTTATCGGTCATTGTTTGTATCAGATTTCTGTTCAGTGTCTGTGTATATCGGATGTGTTTATCGGTCATTGTTTGTATCAGATTTCTGTTCAATGTCTGTGTATATCGGATGTGTTTATCGGTCATTATTTGTATCAGATTTCTGTTCAATGTCTGTGTATATCGGATGTGTTTATCGGTCATTGTTTGAAATCAGATTTCTGTTCAATGTCTGTGTATATCGGATGTGTTTATCGGTCATTGTTTGTATCAGATTTCTGTTCAGTGTCTGTGTATATCGGATGTGTTTATCGGTCATTGTTTGTATCAGATTTCTGTTCAATGTCTGTGTATATCGGATGTGTTTATCGGTCATTATTTGTATCAGATTTCTGTTCAGTGTCTGTGTATATCGGATGTGTTTATCGGTCATTGTTTGTATCAGATTTCTGTTCAGTGTCTGTGTATATCGGATGTGTATATCGGTCATTATTTGTATCAGATTTCTGTTCAATGTCTGTGTATATCGGATGTGTTTATCGGTCATTGTTTGTATCAGATTTCTGTTCAGTGTCTGTGTATATCGGATGTGTTTATCGGTCATTATTTGTATCAGATTTCTGTTCAATGTCTGTGTATATCGGATGTGTTTATCGGTCATTGTTTGTATCAGATTTCTGTTCAGTGTCTGTGTATATCGGATGTGTTTATCGGTCATTATTTGTATCAGATTTCTGTTCAGTGTCTGTGTATATCGGATGTGTTTATCGGTCATTGTTTGTATCAGATTTCTGTTCAGTGTCTGTGTATATCGGATGTGTTTATCGGTCATTGTTTGTATCAGATTTCTGTTCAATGTCTGTGTATATCGGATGTGTTTATCGGTCATTGTTTGTATCAGATTTCTGTTCAGTGTCTGTGTATATCGGATGTGTTTATCGGTCATTGTTTGTATCAGATTTCTGTTCAATGTCTGTGTATATCGGATGTGTTTATCGGTCATTATTTGTATCAGATTTCTGTTCAGTGTCTGTGTATATCGGATGTGTTTATCGGTCATTGTTTGTATCAGATTTCTGTTCAGTGTCTGTGTATATCGTATGTGTTTATCGGTCATTATTTGTATCAGATTTCTGTTCAATGTCTGTGTATATCGGATGTGTTTATCGGTCATTGTTTGTATCAGATTTCTGTTCAGTGTCTGTGTATATCGGATGTGTTTATCGGTCATTATTTGTATCAGATTTCTGTTCAGTGTCTGTGTATATCGGATGTGTTTATCGGTCATTGTTTGTATCAGATTTCTGTTCAGTGTCTGTGTATATCGGATGTGTTTATCGGTCATTGTTTGTATCAGATTTCTGTTCAGTGTCTGTGTATATCGGATGTGTTTATCGGTCATTGTTTGTATCAGATTTCTGTTCAATGTCTGTGTATATCGGATGTGTTTATCGGTCATTATTTGTATCAGATTTCTGTTCAATGTCTGTGTATATCGATGTGTTTATGGTCATTGTTTGTATCAGATTTCTGTTCAATGTCTGTGTATATCGGATGTGTTTATCGGTCATTATTTGTATCAGATTTCTGTTCAGTGTCTGTGTATATCGGATGTGTTTATCGGTCATTGTTTGTATCAGATTTCTGTTCAGTGTCTGTGTATATCGGATGTGTTTATCGGTCATTATTTGTATCAGATTTCTGTTCAGTGTCTGTGTATATCGGATGTGTTTATCGGTCATTATTTGTATCAGATTTCTGTTCAATGCCTGTGTATATCGGATGTGTTTATCGGTCATTGTTTGTATCAGATTTCTGTTCAATGTCTGTGTATATCGGATGTGTATATCGGTCATTGTTTGTATCAGATTTATAAAAACAAGAGTGATATGTCCTAAATTCTAGCAAAATACAGTGTCTTTTATTATAAGTTCAGAGACAGGTAAAACTCGTGCCGGATTTGGAGGCTAATAGAAATCACTTTGAGCACCTCTAGTATATATGGCCCTTTTCATCTTTACAGACGGTCAATAGGCAAGTGTTTTACTGTGACAACTTCTGAGTTTTCCCTTTTCTCTCTTGTTGTTCAGCTCGTACATAAGTCTCTTCTCAAAAGACTCTGCGCCCTTCCGTAATTTGGCTTTCCACACAACTCTGTCATCAGCTAGTCCCTCCCATGTGCTGGGATCTATAGAAAAGTTTTTCATTGAGGTTTTGCAGACATCTTTATATCTGAGCAGTGGTCTGCCCTGGTGCCTCTTCCCTCCGAAAGTTCACAGAACAACATTTGTTTTGGTATGCGATAAGTTTCCATTCTTCTCACATGTCCCAACCATCTTAGTCGTCTACTGCTGAGCATGCCCATGATGGAAGGCAGATTTGCACGTTGTAGTACTTCAGTATTGGTTATCTTGTCGTACCACCTGATGTTCATAATCTTGCGGAGACATCGAAGGTGAAAGATGTTAAGTCTCCTCTCGTGTCTTGAGTAGGCTGTCCATGTTTCTGAGCCATATAGTAAAGAACTAATTACAAAGGCTCGATATATTTGAGTCTTCGTCTGCAATGTCAATTTTTTGTTGTCCCACGCTCGCTTTGATAGTTTGCCGAATGTAGTAGCGGCACTCCTTATACGAGCGTTGATTTCCTCGTCAAGAGAAAGGCTGGCAGTGACCGTGGACCCAAGATAGCAGAATTTTGCACTGGTGTTAGATGGTCGCCATTTAAAGTGATGTTTGATGTCTTACCTCCCTGACATAATACAACTGTTTTGGAGACACTTATTGTCAGAGAAAAGAGGTCGCATGCCTTTGACAAATTATTAATTAGACTTTGCAGTGTGGTCTCACTGTTGGCGACTAAGGCAGCATCGTCAGCGAAAAGGAGGTCCTTGAGAAGTATTTCCGTCGTTTTTGTCTTGGCTCTTAAGCGAGCCAAGTTAAACAGTGAACCATCAGATCTAGTGCGGATGAAAACATCACCATCAGCGTCCCCTAAGGCGTGGTTCAAAGGACTGCGAAGAAGATACCAAAGAGAGTGGGGCAAGGACACAGCCCTGCTTGACTCCACTCTTAACCTCAAAACTATCAGATGTGCTGCCATCGAACTGTATGCTGGCTTTCATGCCCTCATGGAAGGAAACAATCAATTGGAGCAACTTTGGGGGACAACCAATATACTTCAATATTTTATAAAGACTTGGCCTGCTGACTGTGTCGAATGCCTTAGTCAAATCCACGAAAGCAATACATAGAGGCTTGCTCTGCTCTCTGCACTTCTCTTGTAGCTGTCGAAGGGTAAATATCATGTCAGTTGTTGACCGTCTAGCTCTGAATCCACATTGTGACTCTGGAAGAACACGCTCCGCCAGTTTCTGTAGTCGTTTTGAAAGGACTAGTGCAAAAGCTTTGCCTGTTACGCTTAGAAGGGAGATGCCTCTGTAATTGTTACAATCCCCTTATCCCTTTGTTTTTATAGAGTGTCACTATCTTTGCATCCCTCATGTCCTGAGGAAGTGTTCCCTCTCTCCAGCACTGAATAAGGAGATTGTAGAGGTGGGGCAGCAGGACATCCCTATTGTATTTGAGGATTTCTGCAGGAATGTTGTCTAGTCCTGATGCCTTGCCATTTGAAAGTTTGTTGATTGCTTCGGAAAGTTCCTGCTCCGTGGGTTCGGTATCCAGCTCGGTTTGGTCATGATGTTTCGGTATGATCTGATCGAGGACTGGGTGTGCTGGTTTCTCCACAGAGTAAAGATTGAAATAGTGTTCCACCCATCTTTCGAGCTGTTTGGTCATATCTGTTATTGGCTCACCTGTTTCTGATCTTAGTGGTGCAATTTTGTTATGTTTGGTCCCAGAGCTACTCTGATATTTTCGTACATTGCCTTGGTGTTGCCCATATCTGCAGCATTTTGTATCGCAGAACACAGATTTGACCAGTATTCATTTGCACACCTCCTTGACTCTCGTTGCAATACTGATTTTGTGTGTCGAAGATGGTCCTTTGAACTTTGCGAGGGTTTATTTTTGTGATTTATTAGAGCTCTTTTCTTTTCCTCAAGTAGAGGGCTTAGGTTTGTTTCATTTTGTTCTACCCAGTCTTTGTTGGAGAATTTCTTGGTGCCAAATGAGTCAATGGCACAGTCATATATGTTAGATTTTAGAATGTTCCACTTTTCGTCTACTCTACATTCTCCCATTTCATTCTCACACAGAGCAGTAAACGCCTTTCTGAAAGTCTCCTTATTCTCTGTCATCCCCATTTTGGTGACGCTGACTTTGGGTTTGGGTGGTCTTCTTGTTGAATAGGTTTTCCTTGGAAGTATTTTGACTTTGCTGATAACTAGTGCATGATCTGTATCACAGTCCGCGCTGTGGAAAGTACGTGTGATTTTCACTGTGTTGATGTGTTGTCTGCGTGTGAGTACAAAATCAAGCTGGTGCCAGTGACCTGATCTTGGGTGGCACCATGACACCCTGTGTCTGTGTTTGACAGAAAAAAAAACGTATTTGTCACACACATGTTGTTTTGGGAGCAGAATTCAAGCAGTCTTTGACCATTATCGTTGATATTTCCAATGCCATGATGACCCAAGCATACTGGCCATGACTGGTGATCAGATCCTATGCGTGCATTTAAGTCGCCCAATATAAACAGTTGCTCATCTACTGGAAATGAATTAACGACATTCTGTAATGAGTCATAAAACTTGTCTTTATCTTCTGCAGACGCTGCTAGGGTTGGTGCGTAGACACATACGATGTTTAGGAGTCCACTTTTTACATTGAGTCGTAGTGATATTACTCGTTCTGATGCAGCTACTGGTGTATGAATAGCTTTCACAAGTCTATTGTGCACGGCAAAGCCGACTCATACAGTCTAGGTTGATTGGTGCTTAGGCCCTGCCAGAAGAATGTGTAATTCTTTTACTGAACCACAGTCTGGAAGCCTGGTTTCCTGTAGCGCGACTATGTCTACCTGCAGTCTCTCAAGTTCTCTGTCTATAACAGCTGTTTTCCTGATGTCTTTTGTTTTCGTCGGGTCTAGGTTGACAAGTCCAGGACACATGGTCCTTACGTTCCATGTGCCAAATCTAAGAGGTTTATTTGTCTTGTGTCTCTGTAACTGTTGCTTACCGTGTTGTGCTCGAGCCGAAAGAAAAGATGAAGTGTCTTCTCTCTTTGTGCCTAGCCTGGGCAGCTGATATGGAGAATGTGCCTTGCCCATTTTGCACAAACCCCTCTCTACCCTACTGTTTTTTCCAAAGGAAAGACAAAGTCTATACGTTTGAAATCCAGCAGGGTTTGCAGGAGATGCCAGAAGATAGCAAGGAATACACACTTAACCATCAACTGCCTTAGGGTCCCTCCCTCCGGATTTTTGGTCAAGGTTTACTCCTCTAGCCCTCTGCATTACCGTGCTGACCCACAAGGCAGTGGGGATTTTTATCAGGTTTACTCCTAGCCTTTGGCTCTCCGAGCCCTCTCCACAAGGCAGTGTGTGTAGCAATTACAAATAGTACATACTGGGTAAATAACACAGTATGACCATAGGCCTTAATGACGTTTTCACATCTCTATTGATAGGATCTTGCAGCCGTTTAACTAGTTCAAAGCAGATAATAGTTGCTTATATACTTCAGTAGTGTGTATTCAGAAACTACTGAGTAAATTTCAGTTAAACTTCGCTTTCGTTGATGTGTGTTGTAGTCACGCTACAACTATTGTTCCGGTCGCCCTGATGTGTGTAAGTTCACATTTCCACAAGCGGCGCGATGGCGATAGAATAGACCTGTCCTGTGTGTCTGTCTCCGAAAATTACTGGACAATTCTCTTGTCACAAGGTACTGCTGATATTTTCATCAGCACATAACAGGAACCTTTGCAGACAACACACTGACGATAATTACAGGTTCCGTGCGTGACCTTGACTTTCCTCTTGACCTAAATGGGATCGCGTGGTAGTTTTCAGCGCCTGGCGTTATTTTGAAATTTTCATCGATAACTGGTGTCGACTAGAAACACAGTCTTATTTACGATTGAGTAGAATAGAATTGCTGATATTATAATAATACAATTACACCTTAAGATCTTTCACCGCTTATACACAAGCGAATAATGGTATAGATATATATGTACTCCGTTTCGAATTTACACAGATTAATTTCCCAGAAAAAATAAAAAAAATTTAAGAGCAATCAGTTAACACGCCCGCACACCGGGCGACCGGAAGCATACTATCTCTCTAGTATAGTCTGTCCATTAATTCGTGAGCACGTTTGAAATTGATTTTCTCGAAAACTACCTGTTGGATCTCAGTGATTTTTGCAAGCAGCCTTAGAATATCCATGACGCTAGAGAAATATTTTTGTCCAAGAAAATTTGATGTAGTTTGAAATATTTCTTCTTCAGGTTATATTAAAATCAACCTCACCGGATTGTACACAATAGTAACAGATTTACGGTACACAGACGCGTTGTTCTAAAAATACATTATGGTAACAATGAAATATCGTGAGTTTCACGAATTCCCGTGCACCTAACCCAGTCGACTTTGAAAGCGGAAAGCATATGACGTTATAATTTGGATACCGTTGTATAGTTATAGGTGTATCTCGCTATTTTTATGAAGCTATTGTATCATATTTGTTGGCTTATCAAAACTGACATTGATATCACATTCATAATGAAGTGCACATTTATAACAATGAAGAAGGTTACAGTTTTACTATACCAACACTTCCGTAGGGAATCTAAGAGGTCATCTATATTGCGATATTCATAACCTGAGAAACGAACGCAACTGGCGCTTGGTCTGAATAGAGAATCCTTTTCCCGATGGATTAAACAGGACACAAAGTGCACTAATGTCAAACAAGGAAGGAAAAGAACAATTGACAACTTGTTACTCTCAGGAAACTGAAATTAAAACTGCAATCAGATTGCAGCATAGACATTTCTAAAAGTACTCTATGGAAAATTGTAAGAGCCGCCTGCTTCACCTTCAGAAAACTATAGGCGGCAGGAATATTATTTGTGAAAAGCCACATTTAATTGCTGCCCGAAGTAAATACCTGAGGCAGATCCGTGAGCGGCGGAGGCAAGGCTATGATATTGTATATTTGGACGAATCCTGGGTCAATGCTCACCACACCAATGCTAAAGAATGGAAATCAGTAGACGGTGAACAGAAAAGAAAAATACCAAGCAGCAAAGGCCAGCGTATTATACTAACACATGCAGGAAGCAGTGAAGAAGGTCTTGTCCATGACGCTGGACTTATTTTCCAATCAAAAGTACCGACGGTAGGGACTACCACACAGAAATGAATGGACATATTTTCAGGCACTGGATGGAGAAAGATCTACTTCCAATTCTAAACAGACCATCATGCTTGGTAATGGATAATGCATCCTATCACAACGCAGTATCAGCGGAAGACAACGTACCAACTGCATCAAATACAAAAGATCAAATTAGGACTTGGCTTGCTAAGGAAAATGTCAGCTTCGATGATACATATTTGAAACCCGAGTTGTTGCACCTGGTGAGGATGACAAATAAGACAAAGGTGTTTCGTATTGACAAAATCATTGCTGAATACGGCCACACGTCTTTGCGACTACCTCCATATCATGCTCACCTCAATCCGATAGAGCTTGTCTGGGCTAAAGTAAAAGGGCAAGTTGCCGAACAGAACAGGACGTTTAATATGTGTGATGTTGAAGTACTGACACGTGAGTCCCTCTCAATGATACACATGCAGTTCTGGAAGAAGTGTGTTGAACATGTGCTCCGAGAGGAAGACGAGTACTGGCACCGAGATGGATTACAATTTGTCCAGCTAGTAACAATTATCAACCTCATGGAATCGTCAGATTCGGGATGATACAAATCATATTTTGATTACAGACTGAGAAATAGCAACGTATACATTTCCATATCCAAATGCGTCTACCATCATACAATTTGTGGTGAAGTTAAGACACCCTGGGGTCTAATGGTGACCGAAGGGAGGACTAACTGTTGCATATTGTATCCAAGTTCACGATTGCACATAAAGGGCAACACACTTAATTACTTGACCTATCAAGTTAATATGGAGATACACCTATGAATAGAATTGACATGGACAAATTCTAGGGATACTGTAAAATCTAAAATTTGAGCCCCTGTATTTGCAATTGTCATAAAAGATCAAAGGAATTCGCCGATGTGCAAAATCCGTAGCATCTATGGACTACTGGTTAGCTTTATTTTAGCATGGATATTCTAAGGCTGCATGCAAAAATCACTGAGATCCAACAGGTAGTTTTCGAGAAAATCAATTTCAAACGTGCTCACGAATTAATGGACAGACTATAGCTGTTTAAGTGAACAGTAACCTGTATTCATTATCTTCGTGTGCGAATAAATGTAGTATCATGTTTATACAGCTTGTTGTTTTAGTAACATCATGCAACACATTGCTACTATAATTTGATCAAAGACAGACAGTATCGTTGTTGTGATTATATTTAGCTGGAGGGCGATTACTGTATATACATTTTTCTGGCACTAAAAATGGATCGTGTAAAACTTAAATAAGATGAATTAAAATGCAGAATTAAAAGTTTAAATGATTATTCAATCGCAAAAAAAAACTAAAATTATTAATTTTTAAATATATAGTATTTTTTTTTTATAAGGAGCCACCGACCCCCTAGATCGCATGAACGCCCCCAAATTTTTCCAAGCCCGCTACCGCACCCTAGAACGCTTCAGCGCCCAGGGGACGGTACCGCCCACTTTGGGAAACGATGTTCTAAACTAAACACATTTTGTGATGTATTTTGTGATATTTGATCCAGAGAACGTAAATACTTTGTTATCTGCTGAAAATCGATTATTCTGCAATATTTTGCACCGTTAATTCCATCCTGTGAAAACAAGACTCTACAAATAAATTAAACAACTAAAACGGTATGGAACGTAGCTGATAAGAAACAAAGATCGGAATACTAATAATAAATAATTCCTCTCGTACGGTTATACGTTACATAGGGCCTGCAAGTAATTTCTCCATACCGCTCTATCCTGGGCAACTCGCTCAATCTCCTCCATGGAACTGAGACCGATATTTCCTGCCTCTCTCAGCAAAGTTCGCTTCAGGGTCTCCTTAGGTCGACCTCTCTTCTTGAACCCTTTGCATCCCACTTCAATGCATGCTTTGATATTCTTTGATCATTTCTCCTCAAGGTGTGCCCAACATATCTCTATCTTCTTTTTCTTATAACAGTTGTCACTAGTGGTTGACCAGACATGTATCTGATTTCATCACTTCTCCTGAATTCGTTCCATTTTATATTCATTATTTTTCGCAGACATCTATTTTCAAATGCATTCAACTTGCTTTCTATATCTTTAGTCATTTTCCAACTCTCGCTGGCATATGTTAGGGTTGATACAACATTTGAATTGAAAATTCGTAATTTAGTTTTAATACTAAATAACTTGCAGTTCCATATTTTATTTAGACTTTTAAAAGCTGATGTTGCTTTGCCAATTCGTATCATAATTTCTTTTTAACATTTCCTGTGCAATCAAAATTGCTACCCAAATAGGTGAACTGCTCTGTTATTTTTATCATTTTAGATTCCAGTGTGATATCTGCATTACTTGCCATAGGTGTCTTCATTATATTTGTTTTTCATAGCTTATCTGCAGTCCAACTTTTGATGCTATAGATGACAAGTTGTCTGTTTTTCTTTGCATATCTTGGTTGTTTCTACTTAACAAGGCAATATCATCTGCAAAATCCAAATCTTCTAGTTGACTATTTTCTACCCAATCGATGCCAGTTAAGCCCCTGCAACATTTTCACATCACCCAGTCAATGGCCACTCCAAACAATAGCGGAGATAGAATACAGCCTTGCTTTACTCCGGTTTCAACCATAAACCAGTCGCTGTGTCTACCATCAGTGCGAACTGAACACTGTGAACCATCATAGAGGCTCTTTATAATGTTTATTATTTTGTCTGGTATTCCATAGCATCTCAGAATATTCCACAGAGAGATTATGTGTAGACTATCAAAGGCTTTTTTAAAATCGATGAAATTTAGTATGAGTGGTTGTTGCTTCTCAATATGTTCCTCCAAAATTAGTCGTAGGGTAATTATTGGGTCTAAGCAGCTTCTCCCAGGTCTAAAACCAGCTTGTTCTTCTCTCAGGGTTGTGTCCACTGCTCCTTTGATTCTATTAAGAATTATGTTGCAGAAAGGCTTGGTCATTACTGATAATAGGGTGATCCCTCTCCAGTTACTGCAATCTTTGAGATCACCTTTTTTGGGGATCTTAACAATTATTCCTTCTTCCATTGATCTGGGACAGTTTCTTCTTCCCATACTTTATTAAATAGTTCTTGCACCTGGCTAATAGTTGTATCATCAGCCGCTTTGAGCATTTCTGCAGTAATGTTGTCATCACCCGCTGCCTTATTGTTTATCAAGGAATTGATTGCCTCCTTGACCTCAGCTACACTTATAATTTCTTCGTTAATTGGTAGGGAGCTGTTTCTTGCCTCTTCGTCAAACTTGAGTAGTACTGGTGGATCAGGTCTATTTAATATTTCTTCAAAATGTTCTGCCCATTTTTTCTTCTGCTCGGTATCTGATGTTAGAACTTTACCATCTTTGCTCTTGATTGGGCCACCATTTGAAACAAATGTTCCAGTAAGTTGTTTTAGTGTGTTGTATAGCATTTTACTGTTTCCAGTCTTAGCTGCCTTTTCCCTTCTTCGGCCAGTCGATTGACATATGCTCTTTTATCTCTTCTAGCCGCTCTTTTCACTTCCTTGTCTTTTAGTCTATATTCCTCTTTAGCTTGGATTTCATCTGTTTCATCCTTAGTATTAAATATCGCTAGTTTCATCTTTCTTCTTTCTTGAATACATTTCCAGGTGTCATCGCTTATCCAGGGTTTTCTGTTTTTCGTCTTTAATCCTGCGCTACTATTTGCTGCCCCAAGTAGTGTGTCCTTTATCTTAGTCCATTTGTCTTCAATGTTCTGTTCATTTTCACAATTGAGTAACTCGAACCTATTCTTAAGTTCGAGCTGATATTCTCTTTACCTCATTATTTTGTAGTCTTTGACTGTCTATTCGCAGTTGTTCTTTTTAGTATGGTGAATTTTCAATTTCAGTTTAAATTTACCTATGCATAAATTATGATCACTTCCTACATCTGCCCTCTGTATGCACGGACATCCAGCAATGATGTTCTAAATTGTGTATTTATGCACATATGGTCAATCTGATTACTGGTCACTCATCAGAATACTAAGAGCATGCATATTCTCAGTGGCAACGTATGGGTGTGAAGCATGAACATTTAATAAGACAGTAGAAAAACATATATGTGCTTTTCAATGTAAGTGTTACAGAAGAGTCCTTCGAAAAATCATGGACAGAGAAGAGAACAAATAGATCTGTCCAGAAAGAACTCAAAATCAAAGAAAACTGGCTGATGCTACAAATATGGAAGAGAAAATGGAGGTATTTTGGACATATAAAAAGACACGAAGGGATGGAGAAGACCATCATGGAAGGAGGCATACCGGCAAAGAGAAGAAGAGAAAGACCACGGAAAAGATGGATTCCTGGATGCAACTGATGGTTTGAACACGGCAGCTGCAGAGACAGGACATCTGGCCTATGAGAGATAGAAATTCTGGAGGACTGTTGGAGTGGCAAAGTTCTGCTCAGAACAAGCTATTTGACAATGAAAAATATTTCCTCATTTTAGAGTTATTTGAAAGTCAGATTAAATGTTTAGTTACAAAAAAATTGTTAAAACTAGTTTCTGACAACAATATAATACGTAAACTCATTATACTGTAGACAAGAACACAAACAAAGAGAAATATATATTACTGTAATGGCAACAGAGAAGAAATGTAATCTTATTAGTTTAAGTGTATCGTCTAAACACGTTTCATGAAGTTGGTGTCAGTTGCAGTTAAACAATTGGTAATTACTTGTTCTACAATCTCATGTCATTATAGACAGCAGCTGTCATTGCAATCTGAAACAAAATATAAATTGAAACACTTACGAAAATGAGAAGTTGCACAAAATGACAATCAATGTTCACGAGAAAATAAAGAAATAATTAAAGTTAAAATATGTGGGAAGAGTTTTAGATAGCAGGGAAAACAATGCAAGCTTAAACTTACTAAAACTTGCGTGAAGTCTTGCTTTTCTTATCAACAGTGTCCCTCGTCTTTCAGGCGAGCCTTTCTCCGTCTTCAGAGGTATTTGTAATTTAGATTCCCACATAATGGATAAGTGTTTCTTGCAGTTCAACCGCGTACAGAATTAAATAAAAAAAGTTAATTGCTTATCCTTTACAGGACTTTGCGAATCAATCTCTGCTTTTGTGACTATTCTAGACATTATTTACGTTCAGTAGTTTGCCATTGCTTTCTAAACGGGTGGTGGCATCGTCCTTTTGTAAAAACCACGCGAAACAATTTGCAACCAAACTATCCGCTGCGTGATTCGAACTCAGAACGATGGGGTTAATAGACCGAGTCACTAACGCCACCTTCTTACAGAGTGCACATTGATAATGTTTGGTTTAAATTGGCTTCGAATCCTGGAATTTTCTGAAAGAGTGTGTAAAGTTATTGAATTCAGTTTTATTATATACCTTGTCATCACAATAAAAGTATGTACGTTGAAACTCAAGACTAAGTTCATTAGATCATACCGAAGGCTTTCCAGTCGTTCACATTGTGCCCTTGTTAATGTATTGATTGACTAAAATAACTATACTCATTGCTGTTCGATGAATATCCTTGTGTGTTCTGATCTCATTATTACACAAGAAGAAGGAGATTTAAACGACAATGCATGAACTCCGCAGCACCGGCGATGGTCCTCAATATAATTTGAGAATGGTGAAAATAATTAGGAATTAAAATGTTTAATCCAGCTTTGCCCGAAAAACGGCTTTCAAGCATACTCTTATCGATTTTTTCTGCCAGGGGTTCGTTAACTTGCTCAAAATTAACACGGGACCTATGTTTTATCGTCCGTCTCTGTTAGGATGAGGAAATCGATCTTATGTACTTTGTGATCAGGGATCGCTGGATAGAAATACCGATCGCCCGAGTGGTTACCAGGGCCCAATTTGAGGTGTAAAGAATAGAACCACTGTTACGTGCCACTCATGTTGTAAGAGGCGTCTAAGGAGGTTTGGCTGAAATCGGATGTATGTGTCCTAAAAGTGTAGAAATATATGCGTTTAGGGTCTACCAAACCAATGTGCAACGTATACACGTTCTTGGCAAAGATCAAACATATCACAAAGAGTGATTAAAATTGGTCGTAAAGAACGAACGCAAAGAAGAAGAAGAAGATATACCACAGAAAGGAACATATTACTTTCTAAGATATAGACAAATACTTTACCTCCACACCAGAGTGACCTATAATTAATTATGTAAATATGTCAAATCTATTCCTTAATTCTTACGGAACATTTAATGGAACTTCAGAGAGTTTACTTATTGCTGCAGATATTCAGCAGTCATTGTTGTGTGTACCGTCCGACCAGCCTTGCATCTCGGTATGGTTTCATGTATATCTTCTGCCTCTTCTCTTAACTCAGCATAATGAAGCATCATGCACCAACACATTTTCTCCAATCTGATCTGACTTGTGGAAGCTTTCTCAGTTCATTCCAGTTCCTTCCCGCCTCTTCTATTTCTCTGCCCGCTGTTCGTCTCCATATCTAACTAAGTCGTCTCTTACCGCTTTTGTCTCCCATATCTCATTTCAGAGTCACATGTGAGTACTTAGTCAACTTCCGGTTCCGTCTATATCGCAACCCCCTTCCATCTTCTCTATCTTTATTTTCTCGTTGATATTGTTGATGCAGGTGCACATGGTAATATCAGTATTTGATATTCTTTAATCACGACGAATTCGGGAAATTCTTATACCATATTTTCTCTCAAAGACACGTATCAAATGTCTGTCTGTGTACTTGTTTTCCATGTCTCTGGTGCATACAGTTGGGCTCAGCACATATTTGATTTGTGTATATTGAGTTTAGTCTGTGTCCTGTAAGCTGATGTTTTTTAAAGATATATTATATATAAATGTATTAAGTGATATTGTGGTTTTTGTTGAGAGATAAGATCAGTTATGTTGATTAGACGTTTCAATAACATAGTCGCACCCTCTTCAGTATTTGTTAACAAGACGTTTCTTATGTTTATCTTTCTTTTCTTTCTTACTTGAATCATGTTTACCTCACAGCGTCAGGTCAAGAAGAGATTTCTAAAACTGGCCCTTGTATGCGCTTCGTAGATAGTCTCTTTCGTCGCCTCTGTTAGCTCTGAGGTCCATCTTGATGTCTTCATTTCTCAACCTATCTCTTCTTGTTACACCCAGCATTCTGCGTAGAGACTTCCTCTGTCGTGACTAGTTTTCTTCTATCATTTGTTGTCACTGTCCAGGTTTGGCACTGTTAACATAATATGAGGAGAAAGATCGTGTTGAACATTGCTCTTTTTGTGTTCATAGTGACGTGTTTGCATCTTAAAATTGGCGCCATTTGTCCTTTTATTTGATATGCTTTGTTTGCATCTGTGTTGAATTTCATTAGTTATTCTTCCGTATGATGAAAAAATGCCTCCCAGGTATATGAAGTCTTTTTCTTGTTTTAGTGGGCGATTGTCGATGGAGATATTGGTAGTGCTTTCCTCTCTGGCGAATGTCATTACTTCTGTTTTGTCGATGTTTATTCTCATGTTGTATTCGTTACATGCTAACTGCAGTCTGTTAATGTGTTGTTGTAGCTGTTCTTTTGTTATTGATATGATTGCCTGATCCTCTGCAAAAATAAATTGTATTTTCCACAATCTATGCGGAATGTGCCTATCTACGCGGTCGAACGCTTTTTCCTGATCTACAAATGCAACTTGTAGGTGTTTGTCGGATTTGACAGTCCTTTCTACTAACTGCCTGAGGGCGAATATTTCGTCTGCACAGCTTTTGTTCTTCCTGAATCTCATTTGGGAGTCATTAAGCTGTGGCTCAATGATGTGGAGGAGCCTTTTTTCTAGTATTTTGCAGAATATTTTCCCAGTGTGGCTCAGTAGCGCTATACCTCTATACTTTGTACAGTCCCTCTTGCTACCTTTCTTCTTCCAGATGGGAACAATTGTAGCATTCCTCCAATCTTCTGGTGTTTCTTGTGTGATCCAGACGTGGTTGAATAGTCTATGGAGTCAGCTGATTCCTACCTCTTTAGTTGCTTTGATTAGGTCCACCGGGATATTGTCTGGGCCTTGTGTTTTGTTAGGTGGGGCCATATTTACAGCATTTCTAATCTCTGATAATGTTATGCTTGGTTCTACTTCTGAAGTTACATTTACTGTGTGTTCTTGAGTGTTCAGTTGGTCCTCTTGTTGTAGGTTGAGAAGTTCATTAAAGTATTGTCGTCATCTGTTCATTATCATTTTTGGATCATTAAGAGATTGGCTGTTTTCATCGTTAATAATTTCGATTGGGCTATACTGTTCTTGTCTTTCCCGCATGGCTTTAATTTTCTTGTAGAAATCTCTTGTTGAATTTTTGTAGTCTGAATTTAATGTTTCGCCACAATCTTGCCATGCTTGTATTTTAGACTTCTTTATTATCTCCTTGGCTTGTTTTCTAGCTGTTCTATACTCAGTGAGGTCGTTTTGATGTTCGTTTTTTGCCCATATGTTGTATCTGTGTTTTTCTCCTTTACCGCTAGTTTTACTTCGTCATTCCACCAAGTTGTGATTTTTGGTCGGGTACCTCTGTATTTTACTGTTCCGCATGTTTCTTTGGCTGCTTCTAATAAAGTTCTCTTAAATACTGTCCATTCTTCTTCTACTGACTTGCTTTCTATAGTTAGTTTAGTAAAATTCTCTGTGACTCTTTGAAGATATGACTCTTGTGTGTTGACATCTGTTAATTTATTGATTTTGATTATTTCTTTTGTAGTCGTGTGTTGCCTTCTGGTACTCTTCTTGTGTGTTCTGATAGTCATAACTACCGCTTTGTGGTCCGTGTTTATGCATAAATTTGGTATAGCCCTATCGTCTATCACTGACCTTCTTTTTGATTTTTTGACTAGTATAAAATCTATTTGGCTCTTGTTGTTCCATTTGTACCAGGTATACATTTGTGATTGCCGGTGTTGAAATTATGTGTTGGTAATAATTATGTGTTTATATCAACAGATAAACAGTGCCTTTCTTGTCAACATAATTCGTGTGTTGGTGGTCAAACTACGATCCAATAACCTTGTGGAGTCTAGAAGGATCAGGTACAAGAGATAACTATATGAAAAATAGGTTTGCATGTTCAATTAAATTGTAACACTCTTTTACTTGAGCTGTGATAGACGCTATCTTCGTTATAATCATTAATTTTGCGACATTTGTCATTGTTTTTATTATGTCATCGTCGTTCATTTTCTTTTGATTGATTGATTGACAGAACCATCATTATTACCCTTTAGGAAATAAACATGTATTTTTCGGTTTGTTTATGACATGAGAGGACCATCTTTGAGGCAACTCCGTATTAAAAACAATGGGCCTGATACAATATTAAGAATAGGTTAGCATTTCCCTTTAATCATTCTTAACGATGTGTACACAGGCACCATGTTTCCAGTTCACTCTTATGAATTGTACGCTTTCAGTTTTTATTTTTTTTGATCATTTCTAACATGGGACGCACGATTAACCACCATTCTTTAGTAGGACTAGAAACTTGACCCAACCTACATCAAGTACAGAGATTACTTAAACAATTACTGTCACTGATTCATGTGGTAAAGAAAACAAGTAATTTTAGTGCAAGAGGAGATAACTGTACCTCAAAGCCACATAACCGTGTATCTGAATAAATGAGAGAGGCGATAACTGTACCTCAAAGTCACATAACCGTGTATCTGAATACTACTACTGTCACAAGTGGTATCTTAGTATGGAGGTAATGTGATTAAAATATCAACCCATTGTAGAAATATTTGTGCGAGGAATAAACCACAGGTAAGGTTATAAATATACATTTCGCAGCAACAATGGCATCCTGTTAGTCGTCATAGGCAATGGATCCTCTTGTTCTTCTCTTTCTTCATTCCACTGCTGTGAGGTTTTGTGGGGTGACAATTTATGCAACACACAAAAAAGAAACTATTGTTCTGACAACAACAATGGATCATAGTAAAATATCTGGACAGTTTTGTACAAATAATATAGATATCTGGGTAATCATTGCCCTTGAACATCCAAAAAATTTGAATACAAAGAATAAAATCATTTATTCATCTAATGAGAATTAAACTAGATGTACTACCACCGCACGCATGTAACAACTGACAGTCTGGACTCTCCAGGAAATCTGCAACAATATATACTAGAAACTACAGATGCACACACTTGATTAGAAAACTACAATGCCCTACGACATGTCAATACACAAGTGAACATGATACGATAACAGTAGATAACGCAGCGGGTGATGATAACTCGTATATTTGTATAAAGGAATGGTTGTGTGCATCGTGCTGAGAGCTCAGGTTGGGATTTTATGACTCTTTCTTGTTCCCATATTTTCTCACGTCATTCTTGAATTATTTTTCACAATCAATCTCGCAAGTCTGCCGATGCTCTGCTAATTTCTTTCTTATACTTGCTTGTTCGCATTCCATCATAATTTCTTTACCAACTAGTTATTCATGTCTTTAAAATTCAACAATTTGTTATCAATAATCTCTGCATCCTGAATTTTACTCTTCGTAATTGACTTTCTCATTTGTTGTTGTATTTGTCTACACCCCAATCCCTCATAGGAAAGCCATCAAAGCCACAGTTGTACTTCTACCGTTGTTGGGGGTTGCAAATCTGTTGTTCCTAGCACAGCCAGTGAAGGATGGGACTATCATTATGTCCACGTACAGAGTCATCAATGGTATTCTTCCCTCACTACAGGTATGAGCATTCTCTCAGTATAAGTTACCTAATGATTCTCTGTAGTTTAGCAATGTTATTTAAGAGAAAATAAAACGTAATTAGAAGCGCGAAAGCAAAGAATGTAGAACTATAAAATCTTCCGTCCCTAGACAGACCATCCTGTGTGATAATGGACAACGCATCATACCACAACACTGTGTCAGAAGAAGACAAAATCCCGACATCTTCGAGTACAAAAGATGCTATAAAACTTTGGCTCAGAAAGGAGAACATTCCATTTAACGAGGGGTTTTGAAGCCTGAATTACTATCTATTGTTAAAACATCACAGAATACCAGGGTATTCCAAACAGACTAGTTGATTCAACAGCATGGTGTTTGAGTGTGTTTGAGTGTTAAGTGTGTTTGAGACTACCACCGTATCATTCACACTTAAACCCAATTGAACTCATTTGTACCAAAGTTAAAGGACTGGTAGCAGCTGAAAATAAAACTTTCAAGCTAAGCAATATGAAAGAACTAACATATGCCGCCCTGTCGAAGATAGACAGAGATTATTAGTGTAAATGCGAAGACCATGTCTTAAAGGAGGAAAATGACTACTGGGACAAAGATGGACTGTCGTTCGTGAAGCCAAGAATAGTCATCAATATGTTAAACTCATCGGACTCAGAATAAATGAGTAAACACTTTATATGATTTATATAATATGAGTTATCTCACCATCCAAAATTCGAATTGTAAATACGCCTATGTCGAAAATGTGTGATTTTTTAAATTTACGGTAAATTATTTTCTGCCAGCACCAAATAATTACTAGGTTTGAAAAGATCAAAGGAATTCGCCGTTGCAAGAAAAGTACACTACCTGCAACATTGAATTTTAGAAAATCGTTGGGACATCGGAAATACAACACCACATGCAAAAATCACGTTCATCCATGCAATGAATATGGAGATATTTGAGGTCAATCGTGGACCGAACGTTTTGAAATGCACTATAGATATAACGAATTTAAACGAATGGGAGACAAGTACAAGACTATATCTATTGTCAAATTTATTCTCTAAAAAACTGTTGAGCAGATCCAGATTGTATAAATAATCAATCATGGTATTATCGCATAGATTATATATTTATAAGTTCTACATTATGTTGAATTATATTCTTGACAGTGTCTAGTACATTTCCCAAGTCATCTATTCAAAACCAGTATTATAATGTAAATCTATTACGCTTCATCCATGTAATAGTGCTTACACTGTAACTACTCAAAATTGTAGTTACATATAAATGGCTTCACATGTTAACTTGAATATTTATGCAGTCCTAGAATTTCCGGTATGCTAGTCTTCTCAGAGTGATAGATAATGTTCTAGTGTTATCTCATTTTGTTGAGTGAGCTCGTTCAATCAAAAACCCAAGTACTGTTGGTTAAATCAATGATTCCATCATTAACCTATTTACGGTAATGTGAGCAGGTCAAATATTTCTCTACTGTCTTGTTTTGTTTTACTAATGTTTTTTTTTCTGTTAAACAAGAAATTATGTCATCAAATGTCATGCCTGCAGGCCTAGGTGGTAATGTATGTCTACACATCTCTCAATGACACAGTTTATCAGTTCTGATACCAATCTCTTGTCGAATCCCGAGATCAGTTCATCCAACATCTTCGTCCTCTACCTTCCTCGATTTATATTTGTCTGTATATTACCTAGATGTCACCACATGCTCTAAACCTCATTTTCCCATTATAGGCCAACACAATATTTGTTGTTTATTTCGTATTTTTTAGTCGATTTTCGTTGTGTACACATCTCCTTTAAAACATTATTAAAACACTTTTTGGGGTTTTTTCGATGTTCATGGACTTTTAACATGTTTTAAATTAAAACCATACGTTTGTGGCCTTAAGCAATCTTATTGATTGTGTGTTCATTGTCCATAATTTGCTGCAATACATACATATCGGTTGAATATAGCACCGAAGTCTTCTTTTCCTCAATGCTGCTGATAGTGAATTCCTGCAAAGCATGTTTTTCATTTTCATAGAAAGCTGTTTTAGTATGAACTATTTTACTCCTTCCATTCAATGTTGTACATATTTTATCTGATAAAAACACAAATATTTCTTTAAAAAAAGAAGAACAAAAATGTTATTATATTATCATACTAGACTATAAAGACATTAAAAAGACAAGAATGAATATTTACTGGAAACATGCCCGGGGCGAGACTTCGAGAGACTATGGACGAAACTGAAATGTCTGTATTAGCTATAACACACCAGTAAAGATGAATGCCTCCCGAGCTAGATGATTGTTAATCGTCTAGGATAGTTAGCATAGCATAGGAAGAGAGCAAAGAAATGATTACTTTTCACATTATAGTCTACTCTACATAATAACACTATCAGTACCGACAAACAAATATAAAGATAAAACACGAACAACATAGCTAATGTTGATAATGATGATGATGACAATCTATGATGACAATCTATGATGACAATCTATGATGACATTTATTATACATATCTACTCTTACACATTTCAGGGCGTCTTCGTATCAGTATTATACTGTTTCATGAATACTGAGGTAAGTGTCTTCGTATCAGTATTATACTGTTTCATGAATACTGAGGTAAGTGTCTTCGTATCAGTATTATACTGTTTCATGAATACTGAGGTAAGTGTCTTCGTATCAGTATTATACTGTTTCATGAATACTGAGGTAAGTGTCTTCGTATCAGTATTATACTGTTTCATGAATACTGAGGTAAGTGTCTTCGTATCAGTATTATACTGTTTCATGAATACTGTGGTAAGTGTGCGCAAATATTACATAATATCTCACAATTTTAAACTGTATCATATGTTTTATATATGTATTAAATGTATTCATTGTAGTGTTTTTCTTCTCTTAACTGCACTTAAAGCATACTAATTACTAATAGCCGTCCATCGCAAGCGATGATGACAACAATCTCAGACGTGTACTGTTGCACCTCTCTGGTGTGTGCGGAGGTGACTTAAAGCATACATCATCAGCAAATCTCATCTCATGAGTTTTAACTTAAGCAAGCCAGCTTAGCTAACATCAAATTATTTTACATCTTCTCTTTCTCTATCTACAGATTGTCCCCTTGTCTATATATGTTTTTCCTACACTTCTTGTCCCCTTGTTTATATATGTTTTTCCTACACTTCTTGTCCCCTTGTTTATATATGTTTTTCCTACACTTCTTGTCCCCTTGTCTATATATGTTTTTCCTACACTTCTTGTCCCCTTGTCTATATATGTTTTTCCTACACTTCTTGTCCCCTTGTCTATATATGTTTTTCCTACACTTCTTGTCCCCTTGTTTATATATGTTTTTCCTACACTTCTTGTCCCCTTGTTTATATATGTTTTTCCTACACTTCTTGTCCCCTTGTCTTTTATATGTTTTCCTACACTTCTTGTCCCCTTGTTTATATATTTTTCCTACACTTCTTGTCCCCTTGTCTATATATGTTTTTCCTACACTTCTTGTCCCCTTGTCTATAGTGTTTTCTCACTTCTGTCCCCTTGTCTATATATATATGTTTCCTACACTTCTGTCCTATCTATATATTTCTACCCTTCTTGTCCCCTTGTTTATATACTTTTGCCCTACCTACCTCTCCTCTGTTATATATATATATTATCCTACCGTCTTGTCCCCTTGTCTATATGATTTGCCCTACCTTCTTGCTTCCAGGATTTCCCTTTCAGAGCTATATCTGGGTGTTTGGTCTGCTGAATTCTTAATTCATGTTCCAACAGCTTCCATATCCTTGTATTCTCGTTGATATTATTTTTCCGTGTCTCTGGGATCTCATTTATGTATTCTTTATCACAACTGATTTCAATAATTTTCTGAGTCATCAATCTCAAAACCACTTATACGACTGTCTGTCTTCGTGCTTTTTCCATGTCATAGATTAATACATTAGAACTGAGCTCATTTAATTTATATATTTAATTTAGTCTGTGTTCTAAGCTGATGATTCCATGTATTTATTTTCAATAATCTGAATGTTGTAGATTCATTGAAA
The DNA here is from genome assembly GCA_020796225.1 of Arion vulgaris. Classification (NCBI taxonomy): domain Eukaryota; kingdom Metazoa; phylum Mollusca; class Gastropoda; order Stylommatophora; family Arionidae; genus Arion; species Arion vulgaris. The sequence continues at coordinate 12,753,777 of CM036753.1, forward strand.
TTCTTGTATATTGCAAAGTAGGTAACATTTATTCAAGTGGAATATGAGTTTTTCCCACATTTTATCGGAGAACCTTTAGTACTACATAACACAACGTATTAATATGCACATATACAGACACAAACATATATACTTTTACTTATACAAACATGACCACATAATGCTTCTCAATATGTGGAAACATACAGTTACTGACTTCTATCAAAAGAAAATTGTTGTATGGAGGCTTCTTCTTCTTCTTCCAACGCTCCACATTGATTACTTGTTAACCACTCTTTGTGATTTGTATGTGATCTGAGCCTAAGTTTGATTTTCGTTGTGTCAGTTATGCGCCTACAAGTAGACCCGAACTACATCTGAGACTACCACTCCTGATTAAGACCTTAATTGCGGTATATGTTAAACTTAAAGCACAATAATGTCCATACATCAAAAACGTCTCAGAGAGTCATTTATATCTACATAGAAATAATGTTGAATGTCTATCAACTGGCATACAGACACAAGAAAACAGATAATGTCAACAATACATATAGTAGATAGTATCAGGAATAACTCGAAATGCAAATAAGTCAAAATAAATATAACCGTTAAATATATAGTAATTATCTCCGTCTGTTATTTTGATTCTCTGTTCTGTGATTATCCTGCATGCCTGCCACTGCGTCAGGTTAGACGACGATTTCGTGAACAAGGCCTCTGTATGCGTCTAATCGTAGACACGGTCTCTGTCGGTGTTCTGGTTATCCTGAGGTGAAAACCAAGTCTTCTGTCGTGGACCAAAGGAAAGCAACTTCTATCATTGTATGGAAGCATTGTCTTGAGAGGTCATGTCTTCGATGGTATGCGTGCTATAAATAGTGCTTATCATTTACTTCCTATTTAATTTGTTGTTTCTGATGAAGTCTAGTACTGATGTTGTACCCACTTTTTCCTGATGTCTTCATTTCTCAACCGGTCTCTTCTTGTTACACCCAGCATTCTGCGTAGACACTTCATCTCTGTTGTGACTAGTTTTCTTCTATCGTTTGTTGTCAGCGTCCAGGTTTGCTACTGGTAACATAATGTGGGAGAAAGATTGTGAACATTGCTCTTTTTGTGTTCATGGTGACGTGTTTGCATCTTAAAATTGGCGCCATTTGCCCTATCATTTGATTTGCTTTGTTGCATCTGTGTTGAATTTCATTAGTTATTCTTCCATTTGCTGAAAAATGCTCCCCAGGTATGTGAAATCTTTTACTTGATTTAGTGATGATTATCGATGGAGATGTTGGTAGTGTTTTCCTCTCTGGCGAATGTCATTACTTCTGTTTTGTCGATGTTAATTCTCATGTTGTATTCGTTACATGCTAACTGGAGTCTGTTGATGTGTTACTCTGTTACTCTAGTTGATTTATTCCATCATTTCGCCCGCCTGCCCAACGTGTTCGTAGCACGTTAGACGACGACGGGTGACAAGCCCTCTGTGAGTGCGGGTTCAATTCCGCGGGCTGGCAGAAAAGCACAGGTTCTCCAGATGTACGGTGTTCGTGGCATCGAACCGAAGGGTTACGATATCCATGGCACGAGCCAAGAGTTGAAAACTCAAGTGCTTCTGGATCGGGGAAAAAAAAAGGAAAAGACAAAACAATTCCATCATTGTAATGCAGAAGTCAGTGAGTTTTCACAGTAGCTTTCGTTTTTCGCGTTTGGCTGCTATTAACTAGTGCTTTATCATTTACTTCATATTATTTCCTTTAGAAAAATGTATACTATTTCTTATCAATTATGTATCATACAACTACAGTTTAATATATTTGAACGTATTCATTTCTCATATATTTCTCGTACATTTTGTGTCCACTGTCAGTGAACACTCACCGTGAATTGTGTACCGTATAATACTTTCATCACAGAAGTTGGCACTTCGATGTAATTATGCTGTAGTAGTATGTCCATTTCTTGACAGAAAATAAATCAGAATTGTAACGACATTTGGATATATTAGTGATGGAGGTAATGATTAGTGATGGAGGTGATGATTAGTGATGGAGGTGATGATTAGTGATGGAGGTGATGATTAGTGATGGAGGTGATGATTAGTGATGGAGGTGATGATTAGTGATGGAGGTGATGATTAGTGATGGAGGTGATGATTAGTGATGGAGGCGATGATTAGTGATGGAGGTGATGATTAGTGATGGAGGTGATGATTAGTGATTTCGGTGATAATTAGTGATGGAGGGGATGATTAGTGATGGAGGTGATGATTAGTGATGGAGGTGATGATTAGTGATGGCGGTGATGATTAGTGATGGAGGTGATGATTAGTTATGGAGGTGATGATTAGTGATGGAGGTGATGATTAGTGATGGCGATGACGATACTATTGACTTTTTGATATTTTGTCTTCAGGTTCAGAACGTCATCAGGAAGAAGTGGAAACGGTTCCGCACAAACAGAGCTATGAACACAAACTCTCGTAGACAAGGTTCAAGGACATCTTCATATTTTCTCTCCCAAAGTGACGCACCGAGACGTTTAACTACACTTAGTAGTAAGAGAAATATCCTTCTATATGTCCCTACAACTATCATTGAACAAGACAGACACAATGCTATTGTATTTAAAAATGTACCTTTTCCTTTAGAAGTTTATTGCACATTTTTATTTTTGTTTAATTTCAATAAGTTATTTTAGGCTTATTTGCAAACGATTCACTATAACTTAAAGGTTGTGCAGCACAATCTGTCTACCTAGATTATGAGATCTGTGCCAAACCTGGATGCTGATAACAAATGATAGAAGAAAATTAGTCATGACAAGATAAAGTGTCTACGCATAATTCTGGGAGTAGCAAGAAAAGACAGGTTGAGAAATGAAGACATCAGGAAAAAAAAGTGGGAAATAGCAAAAAACGAAAGGTTGAGAAATTAAAACATCAGGACAAAAAAAAAATTGTGAAGGAAGACATCAGGAAAAAGAAAGTGGGTACAACTTTAGTTATGAACTTCATCAAGAAACAACAAATGATATAGTTTGGACTCATCAGCAGATTGTCAACAAACAGTGAGCATCATACAGAAATGCTACTTTGATAAAGTGGGTGTAAAGCAAGAGATCGTTCATACATAAGATGCTGAGCAGAAATAACAGAGGCAGTAAGATACTATTTATGAAGCGCCTACAAAAACTGGTTTCGCTTACATTAATTGCCTACAAACCTACACATATATTAAAACATAATACTGAAACTGCCCTCAAATGTCACGTTATAAACAACAACCTACTACACATGTTCTCAGCAGCCTCTCCCTATAGAATATAATATACTTGCTATTTCACTCAAAGCCACTTTATAAACCATAAATTATTGGTATTTTTTCAACAGCTAGATTTTTTTTCCGATCCAGAAGCACTTGAGCTTTCAGCTCTTCGGCTCGGTGCCACGAACACCGTAAATCTGGGGAACCTGTGTCTTTTCTGCCAGCCCGCGGAATTGAATCCGCACTCACAGAGGGCTAGTCACCCGTAGTCCAACGCGCTACAAACACGCTTGGCAGGCGGGCATAACAGCTAGATTATAAACTCCATTTAAATACTATCTTTCTCAAAGTGACATTAAACACTTCATTTTACTGCTATCTCTCTCTCTCAATGTCTCATTATAAACCCTAATTTACTGCTAATTTCGTCGTAAACCACATTACAAACTACAATCTACTACTACGTTTGTTTTAGTTACTGTTATTAATCCCAATAAACACTACATAAAATTATACCTTTCCTTATTTATCTCAACAGAGTCTTACATGAACAGGGATAGAAATTACCATTCACTGATGGTTGTTAAGATGACACCAAAAGCAGTGACTAGAGCAGACCATAACAGCCACCTTGGATCCACAGAACTGCTAGAGAAAGCTGCATCGCCTGAGCCTTTCAGTATCCAAAATGTTCACTCAACTATTATTGTAAACCCTCTGGTTCAAAGACAGGAGAACATTGAGAATGATGCCAAAGTGTAATGTTGAATTGTTTGGTGCGTGGAAAAGATATTTATATGTTCTAAGTAGAAACCAATACCAGAAATAATTGTAATATATATATAATACTAAAAATATTTCTGAACTGAACTGACTGAAACATATCTCCCAAGTCAGATGGACATTGACAGACTCAACAGTCAAGTACAATACACGTTCTAAGATATATAAAAAAAAAGAGTCACGTTTAGAAATAAACACAAATAGTCAGGGAAATACGAGAACAAGTGTACTGAAATTCATAATGTAATGTAGAGTTCTATATTCGACTCATACACTTTGTATCAATGACAGAATACACACAGTGCCAACTTTCAGTTAATCGATGTCCAAACAAAGCAATGATAAAATTCAAAAAAAAAATTTGGAGAATCTCTGAAGTTATTGACACAGACAATTTATAGCGAATCAAATACTAGACAAGTAAGAAGATCGACTTTCAAATAGAAAAACTAAACAAACAAAATTATAATTAGAAAAAACGACTTCATAAATTCTAACCAATGGAAGATTTGGACAACAGAGGTGCTGAGCTAGAAAATAGCAAAACAATGCTAATGTTTTCAACTAACAAAGAACTCTACAAAATAGAGCCATTGGCGACACAGATATATTATATTATTATCATTACTCTTCTTCTTCTTCTTCTTCTTTGCGTTCGTTCTTTATGACCAATTTTAATCATTCTTTGTGATATGTTTAATCTTTGCCAAGAACGTGTATACGTTGCACATTGGTTTGGTAGATCCATAAACGCATAGACTTCTACACGTTTAGGACACGTGCATCCGATTTCAGCCAAACCTCCTTAGTCGCTTCTTTCGACATGCGTGGCAGGTAACAGTGGTTCTATTCTTTACACTCCAAATTTGGGCCCCGGTAACCACTCGGACGGGCATATCATTATAATAATAGTTAATCCTTCCATGATATGTTGAAAAGGTCATATTGGTGTTAGTCACTACTATGGACACAAGTTTACAGAGATAAATGCTATAGTCTGTCCATTAATTCGTGAGCACGTTTGAAATTGATTTTCTCGAAAACTACCTGTTGGATCTCAGTGATTTTTGCAAGCAGCCTTAGAATATCCATGACGCTAGAGAAATATTTTTTCCAAGAAAATTTGATGTAGTTTGAAATATTTCTTCTTCAGGTTATATTAAAATCAACCTCACCGGATTGTACACAATAGTAACAGATCTACGGTACACAGACGCGTTGTTCTAAAAATATATTATGGTAACATTAAAATATCGTGAGTAAACAACAATTTCACGGGAATTCCTGTGCACCTAACCCAGTCGACTTTGAAAGCGGAAAGCATATGACGTTATAATTGGGATACCGTTGTATAGTCATAGGTGTATCTCGCTATTTGTATGAAGCTATTGTATCATAATTGTTGGCTTATCAAAACTGACATTGATATCACATTCATAATGAGTCTGAAGTGCACATTTATAACAATGCAGAAGGTTACAGTTTTACTATACGAACACTTCCGTAGGGAATCTAAGAGAGGTCATCTATATTGCGATATTCATAACCCTGAGAAACGAACGCAACTGGCGCTTGGTCTGAATAGAGAATCCTTTTCACGATGGATTAAACAGGACACAAAGTGCACTAATGTCAAGCAAGGAAGGAAAAGAACAATTGACGACTTTGACATAGATGTCATAAGACGGGAGCTCTTGAAAATGTTTGCGACAAATCAACTTGTTACTCTCAGGAAACTGAAATTAAAACTGCAATCAGATTGCAGTATAGATATTTCTAAAAGTACTCTATGGAAAATTGTAAGAGCCGCCGGCTTCACCTTCAGAAAAACTATAGGCGGCAGGAATATTATTTGTGAAAAGCCACATTTAATTGCTGCCCGAAGTAAATACCTGAGGCAGATCCGTGAGCGGCGGAGGCAAGGCTATGATATTGTATATTTGGACGAATCCTTGGTCAATGCTCACCACACCAATGCTAAAGAATGGCAATCAGTAGACGGTGAACAGAAAAGAAAAATACCAAGCAGCAAAGGCCAGCGTATTATACTAACACATGCAGGAAACAGTGAAGAAGGTCTTGTCCATGACGCTGGACTTATTTTCCAATCAAAAGTAGGGACTACCACACAGAAATGAATGGACATATTTTCAGGCACTGGATGGAGAAAGATCTACTTCCAATTCTAAACAGACCATCATTCTTGGTAATGGATAATGCATCCTATCACAACGCAGTATCAACGGAAGACAAAGTACCAACTGCATCAAATACAAAAGATCAAATTAGGACTTGGCTTGCTAAGGAAAATGTCAGCTTCGATGATACATATTTGAAACCCGAGTTGTTGCACCTGGTGAGGATGACAAATAAGACAAAGGTGTTTCATATTGACAAAATCATTGCGGAATACGGCCACACGTCTTTGCGACTACCTCCATATCATGCTCACCTCAATCCGATAGAGCTTGTTTGGGCTAAAGTAAAAAGGCAAGTTGCCGAACAGAACAGGACGTTTAAAATGTGTGATGTTGAAGTTCTGACACGTGAGTCCCTCTCAATGATAGACATGCAGTTCTGGAAGAAGTGTGTTGAACATGTGCTCCGAGAGGAAGACGAGTACTGGCACCGAGATGGATTACAATTTGTCCAGCCAGTAACAATTATCAACCTCATGGAATCGTCAGATTCGGGATGATACAAATCATATTTTGGTTACAGACTGAGAAATAGCAACGTATACATTTCCATATCCAAATGCGTCTACCATCATACAATTTGTGGTGAAGTTAAGACACCCTGGGGTCTAATGGTGACCGAAGGGAGGACTAACTGTTGCATATTGTATCCAAGTTCACGATTGCACATAAAGGGCAACACACTTAATTACTTGACCTATCAAGTTAATATGGAGATACACCTATGAATAGAATTGACATGGACAAATTCTAGGATTACTGTAAAATCTAAAATTTGAGCCACCGTATTTGCAATTGTCATAAAAGATCAAAGGAATTCGCCGATGTGCAAAATCCGTAGCATCTATGGACTACTGGTCAGCTTTATTTTAGCGTCATGGATATTCTAAGGCTGCATGCAAAAATCACTGAGATCCAACAGGTAGTTTTCGAGAAAATCAATTTCAAACGTGCTCACGAATTAATGGACAGACTATAGTCGACATGGTGTTAGTCACTAATATGGACACAAGTTTACAGAGATAAATGCTAGTCGACATGGTGTTAGTCATTACTATGGACACGGGTTTACAGAGATAAATGCTAGTCGACATGGTGTTAGTCACTACTATCTACGAGTAGTGACATGTTAGTGACAAAGGCTTTCGACACGGTTAACAGGGAGGGTCTATGGAAGATCATGGAAAAATTTGGATGCCCAAGGAAATTCATCAAGATCGTTCAACAGTTTCACGAGGGCATGATGGCACGTGTACTTGACGAAGGGAGCTGTCGGAAGCCTTCCATGTCACCAACGGCGTCAAACAGGGCTGTGTACTGGCCCCAACACTCTTCAGCATGATGTTTGCTGCCATGCTCACGGATGTCTTCTGGGAAGGCGACGAACATGGGGTAAAGATTAGATACAGAACAGACGGTAACCTATTCAATCTTCGGAGGTTAAAATCCTCCACCAAGGTAAAAGAATCAACTATCTCAAACCTGTTGTTTGCTGATGACTGTGCCCTCGCTACCAACTCTGAGGAAGAAATGCAGACTTACATGGACAAGTTCTCAATGGCTTGTGATAGGTTTGGCCTCACCATTAACACCAAAAAACAGAGGTCATGTTCCAGCCCGCCCCTAGAGAACAGTATTACGATCCAGTCATCAACATTAAACACCAGCGTCTCCAGTCAAAGGACAACTTTGCTTATCTTGGCAGCCTCCTATCCAGATCGGCAAACATAGATTCTGAGGTCCACAATAGGATATCCAAAGCCAGTGCTGCGTTCGGAAGGTTACGTGTCACTGTGTGGGAACGGAAGGGATAAGCATAGTCACAAAGCTGAAAGTTTACCAGGCCATAGTGCTAACCACGCTGCTGTACGCAAGCGAGACACGGACAGTGTATAGCAGACACGGAAGAAAATTAAACCATTTCCACACAAGCTGTCTACGCAGAATACTAAAAATAAACTGGCAGGACAAAATTCCAGACAGCGAAGTCCTCACAAGAGCAAAGATCCCAAGCGTCAACACCCTGTTGCAGAAGGCCCAACTGAGATGGGTCGGTCACGTTGCTCGAATGCCTGATAAACGCATCCCAAAACAGTTGATGTATGGCGAGCTTGAAGGGGGCAGACGTTTTGCTGGTGGACAGAAAACGCTTTAAAGACACTCTTAAAGTGTCTCTGAAATGCTTCGATATAGACAATACGTGCTGGGAATCCCTTGCGCAAGATCGCCAAATGTGGCGCTGTAACAACAAAAGAGGAACCCGAATAGCTGAGAATCATCGTATTGTTGAGTCACAGAGAAAACGAGCAGCGCGAAAAGACAGAGCACACAACACGCACATGTCTAACCTTGATCATGTATGCCCCACCTGTGGTCGGGATTCTGTTCTAGGATTGGACTCTACAGTCACCTCCGCACACACCAGAGAGGTGCAACAGTACACGTCTGAGATTGTTGTCATCATCGCTTGCGATGGACGGCTATTATTATTAGTCACTACTATGGACACAAGTTTACAGAGATAAATGCTAGTTGACATGATGTTAGTCATTACTATGGACACGGGTTTACAGAGATAAATGCTAGTCGACATGGTGTTAGCCACTACTATGGACACAAGTTTACAGAGATAAATGCTAGTTGACATGGTGTTAGCCACTACTATGGACACAAGTTTGCAGAGATAAATGCTAGTTGACATGACACATAATGATACATACTATATGACATGGACAAGTGGAGATAATATGATTATAACTCACGATAATTGGAGGTTACCATAATTGTTTTTTCTTTTCATTAAGAAATGATAGAGTTTATGAACAGCAAGTAAACACTGGTACTAAAATACTAAAAAGTTGATCGAGATCAGTTTGTACTGAAAGTTATCACATAAAATAAGATAGTTTCATTACTACATATGAACACGACATTAGAACAGAAAAGTGAAGTTAGTTTTGATAACATGTCGAAATACGAGTAGTGACATGACGAAAACGTGAGAGGATAATGTACATAGCATCGCGACAAATATTTAAAAAAAAGTGCCTCGTGTACATCACAGGTTGAGAAACAGTCAAAATTGAACAGATCAAACTTGTGACATATATAGATTTATTTATTGATTGATAGAACTATCATTATTGCAGTTCCCTATATACATTGTATACTCCGATCTCTTTTTTCTTACTATTCTATATCTTCTTCATATCTCGTTTTGCGAATAACTTTCCACAAGATATGTCCACTGTTGTCGACTTGATGTCTTTCTACCAATAGTTTACTAGGTCAAGCCACAATCTTTCAACTCTACTTCCACAACTATTCTCCATGCTGTGTTCCAGGTAATGTATCTCCTCCTCCTTGCGTTCCCGGCCTAGACTGATGAACCAACTTTTATCTTGAATTTTACCGTGGTTTTAAGGGCCTCTGTTCCTCCGTACAGCTTTTCGCGAAGCTCTGTGTTATGAGGCCATGTTTTTTTCTTATGCCTGCTAACCGTTGACAGTCTTGCAGAACGCGTTCTGCCGTCATGTCCGCCTTTTCGCAGGGGCACAGGCTAGTTGTGCCAATCTTAAATTTGTGGAACATGTGGGTTCGGAGCTTGTTGTGACCTGTGCGGAGGCGAAGTATGGCAACTTGTTCACTACGAGAGAGACCATAGTACCGTCGCTGTTGTTAGCCTGAGGATGATCTTTTGTCCATTTGTCTCTGTAGTGCGAACCGATGGTTGTTCTGGCTTCCTCATAACTGATCTCGAGATCAGTCTGAGGTAGTCGCCCGCCTTCTTTGGCTAGTTTGTCGGCAGCTTCGTTTCCCCTTACGTTACAGTGTGATGGTATCCACTGAATGACGGTGCGTTTGAGTGAGCGCGTTAGTTCATCGAGGGCCGTTTTGAGCTCATTCAGCTCTGTTTTGCAAACACTTTTGAGTGCCGTGATGACCGATAGAGCATCGGTGAATATAACGACCTTGTTGCGAGCGGTGCCTCTTCTCTCTAGGATCATTTCGGCCGCAGCTTTTATTGTCTCAGCCTCTGCTCGATAGTTATTCGAGTATTTGCCTGTGGCAATCGCTTTCGTGACCGTCACTTTCTTTGGGAGTTTAAGCACTATTCCTCCTCCCCCATCGCTGATTGCGTTTTTGGCTGATCCGTTAGTGAACACGTACGTCCACTTATTTTCGGGGTACTCGGATACTATGTACTCTTCTGTGGCCGCTTTTCTTTCGAAGTTTTTTGCTCCCTTTTTCAGTATGCCTGGGATTGATTCCTTAGTTCTGGAATTATAGTTTTCACGGCGGCACTTATCAGTTGCCGGGATTGGTTTGTCTTTGCATTTTGACAGGACTGGAAGATCTGCGGAGATTTTTGCGAAACTGGATCTCTGTATCCTGCTTCTTTCGGATTCATACATTCTTTCGTGCATAGGGTGGGAATCCAGCCGTTTAAGTTTTCTGCTCAAACTAAGACTTGTCGTTCCCTTCGATCTGTCATTGGTTGGATGCCAGTGATTGTTTCCATGGCCTTGATAGGGGTGGACTTCATGGTTCCAGTGATAATGCGCATTGCACGGTTCTGACTGTTGGACATTTTGGCAAATTGCTTGTTGGATGCATTTGACAACGCTGCAATTCCGTACTCCAAGAGAGGTCGCACTCGACCGGAGTAGAGTGTTTTGAGCACTCGGGCGTTTGCTCCCCACGCAGAGCCTGCGAGTTTACGCATCATCGTGAGCCTGTGTCTCGCATTTGCAGTAGCATTTTCAATTTGAGTGCACCAAGTCAGTTTCCGATCGAGTGTGACTCCGAGGTACGTTGGTGGTCTTATTTTCTGGAAGATCTTGACCATTGACTTTGAGCTGAATTTTGTAAATTTTAAATCAGCAACTGGCAATTACTTGCAGGCCCTATGTAACGTATAACGGTACGAGAGAATTATTATTATAAATGGCAATTATCATTATGCTGTGAACTTCAGAGTTTGTTTACAGTCAAGTGTGTTCTTTGCAGACATCGAGAACGCCCACGAGTCCAACAGGACTCGAACGTGAAACTGTTTTTAGAAGTCACAAGCAGAAAAGTGGTAAAAGACCAGATGATTGATTTTATATTCAGGTCCGTCCGAGTGGTTACTGGATCCCAAATTTGGGGTGTAAAGAATAGAACCACTGTTACCTGCCATGCATGTCGTAAGAGGCGACTAAGGAGGTTTGGCTGAAATCGGATGCACGTGTCCTAAACGTGTAGAAGTCTATGTGTTTAGGGCCTACCAAACCAATGTGCAACGTATACACGTTCTTGGCAAAGATCAAACATATCACAAAGAGTGATTACATTTTATCGTAAAGAACGAATTCAAAGAAGAAGAAGATATTCAGGTTCATAGACTGTACGAAACCCATGCTTTAAGAGTAGGAATGTTATTCAGGTTCATAGACTGTACGAAACCCATGCTTTAAGAGTAGGAATGTTAATTATGATAATTATGAAACTAAGAATTGTTGATTATTGATAGACCTTATTTAAATTGTAGTAAATTGTGCATTTCTGTGTTGATGAATTGTCTTTATTTATGAGTTTCTCTCTTAAGAATCTTAGATAAGTAAATATATTGAATTTAATGTCTATATGTGTTTCGAATTGGGACTTGAAATGAAGCAAATTTGTATGAGACTGTTGAGTTTTCTTTTAGAGTAATAGGAATTGTTTTGTATATACCTGCGATTGACTTGTTAGTACCAGGTCAAATGTATATATATATATATATATATAGAGAGAGAGAGAGAAAGAAAGCGGTCATAAGCTGCTACATACATATGTCATCTTCAAGTTGTGACATTATTGCTGCGTGACAATATTTAATCTATATTTAACAAATAACAAAATCAATGTATGAAATAGATGCACAAGCAGTCTCTGTTTACTACTTTTATATGTCAATGTTTTTGGTGATGACACACAATGCTCATATCTCTTTGTGACGTGTAATTTTAAACATTAAAATCACCCGTTTGATGTAAGGGACCACAAGGCAAGCAGCAGAGAATAGTACCACTGCGATCTACAAGTCATGCCGTTAGATTCGACTGATCAGGACCTATGGAAGTCCCTACCCTAGTAAATAAAATGTATCGCAGAAATCAGAAGGGATGGTCTACTTGTAGGCGCATAACTGGTACAACGTTCTATCGCTCTTGGACTCAGATCACATACCAATCACGCAGAGTGGTTAATAAGTTGTCTATATGAGCGTTCGAAGAATCAACATTGATTTGACAAATATCAGGCATATTTATAGTCCAACAGAATTCAAGCAGGGAAATCTACGATAGCGTAGTGGTTAATACTCTTGCGTTGTAGGCGTGTGGACTGAGGATTAAATTCCCCAGTTGGAGTATGATTTTTTTCCTCATCAGCAACATCTCTCAGGTCGACCTATCGTAAGTGGATACTTGACAAACTATTAAAAGTAAAAGCAGTTGAGGTGATGTTGCATTCCTCATCCCTGCCATTTATCAAATGCAAACACGGGGTTAATATCGTAACATAATAAACCACATTCTGAAGAAAAAAAACATACACAGAACTAGTTTTGTGATTTCTTTTCTTTTCATTGTTTATTAAACAATAGTACTTATATATTTCCTGCATATTAAAAGTGATGTTCAGTAGGTGAGTCTTTACATTCTGCTGTTCAAAAAGCAACATTTCTTGGTTTGGTTTATATGGAAGCTGGTTATAGAAGAACGTAGCACTTTTACTTGTTTTATCAGTAGTAATTTTCATTATATATCCGAGCCAGTACCATTGTTTGTCTTATTGGGCTCTACCCGGTACTGTCACAACGAGTGGACCCAGTAAGGTTGAACGTGCACACTCAACTTTGCAATTCTTTCGAATGAGTGCTGCGCATAGTTTGATTAAATGTATTTTATTGTGCCATTTGACGTTTTTTGAAGTCCAGGATAAAGTTGGCACCACACTTTGATCATAGTTAAAAGTCCGCAATTAGTTAAAAGGAAATAACTGTACTATAACTGCCGATCAGAGGGCTAACCTATAAGTTATTTGAGCTTAATAGACTTTGACTTGAATTATCATTGAAAGACCAGCCATATTGCAAGAAAATAAAACATACAGACATGGAACGTACTAACATAAATGTATGACATACTTTATTTCACTTAATAGACTTTGACTTGAATTATCATTGAAAGACCAGACATATTGCAAGAAAATAAAACATACAGACATGGAACGTACTAACATAAATGTATACTATACTTTATTTCCTTAATAGACTTTGACTTGAATTATCATTGAAAGACCAGACATATTGCAACAAAATAAAACATACAGACATGGAACGTACTAATATAAATGTATAACATACTTTATTTCACTTAATAGACTTTGACTTGAATTATCATTGAAAGACCAGACATATTGCAACACAATAAAACATACAGACATGGAACGTACTAACATAAATGTATAACATACTTTATTTCACTTAATAGACTTTGACTTGAATTATCATTGAAAGACCAGACATATTACAAGAAAATAAAACATACAGACATGGAACGTACTAACATAAATGTATGACATACTTTATTTCACTTAATAGACTTTGACTTGAATTATCATTGAAAGACCAGCCATATTACAAGAAAATAAAACATACAGACATGGAACGTACTAACATAAATGTATGACATACTTTATTTCACTTAATAGACTTTGACTTGAATTATCATTGAAAGACCAGACATATTGCAACAAAATAAAACATACAGACATGGAACGTACTAACATAAATGTATAACATACTTTATTTCACTTAATAGACTTTGACTTGAATTATCATTGAAAGACCAGCCATATTACAACAAAATAAAACATACAGACATGGAACGTACTAACATAAATGTATAACATACTTTATTTCACTTTTTTACAGTTTTCTTCTTGAACTACACAACTTAATTATGTTATAAGTTATTCAATGTTACAACATTAAATAAAGAAATTGTCAGTGCAGATTTGTCTTTCTTATTGTTTTTGTGTTCACAAACCATAAATTAGATGTGTTTTTGGCAACAACTGTCCAGCTAAGTTACATGATAATTATGAAAGATGGAAACTCAAAATTGCTCTTGTGTTGCCGAGGCCCGCTAGAGAAGGATAGATTAGTAACACAGGTAAAAAAGTAAATTGTAAGAAGCATTTAAGGTAAGGTTCGACTTAGGTCTGGCTACACCATCTGGTAGAACACTCTAACTACAAAATCAAACAAACCATGAAGAAGCCAAATACAAGGTAGATCCTATAAAGTTCATGCACTGCCGCTGAAATCTTTCTTTGTAAGAAAATGATTAGAGCACATATGGTTACTCACCGAAATACAATGATAGTGGTTCATTCAATCAATTATTACACAAGGAAAATACAAACTGTAGCTGAAAGCAATACATATAAAGAAGTATTTGACATGACATGGTTGATGGAGTATGTACTAACCAATAGATAATGAAATCACATACTTTGAAAAACAAAGCTATCATGGACATTAGAAAAGAACCTAAACCATCCAACGATGACTACCACACACTTGACAGACAAGGACAAACTATCATCTTCCAACTCAGGATAGGTTATAACAGACTGAACAAACACCTACACAGGCTGCGATTGTCCCCAACCCCACTGTGCCCATGTGGCTCCGCTGAACAAACCACAGAACATGTCCTGCAAGACTGTCCCCTGTATGTCCTCCCAAGAAAGGAATGCTGGCCCTACAACACAACACTACATTCAAAACTACATGGCACTAGAGATGAGCTCCAGACAACAGTCGATTTCATCATAAGAACGCGTCTAACGGTATAATCATCAAAACTACATGGCACTAGAGATGAGCTCCAGACAACAGTCGATTTCATCATAAGAACGCGTCTAACGGTATAATCATCAAAACTACATGGCACTAGAGATGAGCTCCAGACAACAGTCGATTTCATCATAAGAACGCGTCTAACGGTATAATCATCAAAACTACATGGCACTAGAGATGAGCTCCAGACAACAGTCGATTTCATCATAAGAACGCGTCTAACGGTATAATCATCAAAACTACATGGCACTAGAGATGAGCTCCAGACAACAGTCGATTTCATCATAAGAACGCGTCTAACGGTATAATCATCAAAACTACATGGCACTAGAGATGAGCTCCAGACAACAGTCGATTTCATCATAAGAACGCGTCTAACGGTATAATCATCAAAACTACATGACACTAGAGATGAGCTCCAGACAACAGTCGATTTCATCATAAGAACGCGTCTAACGGTATAATCATCAAAACTACATGGCACTAGAGATGAGCTCCAGACAACAGTCGATTTCATCATAAGAACGCGTCTAACGGTATAATCATCAAAACTACATGACACTAGAGATGAGCTCCAGACAACAGTCGATTTCATCATAAGAACGCGTCTAACGGTATAATCATCAAAACTACATGACACTAGAGATGAGCTCCAGACAACAGTCGATTTCATCATAAGAACGCGTCTAACGGTATAATCATCAAAACTACATGGCACTAGAGATGAGCTCCAGACAACAGTCGATTTCATCATAAGAACGCGTCTAACGGTATAATCATCAAAACTACATGGCACTAGAGATGAGCTCCAGACAACAGTCGATTTCATCATAAGAACGCGTCTAACGGTATAATCATCAAAACTACATGACACTAGAGATGAGCTCCAGACAACAGTCGATTTCATCATAAGAACGCGTCTAACGGTATAATCATCAAAACTACATGACACTAGAGATGAGCTCCAGACAACAGTCGATTTCATCATAAGAACGCGTCTAACGGTATAATCATCAAAACTACATGACACTAGAGATGAGCTCCAGACAACAGTCGATTTCATCATAAGAACGCGTCTAACGGTATAATCATCAAAACTACATGACACTAGAGATGAGCTCCAGACAACAGTCGATTTCATCATAAGAACGCGTCTAACGGTATAATCATCAAAACTACATGGCACTAGAGATGAGCTCCAGACAACAGTCGATTTCATCATAAGAACGCGTCTAACGGTATAATCATCAAAAAAGCGATCGCAAAGAAGAAGATGCACTAACCGAGGTTAACAAGGCACAAAATAAAAATACAAAAACCTGTTATTTAAAGTACAAAGTACAATATCAAAATGAACCAATGCTTCGACAAACTAGATTTAGTCTACTGTTTTGATCTTTGTAAAGTTACAATACTTTATTTTTTGATACTTTCATAAAATGTGTATATTTTCTGTGTATATATTTGATTTGTATTACTTCATCTTTTATTTATTACTTCGATTTTGTTTCATATTTCTTTCGTTTTCTGTTTTTAATACCATATTTTATTTTAGGACAATTAGAGATTTAACGTCAGACTGCGTCTGTGATGTCTGGTGTATAGAACAGTCTCAATTCCGTTAAGTATGTATACTTTGCATCATAAAAGTCCTTAGGTCGATACGTCGCTGTATCTTGTTTTTGTGCTTTGTAAAATTACCTTTGTTTTTACTTGTTTAACAAGGTGTAGAAAATATATATATATTTAATGCAGTTTGTGCATTAACAAGGTTTAACAAGGTGTAGATATATATATATATATATATATATATATATATATTTAATGCAGTTTGTGCAGTGCAGCTACATGTTAGTAGCCGAATGCGTTGCAAATATGAATCTCACAAGTGAGATTAGGAGACGGCCAACATGTTACTGGCTGCTGGCGCTGCTCAATTCAAGCTCACAAAACAATCCCATCTTACTATTTTCCCACAATAAAGTCCCGTTTTATTTGTCTCAAAAATCCGTTGGGGAAAATATGACTAGCTATGAGGTCTGTGGTGTTGAGGTAGTTGCTCGTCTCTCGGGAGAAATATGACTAGCTATGAGGTCTGTGGTGTTGAGGTAGTTGCTCGTCTCTCGGGAGAAATATGACTAGCTATGAGGTCTGTGGTGTTGAGGTAGTTGCTCGTCTCTCAGGGAAAATATGACTAGCTATGAGGTCTGTGGTGTTGAGGTAGTTGCTCGTCTCTCGGGAGAAATATGACTAGCTATGAGGTCTGTGGTGTTGAGGTAGATGCTCGTCTCTCAGGAGAAATACTGACTAGCTATGAGGTCTGTGGTGTTGAGGTAGATGCTCGTCTCTCGGGAGAAATATGACTAGCTATGAGGTCTGTGGTGTTGAGGTAGTTGCTCGTCTCTCGGTCCAAATGTGCTCGGTTCGTTTCCCTAGTGGATCTATCGGGATATTATTCTACGTACTAGAGATGAAGTTCCTATTTCTATTGGAGACGGACTATACAATGTAAATATTGTGTTCAAGTTGAGCAAATAAGATAATCTATGACGTTTGAAAATTGATAACAGTAACCTGCAACGCTGCTGCTCACAGAAAAATTAATTTTTAAAAACCTTAAAAATATTACAATAAAATGTCAACAAAAACTTTCAGTCTCTATAATATTACCCCAGGGAATCTCACCAGTTCTACGAAGTTCTAGCAATATCACTGAGATCTGTATGTGTAAGAAAGAGGTCGGAACACATACGGTTATTCACCGAAGTACAATGACGATAATCCTAGCAATCAATCAATCACGGTTAGCTAATACACAAGTGCTAACAAATATAGCAACATTCTCAGACATTTCTACGAGGTTAGTAGTATGTTAGCAAGATAGAACAAAATTGATCTAAACAAAGAAAAGGTACAAATAATTGAATCACTACTTACCTATGTCGATAAAATGCATTTTGCTTCTCTGAAAATTCTCGTAGTATAGTGGTTAGTGCACTTTCTTGCCATACGTGTGATCACGGCTCAATACCACAGCGGAAGTGAAAGGAGAAATATACGGGTCAAATAACATATTCCCAGTATCATCATCATTGGCCTCTTTGTCACAAAAGACAATAGGTCTTGCGTCACGTAGTATGTTCTGCGTTGAATCACAACGTTTATCCTCTCCGTGACGCATGCCTGTGCGATTTTTATGGAGTAGCTGAGTTGCCCAAGAGCGTCAACTACCCCATCTCGACCTCGCTGATAGAATCCAGAGGAGTACAAGCACGACATCTGGTATCAGTTCGGTTGCAGGAGCTACCGGTAGGACATCACATGATGCCTGTCCGTCTTAGGGGCTCCGCTCCGGATTTTCTGTTTAGGTTTACTCCCATAGCCTTTGCCTCTCCCGAGGCTCCCACAAGGCAGTGGTGCTACTTGCCCATAGCTGGGGATCTGGATTTTGGATATCAGGGTAAATCCACTGATATCACAAGTCTGGGGTCCAGACCTCCACCGAGATTTTTTGTTGGGCTAACTCCCCAAGGACATAAAAAAAACCCTGACCTAGGAGTGTCCCTCTCCCTAGGCGAGCCATTGCCCCGTTAGCCTTTGACCTCACGGTCAAAGTTTCCCGGTCTATACCACTGGAAGGTGGGGTTGACGTGTGTGTTCTGAGGGTCATCAGCAGGCTACTAATTTCACTTTTCGCCCCTCCTAAGAGAGACTAGACGATCCGAACCCTGCCAGTGCAGGGCTAGGCTCAATTCCCAGTATATCTAGCGACATAAAGAACGGTTTCTTTACTTTTACATTTGACATCTTGTAAGTGGATTTTATCAACAAGGTTGATCAATCCTTCCACCTGTGTGGTACCGGGGTCCGAAAGAGAAGCACAGAATATCACAACTGCGACCTACACGGCATGTTGTAAGAGGCGACTTAGGTAGGGTTCTAGGAAAGCTACAATAGTAAATAAAAAGCGTAGCAGAAATCGGATGCGCTGGTCTACTTGTAGGCGCATAACTGACACAACTTACAATCGCTCAGATCACATACAGATCATACAGTGTGGTGGACAAGTGGCCGATGTGTAGCGTTAGAAGAAGAAGAAGAACAATCCTTCATCTGTGCACAGAAAACAAAAACTAATCATAAAATAAAAGCAATACATACATTTTGTGGAAAAGATGGACCGCGCCGAGATAGGGGCACAGTAAGAAAGGTAGACAGACAAATAAACAACCCAAACTCCAATGACAACCACCTTACAAGAATATGTCATAGTACAAATTTTCGGCTCTAAAAGCAAAGAAAACCAATAACCACATGAACATGTCAACTACAGCACAATTTAGAGTGTTATCTGTGCACATCATCATGATACTGTTGACCATCACCTCTTCGTGTGCTAGCGTTGAATGCTATAAGGAATTATTAATTCAAGACAGAATAAATTAAACACATCATTTGCGCCCGAGTGGTTACCGGGGCACAAATTTGGGGTGTAAAAATAGAACCACTGTTACCTGCCATGCATGTCGTAAGAGGAGACTAAGGAGGTTTGGCTGAAATCGGATGCACATGTCCTAAGCGTGTAGAAGTTTATGCGTTTAGGGCCTACCAAACCAATGTGCAACGTATACACGTTCTTGGCAAAGATCAAACATATCACAAAGAGTGATTAAAATTGGTCGTAAAGAACGAACACAAAGAAGAAGAAACACATCATTTGAAAAAGTTAATTAGAAATTACTTCCAACTTTATTCAAATAGCACTATATGGCATTGTCTCGAAGTGCATGCGTCCCATCGCCATTGGAATATTCAAGAAAAAGTCGAAGACGAGAGCGGGATCGAATAAATTTGATCATTTGAAACCTCTGGTTGTATCTACAAGAAGCATAATCTTATTGACATTCTTACAACCATCACTGGCCTCTTTATCTCAAGAGACTATAGTTCTTGCGTAACGTAGTATGTTCTGTGCTGAGTTTTGATTGACATTCTAGTGCATGTATTATTCATAATCTGAATGGAAAATTTGCAATCAAGAAGATATCACATTGTACAGAAAACATTCTGGAAACTTTTATATTTTCGATTAAACATTCCGGCAATTTTCTCATCTTTATATGAAATTATAATTATCTTTTGATCATCATCATCATGTGTCGTGTTTGTTGACGTAGACGATCTTGGAACTCCAGAAATGATGTGTTAACTATCGACTATCAGTTCTAATGTTGTAATATCCATTCATGTTATAACAATAGTTTGTAGCACATTTTTATCTCTGTCTGGAACTGTCTGGTCCCTCAATAACGTTATTGCTTGTTAAAATGTGTTCTTCTACTTCGAACGCTCCATAGCGACCACTTGTTAACCACTCTTTGTGATTTGTATGTGATCCTAGTCTAAGAGCGAGTGTACGTTGGCCGTTATGCGCCTACAAGTAGGCCAGTACATTCGATTTCTGCAACGTTCTTTATGTACTATGGTAGCTTCCCTAGACCCCTACTCCAGTCGCCTCTTAGGACATGCCTTGTAGGTTGCAGTGTTACTATTCTTTGCTCGCTTGAGGGCACCGGCAACAAACGGAAACATTCTGTTCTAAACATTACTATCTCAAGATGTGCTTGCACAATAATTGTTTACTCTTTCTAATTCTTGATCATAATTCCTATGTACGACATCCCTTTACACTACATCAAAATTAAGGCATTTTGTCGTCGAAATAATTCTCAACACTCTTTATATGCGCTACAGAGATCTTATTGTGTGTGTGTCTGTATTATCCTTTGCAAATACATATATCAAGATTGGATTTATACAGCTACCTATTACGAAATCATACCAGTACACGTACATGCTGTAGCCAGATGTGAACTGATCATATATTATTTGAGATGATAGATTTCAAACAGAACTGATACATTCATGATCAAACAGAACTGATAGATTCATGATCAAACAGAACTGTTACATTCATGATCAAACAGAACTGATACATTCATGATCAAACAGAACTCTTATATTCATGATCAAACAGAACTGATAGATTCATAATCAAACAGAACTGATAGATTCATGATCAAACAGAACTGATAGATTCATGATCAAACAGAACTGATAGATTCATGATCAAACAGAACTGATAGATTCATAATCAAACAGAACTGATAGATTCATGATCAAACAGAACTGATAGATAGATTCATAATCAAACAGAACTGATAGATTCATGATCAAACAGAACTGATATATTCATGATCAAACAGAACTGATACATTCATGATCAAACAGAACTCTTATATTCATGATCAAACAGAACTGATAGATAGATTCATAATCAAACAGAACTGATAGATTCATAATCAAACAGAACTGATAGATTCATGATCAAACAGAACTGATACATTCATGATCAAACAGAACTCTTATATTCATGATCAAACAGAACTGATATATTCATGATTCGATTCTGTTCAATTTGAAATATCATAATATGTTCATAAACCAAGCTGTTGTTATGTTACAGTTAATGCACACCAGACATCACACACATTTATTAAATTGATACCTACTGCGACTGTTTAGTTTCTTTTCGGTTATCTATCTCCCAGTTTACTCTGTTCTCTAAGGAACATCGCATTTCTACACCAGATTGTTCTCATCTAACATGGACGCTCGAAGACGAGGAAATGAACGATCAGAACGACAGTGGCAATAGGACAGTAATTACATTTTTGAACGAGTCGCAGGAAGAAACATGGAAACAGGATCGAGATTAAAACCGCTCGTGTGTGACCGGGGTCCGCTAACAAAGAAAAGAATAATATCGCATCAAAGTATAAGGCATGTCGTAAGAGGTGTCTGAAGTAGGACCTGGGGAAGCTACCCTAGTAAATAAAAAGCATCGCAGAAAACGGATGTGCTCGCCTACTTGTAGGCGCATAACTTGCACAAATTACAATCGCTCTTAGGCTCAGATCACACACAAATCACATAGAGTAGTTAAAACGTGGTCGATATGGAGAGTTAGAAGAAAAAAAAGAAGAGATTAAAATCTTATAGACGTTTTGTGAGGAAAGTGTATGTCTGTAAATGATATGCTTATAGACGTGTTGTAAGGAAAGTGTATGTCTGTAAATGATATGCTTATAGACGTGTTGTAAGGAAAGTGTATGTCTGTAAATGACATGCTTATAGACGTGTTGTAAGGAAAGTGTATGTCTGTAAATGATATGCTTATAGACGTGTTGTGAGGAAAGTGTATGTCTGTAAATGATATGCTTATAGACGTGTTGTAAGGAAAGTGTATGTCTGTAAATGACATGCTTATAGACGTGTTGTAAGGAAAGTGTATGTCTGTAAATGATATACTTATAGACGTGTTGTAAGGAAAGTGTATGTCTGTAAATGACATGCTTATAGACGTGTTGTGAGGAAAGTGTATGTCTGTAAATGACATGCTTATAGACGTGTTGTGAGGAAAGTGTATGTCTGTAAATGACATGCTTATAGACGTGTTGTGAGGAAAGTGTATGTCTGTAAATGACATGCTTATAGACGTGTTGTAAGGAAAGTGTATGTCTGTAAATGACATGCTTATAGACGTGTTGTGAGGAAAGTGTATGTCTGTAAATGACATGCTTATAGACGTGTTGTGAGGAAAGTGTATGTCTGTAAATGACATGCTTATAGACGTGTTGTAAGGAAAGTGTATGTCTGTAAATGACATGCTTATAGACGTGTTGTGAGGAAAGTGTATGTCTGTAAATGACATGCTTATAGACGTGTTGTGAGGAAAGTGTATGTCTGTAAATGACATGCTTATAGACGTGTTGTAAGGAAAGTGTATGTCTGTAAATGACATGCTTATAGACGTGTTGTGAGGAAAGTGTATGTCTGTAAATGACATGCTTATAGACGTGTTGTGAGGAAAGTGTATGTCTGTAAATGACATGCTTATAGACGTGTTGTAAGGAAAGTGTATGTCTGTAAATGACATGCTTATAGACGTGTTGTGAGGAAAGTGTATGTCTGTAAATGATATGCTTATAGACGTGTTGTAAGGAAAGTGTATGTCTGTAAATGATATGCTTATAGACGTGTTGTGAGGAAAGTGTATGTCTGTAAATGATATGCGTATAGACGTGTTGTGAGGAAAGTGTATGTCTGTAAATGATATGCTTATAGACGTGTTGTAAGGAAAGTGTATGTCTGTAAATGATATGCTTATAGACGTGTTGTGAGGAAAGTGTATGTCTGTAAATGATATGCTTATAGACGTGTTGTGAGGAAAGTGTATGTCTGTAAATGATATGCTTAATGAAAATTTACACCAATACTAAAGTGATAAAAATAACACCAATATTAAAGTGAGAAAAATAACACCAATACTAAAGTGAGAAAAATAACACCAATACTAAAGTGAGAAAAATAACATTAAACACACAAATCGTGAGCTGCTGAAGCGTGTGACTCAAGACATATGATCTGAAGAAACAAGAATGCAATAGCGTATATGCTTTTTAAGTGTGGTCACATGAGACAATGTTTCCAGTGAGCTGGACAAAATACACAATAAATAAACACATTATTAAAGACATCGGATCACTTAGACAACTGGGAAGATAAAACAAATGAATTTGTTCATGACTTGATTCTAAAATGAGACAGATGAACATTACTGATATAGAAACTGACGAGCAAGAAAAAGAGAAAAGTTTCAGATGGGTAATCTCAAATATCATCATATGCGCGTCGCCCATGTGTTGTAGGGGCTCATAAGGGGAGCTAAGCATAGTAAAACTGCGACCTACACGACATGTCGTAACAGGCGACTGCGATAGGGCATAGGAAACTACCTAGTACATAAAAAGGGTCGCAGAAATCGGATGTACTTGTATACTTGTAGGCGTGTAACTGACAGAACGTTCAATCGCTATTAGGCTCAGATCAGATACAAATCACACATAGTGGTTACGAAATTGTTGATAATGAGCGATGGTAGAAGAAGAAGTCCAATATACTATTCATAAATAATTTATGTTACTTATTTTATCAACGATAAAAACTTGAAATGTTAAGCACAAAGCAAAAACGTCACGATGGGAAAACACTACAGTGGATAATGAAACTATTGGCACACATTGTTTGTATGTAGACGTTCATTTGCAGCTTGTTGCACACATTTACGCGTACATCTAACTACGTATTTACGTGTGTCTATGTGTAAACGAGCATTTACATTTCACCTGTACAAAAAATATTTGTTTGAGATTTGGGAGATTTCATGTCTGAAAAAAAAAATGCCATTTCAAGAACGAGAATCATTACTCATAGGAAACGATGTTAATCACTGGTTATCTCCCTTTAATAAAATCTAATAATATCTTACACTATATGGAAAATTGGGGAACTGGCTATAGACAGAGTGAATTTCAGATGCGCTGCACAGAGAGCAACGTCCAATAAAGGATACGCACCTAGATGATGATGATGATGATACGTGAATTGGAAGTTTTTTTAAGGACATCAGAGGAAGCACTTCAGAGGACATCAGAGGACGCACTTCAGAGGACATCAGAGGAAGCACTTCAGAGGACATCAGAGGAAGCACTTCAGAGGACATCAGAGGAAGCACTTTAGAGGACATCAGAGGACGCACTTCAGAGGACATCAGAGGAAGCACTTCAGAGGACATCAGAGGAAGCACTTCAGAGGACATCAGAGGAAGCACTTTAGAGGACATCAGAGGAAGCACTTTAGAGGACATCAGAGGAAGCACTTCAGAGGACATCAGAGGAAGCACTTCAGAGGACATCAGAGGAAGCACTTCAGAGGACATCAGAGGAAGCACTTCAGAGGACATCAGAGGAAGCACTTTAGAGGACATCAGAGGAAGCACTTCAGAGGACATCAGAGGAAGCACTTCAGAGGACATCAGAGAAGAACTTCAGAGGACATCAGAGGAAGCACTTTAGAGGACATCAGAGGAAGCACTTTAGAGGACATCAGAGGAAGCACTTCAGAGGACATCAGAGGAAGCACTTCAGAGGACATCAGAGGAAGAACTTCAGAGGACATCAGAGGAAGCACTTTAGAGGACATCAGAGGAAGAACTTCAGAGGACATCAGAGGAAGCACTTCAGAGGACATCAGAGGAAGAACTTCAGAGGACATCAGAGGAAGCACTTTAGAGGACATCAGAGGAAGCACTTCAGAGGACATCAGAGGAAGCACTTCAGGGGACATCAGAGGAAGCACTTCAGAGGACATCAGAGGAAGCACTTTAGAGGACATCAGAGGAAGCACTTCAGAGGACATCAGAGGAAGCACTTCAGAGGACATCAGAGGAAGAACTTCAGAGGACATCAGAGGAAGCACTTTAGAGGACATCAGAGGAAGCACTTTAGAGGACATCAGAGGAAGCACTTCAGAGGACATCAGAGGAAGCACTTCAGAGGACATCAGAGGAAGCACTTTAGAGGACATCAGAGGAAGAACTTCAGAGGACATCAGAGGAAGCACTTTAGAGGACATCAGAGGAAGCACTTCAGAGGACATCAGAGGAAGCACTTCAGAGGACATCAGAGGAAGAACTTCAGAGGACATCAGAGGAAGCACTTCAGAGGACATCAGAGGAAGCACTTCAGAGGACATCAGAGGAAGCACTTTAGAGGACATCAGAGGAAGAACTTCAGAGGACATCAGAGGAAGCACTTCAGAGGACATCAGAGGAAGAACTTAAGAGGACATCAGAGGAAGCACTTTAGAGGACATCAGAGGAAGCACTTCAGAGGACATCAGAGGAAGCACTTCAGAGGACATCAGAGGAAGCACTTCAGAGGACATCAGAGGAAGCACTTTAGAGGACATCAGAGGAAGCACTTCAGAGGACATCAGAGGAAGCACTTCAGAGGACATCAGAGGAAGAACTTCAGAGGACATCAGAGGAAGCACTTTAGAGGACATCAGAGGAAGCACTTTAGAGGACATCAGAGGAAGCACTTCAGAGGACATCAGAGGAAGCACTTCAGAGGACATCAGAGGAAGCACTTTAGAGGACATCAGAGGAAGAACTTAAGAGGACATCAGAGGAAGCACTTCAGAGGACATCAGAGGAAGCACTTTAGAGGACATCAGAGGAAGCACTTCAGAGGACATCAGAGGAAGCACTTCAGAGGACATCAGAGGAAGAACTTCAGAGGACATCAGAGGAAGCACTTCAGAGGACATCAGAGGAAGAACTTCAGAGGACATCAGAGGAAGCACTTCAGAGGACATCAGAGGAAGCACTTCAGAGGACATCAGAGGAAGCACTTCAGAGGACATCAGAGGAAGAACTTCAGAGGACATCAGAGGAAGCACTTCAGAGGACATCAGAGGAAGCACTTTAGAGGACATCAGAGGAAGCACTTCAGAGGACATCAGAGGAAGCACTTCAGAGGACATCAGAGGAAGCACTTCAGAGGACATCAGAGGAAGCACTTCAGAGGACATCAGAGGAAGAACTTCAGAGGACATCAGAGGAAGCACTTAAGAGGACATCAGAGGAAGCACTTCAGAGGACATCAGAGGAAGCACTTCAGAGGACATCAGAGGAAGCACTTTAGAGGACATCAGAGGAAGCACTTCAGAGGACATCAGAGGAAGCACTTCAGAGGACATCAGAGGAAGAACTTCAAAGGACATCAGAGGAAGCACTTCAGAGGACATCAGAGGAAGCACTTTAGATGACATCAGAGGAAGCACTTCAGAGGACATCAGAGGAAGCACTTCAGAGGACATCAGAGGAAGAACTTCAGAGGACATCAGAGGAAGCACTTCAGAGGACATCAGAGGAAGAACTTCAGAGGACATCAGAGGAAGCACTTAAGAGGACATCAGAGGAAGCACTTCAGAGGACATCAGAGGAAGCACTTCAGAGGACATCAGAGGAAGCACTTCAGAGGACATCAGAGGAAGCACTTTAGAGGACATCAGAGGAAGCACTTCAGAGGACATCAGAGGAAGCACTTCAGAGGACATCAGAGGAAGAACTTCAGAGGACATCAGAGGAAGCACTTTAGAGGACATCAGAGGAAGCACTTTAGAGGACATCAGAGGAAGCACTTCAGAGGACATCAGAGGAAGCACTTCAGAGGACATCAGAGGAAGCACTTTAGAGGACATCAGAGGAAGAACTTCAGAGGACATCAGAGGAAGCACTTTAGAGGACATCAGAGGAAGCACTTTAGAGGGCATCAGAGGAAGCACTTCAGAGGACATCAGAGGAAGCACTTCAGAGGACATCAGAGGAAGAACTTCAGAGGACATCAGAGGAAGCACTTCAGAGGACATCAGAGGAAGAACTTCAGAGGACATCAGAGGAAGCACTTCAGAGGACATCAGAGAAGCACTTCAGAGGACATCAGAGGAAGCACTTCATAGGACATCAGAGGAAGAACTTCAGAGGACATCAGAGGAAGCACTTCAGAGGACATCAGAGGAAGCACTTTAGAGGACATCAGAGGAAGCACTTTAGAGGACATCAGAGGAAGCCCTTCAGAGGACATCAGAGGAAGCACTTCAGAGGACATCAGAGGAAGCCCTTCAGAGGACATCAGAGGAAGCACTTCAGAGGACATCAGAGGAAGAACTTCAGAGGACATCAGAGGAAGCACTTTAGAGGACATCAGAGGAAGAACTTCAGAGGACATCAGAGGAAGCACTTTAGAGGACATCAGAGGAAGCACTTTAGAGGACATCAGAGGAAGCACTTCAGAGGACATCAGAGGAAGCACTTCAGAGGACATCAGAGGAAGCACTTTAGAGGACATCAGAGGAAGAACTTCAGAGGACATCAGAGGAAGAACTTCAGAGGACATCAGAGGAAGAACTTCAGAGGACATCAGAGGAAGAACTTCAGAGGACATCAGAGGAAGAACTTCAGAGGACATCAGAGGAAGAACTTCAGAGGACATCAGAGGAAGAACTTCAGAGGACATCAGAGGAAGAACTTCAGAGGACATCAGAGGAAGAACTTCAGAGGACATCAGAGGAAGCACTTTAGAGGACATCAGAGGAAGAACTTCAGAGGACATCAGAGGAAGCACTTCAGAGGACATCAGATGAAGCACTTTAGAGGACATCAGAGGAAGAACTTCAGAGGACATCAGAGGAAGCACTTCAGAGGACATCAGATGAAGCACTTTAGAGGACATCAGAGGAAGAACTTCAGAGGACATCAGAGGAAGCCCTTCAGAGGACATCAGAGGAAGAACTTCAGAGGACATCAGAGGAAGCACTTCAGAGGACATCAGAGGAAGAACTTCAGAGGACATCAGAGGAAGCACTTCAGAGGACATCAGATGAAGCCCTTCAGAGGACATCAGAGGAAGCACTTCAGAGGACATCAGAGGAAGCACTTTAGAGGACATCAGAGGAAGCACTTTAGAGGACATCAGATGAAGCCCTTCAGAGGACATCAGAGGAAGCACTTCAGAGGACATCAGAGGAAGCACTTCAGAGGACATCAGATGAAGCCCTTCAAAGGACATCAGAGGAAGCACTTCAGAGGACATCAGAGGAAGCACTTAAGAGGACATCAGAGGAAGCACTTCAGAGGACATCAGAGGAAGCCCTTCAGAGGACATCAGAGGAAGCCCTTCAGAGGACATCAGAGGAAGCACTTCAGAGGACATCAGAGGAAGCACTTCAGAGGACATCAGAGGAAGCCCTTCAGAGGACATCAGAGGAAGCACTTCAGAGGACATCAGAGGAAGCCCTTCAGAGGACATCAGAGGAAGCCCTTCAGAGGACATCAGAGGAAGCCCTTCAGAGGACATCAGAGGAAGCACTTCAGAGGACATCAGAGGAAGCACTTCAGAGGACATCAGAGGAAGCACTTCAGAGGACATCAGAGGAAGCACTTCAGAGGACATCAGAGGAAGCACTTCAGAGGACATCAGAGGAAGCACTTCAGAGGACATCAGAGGAAGCACTTCAGAGGACATCAGAGGAAGCCCTTCAGAGGACATCAGAGGAAGCACTTTAGAGGACATCAGAGGAAGCACTTTAGAGGACATCAGAGGAAGCACTTCAGAGGACATCAGAGGAAGCACTTCAGAGGACATCAGAGGAAGCACTTTAGAGGACATCAGAGGAAGCACTTCAGAGGACATCAGAGGAAGCACTTCAGAGGACATCAGAGGAAGCACTTTAGAGGACATCAGAGGAAGCACTTCAGAGGACATCAGAGGAAGCACTTTAGAGGACATCAGAGGAAGCACTTCAGAGGACATCAGAGGAAGCACTTCAGAGGACATCAGAGGAAGCCCTTCAGAGGACATCAGAGGAAGCACTTCAGAGGACATCAGAGGAAGCACTTCAGAGGACATCAGAGGAAACCCTTCAGAGGACATCAGAGGAAGCACTTCAGAGGACATCAGAGGAAGCCCTTCAGAGGACATCAGAGGAAGCACTTCAGAGGACATCAGAGGAAGAACTTCAGAGGACATCAGAGGAAGCACTTTAGAGGACATCAGAGGAAGCACTTCAGAGGACATCAGAGGAAGCCCTTCAGAGGACATCAGAGGAAGCACTTCAGAGGACATCAGAGAAGCCCTTCAGAGGACATCAGAGGAAGCCCTTCAGAGGACATCAGAGGAAGCACTTCAGAGGACATCAGAGGAAGCACTTCAGAGGACATCAGAGGAAGCACTTCAGAGGACATCAGAGGAAGCACTTCAGAGGACATCAGAGGAAGCCCTTCAGAGGACATCAGAGGAAGCCCTTCAGAGGACATCAGATGAAGCACTTTAGAGGACATCAGAGGAAGCACTTCAGAGGACATCAGAGGAAGCACTTCAGAGGACATCAGAGGAAGCACTTCAGAGGACATCAGAGGAAGCACTTCAGAGGACATCAGAGGAAGCACTTCAGAGGACATCAGAGGAAGCCCTTCAGAGGACATCAGATGAAGCACTTTAGAGGACATCAGAGGAAGCACTTCAGAGGACATCAGAGGAAGCACTTAAGAGGACATCAGAGGAAGCACTTAAGAGGACATCAGAGGAAGCACTTTAGAGGACATCAGAGGAAGCACTTCAGAGGACATCAGAGGAAGCACTTTAGAGACATCAAGGGAAACCCTTCAGAGGACATCAGAGGAAGCCCTTCAGAGGACATCAGAGGAAGCACTTCAGAGGACATCAGAGGAAGCACTTCAGAGGACATCAGAGGAAGCCCTTCAGAGGACATCAGAGGAAGCACTTCAGAGGACATCAGAGGAAGCCCTTCAGAGGACATCAGAGGAAGCACTTTAGAGGACATCAGAGGAAGCACTTCAGAGGACATCAGAGGAAGCACTTCAGAGGACATCAGAGGAAGCACTTCAGAGGACATCAGAGGAAGCACTTCAGAGGACATCAGAGGAAGCACTTCAGAGGACATCAGAGGAAGCACTTAAGAGGACATCAGAGGAAGCACTTCAGAGGACATCAGAGGAAGCACTTCAGAGGACATCAGAGGAAGCACTTCAGAGGACATCAGAGGAAGCACTTCAGAGGACATCAGAGGAAGCACTTTAGAGGACATCAGAGGAAGCACTTTAGAGGACATCAGAGGAAGAACTTCAGAGGACATCAGAGGAAGCACTTCAGAGGACATCAGAGAAGCCCTTCAGAGGACATCAGAGGAAGCACTTCAGAGGACATCAGAGGAAGCACTTCAGAGGACATCAGAGGAAGCACTTTAGAGGACATCAGAGGAAGAACTTCAGAGGACATCAGAGGAAGCACTTCAGAGGACATCAGAGGAAGCACTGAGTGAATGAAAAGATAAATAAATAGAAAGTAAATAAGTAGTAAGAGACTCCGGAAAAGACAATTTACCAAAATCATGATTTGAGCAACAACTCTCTATTACTTAAGACACACATTGGTAGCAGTAGTGTTCCTACTCCTGCTAAGCTCTGGTTTCTCTGCACAAACGATTAAATCCTTTGATCGTTTGTGCACAGGAGAGACCTCGATCGCTCCTCGGCCTTTTGGCTAAGATCAAAGTGTAGTATCTGTATCGCTTGATATCTGTCAAGTGGCTCATTATATGGGTTCACAAAGTTATCAGCTTGTGTTACGGAACTGGTGCCCTTTTGATCGAAGCCGAATGTCGGGAGCCTTCATTAAATGCCACATGGCTACCCTTGTACAAAACTGGGAGTGCCATCGATCGAAGGATTGATGGGGCTTGATAGTTTTATAAACGTTTTCACGTTCCGTTGTACGGGGTCCACCTGGTTTGGCACATCTGAGACGGGCCCCATTTAAAAAATAAAAATAAAAAAAAATTAAACACACTGGAACGAGTTCGAGAATGTGCCATGACGTCGATCGCATAACGTAACATAACATAAGCGTATGTCTGTAAACGACATGCTTATATACGTTTTGTGAGGAAAGCTATAGTATATTAAAGTAAAGAATACTTGTTATCGCCGATTGGTTACGTGGCCTAAATTTGGGGTAAAAATAGAACCTCTGTTACCTGCCACGCATGTCGTAAGAGACGGCTAAGGAGGTTTGGCTGAAATCGGATGCACATGTCCTAAACGTATAGAAGTTTATGAGTTTAGGGGCCTACCAAACCAATGTGCAACGTATACGCGTTCTTTGCAAAGATCAAAGATATCACAAAAAGTGATTAAAATTAGTCGTAAAGAACGAACGCAAAGAAGAAGAAGATCGGTCATACACGTTACTGTCAGATCCGGTCAAAATAGGTATTCGAGTAGCGAATAGTTTATATTCACATATCTCTACTTCTTAGTAGTATGTAATAACGGTTCTACACTATAACTATGTTCCAAATATAAAGGTAATATAAGATGACTAACAGTTACAGATGGCGGCTTTGCCAGTTTACAGCCGGGGCTCGCAAGGGGAGCAAACAGTAGTATCACTATTACCTACAAGACATGTCGCTAGAGACGACCGTGGTAGTGGTCTAGGGAAGCTACACTAGTAAATAAAAAGCGTAGGGGAAACCAGATTGCTGGCCTACTTGTAGGTGCATAACTTGCACAACATTCAATCGATCTTAGTCTTAGATCACATACAAATCCTAAAGAGTGGTTTAACAAGTGGTCGATATGGAGTGTTAAAAGTAGAAGACGGTGGGAGTCTAGATGTGCGGTTATAGTCGATCTTTATTTGAAGTAGATTTTGTTTGACGACATGATGATGCTCGTCCATCACAGGTGATGATGACCACACAAATTTTCATCCAAGGAAATGATGGATGGATGAAATGGTGACTTGTGCGATGATTTGGTTTAAAGTGAGAAAGAGTTGCACAGTTCGTCGATCTCACTCTCTCGCCCAATTCCTTCTATGTCCAGTGGCAGGACCAAGTCGAAACGGCTGGAGAAGGATCTAGGTGCAGCGGATGACCAGGGCGTTCTTCGTGCCTGGCCGTGCTCACTACGCTCCACAACGCGTTGCTGGCAGACGCCTTCTTGTCCGTTGAATCAGAGTATAGTTTCTTCCGCACAATCTGTCGACGACATACTGTTATAAGGTCGACTAAGATTTAATTATTCGTATACCGCCCGAGTGGTTACCGGGGCCCACATTTGGGGTGTAAAGAATAGAACCACTGTTACCTGCCATGCATGTCGTAAGAGGCGACTAAGGAGGTTTGGCTGAAATCGGATGAATGTGTCCTAAGCGTGTAGAAGTATATGCGTTTAGGGGCCTACCAAACCAATGTGCAACGTATACACGTTCTTGGCAAAGATCAAACAAATCACAAAGAGTGATTAAAATTGGTCGTAAAGAACGAACGCAAAGAAGAAGAAGAAGATAATTATTCGTATGAACAGCTCATTGAAGTAAATTCGATGTATGTAATGTTGATTATGGGGTCGCTGTGGCGTAAGCGCCTCTCGTGCTAAATGTAATATGTACTCGGTTCGCTGCCTCGTGGAGCCATCAGCACTTTGATCAGAGATCCCAGATTTCAGTGTAGATGCGATTAAGCTCCTAGTCCTACTGGAGACTGACGATAAATCGAAGGTCCTGTGAACAATTTTGGAATGTAAAAGAATCCTTCGCTGTTCAAAATCGAAAAAAGTGTGCTGAAAAGCCTCTGGCCACTCAAAATTCATTAGAGAATGTTCAAAATAAAATGTATACAAACTACGTCTTCATTATCTTCAAAACTACATCCTGGATCCTCGCTCGTGCAACAGAACTTGTGCACTGCTGCTACTGCTGCTGTGATCTTCTTGTGTAAGAAAGAGATCGGAGCACACATGATTACTCGCCGAAGTGCAATGATGACCCTCCTGTCAATTTCAGCAATGATGACCCTCCAGCCCTTCATGAATCAATTAATCTTCTTCACCTTTCAACTTCCAACGGAGCACAGGTCTTCAATAAACTTCTTCCAGATCTTCCTCTCTCTTGCCATCACTTCCAATTCTTTCCATGTTTTACCTATCAACCTCCAGCTATCTTCACCTGCTCTCTTCACTAGGCATTCCCCATTTCTCTTTCCTGCGACTTCCAAACAGTGCCTGTCTTGCAATGCAATGCAATCAATCGATTAAATGACTTCTATTTTAGTTGACCAGGAAGAGATAAATACCATATACTGCATATGCTATGCCACACTGTATTACACAAGTTATTTTTATGTATTAAGAAATAACTGTATGTATATACACAAGAAAAACATCACATTATGTTATGTAACTTTAAGTCTGTTCGTAATGTCATCATTTGAATCAAATTGATAGATATTCCAGCCAAGATTGTAAGTACATTAATTATTCAAGCAAACACAATAAGATTATTTTAGCTAGAAAATATGCAGTCTGGTAAACCAGGATGTAATTAACTAACAAACAAAACGTTGAAAAAAATGGTGTCTTCTATTATTGCAATGAGTGAATTCAAGATCTGTAATTCAATAGGGAATAGAGTGAATTCAAGAATTGTCTTCTAATATTAAATAAAATAGATTAGGTATTGTCTTCTATAATAATCTATATAATAGAATAAAATAAATCCAAGCATTGGTTTCTAATATAAGGGAAGACTTGATATAGTTTGGTCCTTTTCTAATACTGGTATAGTTGGCTGAGTTGGTTGAATACTTTCATTCATGATATATATATATTACTTTTCTAATACTGGTATAGTTGGTTGAGTTGGTTGAATACTTTCATTCATGATATATATTTATTACTTTTCTAATACTGGTATAGTTGGCTGAGTTGGTTGAATACTTTCATTCATGATATATATTTATTACTTTTCTAATACTGGTATAGTTGACTGAGTTGGTTGAATACTTTCATTCATGATATATATATATTACTTTTCTAATACTGGTATAGTTGGCTGAGTTGGTTGAGTACTTTCATTCATGATATATATATATTACTTTTCTAATACTGGTATAGTTGGCTGAGTTGGTTGAATACTTTCATTCATGATATATATTTATTACTTTTCTAATACTGGTATAGTTGGCTGAGTTGGTTGAATACTTTCATTCATGATATATATTTATTACTTTTCTAATACTGGTATAGTTGACTGAGTTGGTTGAATACTTTCATTCATGATATATATATTTATTACTTTTCTAATACTGGTATAGTTGGCTGAGTTGGTTGAATACTTTCATTCATGATATATATTTATTACTTTTCTAATACTGGTATAGTTGGCAGAGTTGGTTGAATACTTTCATTCATGATATATATTTATTACTTTTCTAATACTGGTATAGTTGGTTGAGTTGGTTGAATACTTTCATTCATGATATATATATATTACTTTTCTAATACTGGTATAGTTGGCTGAGTTGGTTGAATACTTTCATTCATGATATATATATATTACTTTTCTAATACTGGTATAGTTGGCTGAGTTGGTTGAATACTTTCATTCATGATATATATTTATTACTTTTCTAATACTGGTATAGTTGGCTGAGTTGGTTGAATACTTTCATTCATGATATATATTTATAGTGTTTCTAATACATGTATAGTTGGCTGAGTTGGTTGAATATTTCATATGATATATATTTATACCTTTTCTAATACATTCTATATTGCCTTGAGTTGGGTTTGAATATGTTCATTCATGATTATTAACTGTTTTAATTAGGTATAGTTGGTGTTGAGTTTGAATCTTTCATTCATGTATATATATATTACTCTTTCTAATCTGGTATAGTTCGTTGAGTTATTTGAAACATTCTTCATTCATGATAATTTTATTACTTTTCTAATCTGTATAGTTGCTGAGTTGGTTATTTTATTCGATATATTTTATTTTCAATACTGATAGTTGGGATTGGTAATTTTCTTATATATTTAAAGTGGTAGTAGTCCATTCCCAATTATATAGTCCTGTTGATTGTTGTATTATCAGGATTTATAGATTATTTATATGCTTTATTGATTGAAATAGCCATTCTATCTCCCCTTGCTGGCTCACTCGACATAGTCGCTCGTCACTTGGATGTGTGACGATCGTTGGTAATGTTATTTAGTGTGTTGAGCATGATAGATGATGCTACTGCTTTGGACTACAATGTTGATGAATCCTTTTCTTGGTAGATTACTTCAGTTTATTAATGTAACAACATTCTTCTTGCCAAAACATGTCTACTCCGTTGTAGTGTTTTGTTTGTCTCTCAATTGTTTACTAAAAATGTTTCTAACTGACCGTCACTACACAACTACGTCAATTAGTTTCTCTACGTCAATGTCTTGTTTTAGTGTTGCCATCTGCTTAGAGAGTATCTTTGGCTTGCAAACACTGCAGTCTGCTAATAAACTATCTAAATATATACAAGCTACACACTAAAGCTAACTGTCTGGATCATCAGCTGCCACCTAGGGGTGGGGGACTGGCTACTACAGACTGAAGTAAAACTATGCAGCAATGGCGAAACACTTACAAACAAAGTACTGTAGATGTTTTTCTAACATAGAAAAGAAAACAATCATTTATGGTATTTGACAAAGAATAGAAAATATTTAAAGAAATATATTCATATATAGAATACAGTAAATAGTGGGTGGGTGGTGGGTATGTGGGGGAGTTCATTTCACGAGTGTATTTGTTTCAGAAACACCTAGGATTGTTGCAGGGTCTACGGAGTTTGTGTATTGTACAATGCTCTCGGCAGATGGTGTGTCGTTTGTGTAGAGAGGGAATGAATCATGTGGAATAAAAGGCTGTGCAATGAAGTCAATCTTTCGCCTTTAGATTCTTTGTTTTAGAATAAAGTGTCGACAGATCATCATCTCTATATGTCGACAGATCACCATCTCTATATGTCGACAGATCACCATCTCTATATGTCGACAGATCACCATCTCTATATGTCGACAAATCACCATCTCTATGTGTTGACAGATCACCATCTCTATATGTCGACAGTCACCTATTCGACATCATCATCTCTATATGTCGACAGATCACCATCTCTATATGTCGACAGATCACCATCTCTATATGTCGACAGATCACCATCTCTATATGTCGACAGATCACCATCTCTATATGTCGACAGATCACCATCTCTAAATGTCGACAGATCACCATCTCTATATGTCGACAGATCACCATCTCTATATGTCGACAGATCACCATCTCTATATGTCGACAGATCACCATCTCTATATGTCGACAGATCACCATCTCTATATGTCGACAAATCACCATCTCTATGTGTTGACAGATCACCATCTCTATATGTCGACAGATCATCATCTCTATATGTCGACATATCATCATCTCTATATGTCGACAGATCACCATCTCTATATGTCGACAGATCACCATCTCTATATGTCGACAGATCACCATCTCTATATGTCGACAGATCACCATCTCTATGTGTCGACAGATCACCATCTCTAAATGTCGACAGATCACCATCTCTATATGTCGACAGATCACCATCTCTATATGTCGACAGATCACCATCTCTATATGTCGACAGATCACCATCTCTATATGTCGACAGATCACCATCTCTATATGTCGACAGATCATCATCTCATATGTCGACGATCATCATCTCTTATGTCGACGATCATCATCTCTATGACAGATCATCATCTCATATGTCGACAATCATCATCTCATATGTCGACAGATCCAAACTCTATATGTCGACAGATCATCTCCTATATGTCGACAGATCATCATCTTATGTCGACAGATCATCATCTCTATATGTCGACAGATCCATCGATCATCTCTATATGTCGACAGATCATCATCTCTATATGTCGACAGATCATCATCTCTATATGTCGACAGATCATCATCTCTATATGTCGACAGATCATCATCTCTATATAGTCGACTAGCAGATCACCATCTCTATATGTCGACAGATCACCATCTCTATATGTCGACAGATCACCATCTCTATATGTCGACAGATCCATTCTATATGTCGACAGATCACCATCTCTATATGTCGACAGATCATCATCTCTATATCTCGACAGATCATCATCTCTATATGTCGAACTCATCAGTTCAAATGTGTTGTGTGAACTCTTTCTTAGAAAGTCCCTCATCGTGTGAAGGCTCAAGACACCATTTCTGTGTTAGCTTACTATTCTACTTTCGCTTTCAGAATGACATTCTTGCTGGGCTACATCCCGTTTGATTCAATATTCTTGTAGTAAGGTTAGGGTTGCAGATTCCCTCTCAGTACTTGTATCGTTACTCGATCTGCCTTCCTCAAGCCATCTAAAATATCAGACTGATGTATTGATATCCGCTTTCTACAGTAGGCATGCTGGCAAGTTTATTGACCCTTTCATTGCCATTTACACCTGCGTGATCTAGAACAAAAATGACATTGAATTTTGTTATTTAGTGTTCTCTGCAAGTATGTTGTAAGCTCATTAACTATTGGGCTTACTCAACAATTTTTGTCTAACAGGAAATATAAATGTCTGCCCCTGCTGTAGAGGGAATACTCTATCTATTCTCTAAGCCTGTTTTGCATTTCAACGTCAGGTCGAAAACGGACACACCTGGAGCGAGCCTCTCTATGTGTCTTGTCTTTGTTTATTTTCTCGTCCTGATCTGACTCACAGCGTCAGGGTAAGAAGAGATTTCTAGAACGGACCTTTGAATGCGCTTCTAAAACCCGTTCTAGAAATATCTTCTAATGATGGAATCTTCTATGGAAGTGATACTATGCCTGGTATACATGATCATGCTTGATACTGGATGCCATTAACAAGATGTATGTGTGTCTTCAGCAACATTAGTATGTACAACACATTGCTATAGTCTGTCCATTAATTCGTGAGCACGTTTGAAATTGCTTTTCTCGAAAACTACCTGTTGGATCTCAGTGATTTTTGCATGCAGCCTTAGAATATCCATGACGCTAAAATAAAGCTAACCAGTAGTTCATAGATGCTACGGATTTTGCACATCGGCGAATTCCTTTGATCTTTTATGACAATTGCAAATACGGGGCTCAAATTTTAGATTTTACAGTAATCCTTAGAATTTGTCCATGTCAATTCTATTCATAGGTGTATCTCCATATTAACTTGATAGGTCAAGTAACTTGGATACAATATGCAACAGTTAGTCCTCCCTTCGGTCACCATTAGACCCCAGGGTGTCTTAACTTCACCACAAATTGTATGATGGTAGACGCATTTGGATATGGAAATGTATACGTTGCTATTTCTCAGTCTGTAATCAAAATATGATTTGTATCATCCCGAATCTGACGATTCCATGAGGTTGATAATTGTTACTGGCTGGACAAATTGTAATCCATCTCGGTGCCAGTACTCGTCTTCCTCTCGGAGCACATGTTCAACACACTTCTTCCAGAACTGCATGTCTATAATTGAGAAGGACTCACGTGTCAGAACTTCAACATCACACATTTTAAACGTCCTGTTCTGTTCGGCAACTTGTCCTTTTACTTTAGCCCAGACAAGCTCTATCGGATTGAGGCGAGCATGATATGGAGGTAGTCGCAAAGACGTGTGGCCGTATTCCGCAATGATTTTGTCAATATGAAACACCTTTGTCTTATTTGTCATCCTCACCAGGTGCAACAACTCGGGTTTCAAATATGTATCATCGAAGCTGACATTTTCCTTAGCAAGCCAAGTCCTAATTTGATCTTTTGTATTTGATGCAGTTAGTACTTTGTCTTCCGCTGATACTGCGTTGTGATAGGATGCATTATCCATTACCAAGCATGATGGTCTGTTTAGAATTGTAAGTAGATCTTTCTCCATCCAGTGCCTGAAAGTATGTCCATTCATTTCTGTGTGGTAGTCCCTACCGTCGGTACTTTTGATTGGAAAATAAGTCCAGCGTCATGGACAAGACCTTCTTCACTGCTTCCTGCATGTGTTAGTATAATACGCTGGCCTTTGCTGCTTGGTATTTTTCTTTTCTGTTCACCGTCTACTGATTGCCATTCTTTAGCATTGGTGTGGTGAGCATTGACCCAGGATTCGTCCAAATATACAATATCATAGCATTGCCTCCGCCGCTAACGGATCTGCCTCAGGTATTTACTTCGGGCAGCAATTAAATGTGGCTTTTCACAAATAATATTCCTGCCTCCTATAGTTTTTCTGAAGGTGAAGCCGGCGTCTCTTACAATTTTCCATAGAGTACTTTTAGAAATGTCTATGCTGCAATCTGATTACAGTTTTAATTTCAGTTTCCTGAGAGTAACAAGTTGATTTGTCGCAAACATTTTCAAGAGCTCCGTCTTATGACATCTATGTCAAAGTCGTCAATTGTTCTTTTCCTTGCTTGACATTAGTGCACTTTGTGTCCTGTTTAATCCATCGGGAAAAGGATTCTCTATTCAGACCAAGCGCCAGTTGCGTTCGTTTCTCAGGATTATGAATATCGCAATATAGATGACCTCTCTTAGATTCCCTACGGAAGTGTTGGTATAGTAAAACTGTAACCTTCTGCATTGTTATAAATGTGCACTTCATTATGAATGTGATATCATGTCAGTTTTGATAAGCCAACAAATATGATACAATAGCTTCATACAAATAGCGAGATACACCTATGACTATACAACGGTATCCAAATTATAACGTCATATGCTTTCCGCTTTCAAAGTCGACTGGGTTCGGTGCACGGGAATTCGTGAAACTCACGATATTTCATTGTTACCATAATGTATTTTTAGAACAACGCGTCTGTGTACCGTAAATCTGTTACTATTGTGTACAATCCGGTGAGGTTGATTTTAATATAACCTGAAGAAGAAATATTTCAAACTACATTAAATTTTCTTGGAAAAAATATTTCTCTAGCGTCATGGATATTCTAAGGCTGCTTGCAAAAAAACACTGAGATCCAACAGGTAGTTTTCGAGAAAATCAATTTCAAACGTGCTCACGAATTAATGGACAGACTATACATAGTCATTTATAGTAAAACTTTCTACAAAAAACGCGTCAACTTTCGTATTACTCCAATCTCTCTAATTACTTTCAGGAGTAATGATACAATATTGGAAGTTGTCCTATCTATTGAGATACATTTTGTCATTCTTTTGTCAGTCCTTGTTGCAGCACTTTTATTTTTATGAAGGCATAAATTAAAGTTACAGTGTATGGTTGTGTACGACAGTGCATGCTTGAAATTTCTATAAAAGTTATGGTATATATTGAACAAAAGAAACCCAGAAGAAAGACAAAATGGACTGAGAATAAAACAAAAAAAAGATATCAACAATACTTTATTAAAACAGAAATCGTTATGTAGATGTATTCTGAAAGTTATTTAACTAATGTATGGAGAAATAACCTGCAAATAACATTACAATTTGAGACATAATAAACAATGCTGTGTCAAGATGTTGTATTACTTCACATAACAACAAACGGTATACATTGATGTCTCAACATGTTGTATTACTTCACATAACAACAAACGGTATACATTGATGTCTCAACATGTTGTATTACTTCACATAACAAACTGTATACATTGATGTCTCAACATGTTGTATTACTTCACACAACAAACTGTATACATTGATGTCTCAACATGTTGTATTACTTCACATAACAACAAACTGTATACATTGATGTCTCAATATGTTGTATTACTTCACATAACAACAAACGGTATACATTGATGTCTCAACATGTTGTATTACTTCACATAACAAACTGGATA
Organism: Arion vulgaris; assembly: GCA_020796225.1. Classification (NCBI taxonomy): domain Eukaryota; kingdom Metazoa; phylum Mollusca; class Gastropoda; order Stylommatophora; family Arionidae; genus Arion; species Arion vulgaris. The sequence continues at coordinate 12,795,121 of CM036753.1, forward strand.
CATTGATGTCTCAACATATTGTATTACTTCACATAACAAACTGGATACATGTTGTATGACATCACATAACAACAAACGGTATACATTGATGTCTCAACATGGTGTATTACTTCACTATTAAGCACAAACTGAAACAGTTTTGATTTCCTTACAGATGTTTCTTGGGTATGAAGTCATTAGTGCGACTTGTTAAGCTGATCAATTAAGACCAACTTTCACTCTGTCATCATCGTCTCTTATTTCGTTCTCTCCCAATGAGAGAGAAATTCATCAAATTACTGAAGATTCTACCAATGTTCTTAAGATTGAGAAACAGTTTTCGTAATAAGTATATCAGCTACACGTGTGTATATTTGCTAAACACTGTCAGCATTTCCTAAATACAATGAACAAGTACAAGGCGTAAGACTTAAATAATGACACATCACAATTTATCATTGAGTAATTCGACTGAAGTATGTATCGTTTGAAATCGTTCTTGTTTATCAAGGGAACCAGATGTTCTGATCTGTGTAGTTTGATATGAGAACATGAGTATGATGAGACTGCGTTAGGTACAAACGTCATATAGGACAGACACGTATTAATTTCGTCCAAAACGTATTCAACATAACATATAATTAAATTGTACTGATGGGCAACTGTAAGATCATCATCATCAAATAGCTTGTCCTGAGCAGAACTTTGCCACCCCAACAGTCCTCAGGAATTTCTCTCTCTCATAGGCCAGATGTCCTGCCTCTGCAGCCGTCATGTTCAAACTATCAGTTACATCCTGAATCCATCTTCTCTGTGGTCTTCCTCTTCTTCTCTTTGCCGGTATGCCTCCTTCCATGATGGTCTTCTCCAGCCTTTCATGTTTTTTATATGTCCAAAATATCTCAATTTTCTCTTTCTTATTTGTAGCATCAACCAGTTTTCTTTGATTTTGAGTTCTTTCTGGATACATCTATTTGTTCTCTTCTCTGTCCAAGATATACGAAGGACTCTTCGATAGTCCTTCGATAACTGTAAGATAGATTTTGCAAATAGAAAAGTCACACTTTACATTATCAACATCTGAAGTTAGAATGTAGCATGGTATCAGATCTGACTGATCATATGAAAGCTAACAGAGCTGACTCGTGTCAGACTCAAATAGTGAACAGTAATATAACATGCATGTGTTCTTTAAACTTACAACTCTCGACTTATATCTTGTAAGCAGGACCGTACTGTATATTTTCTTAGTATGATGCAAGTCTTCGAAATGCCGCCCCTTAAATATTATTTCTTTAAAACAACCTTCAATTGGGATTTTTGTTTAAACTGCACAAAATGTACGAATACTGTTTTTATTTTGAAAATATAAACTACTTTAAAATCATGATATCAACTGCAACAATCTACTACAGTTTTACCCTTCTAACTTGAACAAATTCGTCAATTATAGATGTGTAGTCTAGAATGGCAGCCAATATAGATTCAAAATAACTTAATGACAGATTTATGAATTCTGTTTAGCATATTGAACTTCAGAGAAGTGCGATAAATCATAAACCGTATACATCAATATCGGAATAACATAGACCAATATAAAAAGCGTTGCTTAAAGATTTTAATTATTGAATGTTTCATGTATTTTTATTTCATGGCTCCCTCGTTTACATAATCATCAGTCATATGTGTCCCAAAATATAAATACGTTTGAGTAACATACACGTTCTTCACCAAGTCACCATCAATGTGTCAGTTCGAGTGGGCAGCATACACGATCTTCACCAAGTCACCATCGATGTGTCAGTTCGAGTGGGCAGCATACACGGTCTTCACCAAGTCACCATCAATGTGTCAGTTCGAGTGGGCAGCATACACGATCTTCACCAAGTCACCATCAATGTGTCAGTTCGAGATTAATGACATGATTATTGTACTATGCAAAAGCAAATTCTCTAAATGCTTCACGACCTTATCTATCTATCTATCTATCTATCTATCTATCTATCTATCTATCTATCTATCTATCTATCTATCTATCTATCTATCTATCTATCTATCTATCTATCTATCTATCTATCTATCTATCTATCTATCTATCTATCTATCTATCTATCTATCTATCTATCTATCTATCTATCTATCTATCTATCTATCTATCTATCTATCTATCTACTATCTATCTATCTATCTATCTATCTATCTATCTATCTATCTATCTATCTATCTATCTATCTATCTATCTATCTATCTATCATATCTATCTATCTATCCATCCATCCATCCATCCATCCATCCATCCATCCATCCATCCATCATCCATCCATCCATCATCCATCATCCATCCATCCATCCATCCATCATCCATCCATCCATCCATCCATCCATCCATCCATCCATCATCATCCATCCATCCATCCATCCATCCATCCATCCATCCATCCATCCATCCATCCATCCATCCATCCATCCATCCATCCATCCATCCATCCATCATCCATCCATCCATCCATCCATCCATCCATCCATCCATCCATCCATCCATCCATCCATCCATCCATCCATCCATCCATCCATCCATCCATCCATCCATCCATCCATCCATCCATCCATCCATCCATCCATCCATCTCTCCATCCATCCATCCATCCATCCATCCATCCATCCATCCATCCATCCATCCATCCATCCATCCATCCATCCATCCATCCATCCATCCATCCATCCATCCATCCATCCATCCATCCATCCATCCATCCATCCATCCTCTCCTCCATCCATCCATCCATCCATCCATCCATCCATCCATCCATCCATCCATCCATCCATCCATCCATCATCCATCCATCATCCATCCATCCATCCATCCATCCATCCATCCATCCATCCATCCATCCATCCATCCATCCATCCATCCATCCATCCATCCATCCATCCATCCATCCATCCATCCATCCATCCATCCATCCATCCATCCATCCATCCATCCATCCTATCATCCATCCATCCATCCATCCATCCATCCATCCATCCATCCATCCATCCATCCATCCATCCATCCATCCATCCATCCATCCATCCATCCATCCATCCATCCATCCATCCATCCATCCATCTCATCCATCCATCCATCCATCCATCCATCCATCCATCCATCCATCCATCTCATCCATCATCTATCTATCTATCTATCTATCTATCTATCTATCTATCTATCTATTTATCTATCTATCTATCTATCTATCTATCTATTCAGTAATGTTTTTCCTTTCAGTGTCAGGTTCAAAACAGTGACACCTGGAGCGAGCCTCTCTATGCGCCTTGTCTTTCTTTCTCTGTCTCCAGTCCTGATTTGTCTCACAGCTGTGGGGTAAGAAGAGATTTCTAGAATGGGCTTTTGTGTTTCTTTCGTCGCATCTGTTACCTCAGTGGTCTACCTTTTGCGTGTCCGGCCTTTTGCTTTGTATCCACTGTATCGGAGTAACATTGCTTTTGTTGCGGACTGCCAGCTGATAATCTGCTTATATGGCTGAACCAGTTGTTGTTTCTTGATGAAGCTCAATAATTATGTTGTACCCACTGTTTTTCTGATTTCTTCATTGATAAACCGGTCTCTTCCTTTTACTCCCAGCATTCTGCGTAGACACTTCATCTCATAGACTCTTCATGACCTATATGCCACTGAAATATGTTGAAAGAGAACAGTTGCTCGGCCCAAGTTGTCAAAATATTCAAATATGTCACGCAACCAGACTGGTGACAGATATATCAGTTTTTACGGATCATCACAAACTGGGCAGCATTGTCAACTATATGCACAAGTTATTTGATCAAAGTCTCAGACCGACTCATTAGACGTAAATACCTATCTTAAGCATTGTAGAAAATCGAGTATTTTAGTATGTTGATTGAACTTCAAATACTCGAAGTAAATATTCTTCTTCTTCTTTTGTCGTTACACTGTTATCGGGTTGTTGCCCAGTGTCGTGGTTTTCTGTTTTTGTCTTGCGCTGTTCTGGTGGCTTGTGTGATTGTTATTTTTGCTCTTTCACAGGATTCTGCTACGCCATCTAACCATCTTTTCCGTGGTCTTCCTCTTGCCTTCTTTCCCGATGTTCTGTTGTAGAAGACTCTGTATACTGTGGAGTTTGGATGCATTCTTATTAAGTGGCCAACCCACTTCATTCTTTGTTTCTCAATGTAATTCTAGCAAGGTTCTGTGCCAACTTTCTTTCTTATGCTGATGTTAGTGACTCTGTCTTTTCTGGTGTTGTTGGTAACTTTTCGCAGGCAACGCATTCAATATATAAATATTCAAATAGAAACAAAAGTGTATTAGAAAAGTTCTATATTTCAACTAAAATATACATTATGAGTCATCAAAAGACATATTAGTTATATGTTTTATATTTGATTTTCTTGCTGTCGAAAATTATCCTTACAGCAAACAACTCTAGACGTTTTGTTGTTTTTTCTTTTCTTATTTTTCTTTTCATGTTACAGTTTAATAAGTAAACAAAAGCTCAGTATTTTCATGTTACAGTTTAGTAAGTAAACAAAAGTTCAGTGTTTTCATGTTACAGTTTAGTAAGTAAACAAAATTTCAGTGTTTTCATGTTACAGTTTAATAAGTAAACAAAAACTCAGTGTTTTCATGTTACAGTTTAATAAGTAAACAAAAACTCAGTGTTTTCATGTTACAGTTTAATAAGTAAACAAAAACTCAGTGTTTTCATGTTACAGTTTAATAAGTAAACAAAAACTCAGTGTTTTCATGTTACAGTTTAATAAGTAAACAAAAACTCAGTGTTTTCATGTTACAGTTTAGTAAGTAAACAAAAACTCAGTGTTTTCATGTTACAGTTTAATAAGTAAACAAAAACTCAGTGTTTTCATGTTACAGTTTAATAAGTAAACAAAAACTCAGTGTTTTCATATCATGTGGTGATCAGTTATTCGTTTTGTTGGGTCTATTATTATATTACTTCGGACTTGTTTATAGATGCTCATATCTCATCCTGAACAAATCCAGAGCCCGAACACGCCAGTTAGATCAGTTAGACGCCATTAATCAATCTTTTTGCATATTTGATATTTCGTTCTTTTCAGGTTGTACTAATATCGACACACATCTCTCTCATTCTGGACAGCGATTGGGACTCACAACACTGACACTCCACAGTGCGGTAGGTCTCATCTTGGTACATTGTAGTTCCCTCTGATATTGTAGCCATGCCAGCCAATCTATCAGCTCGTACATTACCCGTAACTTCTGCTTGTCCAGGGACAAAAATGAAAGTGATTTCTCAGAAACCCGGACTGTAACAGTACATTTATCCAGTTTCGTCTTTCTATCACTGTTTGGACGTTTCGAATCATAGTCATGGAATAACAGCGTGTAAAAACACGAGAGTATTTATGAGATGCCAACCACGGCACCACCTCTGTAACTTTCCGTACTTCTAAAGTTGACCGCTCAGTTTGTGGTCCACAGTAAATTAAGCGCATCACCAGAGATCTCTGAAGAAGAAGATATAGTCTTCTTAAAAAAAAACCTGTGGTTGTCGCGTAGTTCCCACTTGCCTCACTTGCTATTTTCCTCCTGATCGTGTCGAAAAAGCCCAAGTACATCCTTAATGAAGTATGACTGAACCATTGATGTAATTAACTATATTGTCATTCAATCGGAAAACCGGTGTCAGACCTGTATTTTGCTTTGACCAACGGTACAGGATGGATGATTTGATGAACATGTTGTCTATCGTCATCAATGTTTAATATGTTACAAAGTGGGGTCCGTGTGCGGCAGGGGTCCGCAAGGGAAGCAAATAATAGGGGCATTGTAACCTACAATGTAACCTATAGTGGCGATTGGGGAAGGGGCAAGGGAAGCAACCTAGTAAATGAAAGCATCGCAGAAATCGGATGTGATGGACTACATGTAGGTGCATAACTGGCGCATCGTACAATCGCTCTTAGGCTCAGATCACATACACATTACAAAGCGTGGTTAACAAGTGGTCGATGTAGACCGTTCGAAGAAGAAAAAGTATCAAATGGAGGCTGGGTTGACCTGAGAGTAGTCACGATACAAAAATACAATCCTTGTTCCTCTGTAAAATTGAATCTTGGAATCCAGCAAACATGAAATCAAGTTCACTAACCCGGAAGTTATCTTGACTCTTCATCTTATTATATGTGTAACAATAAACTGATTTGTTTCACATTTTATTGCAGTCTTAAACAGACAAGATTTATGCAACAAATCAGCTTCGTTAAATTTGATTATACATTTGAAATGTTAAATTACACAAGAAATAAACATCAATTTTAATTGACTCATCCAAACGTTTGTTTAGCATGTAGAAAAATACAAGGACAAATGTCACGTTGCACGCAAAGTCTGTTCAGAAAAAAAAACTATTAGAAGACTGCTATAAAAAAACACAACAAATATTTGTTTGGCTAAATGATCATGTTCCTACACGATCAATATTTATCATCTATCATTTTATATCATTCTTGCTGGCGTCATCAATGCGTTTATTTTGGCAAATTTTATATGTTTTGTTATTGCTTTCTCTTTTCAGGTTCGTTCTCAGTATTTTACTTCTATCGCTATTAATTAATTTGTCTCTCTTTCTCTCTCTCTCTCTCTCTTTTTCTCTCTCTCTCTCTCTCTTTCTTTTCAATTTCGTTCTCAGTATTTTACTCCTATCACTATTAATTACTTTGTCTCTCTTTCTCTCTCTCTCTCTCTCTCTCTTTTCTCTCTCTCTCTCTCTTTCTTTTCAATTTCGTTCTCAGTATTTTACTCCTATCGCTATTAATTACTTTGTTACTATCTCTCTCTCTCTTTCTCTCTTTCTCTCTCTCTTTTTCTCTCTCTCTCTTTTTCTCTCTCTCTCAATCTTACTTTTCAGTTTCGTTCTCACCATTTTACTCCTATCTCTATTAATTACTTTGTTACTATGTCTCTCTCTCTCTCTGTCTCTCTTTCTCTCTCTCTTCCTCTCTATTTATTTTCAGTTTCGTTCTCAGTATTTTACTCCTATCACTATTACTCAGTTTGATAGTATCTCTCTCTCTCTCTCTCTCTCTTTCTCTTTCCAGCTTCATCCTCAGTAGTTCACTATTTTCACACGTATTCACTTTGTTTCCATCTCTCTCTCTTCCTCTCTCTCTCTATTTCCTTCTCCCTTAATCTCGCTATATCTTACTCACACACTTACTCTCTCGTTAATCTCAACATAAATGGTGTTCTATAACACACTTCATTGTTCAGACATATACATATTTCTTCAAATCGCAGAAATAAATATCTCCTGAGACAAGATTAACTCTTGTCACACAAATGTCCCATAGATTCTATGTAACACTACGCTAGTGTCAATTTGTGGACAAGATCTTGAAAAACGAGCTACTCCAGCTGATGAACATCCAGTATTATTAGAGAATCAGATATCTAGTTGTCAGTGTGTCGTTATTGTGTGTAAGATAATATTTCATTTCTAGGAAACATGAACTATTATTGATAATTCGATACTACATCATTTGTTTGTTGTGATTTCATCTGTACCTTCAGACGTCCAACATAATCTGATACAATAATTGTGTCTCAATAATTTGAGTAATTCACATTCTTTTATTTCTTTGTTGAAATAGGTGGAAACGACGTCATGTATTTTTAGAAAGTGCAAGAACCATCATTGTGCTAACAGTGCCAAACATGGACACTAGCAGAAGAACAAGAAAAAAAATGTCCACCTTTGAAATGAGATGCTTGAGGATAGCTGTAAATAAAACAAGAAGAAACCATATGCGAAATGACATGATTGAGGATAGCTGTAAATAAAACAGGAAGAGACCAAATACGAAATGAGGAAATTAGAAGAACAGTCTGAACAACACTTGCTATTAGATTCATTGAAAAACAGAGACTCAAATGGTTTGGCCACTTGGTGAGAATGAATTCGAATACACCAGTTGCAAGAGCGTACAGCCTGAAAATTGAATCATTCAGAGGAAGATGGGTTGATGGAGTTACATACATCTTAAAACTCCCCAATACCACAGCAAATCAAGCGGCCGAGCGGGCACTATCTCGGAAACCGAATATCATCAGTTAAACCTGCTACGCATAACAGCAACATAAGCAGAGAAGGACAAAAGAAAGAAGAAGAAAACAGTGTAAAGCGATGTTTCGATCATAATGTGCTCATCAAGCGAAGGTTACAGAAGAAATTGGAACGGAAACTATGATCCTACCAGTAGCTATGGTACACCATGCAGCATAGACACAGTTAGTCGTAAAATACCTAACCTCCACTGACTTTCTGTGAACAGTAATCTGTTCTAATCTTCACTGTGTTTTTAAATACTGATTTAAAGATCTGTACTAATCTTCACTGTGTTTTTAAATACTGATTTGGAGATCTGTTCTAATCTTCACTGTGTTTTTAAATACTGATTTAAAGATCTGTACTAATCTTCACTGTGTTTTTGTATACTGATTTGGAGATATGTTCTAATCTTCACTGTGTTTTTAAATACTGATTTGGAGATCTGTTCTAATCTTCACTGTGTTTTTAAATACTGATTTGGAGATCTGTTCTAATCTTCCCTGTGTTTTTAAATACTGATTTAATGATCTATTATAATTCTCAGTGAGTTTTTAAAACTGATTTAGAAACCTGTTGACACTATTTGAAAGAAGGTCAATAAATATACAGTGTACACATATTAGTACTTGGTTTTTCGGAAGCTCTAATACTTGTACATTGCCTATTTATTGAACTTATTCATTTCTTCCGTTGCTTCCCTGGGGTTCTCACAAACAATTCCTTATTTTCATTATTTGAAATATGAAATGTATCGTCTATGTGTCTTAATTATATAATAAGAGACACATAGTATAAAATAAACTGGTTTTCAGACTCATATTATTTGTAGCTGAAGTGGTAGTGTGTTTGATAACAACACAAGCGTACCTGGTTCAAGCACCACGGCACGCAGTTTGGAAGCACATTCTTTCCCTTGGATTTTTACGAAAGGTAAAAATAGACCTCACAGTTTATAAAGAAAGGACAACTTACTAAACGTATAAGTGGTGCCTATAAAATAACGAATCGTTTACTATGGTTGCTGGCAAAGTCCTGTAAAGGATAAGCCCCGATTTTCATTATTTGTTCATTATTAGACTAACATTCTATAAAAAACCAAATCTACAAGACATACAGGATGTTCATCTTGTTAATATTGTATTAATCACTGCTCATTTCTAAAACGGAAATGTTTCTATTGATCTGACAAGTGAGAAATTTATTCACACGACTGCGTGTAAGCTTGCTCAAACTCTGAGATTTAGTCGATATGAATCTATTTATAGATTGTGTATTGTTACATCTGTCTCTGGGTTTGTTTCAATTGTCATATATGTCTATTGTTTTGTTTCTCGTGTTACAGGTGTCTATTAGATTGTTTCTATTGCTACATCTGTCTATTGGTTTGTTTCTATTGTTACTTCTCTCTATTGGTTTGTTTCTATTGTTACATCTGTCTAACTATACCACACATGTACCAGATTTGACAGAGACAGAAAATATGTTTGAAAGAATAACCCTTTGCCTAAGAAATTTTTGAAGAGCAATATTGACATAGTTTCCTTTAAGAGATCAGAGAACACATGGTTATTCACCCAAAGTGCAATATTAATGGTCACTTTTAATCAAGCAATCAATTAAATACAGGGTGTTCAACTTAAAAGCAGCCTATGAATGGAGCTAATCTGGCATATATGTATGGAAATGAGAAGGTTCAGTTATGACGTAGTATAGGTCAAGGTTGTGTAATGGTGTGTAATTGTAGTGCTGGAAGAGGCGATGATCAAATGTGACGTAGGACGAGCTAGTCAGAACCGGTTTAAATAGTAAATAAACACAACGCGATAGGTTATCTGGCAACTTTCGATTTGTCAATGGGGCTGCAATTATCTTGAACACCCTGTAGTTTGTTGTGCAACAATGTGTGCTAATTAAGAAATGAAAAATGTTGTACTGATAAGAGATACAAAAATAAATAATAAAATTCCCAGCATCTTTGACTTAACAGTTACATTTGTACTCATCAAATAACAATGAACCTGTTTTTGGTGTTTATGTTTTTCTGTTGGATTTCAAATTATATTGAATTATGTGCGTTTCTGAGCATAAAATACAACGCTAGTGGTGCACCTTACTTTACGAAAGAGAACTACGCACTGGCGGCTCGTGCTAAGTTTTGTTGGTGGGGCCAGACATATTTGTGTGTGGAAAATCATGGTATTGGGTTAGGTTATAATTTAATTTATAAACGTTACACATTATTTTGGTGGGGCTCGGCCTCACTGGCCCTTAATGACGAGCCGCCACTGGAACTACGTATAGTCTACATACTATATAGAGCTATATAAATATGTTCACTGTAATTTACTGTCTTTTGTTCATTAAATTGTTGTGACTAAATGCCAAAGCTATTACATACCTTTTTGTATTGTTTCCAACAATCAATGCGTTTGTTAAAATCATGTGTTTTATCGATCTCTGCTCTAGTGGATGTTTATTTCGAGAACATAGTTGTCCTGTTTGATTGTTTTTATATAAATCTTGGTAAAGTTTAATGTATTGCACTGTTTCCTGAATTATATGATTATTTGTGTATAATAGTTAACCATTTATCTTGTGTGATAAGTTTCTTATATATTGTGTGATACGTTTCTTATATATTGTTTCCCATTTATTTGTTCTTCTTCTTCTTCTTCTTTTGTCGTCACACTGCTACCGGGTTGTTGCCCAGTGTCGTGGTTTTCTGTTTTTGTCTTGCGCTGTTCTGGTGGCTTGTGTGATTGTTATCTTTGCTCTTTCACAGGATTCTGCTACGCCATCTAACCATCTTTTCCGTGGTCTTCCTCTTGCCTTCTTTCCCGATGTTCTGTTGTAGAAGACTCTGTATACTGTGGAGTTTGGATGCATTCTTATTAAGTGGCCAAACCACTTCATTCTTTGTTTATCTATGTAATTCAAGCACGGTTTTGTGCCAACTTTCTTTCTTATGCTGATGTTGGTGATTCTGTCTTTTCTTTTGTTGTTGGTAACTTTTCGTAGGCAACGCATTTCACATGTAGTTATTTTTGTGACTGCGCTTTGCTCAATGTCCATGTTTGGCTCTGGTAACACAAAGTGGGTATAAAAATGCTGTTGATCATCTGTTGTTTAGCTGCCTGTGAAATTTGTGGGTGCCTTAACAATGGGGCTAGCTGGTAGGTTACAGCATTTGCTTTTGTGATCTCTAGCCTCTATCTCTCTATCAGTTTCCGTCTTCTGTGAATATGCTTCCTAAGTATTTGAATTCTTTCACTTGGTTTATTTTAGTGCCGTTGACATGGATGTCTAGATTATTATGTTTTCTTCCCATATTCATTATTTCTGTTTTAGTGTTGTTGATTTTCATGTCATGTTTTACACAATTTTTGTTCAAGGTGTCAATATGATGTTGTAGATCTTGTTCATTTTATGTATCAGGCACTGATCATCTGCAAACAACAGTTCATTTATTTCATCATTATCTGAATTTGACTCTTGAGTTATTTTATCCATATATGCAATAAAGAGTAGTGGTGAGAGGACACAACCTTGTCTAACACCTGATGTAATGGAGAACCAGTCAGTTATTCCTTCTGTTGTTCTTACTGTACTCTGGCTATCTTGATATAAGGCCATGATATTACCTAATAGTTGTCCCTGGACGTCATATTCTTCAAGGATCTTCTTTATTTGTTATTAACCTAAAACAAAATTATATATATATATATATATATATATGAGAAAACTAAAGTGAAGACGATTAAGAAACATAAGAAGACACCAAGGACACCCGTCATCGGCATTGGCATATATATATATATATATATGTGTGTGTGTGTGAGAAAACTAAAATAAAGATGTTTAAGAAACATAAGAGGACACCAAGAATAGATCTCAATGTTTATGACAAAATAATATTAGAAATGACGTTTATAAAAATGTGATGAGCTGTCCAGAAGTTGGTTAAGGATTACAGTGTTTGTCATATCCTTTCAACTTGAAGCTGACTGTGCGGTTTGGGAAGCGCCAGATTAGCCTAGTAGCAGAAGTAGCAAATGCTATGGGCCCGCGCTTCAGGGGCCCCGAGCCTCTGGGGGCCCCACGCCTATGTGACAGAGCTAAGCTGTCACTAGTCATAAACAAGGAACCAAGGTTGAGAGGTGGGTAATAATATCCCCTTTTTATTTTTTTCTTATTTAGATTAGGACCAAGTTCATGTTTACACAATTTCGGACTTAGGTGGGCAGAGATGAAAAGGAAATATATAACCAAGTGATTGTATCAAAAACACGCAAGCTGTCTGAATTTTTTTGATGTTGTGTGTGATGGTGCTGAATCCAAAGAAATCGAAGCAGAAAATGCAGAAGACACGTCTCACTGTGTAGTAGATGAGGGCAGTGCTTTAGAAGAATCATTACCAATATTACCATTAAGATCAGCAACTCTTCACGATTTAGCTTCATTTTCCACAGGACAAACTAAAGTCGAATGTACAGCAATTCCTCCCAATTTAGCCTTATCATCTTCAAGCCAAAAAGAGACAGAAAGCACAGCACATGTTTCCAATGTAGCAACATCTTCTACAAGCCAAAACACAACGAAAGCAAAATGTACTCCAAAGGTATTGGTGAATGGTCAATCAAACTTCAATCGAGATTATTGGATTGCAAAGGGAAGAAGTGAAGGTTTAGTCTCCTGTCTCCAAGGGGTTTGCTCTGGCACAGACTTTAGGGGAATGCCAATTTTGGTAGGTCTGAAGTTTGCCTATTCAGTCTTTTGGCCTGATGAATAAAACTGCTTCTTTTCAGCCGCCCCATTGCTAGATTTGAATCTGTTTCATTGTGTTGGCTACTCATAAACTTTTTGTTGCGTCATCACTTTGTGTCTGCGTTCTTCAGTGCTTGTATTCTAACTTTCTCTGGATCACTTGTGTCTGCGTCTCTCAGGCTGTATTCCATAAACTTTCTGCTGCGTCATCCTTTGTGTCTGCGTTCTCTCAGGTTATTCCATCAACTTTTCTGCTGCGTCATCACTTTTGTGTCTGCGTTCTCTCAGTGCTTGTATTCCCCTCATTCTTTCCATCTCCACTATTGGTGCTGATTTCAGAAAATTCATTAGAGTCGTGTTTCCCAAATGTAGAAATAGTCTTACGAATTTACTTGTCTTTAATGATTACTGACTGCAGCGGAGAACGTTCTTTTTCAATATTAAAGCGTATAAAAGTGAGTTAAGGAACATGATAAGAAATCATCATCTAAATAACCTCACCTTAATGAACATTAAATGTCATGTACTTAGAGAAATTGATTTGTCTAGTATTATCTCTAAATTTGCTCACATTAAATCAAGAAAAGTTCGTTTGTAAAAGTTGTGTTTTATTATTTATTATCCTACAAAACTTAGGGCCCCGCGCAAAAAATTGCTACAGGCCCCGCGCTGGCTTAATCCGGCACTGAGTTTGGGGTCCACAGTAAATTAAGCGCATGACCAGAGATCGCTGAAAAGAACAATATCCTTTCAGGCGTTACATTTTAGAACTCATTGTAAAACGATGTAATTATTTACACGAATTGGTCAGTGATTCAACAAGTGTGGAGTTCATGGACTTTCACTGCTCAAGTCAGTGAAATGAAGTTTTGAACGAAGAAGATGATAGTTTTACCGCAACTACAACTAAAGCGATGGTCTGTCTGGAGTCACATTCATTTATCAATGCATGCTTTTTAAGTTGCACAATGAGTATGTTAAGGAAGATTGAAACAGGCTGACCTTGTAGACAATGTTGAGTCGCCGAAGAAGTCTAGGGTGACACAAAATCAGTTTTATGTATTTGCCAGGGCATGTAGGTGTATGTGGAAATGGACGCACCGAACGTCTTGTAGGTATGGCTGCTCTTAAAAAAAAGCTGGTGAGCAATGAACTAGGCTGGTATTCTGAATTATCTAAGAAAGAGAAAACGTGTAAATGATTCAAGTAATGGTGGAATCTTCAACCCTAAACAGACTGCATGAATATCAAGCTAAATGTTGTGAAGCTTACCCAGAGCATTTTACTGGAAGTCAAAAAAGAATAGTGAAACAACATAGATATATTGTCGTTAGTTGTCATACGTTGACAACAATACTGAGGAGGATATCGGATCACGTTTGAACTAATTGATTCGCTGTGCAGTGATGATGAATAAACTAAACCAAAAATTGGAAGGTCCGTAATTTCACTAAGAAACGTTATACTGCTTATGCTGCTCCTTACATGTTACATTTTTGTTCACCATTGAATTATATGTATGTAAAGTCAATACAAGTGTTAACACTTTCACAGTATTAAGTATAATAATGTTATTCAGAAATACTATTTGACTATTTTATTGTCGTAAATTACTGATTCAAGTTAACATAAACGTAGAAATAAAGAGCGCTATAAATGTATCTTGCAGGCGCCATGGCACCAAGCAAGCGGACACCATGTTGGACATCGTTTCAGTAGAGTCTACAAATGAATAGTTTCCTTCAGCTCGAAGTATTGATGTAAACCAGCGTTTCCCAAAGTGGTGGCACCGCTCCAGTGGGCGCTGAAACGTTCTAGGGGGCGATAATGGGTTCAGAGGAATTTGGGAGGTGTTCAGGCGATTAGGAGTCGGTGGCTCCTTAAAGAAGAAATTAATAATACATATTTTAAAATAAATTATTTTCGGGATTTTGCGATTGATAATCATTACAAATTTGAATTCTGCATTTAAATTCCTCTTATGCCTGTCTTATACGATCCATTTTTTCATCAATGTTCTATTTCATGTACATAAGCATTTGAAAATTGACCATGTAGGACAGAAATATATACCAATTTTCTATGTCAAAGTGATAATAGAGCATGTATATATGTGTGTGGTGGAGGGGGGCGTTGGCAAACTGTTATAATGGGGAGAGGGGCGTTACAAATATTATGTCGTGAGAAATGGGCGGTGGGCCGAAGAAGTTTGGGAATCTATGATGTAAATTATCTTTCGCTTTCATTTTCATTCATTAAATCATAGACATAATTTCAAAGCATCATCATCATCAAATAGCTTGTCCCGAACAGCACTTTGCCACCCCAACAGTCCTTCGGAATTTCTCTCTCTCATAGGCCACATGTCCTGATTCTATAACGGTCAAGCTCAAACCATCAGTTACACCCTGAATCCTTCTTTGTGTTCTTCTTCTTCTTCTCTTTGCCGGAATGCCTCCTTCCATGATAGTCTGCTCCAGCCCGTCGTGTCTCTTTACATGTCCACATTATTTCAATGTTCGCATTCTTATTTGTAGCATCAGCCAGTTTTATTTGATTTTGAGTTCTTTCTAGATAGATCTATGTGTTCTCTTCTCTGTTCATGATATACGGATGACTCTTCAGTAACACTGCTATTCAAATACAAATTGCAAATAGGTTCCCACAATATCTATGAAGTTGTTCTCAATACAGATGCTTTCAATAGCAAAACCATCCCTTTAACAAATTTGACAATGCCCACGCAAATCGACAATGTATTTATTGATTTAGTTTGTGAATCAATACAAACAGTGGAAGACTGATGAAATCTGAAAGCTTGATATAATTTAGAAGAGTGATCAGTTGGTCTTTGGTTGAGTAAATTAAATCACTGGAATATTTTTGGGGAACGTGACTGACATTTTTTTCGATTGTAAGATTTGAAACTTGAGCGAGTTGTTAGTTGAAATATATTATATTAGTCTACGCCTGGAGTTTAAATTTATTGCTGTGAATTTAATTAAATACAGTAGCCTTTTTCAAATTTAACGGAAGTGCGACTCATTAAGTTAGCTACTTTACATGGTCGTGGATGCGTAGATATTACCAAATTTGTGAATTTCGGAAAGTGAATATTTTACGTAAGAATAATGATGATGAATATTTTATGTAAGCACAACTTCAATGTTTAACTATGTGATATATTTGTAGAAGTTATTGAAACTATTGATTTTGATCTAATAATATGTCTCTATCGACATTTCTAGACTCCAGGGGTTAAATGGATCTACTGAGCATTTGCATGCGAGTGTTTACAGCAATGAGAGAGCGGACATGCATGCATCAACAGCATCGATTGTTGGGAGTTGAAGGTGGATAAGGGGGATGTTCGACGGTCTCTTCCCGACTGATTGCTGAATGAAGACAATAAAATATATGTTGAATCGATCCAAAGATTTCAGCAGTTTGTACAGGGTGTTCAACTTAAAAGCAGCCCCAGTGATAAATAGAAATTTGCCAGGTACGCATTGCATCTCGTATATTTACTATTTAAACCTGTTCTGACTAGCTTGTCCTACATCACATTTGTTCATCGCCCCTTCCTGCACTACAATTACATACCATCACACGACCTTGACCTATACTACGTCATAACTGAACCTTCTCATTTCCATACATATATGCCAGATTGACTCTATTCACAGGCTGCTTTTAAGTTGAACACCCTGTAGTTACCCATTGTGCAAGTCGAACTTGATGCCCGAGGAGTAGAGTGACGAGTGTGTTTAACCTGCGAGTCACGGGAACAATAAGTATGCATACTCTTCGATATCTGTTGGGGACGACTGAGCACCTATGAGTCTCCCCGGAGTACAATTACGTCAGTTCAGTAACCAATAACCAATAAGTGCACAATACATGAAATGAAAAGCGTGGCATATCCTGTTCATGACATAACCATCAACAACAGTAAACGAGTTTCTTATTTTCTAGGCACCACTTATACGTTCAGTAGTGTGACATTGCTTTCTGAACAGTGGGGTCTATTTGTATCGCTCGAAAAAATCCACGGACACAAATTTTCTTCCAAAACAACCTGTTGCGGAGTTTGAACCAGGTACGATTTAGTTGTGATCAAGCTCACTACCGCTTAAGTTACATTCGCCAACTGCACAATACATACATCAGTGATATTTATTGTTATCGTGTGACTCCACTTTGTGTAATCATGTTTGTATTTCATTGAGATATATAATGGTTCCCTCACGTTCAGTTGTTTTAGAAAAGCAATCTCGTTGATTTGTTATTATTTCTGTCGTCTTATAATGATAAACTTCACACATTTCAACGATTTAGCAAAGCTGGTGTTCTGTACTGAAACAATTCGTAAGGATATCAGTATGTAAAAATGGGTGTGAAAATTGGAACATCATGGCTACATCAAAGTAGGTTCAAGGATGTGTTATACCGTAATATGAAGGCATTGAACATATACTCAGTCATATGAGGATGTAGCTATTAATCTCTTTATGTGACACTGTACTCTAAGGCTATCACATTCGTTAATCTACACAAATGCAAATATCGAGCAGAAGAAAAGAAAGGCACCTCATAGCAATTAGAAAGACATAGACATAGTTGATAGTTACACATTGCTCATTCCTTCAGATATTCATAAATAACTATCGTAAGTTAATCAAGACTGAGAAAGTTTGCTATTACTGGGCACAGTTCAATGTTATACATTGATCATTACTTAATGGTCTAATTATCTTCCTGTCAGTCAGCTTTACGCCCATGTGGTGCCGGGGCCCATAAGGGAAGCAAAGAACAGTAACACTGCGACCTACAAGGCATGTCGTAAGAGGCGACTGAGGTAGGACCTTGGGAAACTACCCTAGTAAAAAAAAAGTCATAGCAGACATGGGTTATGCTGGTCTACTTGTTAACGCATAACTTGCACAATTTACAATCGCTCTTAGGCTCAGATCACATACAAATCACACAGAGTGGTTAACAAGTGGTCGATATGGAGCGTTGAAGAAGAAGAAAAAGTCAATTCTAAAGAAAATCACTAATAATTGACATAGTTCAAGATTACACATTTGTCATTACTTCGGGACATTTATATATTACAGTCAATCATGACTTAAGAAGGCTATTATTACTGAACACAAGGTTACACACTGGTCATTCATTAAAGGATACGTTATCCATTAGTTAAATAGGACTATCGTAGATCATCAGCTAGACTATTTTTTTAAAAATCGTCTTTGTCAGGAAGTAAAGATGGCTTGTGACATAGACATGGATAGCGAGAACATAAACCTTATATTTAAACTTCGAATTCAGTACAGACCATGTGTGACATAGACGTGGATAACGATAACATAAACCTTATATTTAAACTTGGAATTAAGTCCAGATGCCGTGTGACTTAGACGTGGATAGCGAGAACATAGCAATTTGTATTTAAACTTGGAATTCAGTCAGACGTGTGTGACATAGACATGGATAGCGAGAATATAAACCTTATATTTAAACTTGGAATTAAGTCAGATGAGTGTGACTTAGACGTGGATAGCGAGAACATAAACCTTATACTTAACCTTGGAATTAAGTCAGATGCCGTGTGACTTAAACTTAGATAGCGAGAACATACAATGTGTACGTAAACATGGAATTCAGTCAAGATGATGTGTGATACAGACGTGATAAACACAGACCTACGCCTCAAACTTAACATTTCAACATTGGTAGGTTCTAAAGGTTGTTGTGTTTGTTGTTATTTTTGATGACCTGCTCTATTACCAACTTCTTCTTCTTCTTTTGTCGTCACACTGCTACTGGGTTGTTGCCCAGTGTCGTGGTTTTTCTATTACCAACAACCATTTAAATTACTTTAATTGACAATGATAATGTTATATATGGATGGAAATCTAATTGTGTAAAATTTCGAGATATGTAGTTTTAACATCAGTGTGATGTAATATATAATATTCGTGATCTACTTATGATGATTTTAGAAATAGATTATTTTACAAATGACAAATAATTTTACATTCACAAAGAAGGAATAATAAAGTTGTATGAAAGTAAAGATGTGAGTGACACAGACGTGATGCGTTATACTACACACACACACACACTTAAACTTGCAGTGAAGTACAGATGATGAGGGACACAGACATACACACACACACTTAAACTTGCAGTGAAGTACAGATGATGAGGGACACAGACATACACATACACACAGTTAAACTTGCAGTGAAGTACAGATGATGAGGGACACAGACATACACACACACACACAGTTAAACTTGCAGTGAAGTACAAGATGAACACAACACAACACACAATTAAACTTCTGAAGTACAGATGATGAGGTCACAGACATCACTTTACACACATTAAACATGCGTGAAGTACAGATATGAGGGCACAGACATACCATAACAAAAGTTAAACTTGCGTGAAGTACAGATGATGAGGGACACAGACATACACACACACAGTTAAGCTTGCAGTGAAGTAAAGAGTGAACTATAATTCACGAACAGCAAATAAGAATCTGAAAGTACTTTATTGCTTTCTTCGTTCACTCTCAGACGTCAATTTGAATATATTTTTATTAAACATCGGTCCGCCTGAGGTTTTAAAGATCTCCAGAGAGTTTGTCAAGTAATGGCACCCATGAAGTCAAATAAGTTGTAGCTGTTTATCGCATACTGGAGAGCTTTGCTACAAATGTTCAGAAATCATGTTATCAGTGCAACATCAGTAGTACATATCTTAAGCTTGTTTACAAAATCGTGTCTAATGTAATGAGATGATATATATATTGGTCCCTTTAAACGTCACAGTGGTTTGGAGAGATAGGTAATGGAAGGCATGGTTTCTGGAGTACGAGACAGGGAACGACCAAGATGAAGCTGGCAGCAGGACATGAAAGAAACCTTGAACATGACGCTAGAAGAAGCCAGAGAACTTGCAAGAGATAGAGAGCTTTTCAGGCGGGCTAGGATGAATACGATGTTCCGCAAGGTAAACGCTACTTAATCAGCACCTGGTCTACTACAGCCTGTGCGTTAACTAAATATCCCAACTTGCATTTTTCTGTTGAGTTGATAATATGAATCTTTTATTTGGTGGGAGCTGATGATAATTTGCTCATTTCATTGTGTATTTTGGTGCGAGAAATCTCTTTACCTCTTCATAGTTTATGGTGATATCAGGCTGTTGTAGATTTATCACCTTCTTTGCTAATCTATCTGCTTCATATTTAACATGTATGTCTCAATGGGATGGAATTAACTACATTTCAGTACTTCAAACATTTGTTATAGAATGAACTATGCTTATCTTCTGACATATAGTTATAGATGTTTACATTTCCTTAGTTAATACAACTAAAACACAGAGCATTAGTGATTTCAAAGAATAGCTTGCAAATAAGCTTTCCTCTCTCCTTGAAGTTTATGCCACAGTTTCAAGCCGCCTGTGCATAAGTTGCTTATAAAAATAAGTTTCTAATAAAAAAGTTGCTAGAAAATGTACCTGTTACTATATATTTTTTATGTATATAGTTAGATTGAGAAAGATGTCACATCCAATACTTCTTATTGCATTAGTTGCTGATTTATCTATATATTTGTGAGAACAGATGCTGGTAGGATAATGATTCTCTATATATTTGTGAGTATAGATGTTGGTAGGATAATGATTCTCTTTATATTTCAGCTTTATTGCTTTTTTTCCCAGTGACTTGTTTTCCATCTCAATACTAAGAATACTGTCTTCATCTTTGAAGGGAGATATTAATTACTTCCAAATGAAAGTTTATAAACTGTATGAATGCACTTTGTAGCTGAAGCAATACTCGTGGAATATATATTTGCATATTTATTTCCATTTTTCTGCAAAGTTTCTCTATTTCAGCCGGCTACTTTTGAAGACATTTTTTCTCTAATACATCGTGTTATCTATGATACTTCTAAGTTTTTCAGATTGTTATTAGCCTTGCTGTCTCTTTTATATTTTTTACAATAAAAATATACGATTTGTTTTAATAGTTATGCAATAGGTGTTTACATAATAAAACAAATATCACAAGAAATATTGATGGAAGAACAACATAACAAAATGTCAACATTGGAATCCTTATTGCAAAAAAAAAATATTAAACAAAATCAGATTTGTATCATTACGGTGTCGAGACTTCGAGAATGTCGTTGCTTATGCATGTCATTAAGCTATATGGTAGCATCTCTCTCTCGCGATCACAGCCAAGACCGATGTACCGGATCTCCCCATAAATTCTACTCATGTGGAAATCTGATTCATGCAGCCTTAGCATTTGTGTGTTTTACGTCATATCTTCAGCACCATTTGAAGGTCTAGTGCTTATCCGTCGGCGATGTGTCTGGTTTCAGCCAGCGTTTACTCGGTTCTCTCTCCGTTCTGTAGCCATCTAGTGTTTTTAACGGTGTGGTGTAGCTAGCCCCACGCCCAACCTCCTTAGATAACTCTTACGCCATACATGGCAGGTAACAGTGGTTCTATTCTTTACACCCCAATTTGGTCCCCGGTAACCACTCGGGCATGGCAACATCTAACGAGACAATTACATAATGATAACCACAAAGTAGGTATTATTGAAACGTTATAAAAAGAAGCAATCAGATAGTACTTACAAACAATAACATTTGTGTATTTTGTTAAAACAAAGCTTAGATTGCAGCAGAGGTGCATTTGTCTCATGCACTTTTCAATATTTATATACACCATATTATACAGAAGCCTCTCATCATTATAAATCATTAATATATATATATATATATATATATAGAAGGTAGACCTAGATCTGTGTGTAGTCTACGTTTTGCTGATTATATAGATCTATAGGCTTGTTCAGAGCAAAAACATCCTTCAGGAACTGATTTCACATTTTGAGAAAGTGTGTAATAGACTGGTTGAAATGTTGATTAATACATAAACAAGTAAGATATTGGTAAATATAGTATCATCATCGATATTATCTAGCTTATCTCTGTTGAAACTTGACTTCTATGACACCAGCTCTAAATGTCTCTGTGTCCTACGTGCAATGTTCGTCGTCTGCCGCAGACAAATATATTCAAACTAAAGAAATTACAACTACTAACACTATTTTGCATGAATGAATATTAGAGGAAGGACATACTATAAAATAACTTGGTAACATACATTTGTGGTCATGGAAGTTCAGATAAAGAAATTACAACTACTAACACTATTTTGCATGAATGAATATTAGAGGAAGGACATACTATAAAATAACTTGGTAACATACATTTGTGGTCATGGAAGTTCAGATAAAGAAATTACAACTACTAACACTATTTTGCATGAATGAATATTAGAGGAAGGACATACTATAAATACTTGCAACATAAATTTGGTCATTTAATTCAGATAAAATTACTATAACATATGTATGAATATATTGAGGAAGACATTATAAATTGAAACCATTTGTGGTCTGGAAGTTTGAAAAGAAATTACAACTTCTTCTTCGAACGTCCATATCGACCATTTATTAACCACCTTTTGTGATTTGTATGTGATCCGAGACTAAAATCGATTGAATGTTGTACCGTTATACGTCTACAAGTAGGCAAGCATATCTGATTTCTGTGACACTTGTTAAGTACTAGGATAGCTCTCCTAGGCCGCTACATCAGTCGCCTCTTACGGCAAGCATTGTATGTCACGATCTTACTATTCTTTGCTCCCCTATTGAGCCACGGCAACATATAGGTGAAATTAAATCAAGACTTAAAATAGCTGTAGCTGCCATGCGAAGTCTAAATGTGATTTGGAAAAGAAACATCAGTTTGTTTGGTGATCAATCTATATAAATCACTAGCACTATCGATTTTGTTGTATCAGATTTAGAGGTAGAAATCCATTTAGAAATAGAGAGAAGAACTAAGCCTTTCAAGTGAAAATGTTATGGAAGAATTATGTGGATCTATTACTTTGAATACAAAAGCAACATTTTGTAAGCAACATGATAGCTAGACTGAGAGGACGGCAGGAACATATATCAGTTGTGAAACGTCGTTAGTTCGTATAGTTCGGATATGAGAAGAGACATGACTTCCTTGTAGAAAACACAATTCTTCGTGACTTTGTCGAGAGATGTAGGAGAAGAAGAAAGACAAGAAAACCATGAGCTGATATGATAACATCAAAGATTTGTCAGAAGTAGAAAGACAAGAAAACCATGAGCTGATATGATAACATCAAGATTTGTCAGAAGTAGAAAGACAAGAAAACCATGAGCTGATATGATAACATCAAAGATTTTCAGAGTAGAAAGACAAGAAAACCATGAGCTGATATGATAACATCAAAGATTTGTCAAGTAGAAGCAAAAACCATGAGCTGATATGATAACATCAAAGATTTGTCAGAAGTAGAAAGACAATAAAAACCATGAGCTGATATGATAACATCAAAGATTTGTCAGAAGTAGAAAGACAAGAAAACCATGAGCTGATATGATAACATCAAGAATATGTCATGGAGAAGAAGAAAGCAAAGAAAACCATGAGCTGGTATGATGACATCAAGAATGTGTCAGGATAGAACCGTTACCAACAAATTGAGTGGTTTGAAAATTTAATGAGAATGTGAATGAGAACAACCAACCACCAATAACAACCTACAATAAAAAGAGATAAGGTACTAGAGTCAAGGGAAGACCAATAAAAAGTTGGATATACAATATTAAAAACACACTAAATAAACACGGATATAACACAAGGGCGACTCAACTGGACCTGGAACACACATTAAAGCTCACACTCCTACGCTTAACGACAAGATTGTACAACCAATTCCGTCATCCACCTGGGAAAAGTCAATAGACAACAGAACTGTTCCACGTTTTTCCACCTCGCAGGTGAAGGATACCTTTGGAGAGACATGTGTATTAACGATTTCATCGTAGTTTTCTTTTTTCTACTTTTCTATAATCCGGTAATACCTCACAGCCTCAGGATATGATTTCTTTATAGTACCCTAAAAAAAAAAGTTAATTGCAAATCCTTTACAGGACTTTGCGAATCAACCTCAGCTTTTAACGCTGTTTGTGATTTTTATAGGCATTATTACTTTTAATACCAAATTCCGTTCATCAATACAAGATGCCCGAGCCTACAGAGGAGCAGATGTTGGCAGCGATCACAATCTCTGCATTGCCAAAATAAAAAATAAAACTCAAGTCACTATATAAACCACCTAGAAGCAAGAAAATAAACTCACAGTCCCTACTGGTAAAAGAACAACAACTCACATTTAACACAGAGGTACGAAATACCTACACGAACAAAGAAAACAAAACGGTAAATGTGAACACAAAGAACAACATAGAAGAAAATTGGGACTTTCTCAAAAACACGCTGATAAATGCTGCAAAAACACAGTAGGGTATGTCCAAAGCCAGAAGAAAAAGTGGCTAAGCGATAACACCTGGACAAAAATTCAAGAAAGGAAACAAGCAAAACTAATTCTTCTATCCACGAAAGACAAGCTTGCATACGATACCAAGAAACAAAAATACACCATGTTAGATAAAGAGGTGAAGTCAAGAACACGAAAAGATAAACAAAACTTTATTCACAATCTAGCCACCGATGCGGAAACAGCTGCAAAACTGGGAACAACAAGACCGTATTCCACATTATGAAGCAACTATGCAAACATACTCCTACACCAAATAAACCCATCAAAGACAATCAAGGTAGGATACTGCTGTCAGAAGAACAACAAAAACAACGATGGGCAGAACATTTTAAAGAAATACTAAATAGACCGCAACCAGAGATTGTTCCCAACCTAGATGAAGAAATCACCATGCCCACACTAGAAGCTTCCTGCGAGCCATTCACACTGGAAGAGTTGAAATCTGCCATTAAAAATTGAGAAACAACAAAGCGGTTGGTGATGATAACATCTCTGGAGAAATGCTCAAAGCAGCAGATGATAACAACTTACAACATATACTCCAACTTATAAATGAAATCTGGCAAATGAATCCCCACCACAACAGTGGAAAGATGGTATTATTTTCAAATTACCTAAAAAGGAGATTTGTCTGATTGTAATAACTGGCGTGGGATCACCCTACTGTCAGTGCCAGGAAAACTTTTTGTAGCATGTTACTCGAGAGACTGAACAAGTCTATAGATGAAAGGCTAAGAGAAGAACAAGCAGGGTTTAGACCAAAACGAGCATGCATAGATCACATCTTCACACTAAGAGTAATCATTGAAGAGTTCGTAGAATTTCAATCGAATTTAATCATCAACTTTGTTGATTTTCAGAAAGCGTTTGACAGTATTCACCGTCCTACGCTTTGGAAACTACTCAAAAACTATGGTTTCTCTACTAAATTCATCAACATCATAAAATCCTTCTACAGTGAATCGCGCTGCAGTGTAAGAACAGATTTCGGTAACTCTGACTGGTTCCCAGTGGAAACAGGAGTGAAACAAGGCTGCGTCTTATCGCCAATGCTCTTTGGAATAGCAATTGACTGGGTCATGGGAAAATGCACCAATAACGCAAATATGGGCATCAAGTGGGTTGATACAATTTTAGAAGACCTTGATTTTGCAGACGATATAGCCCTTTTGAGTTCATCACATCAAGATATTCAAATGAAAACAAACCTTCTCCAAAATATCTCAGGACAAATTGGTCTCCAAATAAACACCACAAAAACAAAAATTGTTGACCTTACCAGCAGTCCAGAAAATATTCAACTAAAAACTACACTCTTGAAAAAGTCAAAAGTTTTACATACCTAGGAAGTATGATGACATCTACGGGGATACAGCGCCAGAAATTCCACACAGAATCGCATTGGCATCAAGTGCTTTTAACAAATTGTCAAATATATGGAAGTCCAATTCACTCAGCAAGCACTTAAAATTAAAGATCTTTAACTCTTGTGTGATTCCAGTATTAACTTATGGATGCGAGAGTTGAAAAGCAACAAAAGCTCTAGAAAGAAAATTAGATAACTTTGAGAATAAATGTCTTAGAAGAATACTGAACCTCAAATGGTCAGATTTCAGACCCAATACACAAATAAGACAAGAGACCAAGCAAGAAAATGTATCAAATTTTATAAGAAAGCGCGCTGGAACTACATCGGCCACACACTTAGAATGGATGAGAGAAGACTCTTTTACCAATCCCTCATATGGACACCAGAGGGAAAAAGAAAACGAGGAAGACCAAGAGAGACTCTGCGTAGAACCATCACCAGAGAAGGCTCAACGATGGGCCTAGTAAACATTAAAGACTTATAACAAATAGCAACGAACCGCGAGACATGGAGAGCTATGACCTCTGCCCTATGCGCCGCCCACAGGCCCAAGAGGAAAGACTAACTAACTAACTATTACGTTCAGTAGTTTGCCATTGCTTTCTGAACGAGTGGTGCCATCGTCGTTTTGTAAAAATCCACGCGAAACAATTTTCAACCAAACTGTCCGCAGCGGCCACAGACGCCACCTATAGTACCCAAACGATTGTAATTGGATATGTGCTTTATTAGTATTGTGATATAATAGACGCTGACTTCATATATCCCTCGTTATCACTCTAGGTTCAATGATTTTGTAGAATGTATATTAAAACGTACAATTATTTCATTTTAGTTGCCCATTCACTTGTTGTGTTCGTAACAACGCTTCTATTGCTGTTCTAGGCAATGGGTGACCGTCAGAAATAAGGGTTTGTGGTTCCAGTCCTGTGTTTGATAATTAGTTTTTTCCTGAAGCTCCAAATACTTGTACACTATCTATTTATTAATCATGTGACAATGTTATGTTCTATTTATTGATCATGTGACAATGTTATGTTCTATTTATTGATCATGTGACAATGTTATGTTCTATTTATTAATCATGTGACAATGTTATGTTCTATTTATTGATCATGTGACAATGTTATGTTCTATTTATTGATCATGTGACAATGTTATGTTCTATTTATTGATCATGTGACAATGTTATGTTATATTTATTCACCATGTTACAAGGTTATGTTCTATTTATTAATCATGTGACAATGTTATGTTCTATTTATTGATCATGTGACAAAGTTATGTTCTATTTATTGATCATGTGACAATGTTATGTTCTATTTATTGATCATTTGACAATGTTATGTTCTATGTATTGATCACGTGGCAATGTTATGTTTTATTTATTGATCATGTGGCAATGTTATGTTCTATTTATTGATCATGTGACAATGTTATGTTCTATTTATTGATCATGTGGCAATGTTATGTTCTATTTATTGTTTATGTGACAATGTTATGTTCTATTTATTGATCACGTGGCAATGTTATGTTCTATTTATTGATCACGTGGCAATGTTATGTTCTATTTATTGATCATGTGGCAATGTTATGTTCTATTTATTGATCATGTGGCAATGTTATGTTCTATTTATTGATCATGTGGCAATGTTATGTTCTATTTATTGTTTATGTGACAATGTTATGTTCTATTTATTGATCACGTGGCAATGTTATGTTCTATTTATTGATCATGTGGCAATGTTATGTTCTATTTATTGATCATGTGGCAATGTTATGTTCTATTTATTGATCATGTGACAATGTTATGTTCTATTTATTGATCTTGTGACAATGTTATGTTCTATTTATTGATCATGTGGCAATGTTATGTTCTATTTATTGATCATGTGGCAATGTTAAGTTCTATTTATTGATCATGTGGCAATGTTATGTTCTATTTATTGATCATGTGGCAATGTTATGTTCTATTTATTGATCACGTGGCAATGTTTGTTCTATTTATTGATCATGTGGCAATGTTATGTTCTATTTATTGATCATGTGGCATTGTTAAGTTCTATTTATTGATCATGTGGCAATGTTATGTTCTATTTATTGATCATGTGACAATGTTATGTTCTATTTATTGATCATGTGGCAATGTTATGTTCTATTTATTGATCATGTGGCAATGTTATGTTCTATTTATTGATCATGTGACAATGTTATTTTCTATTTATTGATCATGTGACAATGTTGTGTTCTATTATTGGTCTCACTAGTTCAGTATATAATCTTCGAAACAATATCTATAGTCTGTCCATTAATTCGTGAGCACGTTTGAAATTGATTTTCTGAAAACTACCTTTTGATCTCAGTGATTTTTGCATGCAGCCTTAGAATATCCATGACGCTAAAATAAAGCTAACCAGTAGTCCGTAGATGCTACGGATTTTGCACATCGGCAAATTCCTTTGATCTTTATGACAATTGCAAATACGGGGGCTCAAATTTTAGATTTTACAGTATCCCTAGAATTTGTCCATGTCAATTCTATTCATAGGTGTATCTCCATATTAACTTGATAGGTCAAGTAATTAAGTGTGTTGCCCTTTATGTGCAATCGTGAACTTGGATACAATATGCAACAGTTAGTCCTCCCTTCGGTCACCATTAGACCCCAGGTGTCTTAACTTCACCACAAATTGTATGATGGTAGACGCATTTGGATATGGAAATGTATACGTTGCTATTTCTCAGTCTGTAATAAAAATATGATTTGTATCATCCCGAATCTGACGATTCCATGAGGTTGATATTTGTTACTGCCTGGACAAATTGTAATCCATCTCGGTGCCAGTACTCGTCTTCCTCTCGGAGCACATGTTCAACACACTTCTTCCAGAACTGCATGTCTATCATTGAGAAGGACTCACGTGTCAGAACTTCAACATCACACATTTTAAACGTCCTGTTCTGTTCGGCAACTTGCCCTTTTACTTTAGCCCAGACAAGCTCTATCGGATTGAGGGGAGCATGATATGGAGGTAGTCGCAAAGACGTGTGGCCGTATTCCGCAATGATTTTGTCAATATGAAACACCTTTGTCTTATTTGTCATCCTCACCAGGTGCAACAACTCGGGTTTCAAATATGTATCATCGAAGCTGACATTTTCCTTAGCAAGCCAAGTCCTAATTTGATCTTTTGTATTTGATGCAGTTAGTACTTTGTCTTCCGCTGATACTGCGTTGTGATAGGATGCATTATCCATTACCAAGCATGATGATCTGTTTAGAATTGGAAGTAGATCTTTCTCCATCCAGTGCCTGAAAATATGTCCATTCATTTTTGTGTGGTAGTCCCTACCGTCGGTACTTTTGATTGGAAAATAAGTCCAGCGTCATGGACAAGACCTTCTTCACTACTTCCTGCATGTGTTAGTATAATACGCTGGCCTTTGCTGCTTGGTATTTTCTTTTCTGTTCACCGTCTACTGATTGCCATTCTTTAGCATTGGTGTGGTGAGCATTGACCAGGATTCGTCCAAATATACAATATCATAGCATTGCCTCCGCGCTCACGGATCTGCCTCAGGTATTTACATCGGGCAGCAATTAAATGTGGCTTTTCACAATAATATTCCTGCCGCCTATAGTTTTTCTGAAGGTGAAGCGGCGGCTCTTACAATTTTCAAGAGTACTTTTAGAATGTCTATGCTGCAATCTGATTGCAGTTTTAATTTCAGTTTCCTGAGAGTAACAAGTTGATTTGTCGCAAACATTTTTAAGAGCTCCTGTCTTATGACATCTATGTCAAAGTCGTCAATTGTTCTTTTCCTTCCTTGCTTGACATTAGTGCACTTTGTGTCCTGTTTAATCCATCGGGAAAAGGATTCTCTATTCAGACCAAGCGCCAGTTGCGCTCGTTTCTCAGGTTTATGAATATCGCAATATAGATGACCTCTCTTAGATTCCCTACGGAAGTGTTGGTATAGTAAAACTGTAACCTTCTGCATTGTTATAAATGTGCACTTCAGACTCATTATGAATGTGATATCAATGTCAGTTTTGATAAGCCAACAAATATGATACAATAGCTTATACAAATAGCGAGATACGCCTATAACTATACAATGGTATCCCAATTATAACGTCATATGCTTTCCGCTTTCAAAGTCGACTGGGTTAGGTGCACGGGATTTCGTGAAATTGTTGTATACTCACGATATTTCTATGTTACCATAATGTATTTTTAGAACAACGCGTCTGTGTACCGTAAATCTGTTACTATTGTGTACAATCCGGTGAGGTTGATTTTAATATAACCTGAAGAAGAAATATTTCAAACTACATCAAATTTTCTTGGAAAAAATATTTCTCTAGCGTCATGGATATTCTAAGGCTGCTTGCAAAAATCACTGAGATCCAACAGGTAGTTTTCGAGAAAATCAATTTCAAACGTGCTCACGAATTAATGGACAGACTATACCTCTGTTCTCCAAGTTAAACTTACACATGTTTTCATGATTATCACTATATATCTTGATTGATTGATATGATCATCAGCATTGCACTTCGGTGAGTAACCATCTCTTTCGTACACAGGAAGATCTCAGCTGCAGTGCACGAACTGCATAGCACCGGCGAGGGTCCGCGATGTAATTTTGAAGATGGTGAAGATATTTATGTAGGCATTTTATTTTTAATCTTTTGTAATGATTGTTGCAAGAGAAGATCATGCTGGAAGGCCGCTTCTCAGCATGCTCTTCTCGATTTTTAAGTGCCAAGTGTTCTTTTAGTGCTCAAATTGAACACGGGACCTACGTTCAATCGTCCGTCTCCGATAGGACTAGGAACTCGATCTCACTTACACTGAGATCTTTGTACAAAATATACAAATGGCTCCACGAGGTACTGAACTTGGTACCTTTCACACGAAAGACAAGCATCTAACTTCTAAGCTACAGAAGTCTCTTAATATCTTGTTCGAATTCTGTTTTCGTTATTTGTTCTTTCCATATACAAGTTCAACAAATCAATATACATCAAAAACATGAGCAAGATCAAGATAGATTTATGGTGTAAAGCATGTTAGCTGTCGTTAGCTAATGCTATATGTATTGTAGCCTTATAGGATTACCAAATGACTTGCCGAATAAATACAAAACAAGATTACTGTCATTGAAGCCCAGCGGCAACGAGAAAGGCAGTTAGTGTCGTCTAAATCAGGAACACTCACGCATACTACATCTGTTGGTAATGAACACATTTTACACATCCTGTCATTTGCAGCAATTTTCACAAAACCAGTCAATACATAATGAAAACCAATTTCGGGGACGCAGATCGTACCTTCACATTATCCTCTCTCTCCTTCCTCAGGGTATATTCATCCTATATTTTAATAACTTCTCTCTCGAGTCTTCTTTCAGTCTACCGAGTCTTGTATTTGCTTAATGAGTTCTCTCTGTCTGTGGATTCTTTTATATGTTTAGGAAGTTTGTATATGTCTACCTAGTCTTCTATATGTGTAAGAAGTAAGAAATGCTATGTCTACTTGATATTTATTCGTTTGTTTGATCTTTTATCTGTTTATTTTGCTCTTTTATCTGTTTGCATGCTATTTATCTGTTTACGTGATTCTTGGATCTGTGTACTTATTCGTGTATCTGGTTATTTGATCTTTTATCTTATAAGAAAGATATTGTTTTGTCTACTAGATGTGTGTCCTGTCTGCTAAGTCCTCTATCAATCTACGAAGTCTTATGCCCATCTAAGTGATCTTCTATCTGTATAAAGAGTCTTAGAATCTACCTAAGATTTCTTCAATGTAGGCCTCCACCTTTCTAAGTATACTTTTGTATGTCTACTGAAACAGGAAGCTGTACACAATGTTCTCTAGCTGCATACTCATAATTTTATGCAGTCGATAATTTTGGCAATTCTTGATGCAATTCGAGAAAAAAACGTTCAGCTTTAGGTTTAATTGTGTGTTTCTTTGCAATTCAAATGTATACATTCTCTATATACTTATTTACACATACACCATATTGCAATAAATTATAGCATATATTAGTAGACAAACACGCTATATAAATGTATGTATTCACTGAATACTCTCAAACAACAGAATAATTGCCATCAGCATCTTGCCCTAAAATAGAAATATATCGTGTTCCTGACGCGATAAATTTCTGAAAATTACATTTTACATAGAAAAGTGTTTACTCACCCTCTATACTCTAGTCTTGTATTGATTTAACACGCGCCTGTAGTGTATTGATTTAACACGCGCCTGTAGTGTATTGATTTAACACGCGCCTGTAGTGTGGCCAAATGCTTTCTCTATATCGACATCGATTGATGTCACACAAAAAAACATTGAAATTGAAATAGTTTATAGCGTATATTAAATACGACATTTAGGTGTTTTCGATCAACTGTTCTAGTCAAAGATTCATTTTCAGCTTGCTAAACTATAGTGGAGAAAGGTTCAATCATTTAAAGTACTGGTTAAATTCATGATAAAGCTTCGGGCAACAAGTTCATCCTTCTAACGCCACGATTGATTGTCTCTAAACATCATAGACAAGAAGGTATAGATTTGGTTTCTACTGAAGTCGACATTAAATCGAAATTACGAGCGTTGGTCTATTGATTCCCTACGGGTCTGACTACGACAGCATTGACATATGTTTTAAGTAAAGATGTAGGAAAAATGGTGTGAATAGAAAGGATAATCTAAAAATAGGATATTAACCTGTTAGTACTAGGCATCATGAAAGGAAGCATACCAGCAAAGAGAAGAAGAGGAAGATCATGGAGAAGATAGATTCAGGATGTAACTGATTGTTTGAACATGACGGCTGCAGAGACGGGACATTTAGCCTATGAGAGATATAAATTACGAAGGATTGTTGGGGATGCCAAGTTATGCTCAGGACAAACTATTTGATGATGATGATGATGATGATGATGATGAGTACTAGACTGTGAGAGTGCTGTGTCGCTGATCACTTGAAATGTGCTACAGATATCTGAAATGGATCGAGATTACTAATCGGGCGTTGAGTACTTTAATCTCGATTATGTCAAGCAAGGCACTAAATACAGGAATATGTAGATTGTCTGTCTCCGTATTTATCTTCTGATTGTTCAGCGTAATCGCAGCCACATTTCATGTTTCACTTGGGTATAATTTCTTCAAACATTTGAAACATATTGATTCAAATATTTAGAAAAAAGTTGCTACAAACATTTGAAATAATTTAAACATTTGGAACAAAATGATCCAACTTTTGAAATAATTTAAACATTTGGAAGAGATTGCTTAAACAATTTGAAATAATTCAATTATTTTAACATATTGTTTCAAACATTTGAAACACTTCATATACTTAGAACATATTGGTTAATACTATTGAAACATTTCAGACGTCTAGAACATTTTGTTTCAAATATTTGCATCACTTCAGACATTTTGAACACATTTCTTCAATGATGTGGAACATATTTATCGTCTTTCTGTGCAGCTAGGGAGTCTGATTCTTTAAATTGCAGTGCGCTAGAAATGTTCCCAGCGGAATTTTGGTTCAAGCCCAATTAGGCTACATATGATTTTCTAAACTTTAAGTTACAACAAAGAGAACTGAGTGTAATGACTTCCCAGCAAGTTCTATATCTTAGGCTGATGGTAAACTCTACCAGACATTTGCCTGTAAATGTCCCGATGTTCCCTGTAATTTCTAATTATGTATTCACCTTGCTCTCCTGACTTCTACCTTCCCTTCCTTGGTGGTTTTTATAAGGAGTCGTAATTTTAATTTGACCCAAACAGTATCAATTGTTAAATTTATATATCTTTTCTCTCCTAGTTGTAATTGAAATATTTGTTTATTCTCTTTTCATGACTTGACCTATTCTTCTGTATATACATATTTCACATGCTACAGTTATTCTCTTCATCTGTTCATTGTCCATGTTTTCTATCTAGATAGCAACGATGACTATATGTAGCACGTGATAAAAACGTTTCGCTTGTTTGAATGTTAAATCATTTGTCATGTTGTTCAATATACTCTTTGCCGGAGCTACTGTGTAAGTAATCTGTTATTTTCATCGAGCGATCAGTTTACTGAACGGGGCATTGCTCTAATAGGATATAGAACGCATTATAATTTCTAGTATTCAATACTGATCTACTCAATCACTTTCCAAGTCAATAACAGTACCATTGCAATAAAGTATATGTGTTTCAATATCATTATCATCATCATCATGTGACGTGCATGGTATTCTGAACATTCCATCCGCTCAATGCATGTTTGTAACTTTAGCAATCAATAGAATGGATTTTTTAAAGTCACTGATATATGTGAATAGACATATGTACAGTGGCGGCTAGTCATTAGGGGCCAGTGGGGCCGGGCCCCACCAAAAATAATGTATAACGTGTATTTATTATTTTATAAATTTAAAATATAGCAACCCAGAACCATGATTTGTGCGGGGAAAAAAATATCTGGCCCCACCAACAAAAATGATCACGAGCCGCCACTGCATACGTATACATATTAAAAATGTGTGTAAGCATGCACGCTGTATGCTAGTATATGTCTAATACATATACAGTTATGTATGTATTTCAACTTGTAATTATATATTTTTCGTGTATTTGAAAATGAAAATCGTGACATATACTTTACCGCACCTCGCCATCAACCACAGTCAACGAGTCGTCGATTTTCTAGGCACCACTTATACGTTCAGTAGTTTGCCATTGCTTTCTGAACGTGTAACATGTATCTATATTTATGATTTGCTAAAGTGAAGAAATTCACATTTTTTATGTATCTCAGCTTGTATTTGATTGTATTCTGATATTATTTTTTAAATTATTTAATTTTATTGTACACTGCTGACTTGTTCTTGGTACACACCTTGGCAGTGTTCATCTATCAAGTAATATTACTGTACACTGCTGACTTGTTCTTGGTACACACCTTGGCAGTGTTCATCTATCAAGTAATATTACTGTACACTGCTGACTTGTTCTTGGTACACACCTTGGCAGTGTTCATCGATCAAGTAATATTACTGTACACTGCAGACTTGTTCTTGGTACACACCTTGGCAGTGTTCATCTATCAAGTAATATTACTGTACACTGCTGACTTGTTCTTGGTACACACCTTGGCAGTGTTCATCTATCAAGTAATATTACTGTACACTGCTGACTTGTTCTTGGTACACACCTTGGCAGTGTTCATCTATCAAGTAATATTATTGTACACTGCTGACTTGTTCTTGGTACACACCTTGGCAGTGTTCATCTATCAAGTAATATTATTGTACACTGCTGACTTGTTCTTGGTACACACCTTGGCAGTGTTCATCTATTAAGTAATATTAATGTACACTGCTGACTTGTTCTTGGTACACACCTTGCTAGTGTTCATCTATCAAGTAATATTACTGTACACTGCTGACTTGTTCTTGTTACACACCTTGGCAGTGTTCATCTATCAAGTAATATTACTGTACACTGCTGACTTGTTCTTGGTACACACCTTGGCAGTGTTCATCTATCAAGTAATATTACTGTACACTGCAGACTTGTTCTTGGTACACACCTTGACAGTGTTCATCTATCAAGTAATATTATTGTACACTGCTGACTTGTTCTTGGTACACACCTTGGCAGTGTTCATCTATCAAGTAATATTATTGTACACTGCTGACTTGTTCTTGGTACACACCTTGACATTGTTCATCTATCAAGTAATATTATTGTACACTGCTGACTTGTTCTTGGTACACACCTTGACAGTGTCCATCTATTAAGTAATATTATTGTACACTGCTGACTTGTTCTTGGTACACACCTTGGCAGTGTTCATCTATCATGTAATATTATTGTACACTGCTGACTTGTTCTTGGTACACACCTTGACAGTGTTCATCTATCAAGTAATATTATTGTACACTGCTGACTTGTTCTTGGTACACACCTTGGCAGTGTTCATCTATCAAGTAATATTATTGTACACTGCTGACTTGTTCTTGGTACACACCTTGGCAGTGTTCATCTATCAAGTAATATTACTGTACACTGCAGACTTGTTCTTGGTACACACCTTGACAGTGTTCATCTATCAAGTAATATTACTGTACACTGCTGACTTGTTCTTGGTACACACCTTGGCAGTGTTCATCTATCAAGTAATATTATTGTACACTGCTGACTTGTTCTTGGTACACACCTTGGCAGTGTTCATCTATCAAGTAATATTACTGTACACTGCTGACTTGTTCTTAATACACACCTTGGCAGTGTTCATCTATCAAGTAATATTATTGTTTGTAGTAAAACAAACATTCTACCAAGAAGTGCATGTATCTCATATAATTGAAGTTTCACATCTCTCATCAGATTTACAAAATTCAGATACATTTTATTTTAGTACAGGATACCACATCTTGTTATCACTATCATTCAACATCATTATCATCAACATTGGCCTCTTTGTCTCAGTAAACAATAGGTTTTGCGTCATGTTGTTGGTTCTGTGATGAATCACAATTTTGTTGTGGCTGTACTGGCATATTCTTGTGTGGCAATTCTTGCAACAGGTGCTGCAGGTGAAATTGGAGACTGGAGATGATACATTGGATAGTATCTGCATTCTGCGCTCTTTTTTGTCTACACGTCTGATGGTGTTTTCTTCTTTTCGTTTTGAGCCATCCCGCTTTGCCGCTCTCAATGATTTCCTGTCTTTGGCTAACACTTTGAGTATATTGTTATCATAGCTCATATTACAAATAAAAGTATGTGGTTCTTGGGTTTGCTGTAGATTGCGATACACTTGAGTTAAATAGAAATCTTCTAAAAATGATCTAGAGCGGTCTGACTATGATCAGTTACATATATCTGATTGCAATGATAACTTTAAATAGTATACAAATAGAGTAAACATTGCCTATGATAAATCAAATGTGATGTGAATAATGTGTTGTTCAAACATGCTGCATTTTCTGTGATGTTGATAATGGCTTACACCTGATAAACGTTTGATCTGTTTCACCTGATGAACTTATGTTGAAGGTACGGGATCAAACAAACCGCGTATAGTTTATGAATTTTTTTTTATTTTTGACGCTTATTTCATTTTCTTTGAAATAAAATTAAGCACTATTCTCTCTCTCGCGATCGTTCTTAAGCTGTTTTTTTCCATTCAAATGTGATATATAAACAGCTTTAATACCAAGAACGGGTATACGTTCCCAACCTTCAGTACCAATTGGAGCTCTGGTGCTTATCCTTCGGTGGTGTGGTCGGTTTCAACCAGCGTTTACTGGGTTCGCTCTCCGTTAGCCTTTTGATGTCCCCAGCCAAACCTGCAAGGCAGAAGGTTGCAAATTTTTTTTTAGGGCAGCGACCCTTAGATGGGCTGCCCTCCCGGGTTTATGAGCGCCATCTGCCTAGACAACAGGTCTTTTTGTGGACTACTTAAAGCAGTATTGAATTGTCATCATCTAGTTACCTCTCGTAAGAATTAACTATGTCTACATAACAGTCGAGAGCCGCGGTAGCGTATTTGTTAGTGAACTCGCTTCTCAAGGCCGGTGGTCCGGGTTCAACTGCCGCAATGTGTCTTCTTCTTTGCGTTCGTTCTGTACGACCAATTTTAATCACTCTTTGTGATATGTTTGATCTTTGCCAAGAACGTGTATACGTTGCACATTGGTTTGGTAGGCACCTAAACGCATAGATTTCTACAAGTTTAGGACATGTGCATCCGATTTCAGTCAAACCTCCTTAGTCGCCTCTTACGACATGCATGGCAGGTAACAGTGGTTCTATTCTTTACACCCCAAATTTGGGCCCCGGTAACCACTCGGCGAATAATTTAGTATTTAATATTATTAATATTTATATCATTCAGAAAACAATGGCAAACTACTGAACGTATACGTGGTGCCTATAAAATCGACGACTCGTTTACTGTGGTTGATGACGAATTCCTGTCAAGGATATGTCACAATTTAATTGTCAGTATTTAAATAAATATTAAAACGTATTTGGTAAAAATGGGCGGTATTTATGTAATTTTAGTAAAAAGACACAACATATCTAAGTGGTTTTTAATCTTTCATGTTGTAATCCGGTTTCAAAATAACGACGAAGCAGACTGGCAAAATAATGATGAAGTAGACTGGTAAAATAGTAATGCAGTAGACTGACAAAATAATGATGCAGTAGACTGTCAAAATAATGATGCAATAGACTGGTAAAATAATGATGCAGTAGACTGGTAAAATAATGATGCAGTAGACTGGTAAAATAATGATACAGTAGACTGGCAAAATAATGATGGACTAGACTGGTAAAATAATGATGCAGTAGACTGTTAAAATAATGATGCAGTAGACTGGTAAAATAATGATGCAGTAGACTAGCAAAATAATGATGGACTAGACTGGTAAAATAATGATGCAGTAGACTGTTAAAATAATGATACAGTAGACTGGTAAAATAATGATGCAGTAGACTGGTAAAATAATGATGCAGTAGACTGGTAAAATAATGATGCAGTAGACTAGCAAAATAATGATGCAGTAGACTAGCAAAATAATATTGCAAGAAAAATGTAAAAGACTAATACTGAAGAGAAGCAACATTATATTGTAGAAAACTTGTCAAATAATATTACAGCAAGATTTGTACTTTGATTTCCAATATTTGATGGTTTGTGTCTTGGTAGTAGTGGGTACGTGGTGTCAACGTGTTATATTGAGTATGTGAGTGTATGTGTTGATGTCTATAGCTAGGAATGTGATAAATATGTGTGGAATTGTAAAAGTAAGTGACGTTGATTGCGATATTATTTTCTGTATATATATGTGTGTTTGAGTATGTTTTTGGGTGTGTGGGTGTTTTATCTCTACTTATAATGTCCTCTGTGTCTAAGTATGTTGTTGGATGTGTGGGTGTTTTATCTCTACTTATAATGTCCTCTGTGTCTAAGTATGTTGTTGGATGTGTGGGTGTTTTATCTCTACTTATAATGTCCTCTGTGTCTAAGTATGTTTTTGGGTGTGTGGGTGTTTTATCTCTACTTATAATGTCCTCTGTGTCTAAGTATGTTTTTGGGTGTGTGGGTGTTTTATCTCTACTTATAATGTCCTCTGTGTCTAAGTATGTTGTTGGATGTGTGGGTGTTTTATCTCTACTTATAATGTCCTCTGTGTCTAAGTATGTTGTTGGGTGTGTGGGTGTTTTATCTCTACTTATAATGTCCTCTGTGTCTAAGTATGTTGTTGGATGTGTGGGTGTTTTATCTCTACTTATAATGTCCTCTGTGTCTAAGTGGTTAGCCTTGCCTTGCGTTCCGAAGGTCGTCGGTTTGAATCCGAGCCGCGCCGTTCTGTTTACGAGTGCATTTTATCCCGAGACACCTAGGACTGTTGCCGGAGCTACAGAGTTCGAGTTTTGAAATCTCTCTGCAGGATGTGTTTCATTTCTACAGAGAGAAACCGAGCCATGTAAGGTAAAACCGTGTGAAATGAAGTTAATTCTTTGATTTTTAGATCCTTTTGTTCTTTCTTGTCCACTTAAACTTTGTTCTACATAAATAGACACTAACTTATCTTAAAATATGTGTAGCTTCCCTCCATCTATATCTCCCATCTTCACAAGATAGCATCACCATCCCTGCATCCACCCTGTAATTGAATCATGGCAAGGGCTGTCGGCGTTAGGAAGCCACATCTGTTACAGAGAAGAAATCAATGTTCACAAGGTGAAACCTGACACTTTCACTTGCAACTAATTTTACTTTTTCATCATTCTTATCTATTTCTCAGCATTTCAGCGCAAGCTCTTTTGTCGTATTCTCGTTGTAAGCCGTCAGACTACATTAGCTATATCACTTACATATAAGGATACAATCATGTCTACATAATACAGTATAGACGATTCAATATTATAGGGCTGTCTGAGTACAACCGAATTAGGGAATTTAATATAACATTTCAAATGCAATATACGTTACTGACTGAGTAGGGAGAATATATTGAATGCAATAGAAAATACAGAGTTGATAAAACATACTGAGTGCAATAGAAAATACACAGTTGATACCGCTCGCAGGGAAATACTGCTGCCTTGTAGATTGATTGGGGACATCAAAGACTAGCGGAGCAAACCGTAAACAAACCTGAACGGGCGGCAAACCAAGGTGTTCATTAAAACGACCGATTTGCTGGGAAGCTGGCGCTCATAAGCCCAGGCCGTCCGTCTAAGGGTCGCTGCCTGAAAGAAATAGCAGCCCACTGCCTTGTGGGTCTGGCTGGGGACAGTCAAAGGCTAGCGGAAGAAGCGAATCCGCACACAATAGCTGGCTGAAATCGAACACCCCACCGA
This sequence comes from Arion vulgaris, assembly GCA_020796225.1. Taxonomy (NCBI): domain Eukaryota; kingdom Metazoa; phylum Mollusca; class Gastropoda; order Stylommatophora; family Arionidae; genus Arion; species Arion vulgaris. The sequence goes on from CM036753.1 coordinate 12,835,260, forward strand.
AGAATAAGCAACTGTGCTCAAATAGGTGCTGAAGGTTGGTGCACGTACATCACGTTCTGATGTTTGGCTGTTTATATATCATAAAGAGAATGATTAAAACAGGCCTAGAACGATCGAAGAAGAATGCAATAACGCCCGTATATTGTCAAGGCCCACAAGGGTAGGAAACAATAGAAACACTGTGACATACAAGATATGCTGTAAACGACAACTGATGTAGGGCCTAGTAGTTAATCTAGTAAAAAAACGTTGAAGAAATCGGATGTGCTGGCCTACTTGTAGACGCATAAATGACACAATGTACAATCGATCTTAGACTCAGATCATATACAAATCACAAAGAGTGGTTAACATGTGATCTAAATGGAACGTTCGAAAAAGAAGAAGAATGCAATAGAAATTATTGAGTTGACAGAAGATATGGAAGGCAATATAAATTACTAAGTTCACAGAACTTATTAGTTGCATTGAGAGTAAATGAGTTGACAGAACATATTAAATGCAATAGAAATTACAGAGTTGACAGAAAATGTTCAATGCAAAATAATTTTCTAAGCAAAATAGGAATGACTGACTATTCTAACCAAGCTTAGTGAATAGAATATACATTTCTCCTCTAAATTCTTACACGCGGTTATGTTATGTTATGCGATCAACGTCACGGCACATTGGGCGTTCCCATGCATGATCTGTCCTCTGCTGCAGCAGCCATCACAAAGTTCATTTGCTCACCGTACCCATGAGAAATTGATTACTATATCTTATATCTCTACCGCGAAGACGACACTGTCTGGCATGTCCAAACTTAACACCTAATTCTTGAACTTGTTCCAGTGTCTGAGACTTGCCCATGTCACGTAATTGAGAGCGTACCGCAATGATGATATCGGCTATGTCCATACTTCTGCCCGTTGGAGTCGGGGCATTGTGTGCAAGAAGTCAGCACGCTCGTTACCCTGCACTCCAGTAGTCCAGGTGTGTACAGCAAAGTCTTACACGCGGCATGAACAAGAACTATATGAAACCAAGAACTGTTTACACGGTATCAGCAAGAGGATATGAATCATTTGAAAGAAACGCTGGAGATGGATCGGACGTCTGTTACGCATGAATAATACTATATAACCAATTTGAGAGTAATATTACTTACATACTACAGGGTGTTCAACTAAAAGCAGCCCCATTGATAAATAGAAACTTGCCAGGTACGCATTGCATCTCCGTCTATTTACTATTTAAACCGGTTCTGACTAGCTTGTCCTACGTCACATTTGTTCATCGACCCTTCCCGCACTACAATTACACACCATAACACAACCTTGACCTATACTACGTCATAACTGAACCTTCCTATTTCCATACATATATGCCAGATTAGCTCCATTCATGGGCTGCTTTTAAGTTGAACACCTGTATAATGCAATATATTGTATTGAGTGTAACAGAAAACTTACTGAATACAATATACGTACTAAAAGTATTAATAGTTTATTGAATACTACATATTACAATATATAAAATACAAATTACTGAAAATAGTAAATTATGGTTTTACATACAATAGTAAAGTAAGTAAAGGAACCCTTTCATACCTCGTGGTATATAGGTCAATATAGTGTTAGGCCTGTATTTTTCATTGACCGTCGGCACACAATGGGTGATGTGGTCAGCATCACGCCGGCCGCCTTTACTTTCCCAGAGCATGTCTGGTACCCAGTTGAGGCTGGGTCGACTTGAGAGCCGTCGTGGTAAATTCCACGCGCATTGCGGGAGCTGAACCCAGACCACCAGCCTTGCGAGCGAGTTCACTAACAACTGCGCTACAGCGGCTCTCTTTACATACAATAACCTACTGTAAATTATATACAAATAATAAATACACAATAACATAAATAATGTATCTTTCAGGGCGGCTCGTCATTAGACCAGTGGACCGGCCCCACCAAAATAATGTATAACGTATTTATTATTTTATAAATTAAAATACAGCAACCAAAAACCATGATTTATCCGGACAAAAATATCTGGCCCCATCAGCAAAAATGACCACGAGACGTCACTGTATACTTTACTAAGTTTTACAATACTTCATATAAATCAATTAGCATACTAAATACAACGTAAGGTCTCTGGATAACATATAAAATATATCAGTTTCCAGTTTGAATATCTTCATTGCACTCCGACATGTCCATAGGTGCTCCGAACTTCTGAATACATCATCAGCGTCCACAACCACCAGTTCTATTTTGATTGATGAGCCTACTTCATATATACCTGTAATCGTTTTTATCTGTGATAAGCAATCTTCATACCCGTGTTCTGGTCAATCATAGTAGTTGCGTGATTTGTTTGACGTCGGAAAGGTCTTGTCTGCAGCCACGCTCTTCAGAGCAGCGTCCAGTGATGTCGACTCTGAGTCCGTCTGGCTGGAAATTCTGCCATTAGCGAGCGACCAGCCAGCCTGCGGCGGTTCCTAACACTGCCACGCCCTCATGCATACCTACGAACAAAACAAATAATAAAAACCAATAACATAAATTGTTACTCAGGCCTCGTCATTAGACCATTGCCTGCCCACCGAACGGTATCACAACCACCTTTCGGAAAATATCTGAGCTCACCTCAAAATGACCACAGCCGATGTATACTTTACTAACTCTTACAATATGATTAAATCAATTAGCATACTTTCAACGTATTCTGGATATAAAACATAAAATGTCGTAGTGACAAAGAAGACATGCAATAGAACATACTATTTAGGTAATAAAAAACTGCATGTACTAAGATTCTAAAACACCATTAACCTGATATACACAAAATTCGAACCAGTTCAAATCTGCACTATACGGCTGCTAAGTTGACCAGTATCACTTAGGAGTGATTATCAAAATCAAATATATCATTATACGAATAAAAGTCTGCAATAAAACTATGTGGCTTGGAGAAACAGCAATAACAAATTACTGTAGTTTTGCAAAGTATAAAAACATTATATTCAGCGACGTTTCGACCAACATGCCTTTATCAGGCAAAGGATACAAGAGAAGCGGAAAATTCAGACTTCCTATTCAGCAAACACAACATGTAGAGTCAGAAAATAAATCACTATCTGCTCCTAAATGAAAATATGCTAATACGAACAAAAAAATAAAGAAATATGAAAAATTAGAAATGGAAGAAAATTAGGAAACAATAAGAATCTACAATAATAATACTAAACAATAATAAATAAGAATATATATTTTTAGTTATATATTTTCATGTTAGGTTCGTTAAGGATTTATTATTTAACTGTATATGTTTTGTCTGCTGTATAGGAAGTCAGAATGTCTTCACTTCTTTTGTATCCTTTACTGGATAAAGCCCTTTTGGTCGAAACGTTGCTGTATATTATTTTTGTACTTTGTAAAACTACAGAACTTTGTACATGTTTTGTTAACAAAACAGAATAGGAAGTGATAAATGCGTTCAAATTCAAGACGTCTTAAGACGTGAGCCATCAGTTGTATTGTACTAAGTGACTTTGACAAGCGAGAAATGAAGTGATGGTCGGAGCACTATTCGTGTAAACAAATGGGAAATAACTTTGTTCCCTAAGGGTCTCACTAGTTCAGCGAAAATATGTGATACATAGTGCTTTTCTATAAAGAGTCTGAAGCCGAAGGATTGACTTTACAGCAACGGGTTTTATACCGTATGGCGCATACTTATTCCACAGAAATAACACACCAGCTGTCGAGTGTATTGGACAAATCACAAACTCCGTAATTTCGGTAATATTCATTGGATATTCAGAACAAAATGCAACTTAAGAACAGAGCTGTGCGATCCCTTTCAAGGCTACGAACTTAGGAACGCAAATGCCACAAAGTAGTCACATAGAACATTATTTTCAATATTTTGATATAATGGTGTCAATGTTTTGATATAATGGCGAGTTTTTTTACATAATGGCGTCAATGTTTTGATATAATGACGTCTATGTTAATATAATGACGTCACTGTTTTTATATAATGGCGTCAATGTTGTGATTGATATAGTGCCGTCAATGCTTTGATATAATGGCGTCAGTGTTTTGATATAATGGCGTCAATGTTTTGATTGATATAATGGCGTCAATGTTTTGATATAATGGCGTCAATGATTTGATTGATATAATGGCGTCAATGTTTTGATATAATGGAGTCAATGTTTTGATATAATGGCGTCAATGTTTTGATACAATGGCGTCAGTGTTTTGATATAATGGCGTCAATGTTTTGATATAATGGCGTCAATGTTTTGACTAGGACCAGAAACAAAACATTCCTAACTAATACAGTTAGTACTTCAAGAGCAGCGCATCAAGCATTGTATAAACTAAAATAACTAAAATAGTTTGTAAAATAATATCTATCATTTAAAAAAACAAAAAACACTACAGTCACTGAATGTAGTACTGCTTTTATGTTGGTGTAGTACAGATGGGACGTGAGCCTGAGGAATTTAATGGCTGCATGGCTAGTGCAGTCGCCGTGAAGCTGTTCAGGTTAGGATTTTTGATTTATGCCCACAACAGAAAAGAATCCTTTGCTTTACCATGAATTGAACACGAGTCTTCCACATGGGAGCAACAACATTACTGTTTTAAAAAAAAAAAGATTATATCATTTCTAACGTTGAATTTGTTCTTAGCTCGTTGTATAACTATTACCATATTTCTCTTAAACTTCAACATCACTTATATATATATATATATTGTGTGTACGTGCGTGTGTAAATATGTGTCTCTAATCATTTATATAATTTATATTGTGATCATTTATACAGTAATCTTCAATGACGTCTTTAAGAGAAGAAATATGTCGACACTATAATGTACATTAAAGCTCTTGTGTCTGATAATGTACTTAAACTAGAGTATTTCACTTTGATATCTCTAGTTTCTTTAAATATTGAAGATCAATAGTGTTGTCCTGAACTAATAGCAGACACAATATTTCAACAGTGTGACAAAAATAGGATACAGATTAACTAGACAAACGTTTCCCAAACAGGAGTCCGCTGATCCCCAGGTGTCCGTGAGATACTCACAGGAGGTCCTCGGCAGCTTGAAGAAATGTTATGATCTTTGACTTTTCAAACAGACAAATGAATTTCAAAAACATGTATACAAACGGAGGTAAAATAGTTCCACTAGGACATCAAATGACTAGGAATAGACAGGAGTCTAAATGTCTGACATGACAAAATGACAGATCATTTTGAAGTTTCCCGCAATCTGAGAACATTGTTTACTATTGCCAAACACAGATAACTGATTCCTGTTCATTTTCATATATAAAAACTTAATGTGGGTCCAGACAGCAAAATCTATTTAATAGAGATTCCGCGGTAATGCAAGGTTTCGGAACCGCTGGTCTAGACAAGGAAGAATTACAGAGCTTAGATATTCCTTCTGTTGTTTTATTTTTAAACATAACATACACATTTTATGTATGGTATTTTTTATGTATTTTTCTACAGTGCTCCTTTTGTCTTCTTCGTATGCTACATATCGGTAACTTGTTGAACCATTCTTTGTGATGTGTATGTGATCTGAGAATAAGAGCGATTATACGTTGTGCCAAGTAGGCCAGCACATCCAATTTCTGCAACGCTTTTTATTTACTAGGGTAGCTTCCTATGCCCCTACCTCAAATCGCATATTACGACATGTCTTGTAGGTAGAAGTGTTAATATTCTTCTCTCCCTTGCGATCGGACATGAAGAGGATGTCGATTGATATAGACGTCTGTTTGTCTACTTATTCTCTGCTTACAGTGGTACTATTCTCTGCTCGTGGCTATTTCTCTTGCGGGCCACGGTACCAGGATGTCGATTGATATAGACGTCTGTTTGTCTACTTATTCTCTGCTTACAGTGGTACTATTCTCTGCTTCCCTTGCGGGCCACGGTACCAGGATGTCGATTGATATAGACGTCTGTTTGTCTACTTATTCTCAGCTTACAGTGGTACTATTCTCTGCTTCCCTTGCGGGCCACGGTACCAGGATGTCGATTGATATAGACGTCTGTTTGTCTACTTATTCTGCTTACAGTGGACTATTCTCGCTTCTTCGGCCAGACCAGGATGTCGATTGATATAGACGTCTGTTTTTACTATTTTCATTACAAATGTACTATTCTCTGCTTTCGAGGCCACGGTCCCATGGGCGAATATTTACTGAAGTCCGAGGCAGACCAAGAAAAGATGGCTACACAATATTAAAGAAACCATGAGTATGACCATCGACGAAGTGGGTGAACTGGCTAGAGACAGAGTGAATTTCAGATGCGCTGCAAAGATAGCAACGTCTTATAAAAGATACGCACCTTGATTATGATGATGAATTTTATCAACGCATTACTTCGTATTTTGACATATATGTATTACATGTTTTACTGTTATTAGAGTTACTATTGAACGACATTTAAGTATTGTTTGATTGATTGATAAGTCCATTATCATTGCACTTCCTTGAGTAGCAATGTGTGCTCCGATCTCTTTCTTACACAGGATGATCTCAACTGCGGTGCCCGAACTCCGTAGCACGGGCGAGGGTCCCTGATGTAATTCTGAAGATGGTGAAAGTATTTTTGTAGGAATTTTATTTTTAATCTTTTCTAATGAATTTTCCCGGCAACAACTTTCCAGCCTGCGCTTTTCGATTTGAACTGCCAATGGTTCTTGTACGTTCTTAAATTGAAAATAGGATCTAAGTTTTATCGTCCGTCTCTGATAGGACCAGGAACTCGATGTTACCAGGGATCAGGAATCTCTGGAAAAATATCCAGATGGCTCCACGAGGGAGCAAACCTGGTACTGTTGGTACGAGAGACGACGTATAATAATGTAGCATCACATTGAACATGCCAGGACGCACGTACATCTTGTGAACTTGTTATTGGACTGATGGAATGAACATTTGAAATAACAGTGAGAGGAAATACTAGGAAGGAAATCTAGTCTCCATTACAAGAAGGTAATGGAAGAAATATGATATGCAATCAAGGGAGGTAACTGCATTAATTAAGTAGGCCGATCGATCGCTCATCAGGTTATTGCCAGGTCTTTATATATATTTATTTATGCTTAGAACATCATTTTCCAAATTGGGGTTAGCGGACCCTCGGGGTTCCGCGAGGTACTCACAGGGGTTCCTCAAGAGCTTGAAGAAATATTATGATCTTTGACATTTCAAACAGTAAAATGCATTTTAAATATATATATAAATATTAAAGTGGTAACATAGTTCAGCTGCGATATCAAAGAACCAGACCGGGGCTTAACTGTCTGCCATTGCTTGCAGTTTGAGAACGTTGTTTACTATTGTAACAAGGAAATGAATTAATATAATAAATTTCGCAGAAATCAAATAAACTGGCCTACTTGTAGACGCATAACTGCACAGCGTACAATCGCTCTTAGACTCAGATCACATACAAATCACGATAGAATGGTTAACAATAGGTCGATATGGAGCGCTCAAAGAAGAAGAATAATTCGTCACTCCTGTTGTATTGTTTGCTTGATAAAAGCCTTTTGATGCAAACGTTGCTGTTTTTTTTATTGTTTTTATATTTTGTACAACTACAGTACTAATGAAATTCAACACAGATGCAACAAAGCAAATCAAATGATAGGGCAAATGGCGCCAATTTTAAGATGCAAACACGTCACCATGAACACAAAAAGAGCAATGTTCAATACAATATTTCTCCCCACATTATGTTACCAGTGCCAAACCTGGACGCTGACAACAAACGATAGAAGAAAACTAGTCACAACAGAGATGAAGTGTCTACGCAGAATGCTGGGTGTAACAAGAAGAGACCGGTTGAGAAATGAAGACATCAGGAAAAAGTGGGTACAACATCAGTACTAGACTTCATCAAGAAACAACAAATTAAATGGTTCGGCCACGTAAGCAGATTACCACCAGACAGTGCACCCCAAAGAGCAATGCTGATCCGATACAATGGATACAAAGCAAAAGGTCGGCCACGCAAAAGATGAACCTCAGAGATAACAGAGGCGACGAAAGAGACTATCTACGAAGCGCATACTAGGGCCCGTTTTAGAAATCTCTTCCTGACATGACGCTGTGAGGCATACAGTATTCGAGAAAGAAGAAGAAGAAGAAGAACAGTACTTTGTTATTACGTCTTTCGTAATTACTATTATAACGCACAGATAATTAATTCCTGTCCATTGACATATTCAGAAACTGTTGGGGGTTCGCGGCAGCAAAATGTATTTAAAATGGTGTCCATGCTAATGCAAAGTTTAGGAACCGTTTACTTAGAACATCGCTGTATTAATGTTGCTAATATTTTGTTTATTTTATGTCCTTAAACAACGCAGTTTTGTATGCTGTTTTCTAAGGGGATAATTTCTGTCAAATGCTCTAGTAATTTAAAGTAAAAACCCCAATTCACGAAACATATATTCACAACCTAGCAGGCTATAAATAGTGTTTCTTCCTGTAGTCTGCGTAATAGCAGCCATGCGGGAAATATTGGGTGCATAGGATAACGAGATCGAGCATAATTGGGCAGAAGTAATCATTGTTATTATTGGGAAGCAACTGACAGCGATATCGATATATGGATTTTGTCATTTCGAACACATTGAACGAATACACTACCACACACATAGCACACAAATAAAGCTTTGTCACGTGACAATGATGATAAATATATTAATTCATTTCCTTGTAATGTGTTTTTGAAACACAAAGTATAGTGGTTTTATTTCCGGCACTTTCGGTTTCACACCCGCCCTCGTAAAGTGTGTTCCCGATTTACATCACCCCAAAGGTATTAACATAAATGAAAACGCTTTGTGTGAACTGAAGTTCGATTTATTTAGCCAGATTATCAATGAATCTTCAGATCGTCCTTGTAATTAAGGCACTTGCTCGTTCCCTGCATGTTGCTTCAGATAATTGCTAGCTCCCTATATCTATTACTTCAAATAATCGCTAGTTCCTCATGCCTTTTATAGCAAACATTATCTATTTCGCAATATCTTTTACATCATACAATGCGCTAGAATTATACGTGTTTTACATCAGACATTCGCTTGGTCAGTAATTTCAGACACGTACGTGTTCCATTTGTCATGTACTTTACATCATTTTTCCAAGTCTCGAATGATCTTTACGATGTGAGCGTCAAATAATGTAAGCGTCTGTAGCTTAAGTGGTAATGAACTCGATCACAACCCAAGCGTACCTGGTTCAAATTACGTGGCGTGCAAGTTTGAAAGCAAATTCGTTCCCTTTAAATTTTTACGAACGATAAAAATAGACGTCACCGTTCAGAAAGCAATGACAGACTACTGAACGTATAAGGGATGCCTATAAAATCAACGACTCGTTTACGTGTAAAGGATATGTCACGATTTACATTTTCATGAATGATCTATACTTAGTGTGTTGAATAAGGATAAGTCATTTATAGTATCAAAATAAATTCAGCAATACATACATATTTGAATGAAGACATTGACTAGAAATATTCTCAGTTAATTGTCAACATAAATAGAAACTGTCAAACCTGTATTACCTCTCTACTGTTTGTCAATGAAAATATTTACACAAAGAAGGTTAGGACACAATCATACAATCTCACCAAATCTCTAAACATTGTTTCTTGATCATACAATCTCACCAAATCTCTAAACATTATTTCTTGATCATACAATCTCACCAAATCTCTAAACATTATTTTTTATCATACAATCTCACCAAATCTCTAAACATTATTTCTTGATCATACAATCTCACCAAATCTCTAAACATTATTTCTTGATCATACAATCTCACTAAATTATTCACATCGGTTCTTGATGTTAAAGATTATTAATAAGGAAAGTATATAGTTAATGCAGATCGAAAAATCTCTTACGGCCACAGAAATATGGTTTTACAGAAGAATGATGAGAATCCCATGGACTGTTAAAATGACTAATGTTGAGGTGTTGAATTAGATCAATACACAGAGAAAGCTTATCATCAATATAAGAAAGAGGCAGTCATCATTTTTCGGACATGTGATGAGGAGGAGAGGTTTAGAACACATTGTGACAACCGGTAAAATCGAGGGTAGACGAGACAGAGGAAGACAGAGAGAGAAAATTTTGGATAGCCTGACTTCATGGTACGGTAGATCGCCAACATCTGAGTTGATAGCAATGAGATTTGTGTTTGGAGATCCATGATGGTCTACGCCAGCCGGCACGGCATCTGATGATGATGATGATATAGTTAATATTTAGCATTAGAAAATCATATATTTAATAGTGTGTCTGTAGTTGTTACAATCTTCATAACGTCATTGAATTATTTTCCTTCACGTTTGACTACACTACGAGTATTTACTGAATCATCAAATTCATCCATACGTCTGATTGCATCACAGATGTCATCAGATTCACCCATACGTCTGATTGCACCACAGGTGTCATGGATCTTATATGCTTCTAACATTCTGACAGTGGTTTTACCAATCTCTGCTTTATTGATCTAAATAGAAGCATTGTCCTGAACGCTGATGTTATGATTACTTGCGAAACATTTACGATAACTTAAAATATCGGCGAATTCCCAGAGATCATTATGTATTGATATGATTAGCAGATTGGCCAGAAACTTGAAGTCAGCGGGCACAGAGGTATACACATAGTTGGGGAAAGTTAATCTTAAAAGATTTACATTTGATATCGCATACACCATCCAGCCATAATGTTACTGACATCGGGAAATACTTCAACTAACTAAACTAGGCCAGAAAACATTTGATTTATAGAGACAAAAAAAGGAGATTTAATATCTCTAAAACTTATTTTCATACGTGGATATATATATATATATATATGTTGGTTAGATATATAAATAGACGTGGAAGACAGAGGGAGAAGATGTTGGATGGCCTGGTATTATGGTTCGAAATAAGAGCGATGTCAGAACTGATTACATGAACCAAGCAGAGGGGTTGTGGAGAGACATGATCGCTTACGCCGGCAGGCATGGCACTTGATTGATTGATTGATTGATTGATATATGTATACAAATATAAAAGTGTCTCTGTGACATGGAGGTTATGTGCTCGTCTTTCGTGTCAAATGTACCAGGTTCGCTTCCTCGTGGTGCCATCTTGATAATTTTCCAGAGATCCCTAATCTCAGTGTAGGTGATATTGAGTTTCTAGTCATATCGGAGACGGACAATAAAACGTAGGTCCCGTGTTCTCAATATGAGCATGTAAAAGAACCCTTGGCAGATCAAATCGATAAGAGCAAGCTGGAAAGTCTCTGCCGAGAGAAATTCATGAGAAAAGATTACAAATAAAATTTCTACATAAATATCTTCACCATTTTCAAAATTATATCGGAGACCCTCACAGGTCCTACGGAGTTTGCGCACTGCAGCTTAAACCTTCATGTGTAAGAAAGAGATTAAAGCACACATGGTTACTCACCGAAGTGCAATAATTATGGTCCTTTCAATCAATCACCTACTTTTTAACGAGTATTTGATGATAAAGTAAAAGTAGCCGAAATTCACAAAGAGACACATTCACTGAATTGCACCTTCACTAGTACACACTATGTCAATTTTAATTCCAACATAACTTTCTCTTATGCTTTGCAACAACGTACTCTTCGTGTTTTATTGAAATAAAACGTCATATAAATGTCGAACATGAAAACTCTTAATATGGTAAACATTTACATTAAACACTTATGCAACAGTATCCTTTTCCTCCTTCTTCAACGATCTCTGGGGATACGCTTAATTTACTGTCGACCATAAACTCAGCTCGGTCAGCTTCTGGTCTGTCAGTTTTCCCCAAAGCTTAGTTTTCAGGTCGACTGGGTGTGCCACATGTTGCTTCTCAGCTCACCCAGGAGAGGACAGTTTTGTAGGATCCAAGAATGAGCCTTTAACCACATTTCGCACGATAAGAAGATTCAACATACATAATCTGTAAACATTTGTTTTATCAAGTAAAGATAAACTTCAAGAATCGTTCAGTCATGTCTACCACTTTCTGAATAATTTGAAATCTTGACGTAGTCTATGCCAACTTAGCCATAACTTAAACTTTGACGATTAAATTAAACTATTCTATGATGGTTAGTTTATTATTCATATTATTTTCTGTGATTTTTATATATCATTCAGTATTTACGCACCCGGACTAATATTTGGAGCAATAACACAGTTTAACTGTGCACTGACTTGGCCGTGTAAGAATTTCCCTGATGAATGAATGAAAAACACACATATTCTGTGCTAAATAACCGGTCGAGAGAGAGGCCCGATGTCACTATGTTAACATACGATTAAAACAGACCCATTTCTACTGAACCTAAACAATTAGTGCGTTGGAAATGCATGAAATATAACAATTAATGAGGAAAAAGGCTGACTTTCAGACTATACATTACATTTTAGCGTTTAAATTGAACTTTCAAAGCTAATCAGTATCCTGTTAAAAGTAAGATTTATGAACACAAACTTTATTAAAAAATAAATACACGTTACGCATTATCTTTTTGGAAGGGCCCCGCAACATTGACCCTCAATTAGGAGCCGCCACTGCTGACATTTCCTCTCGCTAACGACAGCCAACGATATTAATCTTGATATATCACTTATCAGAGGCAATAACAAATACGTTTCGTTTACTTCTACGCAAACCAAAATTACTCGGCCTCCAGAAGCAGTGTTAGTTGTCAATGAGTTATAGTTAGTCAATAATAGACTCATTATTATGTGTAGTGACTATACGGTCCTAATAATTTATGTTACGTGAATGATTTATTTCAGATAGCAACATTATGTTAGATAATTCCTGGATTCGAACGTTGTCCAGATTTGGTTTCACATCAGAATAATGTTATTCTTGTTTGTTTATGTTTAATTTTCTCTAATCTTGTGTTGTCTTACAGCGTTATACTAAGAAGAGATTTCTAGAACAGTCTTTTATGAGCGCTTCATAATCAGTGTTTTTCGTGTCCTCTGTTATCTCTGGGGTCAACATTTTACGTGGATAGTCTGTTCCTTTTTATACTATCGAAGTAACATTGGTCTTTAAGGCACATTGTCTGTTGGCAATGTGCTTGTGTCTGTTTAATTTATTGTTTATTTTCTCGTATAAAACTCAGTACTTATTTTGCACCCACTTTTTGCCTGATGTTTTTCTAAACCGATTTCTTCTTGATACATCCAGCATTTTGCGTAGAGACTTTATCTCTGTTGTGACTAGTTTTCATCTATCGTTTGATGTCAGTTTTCAGTTTTGGCATTGATATCATGATGTTAAAATAAATATTGTGTTGAACAATTCCCTTTTAGTGTTTATAGTGACATGTTTGCATTTCAAAATTGATGCCATTTGTGTGTTATTTTGTTAGTTATTCTACTATTTGCTGAAAAATGCTCCCAATGTATATAAAGTATGTGACTTATTTTAATGGGTGTTTATCAAATAAGCTTATGGTTGGTGTATTTAAAATATAGATCACAAATTTAAGATTGGCACAACTAGCCTGTGCCCCTGCAAAAGGCGGACATGACGGCAGAACACGTACTGCAAGACTGTCAACGGTTAGCAGGTATAAGAAAAAAACATGGCCCAAAACACAGAGCTTCACGAGAAGCTGTACGGAGGAACAGAGTCCCTTAAAACCGCGGTAAAATTCATGATAAAATTTGTTCATCAGTCTAGGCGCGGATCACGAGAGAGAGAGAGAGAGATATAGATAGACACATTGATGTAGCAATTTCAAACAAGTTAGAACACAAAACAGAGAATAGAGAAGAAAACGAATAGAAAGGATTACATTTGAAAATAGCTGTGACAAAGTGAGAATTACAAATAGCTATTTTGCCTTCATAAATAGATGTAACAAATCTAAAACACAGAAGAAATGATAAGAAATGAAATAGTAAAAATATAAGTGAGAAGTAGATAAGAATTTTAAAAAAAAAGAGAGGAAATATTTTTAAAGACCGAAGAGATAACATAAAACCGTATAAGTGTTACGTTTGTAACAAGAGATATATTCAGTGGCGGCTCGTTATTAAGAGTCAGTGGGGCCAGGCCCCATAAAAAATAATGTGTAATGTGCATTTATTATTTAAAAAATGAAAATGTAACCTAATCCAAAACCACGATGTTCCCGAACATTGTGCCTGGTCCCACCAACAGATATGATCACGAGCCGCCACTGGATATATTTAGTGTCAGTTTTCCTTTAATCACAATACAATCTATGTACTTTCTTTACTTGAAATAGAAGTTAATTCGGACTGATGTAACGAGTTATAACATTTCAATATAGGATTGCTAACTATATGTTCATTTTCACCTGACACAGGTGCACTAAACGTAACAGAACTTGAGGAAGGTTAGAATATCTAAAACTGAATGCTTGACCGCCAGTGGCTGAATAAAACGCAATAAATCATCAAATCAAACTAATGCACACAAACTTTCACCAATATCAAAACTACATCAGCAAACATCGCCGGTGCTAAGAAGTTCGTGATATCACATGTAACATATTTGAGTGAGAAATAGATCAGATCACACATTGTTGTTCATCGAAGTGGTGCAATATTGATAGTTACATCAAACAATCATTATTAATCAGTAATGCTAGGCCGTACTGCAATTAGAACAAAACGACTTTGTTTGAAATTCATTCATCTGTTCTAATTTCATCTGTTACTGAATCTTGTACAATTCTCATCACAGATTTCTGGTTCAGTTTCTTCTGTTACTGAATTTCTTCTTGTTAAATTTTCTTCTACGAATTTTCTCATCTGGTTACTGAATTTTCTCATCTGGTTACTGCATTTTCTCATCTGGTTACTGAATTTTCTCTTTCTATTCTCATCTGGTTACTGAATTTCTCATCTGGTTTGTTTTCATCGGTTACTGAATTTTCATCTGGTTACTGATTTCATCTGGTTACTGAATTTTCTCATCTGTTCAATTTCTTCTGTAGAATTTACTTGTTACTGAATTTTCTCATCTGGTTACTGAATTTCAGAGCTGTACACTTCATTTCTTTGCAATGGTAATTCAACTTGCTAGTAAAACAGAATATTGACTACAATGAGCTTGTATTACGTTCACAAATCTTGGTATAATGTATAACACTTTAACATATATAAAGATATAGTCCACAAATGTTAATGTTCTCTGCATTTATTTATTAAGACATATATTTCCAGCAATGACCAGAAAGTGTACTCTTGGATGTTACAATTTCAATTGAGATTGAACCATGACAACCAGTTTAGAGAGAAGAAAAATAACCATCACTTTTCTCTGTCTCGTTGTCTCTCTCTTGTGTGTGTGTGTGTGTGTGGACAGAAAATTCCCAGAAGCACAACAAGTTTAGGAAATTAACTGGACAGAAAACAATAATTCCATATAGAATATATTTGTAGAATTGCATTTCTGCAGAGAAATAATGTCTAAAAGATCTAAAGTCGAATGTTTGACTTCATTGTGCAGTGTTTGACCCCATATGAAATGTTTGACTTCATTGAGCAGTGTTTACCCCATATGAAATGACACTAAATTCAGTTGAATCAATCCATTAGACTTTAAAGTTTGGAATTCATTGTGTAAACTGATGCTTGATGGGCAGAGGAGACGTTTTGACTTGCCATGGCCACAGGAACTATAATATGCATAGCCGTCACATCTGTTGGAAGAGACTGAGCGTCTAAAGGTCTGCATGTAGTGATGTATGTCCCCTACACTTCCCACAACACTTCATAACTTAAGTATCTTGACGACAGGACATAAGACAATGAGAATAACCGAAACATGATATGTTAAGAGCCCTGAATGGTTTCAATAATTGCCGTCAGAAGTATTAGTAATATTTGGTTGATTAATAGATTGATTGACTGAAAGAATTATTATCCTTTCCCTTCGGTTAATAAGTGTTTTGTTTGAAACTCTTTCTACACAGGAGTATCCGAGCGGCAATGTACGAACACTGTAGCACCTGCGCGGTTTACAAATATGATTATGGGATAGTAACAACTTTATTTAAATTTAAAATGTCAAATAACTCTTGCCTCTGCAGCGGTTTTTTATCTACTATTATCGATTTACTACTGACAAAATTTGTATTAGGCGTTTAACTTGAACACATACCATATGTTTTATTGTTAGTTTCGGAAAAGAGTTGGAGAATTTCCAATTACTCTTGAAGCATTATGTAATCTGAATATCAAATGGATACAAAGTGAACTGAATGATTATAGTATTTACATTTGCCAGTATAATTATATTTTTTCCGATAAAATGAATACAACAAAAGAAATAGAACCTCATCTGTTATTACTATTCCGATATATTTATTTGGTTTATTTTTAAGTGCGTATGAATATATTGACCTGGCATATTTCAGATTAACAAGAACGAATACTTGATATTCTACATAAACCCAATGTTGTTCAAGAATTTGATGCAATTTGTAGTCCAGTAAAGTATTACAATTGTAACTGTTCTGATGCAGTATCTGAGGCAGGTATCTAATACAAACTAAGTTCAAGTTGATTTAAGAAATACAAATGTGAGCATAATGTTATATCGTTTAGAAAATAGCAACACTGTGACTTTAATGATGTAATGTTGTAATGGCTAGAGAATAGTAAAAGTCATGGAAATGGGCATGACGTAACATGTAGACTAGAGAATAGTAAATGTCATGACGAGGTGTGCGTAATAACATGTAGACTAGAGAATATAAATGTCTGGAGTGTGCGTAATAACATGTAGACTAGATAATAGTAAATGTCATGAGAGTGTGCGTAATAACATGTAGACTAGAACATAGTAAAATGTCATGACGATGTGTATGTAATAACAGTAGACTAGAGAATAATAAATGTCTGGTGATGTGGTAATGACATGTGATAGAGAATAGTAAATGTCATGGTGATGTGGGTGTAATGACATGTAGACTAGAATATAGAAAATGTCATGGTGATGTGGGTGTAATGACATGTATACTAGACTATAGAAAATGACATGGTGATGTGGGTGTAATGACATGTAGACTAGACTATAGAAAATGACATGGTGATGTGGGTGTAATGACATGTAGACTAGACTATAGAAAATGTCATGATGATGTGGGTGTAATGACATGTAGACTAGAGAATAGTAAATGTCATGCAATGTGGTGTAATAACATGTAGACTAGACTATAGAAAATGTCAGGACGAGTGTTGTAATAACATGCAGACTAGACAATAGTGAATGTCATGGCAAGGTGTATGTAATAACATGTAGACATGACAAAGTAAATGTCATGACGAGGTGTATGTAATTACATTAGACTAGACAATAGTAAATGTCATGACAGTGTATGTAATAACATGAGACTAGACAATAGTAAATGTCATGAGGTATGATAACATGTAGACTAGACAATATAAATGTCATGACGAGTGTATGTAAACATGCAGACTAGAAGTAGTAAATGTTATGACAATGTGTTAATGACATTAGACCAGACGATATAAATGTAATGTCAATTTGATAATGACATGTAGATTAGACTATAGAAAATGTCATGGGATGTAGGTAATGACATGAGTTAGCTATAGAAAATGTCATGGCAATGGTAATCATGGCAGAATATAGAAATATCATGAAATGTTGTAATAACATGCCAGATCAATACGATAGCAATTGGCTACCTTGACACCAGACACAAGAGATTTGTCTGGTATTCGAGACAACAATATCGATCATCAAATTCAGAATTAAAAATGTTATTCGGTTACAGCTCCGTCATGTTTGTAAATAACAGAAGATACAAATAACTAATGTTAATTTCGTAGTTTGTGCAGTTGAAGTTATACTATACAATTTGAAGAATAAATAATCGATAATTATTGATAACGATAACACATTTCCACTCTGAACTAAAAGTGCCTGCTCAACTTCTCAGAAGTTATAATCTCTTGGAGGCACGTCTATCAAATAAGTATCGGCTCAGATGTGTTATTAGTTATCAGTTATATGAGAACTATCAACATAGCACATTGTACACATCCGTAGGTGCTCCGATCTCCGACTTATTATATCCAGCAGCGTCCTGCAGCCCAACAAGCCAGTTCGATGTTGATTAATCAATCTCTTTGCATAATTGTTATGTCATCTTTTCGGGCAAGACCAATATTGACACCCATCTATCTCTATCTGTTCAGATATGTTACTTGTTTGAAGGAATAAGATGAAGGAAGTGTCGGCGTTTTGTGAAGTGAAATGCAAATGTAAGGTTAGAAGACAGTCGCATGATGACAACAGAAAACACAAATGGGGAAGCGGGTAGACAGTATTCCCTGAAGTAAAAAAAAAATATGAAACACACTGTAATTCCGAAATTTATTTTTCAGAAATTCTAATTACTGTTAAAGCCGACGAAGTAAAATAGGGCGTCAGGAAGTTATAAAACGGGAGGTATGGTACCAGCAGGTGCCACTTTAGTCATCGCTGGTCTTCATTATTGTAAGAAAGATTTTCAAACGTGAACCAAACCAATGAAGTTGTTAAAAGGACATCAACAGAGAGAATGATCAATCTACTTCTATTAGACCTGACAAACAAGTAAAGTGCATCTATTAAATGACTCATAGAAACAACATTCATGATTATGGTCCGAATATATCACCAAAGACAATACGTGGTAATAAAAGTAACAATAAAAGAAAGGGAACTGAAACAACACCAACAAACAGGAAACAGAATACAAAGTATTAGACGTAATAGAATGATAAAAGGGATATAAATAGAAGTGCATCAAAGAGTAAATGATCGTGAAATTCTCGCTGCCGATTTGTTCTCAGGTATATAAAATAAAAATTAGTTTTTGAATATTAGACGCGACTGATGTAATCTGTAATATTGGTTTATACTTTAGTATCTATATAAAACAAGCATGACAAAATATATTTTTATCAACGGAGAGAAAATAGAAAATGGCAACAGTTTTGAATGATGGAATGAAGAAAATTAAAAGAAGAACAGATCTTCCTTACAAAAAATTAAACAACTAAAAGCAGTATGGAATGGAACCGATAAGAAAACAAAGATCAAAATAGTAAGAAATGCACATTCCCAGTGAAGCATGGTCATTTATTTTATTCCGAGTATGGGTGTTATGCATGGACATTTGACAAGGCAGTAAAAAAAAACAGATATGGGCTTATGAATATGTGTTGTATAAAAGTCCTTCGTATATCGTGGACACAGAAAACAACAAATAAATATATCAAGAATAAACTCAAAATCAAAGAAAACTGGCTGCTGGTACACATAAGAAAGAAAATTAATATATTTTAGACATTAAGAGGCACGCAAAAGATGGAGCGACGGCATCAAGAACAGCCTTACAGAAATGAATATCAGCTTACAAAGTGCCTTTAACAAAGCTCACACAAGATCACACGTTTCTCCCCAACACTTGTATAAAGAAGTAAATGGTGGAAGAGAAGAAAAGACACACAAGATCACTATGTTTCTCCCCAACACTTCTATAAAGAAGTAAATGGTGGAAGAGAAGAAGAAGAAAGTATGAAGGGCTGGAGAAGGTCATAATTGAAGGAGGCATCCCGACAAGGAGGAGAATATGAAGACCACAGAGAAGATGTATTCAGGATGTAACTGATTGTTTGAATATGACGTATGTAGATGATGATGATGGTGATGAACTATATTATATGTATTCTGTTCATATCGTTCTTTGATTTATAAAATAGTTTGCATCTTTTAGTATTTAGTTTCGTATTTTATTTGTGGTGTTTAACAAGGTCATTGATCGAAACTTCTATTGTTATTTTTCTTAATTGATGTTTTGTTTTTCTTGCTAATGTAAAATTAATATCTAATTGTTTTCGTTCGCATCGCTTGTTTTTCTGAAACCTCAACCTGGTTTCCACCAGATTTGATTCGTTTTAGTCCGACCTCCTCAACACTGTAAGGCTTCCGTACAACGCCCATAGATTTTCTTGGACAATTCCAATTAACAGCCGAACTTAATTCGATGTTTGTGACCTAATTGTCAGGAGCGAAGAGATAATCTGTGTTTTTCGAGTGAGTGACTACAAGGGCCGACGTGCTATTAGAAGATACCGCACAGATGTTGGCGAATACAGTCCTCTACAGTCTTGTCAGTTTCGTTATTGATAATTACATAACAATTGTTTTTTGTATAACGATATAATATCATTCTGCACTTACTGGTTAAGTCGTCAATTGTGGCTTTATGTAAGTGGCCAGTTCTAGTTTGTTAAAACCATATATCTTGATAGTCCATTCATTTAGTTTTAAAACTGTATATAACATGCCTGTGTTTCACACAAATGTGTGTCACTGTAAAGAGGATAACGGGTTTTAAAGGGTTTTTAAGCCGAAGGATTGACTTCACTGCACCGGGTTTTACCCCATATGGCTCCGTCCCTTTGAGCAGAAATGACACGCCACCTGCCGAGAGTATTGCACAAATCACGAACGTCGTAGCTCCAGCAACAATCTGGAAAAAACTGCACTCGTGAACAGAACGGCGCGGTCGGATTCGAACCCACGACCTTCGACTCACAAGGCAAAGGGCTTAACCACTTAGCCACAGAGACCCCTGTAAAGAGGAGAAGAGGAAGACAACAAGGAACATGTAACTGGTGGTGTGAGCATGACGGTAGCATGGGCGGGATATCTAGACTTTTAGAGAGAGAGAGGCAGAGAGATCCCGAAGGACTGTTAGATTGGTACAAGTTCTACTCAGGATACGATATTTGAATGATGTGTGATACAACCAACTGCCACACAGCAACACATTTCATGAAAAAATAGTCACGTCGACTTCATATAAACACATTTGAGATCAAAGCTAGACACCGGATGTTATCCTTGGTGATAAATGAACAACTTCCAATTTCGCTTTCTTTTCTTCAAAAACAAGTATCAAATTTAGAGAAAACACTTACCAAGAAGTAATTATGTTGATATTCTAGAAGTATGTGGGTAGTTTATTTGATTAGCTACTGAAGTAAAAAAACAGGTTGTGGCTGTATTAAATTTAGGTCCTATTTTTCCATTGCCAGTGGGTGTACAAATTCAGCTGCAGTTTTCTTAATTATTAAAAAAACATGAATAATTAATATACCATTTTGTAGATAAATGAATTATCTGTAAGATCATTTTAAAACAAATAAATTGTTGCGTTCCCAGCGGATTATGGGAGTCAACCAGTTAAATCAAAACTCGCAAATTTTTTTCCACATCATCAGAAACGAACACGGGACGATGTTCGATTCACTTAAAGTAAACGTACTTTATAATGGTATCGAGTAATCAGTCAAACTGAGAGCTACCGATCTGTTGAGGTTTCTTGACAACAGTTGCTGACTCAAATGTCTGAGCAACTACACAGATAAGAAATATGGCAGACAGAAAATTCATCAATGTCTCAATAGCATGTGGATCTTCTAAGTTTGAGCTTGGGAAACTGAGACGAGAAGAAAAACAGTATGGACATTTCTCATCCATTATTTGGCTAGTTTCTATGAACATGTGTGTGTATAATTGTGTGTACGAATGCGTGTCCGTTTACACTAGTTATTTATGAATCATATTCTTAATCTTTAAACGCATGAGTGAATTAATCATATTCTTGATCTCTAAACGCATGAGTGAATTAATCATATTCTTGATCTCTAAATGCATGAGTGAATTAATCATATTCTTGATCTCTAAATGCATGAGTGAATTAATCATATTCTTAATCTCAAATGAAGAATGAATTAGTTCACTTTTCCCAATTGCAAGTAACTCAAACAGATGATGACATAACATGTGACAACATTCATTTTGTTCTAATCATACATTTTCTTTGAGTAGATTGTGTAATAATGTATACGATTATGTTGCTTTACAACTGTTTGTCACTGGTCATTAAAGCTATCGTTACTGACTGTAGTACCTCTTTTTAGGACGGCATAGACAGGTGGGATGTGAGCCTGAAGAATTTAATCGCTGCATGGCTAGTGCAGTCGCCACGAAGCAATTCAGTTTAAAAAATTTCATTTATGCCCACAATAGAAAAATCTCCTTGGCCTTACCGTGAATTGAAAACGGGTCGTCCGCATGGGAGCAGCGCCCTAATCCATTCAGTCAGAAGCTTGTTACTGGTACGTGTTATAATACAGACCATGTATTTTACTATGTGCCATTTAAAATTGATATGGACTTGAAGCATTTGTAGTTCAATATCTCATTACAACCAGTAGTTGTCGTGAGAGCAGGAAAACGAATCATTTCTTCAATTTATTACTTCCTTGTCTTCATGAGGATGAAATGAAAATGGAATGTATGTTCTATTTTGCTAAATTTGTTCCACATTTATTTATCACATTTCCGTCAATTTATGCTGCACCGTCTTCACATCAAAGGTTGCCTTTAATATACCTCTAACAAGTTGTGTTCTATACAACTGAGGATACACTCCGCCAGACATTTAACTGTACTCCACATGATGTTTTCATTTCAAGACTATCTCTGTCTTCCATTATTTCTCCTCCTGCCTTCTATCGTCACATGCAAAATATTTTTTAACTGATGTCTCTTCGATGTCTGAAGCCCCTTGAACGTATTTCAAGTCTATTCAACTGCAAAAATAGTAATTCGGATTTTGAGGTTGTGGACAAATTTCTTTTTATGCTGGTACTGCTTTATAAGTGCTTTGTTGCTGAAATTAGCTTTCAACTAGTTAAAATATACCAATTAGATATGGACGTGTTAATGTAAATTATAACCAGTATAAAGATGATCTAGAGACCTTAGTAAATATTCTGTTCTGTACTGTGTTCTGTTTTCCTAGTAATGGAAGAGAAGATATACTTCAATTAACAGCACTGGTCGTCTAGGAGGTAAACATGTATAACGTGAGAGTCTAACCTCCTATTGTTAAAAAAAGGGACACGTCAATTGCAGTTGCATTTTAAAAACGTTTTAGAGTTGAATGATATCTTTAAAAAAAAAGTAAAACGTTTTAGAGTTGAATGATATCTTTAAAAAAAGTAAAACGTTTTAGAGTTGAATGATATCTTTAAAAAAAGTAAAATATTTTAGAGTTGAATGATATCTTTAAAAAAAAGTAAAACCTGACTGTAGAAGAACAGAATATGAAGTATGTTTAACCAGATATCGGCGGGAATAACCAATATGCATAGCCTTGTATTTGTTTTGTGAAAAACTGTGCACCTATGGATCTGAACGGATTGTTATCATGTTCACCCGTATTGTGCAGGGCCGCAAGGAAGCAGAGAATAGTTACACTTCAACCTAAAAATCCTGTCGTAAGAGGTGGCTGAGGTAGTGGCATAGGGAAGCTACCATCGAATGTGCTGGCCTGCTTGTAGGCGCATAACTGGCACAACGTACAATCGCTCTTAGGCTCATATCACATAGAGATCACACAGAGTGGTTAACAAGTAGTCGATATGGAGAGTACGAAGAAGAAGAAGAAGAAAACGAAGAAGGGATAAGGTTAGCTCAGTAACCAATAACCAATAATATTTCCACACTATGATAACAAAATGATTGATTACTTTACTATAAACGTCAACAAAACTTATGTTCTTTCGAGAGTAACGAAGAATAGAACCACTGTCTTTCTATATCATGTAGCAAACATCAAATTATATGGCTGACGAGGAGTCGTCGACATGACATTATAACAAAGCAAACATTACATTAATAGAGAACAGTCGTCGACACGACACTATAACAAAGCAAACATTTACATACACAGAGACAGAAAACAATCAAACTCAACTTTTTAAATTCGTATTGTGTAAAGATAAATTGAATTTCTGTCTCTCTCATCTTTCTCTCATTTTTTTCCATTTCTTCTTCCCCTTGCTCCATCTTTCCTTTTGCCTCCCTTGCCTCTCATCTTGTTTCTCTCTTTTTTCTTCCTCTTCTTTCCTCATTTTTTCTCCATTTTTGCCTTCATCTTTGTTCTCTATCTTCTGCTCTCTTCCATCTTCTTGCTCACTCTTTCTCATCTCCCATCCTGCCCATCTTCTTGTCTCCTTTGTTCTATCTTTTTTTTTTCTTTTGTTCTATTTTTCTCTTCTTTTTTTCCTCTTCTTTCTTCTTCTCTCTTTTTTTACTCTTCTCTTTCTTCTCTCCATTCTTGTTCCTCATTTTTTCTCTCTTCTGCCTCTCCATCTTTGTCTCTCTCTGTCTCTCTCTTTCTTCTCCTACTTCTCTCCTCCATTCTCCCCTATCTTCTCTCATCTTTTTCCCTCCAATCTTTCATTGTCTCTCTCTATTTATCTTGTGAGTCTCCAAGTAAATCTGAGTGCAAATTTCTTGTCTCTCTCTCTCATCTTTCTTGTCTCTATCTTTCTTTTCTCTCTCTCTCTTTCTTGTCTCTCTCTATCATCTTTCTTGTTTCTCTCTCTCCATCTTTCTTGTCTCTCTCTCTATCTTTCTTGTCTCTCTCTCTCCATCTTTCTTGTCTCTCTCTCTTTATCTTTCTTTTTGTTCTCTCTCTATCTTTCTTGTTTCTCTCTCTATCTTTCTTGTCTCTCTCTCTCTATCTTTCTTGTCTCTCTCTCTCCATCTTTTTTGTCTCTCTCTCTATCTTTCTTGTTTCTCTCTCTATCTTTCTTGTCTTCTCTCATCTTTCTTGTCTCTCTCTCTCTCTATTATCTTTCTTGTCTTCTCTCTCTTATTTTCTTGTCTCTCTCTCTATCTTTCTTGTTTCTCTCTCTATCTTTCTTGTTTCTCTCTCTATCTTTCTTGTTCTCTCTCTTTTCTTTCTTTTTCTCTCTATTTCTCTTATTTCTCTCTATCTTTCTTTCTCTCTCTCTATCTTTCTTGTTTCTCTATCTTTCTTGTTCTCTCTCTCATCTTTCTTGCTCTCTCTCTCTAACTTTCTTGTCTCTTCTCTCTATCTTTCTTTTCTCTCTCTATCTTTCTTATCTCTCTCTCCATCTTTCTTGTTTCTCTCTCATCTCTTCTTGTTTCTCTCTCTCTTCTTTTGCCTCTCTCTCTATCTTTCTTGTTTCTCTCTCTCTCTTTCTTGTCTCTCTCTCTAACTTTCTTGTCTCTCTCTCTCTATCTTTCTTGTCTTCTCTCCTATCTTTTCTTATCTCTCTCTCTATCTTTCTTATCTCTCTATCTTTCTTATCTCTCTCCCTATCTTTCTTGTCTCTTTCTCTATTTTATGTTCATTTGGACACAACGAGTACTGATGTTGAGAATGAACCAATAAAACAATATAAAATTTAAATCAAATACGAATCGCTAAGAATTAATTTTTACATGGATATATTATAGTAACACGTACATCTTTACATTTTGTTATAGGCACTCATCACGAACCATATGCAATGTTGGTATATATATATATATAGAGAGAGAGAGAGAGAGAGAGAGAGAGAGAGAAGAGAGAGAAGAGAGAGAGAGAGAAGAGAGAGAGAGAGAAGAGAGAGAGAGAGAGAGAGAGAGAGACTACACTATGGATATTATTTCAACAAACTACAGGTTAGAATAAATCTAAAACTACTTAATTATATAATTTGATTTTGTTATCATATAGCAGGTAAATAATATATCTTTGATGTTTCGTGCTCGTAAGTATAATTTATTTCGTTATATTACCGTATCATCCCAAGTTTTTTGCCACTTATCAAGTTACGGTTTATATTGACCTCAATGGTTACAGACATGCTCATGTTGTTTTGTTTTAGTTTGATAAACGCATACGGTATTCAAGTTAATATCAACTTCTCAAGTTTGCAATGTTTTTATTTGTATACACTCATTTATATATATATATAAATATAATATAATATATATATAACGCAAGATGGGTGACATGGAACATATATTGAAATATATGAAGAATTATGAAGAAATATTGAAGCAGGTGTAAAGTGAAGAATGTCTTGTGGTTTGTAAAAGTGGATTTGCTGTACTTAGACAGAAAAATGTAATATTAAATGATCTAAAAGTGAAATTAGATTCCGTTTACTGATGTATATAGAAATATGTTTTCAGTGACACATACATTTCTCAGGTAATTGCCATCTCATACTAATCAATAAAACCAAACCTGTATTTTTAAAACTTGTATTTTCTCTTTTATTGATATATGTACAATTTATGTCAGGTTGAATCTTCTCTCCATTCTTATTCATCATCTTCAGAAATAGAATACAAAATGTCAGGATTTATCAAAAGCACAAACATTTGGATCTGTCTACAATTGGTGCAAATATGATCCAAAAACTAAGATAAACAGAAGATACTATTATCCTGACAGGTAGTAGAACGGGATTGGAACAGCTTATACTGTCTATTAAAAAACACAGTGGAAAAAAAATAGCATCGTTGGGAACACATAACAAAACTAGGATCATGTACTTGCCAAAAATATGGTAACAAAAATGTCCGTATATTAAAAATAATGTGGTTACTTCCTGTAATACCGCTTGTTAGGGCAGTGTAAGACAGGAAGACATGTTCTGTAGAAGTTAAAGGTCACATCATAGTGTACTCGCCGTGAAACTGTTCAGTTAATATTTTTCATTATGTCCTCGACAGAAAAAAACTCCTTAGCCATACCGTGGATTGAAAAGTGTCTCCCGCATGGAAGCCCGTGCTCTAATTCAGTCAACCAGACGCTTCACATAAGGTGGTATTAAAAATATTATAAATATAGAATATTTAAGCATTATAGTTAACCACTGTGAAGACAGCAAAATAAAAACTGAAGAATGTCAATGAATAGCTTGACAATATGTCTCACCACTGTAACGACTACGGAGAGGTGTACAGTCAATTAAGCTTACCTGTAATTTTGATATTTAATACATAATCAATCAATCATTCAATCATTTTTATTCTTCTTCATCGATCGTTCTTAAGCCATTTTTATCATTCTATTGTGATATATAAACAGCCAAACATCAGAACGTATTTTGTACGTGCACCAACCTTCAGCACCTATTGGAGCACAGTTGCTTATCCTTGGGTGGGGTGTTCGATTTCAGCCAGCGTTTGTTTGCGGTACGCTTTCCGATAGCCTCAGGTTGTCCCCAGCCGAACCCACAAGACAACGAGTTGCCATTTTCTTTCAGGGCAGCGACCCTTAGACGGTCTGCCCTCCCGGGCTTATGAGCGCCATCTACCCAGCAAAACCGGACGTTTTAATAAACACCTTGGTTTGCCTCCCGTTCAGGTTTGTTTACGGTTTGCTCCGCAAGCCTTTGATTGTCCCCAATCAATCTACAAGGCAACAGTAGTTCCTGAGAGCAGAAACGCGCACTTGCTTTACCTCTGCTGGGCTTTCCAGTCGTTGTGTACATATGGGTGGAACGCACACCCTCTTGCCTGCCTCGCTTGCCGCGCTTGCTCTGGTTTTGCCTCTGCTGGGCTTTCCAGTTGTTCTGCTCATGTGGGTGGGTTGCACACCCTCTTGCCTGCCATGCTCGCCGCTGCAGTTCTTGCCTCGCTTTCCGCGCTTGCCATGCCGGCCTGCCTCTCGATGGGGCCCACTATGGCTTTGCCATCGTGCGTGCTCGCTCTGCCATGGTGTCTACTTCACCATTTCCGTCAATTCCTACTGGGCTGTTCGACTTCGAGGGAGCAAAAACTGAGTTTCGCCTCATGATGTCCACGTGCAACTCAACTCGACTCCCAGCATACTCATCGGCTCTAGAGTGGTGGCTGAGAGAGCATGCTTGGGATCGAATTTCGCCACACGAGGTCAACGTCCGTTCGATGGTTTTGATTTGTGCCCCCATCTCTGTGATGGGGGCTAGACTTTTGACCTATGTCGACCAACGGGCCACCCAACTCATCACCCGGCATACTCATCGGCTAAAGAGAAGTGCATCAAGAGAGAATGCGGGGCCCGGTTCCGCATCGCGATGTTTCACATGTATCGTTCTATCTTTTCCCTCCTCCGGGAGAAGGCGGCTTAATAGTCACTCTGGGAGTTCGCTCGTCTGTGTTGCGAGCGGATCCCATCAAGTATGACTACCTTTGCATCTCTACTTGCCCCAGAGTAGCTCTGCCACGGCACCTGCCCTCTTAGCCAGACCGGAACTACCGTCTGTTACCAGGGTCACCACGAGGAGGTGAGAGTAGGGGATTAGGGAGATGGCCATCTCCTAATCCTGACGCCCTCTTCCATGTGCCTTTGACCCCATTCAATCATTCAATGGTGTTCTATTTTGTAATCTTAAATATAAATATATTTGACATGGTGAATTTGGTAAGCAAAAAATCAAAACTAGTATTGGAAGTCTTTAAAAAAATTTATTAAAATGTTCACGATAATAAATAACTGAGATTGTCTGAAATCGGGTGCACGTGTCCTAAACGTGTAGAAATCTATGCGTTTAGGGGCCTACCAAACCAATGTGCAACGTATACCGTTCTTGGCAAAGATCAAACATATCACAAAGAGTGATTAAAATTGATCGTAAAGAATGACGCAAAGAAGAAGAAACAGAAGAATAACTGAGAAATAAAATTTGTTCATATTGGTTATTGGTTACTAAACTGACGTCATTGCACTCCGGGCAGACCCATAGGGCTCAGTCTCCCCCAACAGATATCGAATAGTATGCATACTAATGGTTCCTGTGGCTCGCTGATTAAACACACCTCTCACTTGTCTCTCAGGCATCCAGTTGGACTTAAACATCGGATAACTCCAAACTGCCTAAATCGCTTGACCGATTCAACATCGATTTTAGTGTCCTCATCCAACAGAGTCGCGAAGAGACCGAAGAATAACTAGTTCATAAATAACAATCAGTTACAAATATTAATAAAAAGTGAACACATCACTTGAATGACTCACTGATGTGCCATGACTCACGAGTCACTGATATGTCGAAAAAGTGCTCTTCCCAATGTCAATTATTTAAATAATAATTGTATCTTGTTAGATACTCTTATCTTATCATCCTTCATTCTTCGTTGTACGGGTTACCAAAAATAAGAAGGACAAATAATTCTATCATATCGGAAAACTAAAACCTCCAGGGAGTATTCTAGAACTTGCTCTGGCGAGACTATCATTTGGTAATGAGAAAAGTAAAGTCTACTGATCTGTAACTATGATTTGATTACTATATGAATGAAATAATTTATAGTATTTCCATCAGTGGCGGCTCGTACTATTTTTATTGGTTGGGCCAGACACAAATTTTCGAAAAGTCATGGCTTTTGGGTTAAGTTATATTTTAATTTATAAAAATAAATACACATTACACATTATTTTTGGTGCTGCCAGGCCCCACTGGCCCTTAATGACGAGCCGTCACTGATTTCCATCTTCTTCAACTTCTGTTCGTTCTCAACAGAAACAAATTATTACTAAAACTAATATGAGTATTTTCATGTCAGCGTTACTAATGAAACTTTGTGCTAAAATTGTTTGCAGCATTTTGCCAGTTTGTCATTTCAGTTTCTATAACAAAGTTATATTCATAGATTTGATTGGTTAGCCCTAATCTAATCTCGCGATGACCTTGTGGAATATTGTTAGGACACATATTTGTGTCAATGGATTGTTGTTGTATTTTTACAAACATGGAACTCCACTATGCAGTACACCACCAGGGGTCACTGATAGTGAAGATAATAACGTGCTGCGCTGTTGAGAACGTGCCGATGAAATTCCGGATTTTGATCCGGATTTCGATCCTGATTTCGATTTAAAAAATCTCAGTGTGCTCACAGTACGTGGTCGGAGTGCATGTTCTCTGATCCATTACTTGGGCATCTAAATTAGAGTGGCCTCTGAGCTGGAAGTAAGGTTTGTCTGATTGATTGATAGGACAATCAGGATTGCGCTTCGGTGAGTAACCATATGTGCTCCGATCTCTTTCTTACACAGGAAGATCTCTGTTGCAGACCACGAACTCCATCACACCGGCGAAGGTCCCCGATGTATTTTTTAAGAGGGTGAAGATATTATTTAGGAACTTTATTTTTAATATTTTCTAATGAATTTTGCACAGGCAGCGCCTTTCCAGGCTGCTTTTCTCAATTTTTGAGCTGCCATAGGTTCTTTTACCTGCTCAAATCGAACAATGGAACTATGTTTTATCGTCCGTCTCCGATATGGAGGGAGCAAACCTTGTACCTTTGGCACGAGAAGCTAGCTCCTAACCTCTACGCCACAGATACACCATTTGAAAGTTTGATCTTATCAATTTCATTTTTTATAAATGTGACTGAGTTATGAACACAATTGTTTGATGATACCAGTATTACTTTTCTCACAGAGCTTTGTATGTACGTTGTTACATATTCAAATATATCATCAAGTATATGAAATAGTTGTTCTCTCTTTCTAACTACGATAAAATACGTGAAATGTTTAGTAGTAAGTATTCTATATGAAAACTAATGGTGGGATTGGAGAACATTTAGACGCCATTATAGTAGGTAATGGTATAGAATGAGTTAAGCGGAAACAAAAAGTGAATCATACAAGCGCACTACGTCACAACTACTTTAAAGGGCGGAATATTTCACTCAAGTGGCCATCTTACATGAACTTGAGAATTAGTGAATGTTATAATTATCTAGTTCAGCGGTTCCCAAACTTTGTTTTACCGTGGAACTCCTTTTAAATACATTTTGCTGCCAGAACCCCCAAAGTTTCTATATATGAACATCTTCTAGCGATGGAGTTTTTATTATACCACAACCAACAGTCAAGCTGGCTCCAATTTCTCAGACTGGGGGAAACTTCAAATGATCTTTCATGTTGTCATGTCAGACATTTAGACTCCGGTCTCGTCCAGGTCCTTTAATTTCGCAGAGGGACTAGTTTACCAATGTTTTTATGTATGTTTCTAAAATGTGCTTTTCTGTTTGAAATATTAACAATTTTAATATTTCTTCAAGAACTTGATGACCCCTTGTGAGTACCACGTGGACCAGTGGTGGCCCGTGGACCCCATTCTGGGAAACGTTGACCTAGTTAACTATTTGCAACTTTCATTAGCATATCTTCGTGATGTGTATGAGTGACATTTAGAGAATAGTAGGACTTGATTGATTGATATATATATATATATTAACATCATCATTACACTTTGAGTAAATAAACATATGTGCTCTGATTTAATTCTCTTACAGAGTAAGATCTCAGTGACAGTATACGAATTGTGTTGTATCGACCAGGATCTTGGATACAATCTTGAAGCGGGTGAACACATGTAAGAATTGTGTTTTGTTTTGCTATTAAACTATATTTGGCCGTACAGTGATATTCCAGCCTATCTTGTGTATTCAAGACTTCATTATTTATTTTGTATAATTTTAATTTTGTTTTACACTAATCGATATTAACTTAAGACAGTTCTTACGATTATTATAATATTAGTTATATACTTGCACATTTATGTGGCTAGGGCGTGTGAGAAGAGTGGACTGGACAATTGCCGCATACCAAAACAAATGTTGTTCTGTAAACTTTCGAAGGAACGAGGAACCAAGGCAGACTACTATTTAGATATAAGGATGCATGCAAGACCTCAATGAATAACTTTTATATAGGTCCCAGTAAATGGAAACAACTGGCTAATGATCGAGTTATATGGAAAACAACATTACGCAAAAGGTGCATAATCTTTTGAAAAGAGACTTAGGGATGCGCTAAAAGGCAAGAGAGACAAGCAAAACTCAGAAGTTGTAACACTAAAACACTTGCGAATTGACCGTCTGTAAATACAAAAAATCCATACATATATATTTGTAGAGACTAACTGACGTTTGCGTAATATATCTTCAATAAAGTTATCTCAAAGAGTGACGACACATTTATAACAGTCGTTCTAGGAAATTATTATTACGTAGCGATTGACACAGAAAGTCATGTTCAACGTAGTAAATTTACAGACTTTTCGAAATTATAACACATGAGACTGTCGTGTCAAAAAAAAAAAAAATTTCAATAATATTATGATTTTTATTATAGCATACATGTAGCACTTTAAATCAAGAAAACACTAGACGCATCCAATTATTGTGCTATGTGCTATGTCTAATCGTTGTTAGAGTAAAATGTTATGGTCTAGTGTAGGAGATATGGTCCACGTGTTACCAGGCTAAAATAGCGTGATCCCAATATAGAAGATATGGCCTATTTGTTAGAAGGCAAAATATTCCATGTTTACTTTCTTTCTGCTTTTTTCAAGCTATTTTCGTGACACTTAAGAAGTCTGTTTATTGTGTATCTCGCTTCCTGTGATAGAAGTCATCGCACTTTAACAACTATCAACATATACATAATGACTGCATACCGCGTGATATATATCATTGATCCGCATTTGTTTTCGTCTAGTATCATTGTATATCCGCCTTCCCTGGAAGGGTATAATGTTGGGATTTGCTAGACTGTGCGACAAAGGTTAATGACTCAACTATGACAGAGCATACAATCGTTAACTGTCACTAGTAACATCACGGGAACGTATGCTGATATCAAGTACGTCAATTGTCATACAAGAAAGTTTATAGCACTGAGAAAGTTATCATCAGGTTAGATAATACATGAATTTACAAAGTTTTTATAGATTCATATGTAACTAATATATTCTGTACAACGTATGCATATATATACATATATATATATTACATATGTGAGCGTATGCGCACATAATTCGCATATCATGCACACTTGCATGTAACTGGTATAGTATAGGCTTAGTATAGTATATATAATATTCAATGTTACTAATATTACGAAATACTTTAATTTACTTTACATAGCCCAGACTATTCATTTCTCAATTTACTATAATTAATTTGGAAATAGTGTTCCTATTTTACCTAAATGTAATCAATTGAATAAGAAGCAGACAATCAAGGTTTCTCGGACAATTAATTGGAAGGGGCAGTTTAGAACATTTAGTTACAACATGCAAAACACAGACGAAGAGAGATAGAGGAGACAAAGGGCACAATTCCTCGTCACAATCTGAGAGAGTAATATGCTACAATTATATCATGTACTACGTCGTAATCTGAGAGAGTAATATGCTACATTTACATCATGTATTACGTCGAAATCTGAGAGAGTAATATGCTACAATTACACCATGTACTACAGGAGAAATGGGAAAATTCGCGCAATGAAATCAGTCCTACATAGTTAAATCTTTCTACAACATTTTAAATGTGTTGTTACACAGTTACTCTCTTCCTCAATAAACTAAAAGTATCAGCATGACCCTCTATTAACCTGGTTTCTACAGAAACTATCCCCGCAAGCCTATCGGCACGTTCATTCCTTTTTACACATGCGTGCCCTGGCACAAAAATTAAACTGATTTTTATCAGCTTAGACCTCTTCAGAAACTCCAGACATTGTCATCGATCCCAGCCCGTCTCAATCTTCCTGAGCATACTCATTTAGCCTCTTCGAAAACATGCATGGATAAATGTATGTGACTCTAACCAGACCATCGGCTTAGTTACTTCTATGATCTGCATAGTAATACTACTTGATTGGTGTAAGTAAATGTAACTTAAAGTAACTTATTCCGCTCCGCTCCATGTCGAGCAGATGGCCTCAATAGTTGTTCCCGACTTTCCCGGTCTCTGTTTTCATTATTGCCTTCCAGGATATTACATCACCCATCAGTTCTTCAAGAAGACGTCGTCTTCAGATCTGTTTAGGACGTCTTTCTCTCCATTTTCTTTGTGAGTTCCAGTTAAGTGCCTGTCTAGTCACTCTGTATCTGTTAGTGCTGACTTTATCAGTTATTGCTTTTTATATATCTTTCACATTATGAAATGTTTACTTCTCCTGGTATTTTTTTTTCCGATCCAGAAGCACTTGAGCTTTCAGCTCTTCGGCTCATTGCCATGGGCATCGTAACCCTTCGGTTCGGTGCTACCAACACCGTAAATCCGGAGAACCTGTGGCTTTTCTGCTAGCCCGCGGAATTGAACCGTACTCACAGAGTGCTTGTCACTTGTCGTCAAACGCGCTACGAACACGATGGGCAGGCGTGCATAAGACATATATAAAAACCCAACCTAATTACTTAGAGTTGATGTGATTCAAGTCTTCCTGAGTGAGTCTCTGTAAAAGACAGTGATAGATCGATTTTACACCAGTGTGTTATAATGTGATCGAATGAGTGACACGTTGTCAAAGCACATCAACGAGCAATGGAAAAACAAATAAAATGTTGCAGCACAGAAAAACTACAGTCACAGACTTGACATTTAGATAAGAAAGTTTTGTTATTGATATGCAACAAATAAATGAAGCAAAAGTGATAGCTGATATCTAAAATAAAGAAATACTGTCAGATGAACAAAAAACAAGAACGACTAAAACAGCTGATATACGACATATTGAAGCAAGTAGTACAAAAAGGAATGTATAACTAAAGATCAGATATGCTGATGATACATTACTTTTGTCAACCTCACAAAATGATGTTGAGAAAATTAATAATGTCAGTACATAGAATCAGCGAAAAATCAAAACTCATCTCAGCAAAAGAAAACAAAAATATGTACAAGTGGGAAATAGTTATAACAGGATGATACACTCATAGGACAAACATTGTAAATATTTGATAGTTTTGAAAAGTTAAGTTTACAGCTAACAAGAGAAGTTGATGTTATAAAGAAGAGGAAAAGAAGAATAAAAACATTTTTCTAAATTAAAAATCTACAATAAATATGGAAGGAAATTTATTTACAGACAAAACGTTTTTTTGGAGCATGCGCTTTTTTCTATTGCAACGTATGGCTATTAGAAATGCATTATTTGTAGAGCAGTTAGGTTAATTCCATTGAATACAAGAGCATCGTAAGAGCAGTCAGAAAAATGGAAAAAACAGACAAAAAATCATGTCAGTTTTGCAACAACTTAAAACTGAACAGATGAAGTTGATAAAATGGATAGGACACATTTAATGTTTTGGTTATTTAGAAAGACACGAGTCTCTGCAGAAGATTGTTCTGAGTGGCATTATACCAGGCAGACGAAGTAGAGGAAGACAGGAGTAGATCATACTGGGTGGCATTATACCAGGCATAAGAAGGAGTGGAAGAGAAAGGAGTAGATTATTCTGGGAGGCATTATTCCAGGCAGAAGAAGGAGTGGAAGAGAAAGGAGATCATTCTGGGAGGCATTATACCAGGCATAAGAAGAAGATGAAGACATAGTGTACCATTATGGAGAGCATTATATCAGGAAGAAGCGGAAGACCAAGGAGTAGATCATTTTAGAGAGCATTATATCAGGAAGAAGCGGAAGACCAAGGAGTAGATCATTATGGAGAGCATTATATCAGGAAGAAGCGGAAGACCAAGGAGTAGATCATTATGGAGAGCATTATATCAGGAAGAAGCGGAAGACCAAGGAGTAGACTCATTTATAAAAAAGTAGATTTTGCATTATATCAGGAAGAAGCGGAAGACCAAGGAGTAGATCATTTTAGAGAGCATTATATCAGGAAGAAGCGGAAGACCAAGGAGTAGATCATTCTGGAGAGCATTATATCAGGAAGAAGCGGAAGACCAAGGAGTAGATCATTCTGGAGAGCATTATACCAGCCAGAAGAAACAGAGGAAAATCAAGGAAATGTGGGAGCAAAGTGTCATAGACGAGTTGAGTACGAGTATGGTAGTCGTGGTATACTTCACGCATTACAGGGAGGTACTTAGAGCTACTGTCATGTGAGCCAAGTTCAACCAGTGGCAAACTTAATGATGCTGGTGATGATGCTGGTGGTGATGCTGGTGATGATGCTGGTGATGATAACGAACAATATCTAAGAAGACAGAGTACATATTTTCAGTAGATTCAGAAAGTTGTAAGACAAAACAACAGAATTGACACTAAACATCATCTTGAATGATAAATAATGAACAGTTAACAATATACTTTTACATAAGAAAAACCAAGAACCAAAGTTTTCATCAAAAGATTTCTGTTTTGTAAAGATGTTTGTCTCTTACAGACATATCTTCAAAAATATTTTAATTCAGATTATTTTGTTTCTGAAAGAAGTTGCTTGGTTTAGTGTGCTCTGTTTAACGCCCCATAGTTTGGATTATTTGTATAATTGTTCAAGAAGATTCACTTCTGGAAGAAACAAACATCTGCTTTGTATCCACCGATCATTTACTCGTACCGTGTGCAGAGTCACGAGGCAGATCTGGTATCAATCTTGGAACTGGTCAATAAGTTTGCCTCGCGCACATACAGTAGTTCTCTCATGTCTGGAATCGGCTCTCAGAACTGGCTATTGCGTGTTTCACGTGTGGACGACATTAAGGAAACCGAGAAGCCAATGCTGGCTTCAGTTCCGTGAGTTGTTTTTTTTGCATCTTCGGGAAACGGTGAGATGTTTCTTTATTTATTATAATATTCAGACGTACGTTTGTTCATCTTTCTTCTTTTATATCTTCTTATTAGTTTGTAGATCTCTTCGTCTTGTTAGCAGTACATACACAATCTATTTGTTTTCTTATTCCAATTGTGCTTTGTACGTAACTTTTAACAATTGTCTTATGGCGCTCTATTCTTTATGGTTATATTGATTTAATTACATCATCTATCATAGATTTTAAAAGAAACCATATTTCTTCCAAGCTTTTCACAAATTATAATTATCTTTTCGGGATAGTCTGTATCTTAATAGTTAAGATTCTATTACTTTTTAAATAGTTACCTTACTTACCATCAATTCAATTTAAATCGGTCAATGCTCTCATTATTAATACCGTTAAAATATTATGTTACTTTCTGTCTTTCTAAGTATTATATATTTTAAATATTGTATTAAAATCCTTTTCTTCCGCTTTTCTAAGTATTCATGATCTTGAAATAGCTTTTTCTGAGCAGAACTTTGTTACCTTAGTACTCTTTCATAGGTTTATCTCCAGATGTCTCTGCAGCTGTCATACTCAATCTCCAGATGTCTCTGCAGCTGTCATACTCAATCTCCAGATGTCTCTGCAGCTGTCATACTCATCTCCAGATGCCTGCAGCTGTCATCTAATCTCAGATGTCTCTGCAGCTCTCTACTCAATCTCAGATGTCTCTGCAGCTGTCATACTCAATCTCCAGATGTCTCTGCAGCTGTCATACTCAATCTCCAGATGTCTCTGCAGCTGTCATACTCAATCTCCAGATGTCTCTGCAGCTGTCATACTCAAATTATCAGTTTTATTTTGATTCCATTTTTTCCACGATCTTCCTCTTCTTTGTCTATATGTCTCTTTCCACAATATTCTTCAGAGCATTATATTTAAGAAATAGTATAGAGTCACACATGGTGTTTCTAAATACTATATCTCGGAAATTAATCCTTTGTTATCCCTATTGTAAAATGCAACAAATGGACACGTCTGAAAGTCGGTGATGATGATACTAACTAATGTCTAATACAACAAATGTTGGAAAGTGCATATATCTATTTAATTCTGTCTTATTTCAATTTCACACCTGCTGTTGTTATGTCTGTCTCGCAGTCTTCCGTTCTTCGGCTTTATCGTAAATGATAGACTGTCCTTGCTGCTCTTTCTTATTTGCTTCCATAGATGACAAGGCTAAGTAAACTGTGAATGATTGTCTGTTTTCTCTAGATACATCTTACTTTGATCTGATTTTGTGTGTTTCCAAATGTGACATTTTTTTAACGTATAATTTGTCGCAAACGCTTCTATGCAATTACATTTTGTGTTTCATTAACATGTATATTTGTGACGATATTCTGCGCTGTATGTCAATATGTTATCTAATACCGGTGCAAATTAAAATTTCTATATACAATGTATAAAGATACTGTTCTTATACCGAGAGGATTGTGGAAAAACCGTGCACGGTCAGTTGTTTACTTTCATCAATGGCACAACATGGTTGATTTCATTCATAAAGCCAGGATCCTTTAACTTCCAATGTTGATCTGTACCAAGATGAGGCTGGATTAAATTGAGAACTTTTGCGATTGGAACGATACCACCGAAATGGAAGTTTGAGCCGAGATTACCCCCCGTTGCACACGGCACAAACTACTTAGCTCCAGCTAAATATCTTAGGGATATACGGAAACAAAAATTAACATGTGACTCAGTTTGGATTTGAACCCAGAACTTTCGTAATGCAAGTCAAACGTCTGAACCACTTTTCCATAGAACACACTGTGTGCGTTCTAATTTTCTCTTTATTGCATCCCTTGTCTGTTCACATACTATTTTCTCTCTCAACTTCCTCCGTCGTTTTCTCGGTTTTCTTTGATCTGCGCTTTCTCGTCTTTCTGGCTTCTGTTCATGGAATAGTTGTCTTTTTCACAGTGCTTCTGATGTTCTAGAAATATGTTCAAACCATCTCCATCATTAGGCAAAATACATTTACCAAACGTATAGACAATGTATACATACATATATACACACACACGCACGCACACATACATACACACACATAACCACACATATACACACACATACACACATATACACATAGCACATTCACAAATATACGCATACATATGGAACATACACTACACATTTACATTTACACATACATACCTACATATATACACACCTACATACACACATACATACCATACTACGCTACAACATACATACCAACTACACTACACACATATACATACATATTCACATATAAACACACACATATACTTACATACATATAAACGTATACACTTACATATATACATACATGAATACATACACACATATATACATATACAAATACATAGCCCGCCTGCCCAGCGTGCTCGTAGCGCGTTGGACTGCGGGTGACTAGCCCTCTGTGAGTGCGGGTTCAATTCCGCGGGCTGGCAGAGGTTCCCCACAGGTGCCACAGGTTTCCCAGATTCACGGTGTTTGTGGCACCGAACCGAAGGGTTACGATGTCCATGGCATCGAGCCGAAGAGCTGAAAGCTCAAGTGCTTCTGGATCGGAAAAAACACACACAAAAATACATGAAATTAAATACAATTATATCAATTTGTATGTTGACACTCTTTTGTGCCATAACGCAAGTCTGTCGTTAATGTTCTTTTAATGTGTTTC
The DNA here is from genome assembly GCA_020796225.1 of Arion vulgaris. Classification (NCBI taxonomy): domain Eukaryota; kingdom Metazoa; phylum Mollusca; class Gastropoda; order Stylommatophora; family Arionidae; genus Arion; species Arion vulgaris. Next base: position 12,874,451 of record CM036753.1, read on the forward strand.
TCTGTCTCGTCTTCCATTTATTTTACTGGATGTCACAATGTGCTATAAACCTGCCTTTCTCATCACATACTATAATACAGATAACTTTCTCGTTCTAGTTATGATACGTTTTATATGTGCATTGACTTCTTTCAACATATCAACATTAGTCCTGTTACCAGTACATGGTATTCTTCACATTCTCTAGTAAAACAGCATGTCTGTGTCCTTTAAAGATTTTGCTATCTGATGTTTTATTGTCCATGTAATGCTTCTATGGCGTTTTGTGGCTTAGGGGATAGTGACTCGGTCTATTAACCCCGACGTTCTGAGTTCGAATCACACTGCGGACAGTTTGGTTGCGAGTTGTTTCGCGTGGATATTTACAAAAGGATGATGGCGCCACCCGTTCAGAAAGCAATGGCAAACAACTGAACGTAATAATGCCTAGAAAAATCACAAACAGCGTTAAAAGCTGGGGTGTGATTCTAAAGTCAATGAAGTATTACATGCCAGTAATGATTCTATCAGTAGAGTGATTTATCAGTCGTAGGTTGATTCTATCAAGTCTATGTAAGTGATTCTATCAGTCAGTAGTGATTCTATCAGTCAGTAGTGATTCTATCAGTCAAGTGTATGTAGTGATTCTATCAGTCAGTAGTGATTCTATCAGTCAGTAGTGATTCTATCAGTCAGTAATGATTCTATCAGTCAGTAGTGATTCTATCAGTCAGTAGTGATTCTATCAGTCTAGTACTATAGTAGTGATTCTATCAGTCAGTAGTGATTCATAGTCATATTCTATCAGTCAGTAATGATTCTATAGTCAGTAGTTATTCTATCAGTCAGTAGTGATTCTATCAGTCAGTAGTGATTCTATCAGTTAGTAGTGATTCTATCAACAGTAGAAATCTTGCGCTTCATATTGACAATCTTTCGTTTTTATTCTACTCGTTCGTAGCGTTCCATATGAACACTCTGTGTGATTTGTATAGTGAACTGTAGTAAAAGATTGTACGTGTGTATTATGCGATACAAGTAGACAATCATCAATTTCTCACGCTTTTTTTTACTATGCTTTGGTCTCTCGAGTCCACTACGACATACCTTGTAGGTGGGCTAGCTAATATTCTTTGTTCTTGCGCTCGGCACTACACGATCAATTTACAATTTGTTGCATAGAATAATTTGTCTTGAATGTTGTCTTTGCCTGACATATGTAGCTCTTTAATGATGTCCTGCATCTGCTATCTGAAGTTGCCATCTGCATTATGATGAGCTAAACCTACTTGAGATCATCCCAACTTGTGTCTTCTTCTTGCTAGTCATGCAACGTTTTTATTTTCTCTTCTCGCTATATTCCTCAATGTCTTGAACTAGGAACAATAAATCTGAATAAACGTATTCTCAAATTGAATGCATTGGCCAGAAAAAACACAAATTGCGTGATCTCAAAGTGTGTTTATAAGTTATTTAACAACAAACAAATAGAATAGTTCAAAGTGTGTTTATAAGTTATTTAACAACGAACAAATAGAATAGTTCAAAGTGTGTTTATAAGTTATTTAACAACGAACAAATAGAATAGTTCAAAGTGTGTTTATAAGTTATTTAACAACAAACAAATAGAATAGTTCAAAGTGTGTTTATAAATTATTTAACAACAAACAAATAGAATAGCTCAAAGTGTGTTTATAAGTTATTTAACAACAAACAAATAGAATAGTTCAAAGTGTGTTTATAAGTTATTTAACAACAAACAAATAGAATAGTTCAAAGTGTGTTTATAAATTATTTAACAACAAACAAATAGAATAGTTCAAAGTGCGTTTGTAAGTTATTTAACAACAAACAAATAGAATAGTTCAAAGTGTGTTTATAAGTTATTTAACAACAAACAAATAGAATAGTTCAAAGTGTGTTTATAAATTATTTAACAACAAACAAATAGAATAGTTCAAAGTGTGTTTATAAATTATTTAACAACAAACAAATAGAATAGTTCAAAGTGCGTTTGTAAGTTATTTAACAACAAACAAATAGAATAGTTCAAAGTGTGTTTATAAGTTATTTAACAACAAACAAATAGAATAGTTCAAAGTGTGTTTATAAATTATTTAACAACAAACAAATAGAATAGTTCAAAGTGCGTTTGTAAGTTATTTAACAACGAACAAATAGAATAGTTCAAAGTGTGTTTATAAATTATTTAACAACGAACAAATAGAATAGTTCAAAGTGTGTTTATAAGTTATTTAACAACAAACAAATAGAATAGTTCAAAGTGTGTTTATAAGTTATTTAACAACAAACAAATAGAATAGTTCAAAGTGTGTTTATAAGTTATTTAACAACGAACAAATAGAATAGTTCAAAGTGTGTTTATAAGTTATTTAACAACGAACAAATAGAATAGGAAGAATAAATCAATTTCTAGAAAATGTCTTAACCAAATTTTGCAGCTTTAGCAATTTTAAGATATGGATAATCGTGCATTCCAGGAAGGATTTTGCCGTAATTCGATTACATCTTCGATGGCAAGCTGGACTTTACAGGGTTAAGTTTCTTTTAACAGCTAAACATATTTTCATCCAGGCTACACTAGGGTAGATTTTACGTAGATCCATTCTTTGCCAGCAAGATCAGTCTGTTATCTTCTTCTTCTTCTTCTTCTTCTTTTTGAACGCTCCATACCAACCACTAGTTAAACCCCTCTTTTTTATATGTATGTGAGATGAGCCTTAGAGCGATAAAAAGCTGTGCAGAGTTATGCGCTACAATTCGATCAACACATCCGGTTTCGGCGATGCTTTTTATTTACTAGGGTAGCTTATATAGGCTTTTACCTCAGTCACCTCTTACGACATGCCATGTAGGTCACAGTGTTCCTATTCTTTGCTTCCATTGTGGATCCGGCAATACAAGGACGATTACAATTAATTAAAATACACTTCCTAACAATTTTATTATCCTCAAAATTATAGCGAAGACATTTGCTAATTCTAAAATGTTCGTGCACTGCCAATGTGATCTTTCTATTTAAGAAAATTTTGGGCACATGTCTTCCACTAAACTGCAGGGATGATATAGCTTATCAATCGCTCATTTCTTTTTCTACTTTTCCTTGAGGCTTTATTTTGATTACTTTTGATTTTGTTTGCGTGAAATGTTTATATGTCTAAAATATTTACTTGTATGCAGTGAATTTCTATCAATAACTATTTTTGCATAAATATATATATAAAGTACTACTGGTTTCTTAATCGTTAAACTGGGTTTTTTGAACAATTATGTATACATACAAAGCTATCTTCAGAAGACCTGGTTATGAGACAGCATGACTTATGCTTTTAGATGACGCGACTTTCATGAAGTAAAACACTATACTCATAGTTATATTAAAGCTTGTGGGCCCAGCTAGCTCTACACTTCACATTCAAAGCTGAATGATTGCTTGATGGTACCAGTATCATATCAGTTCGAAGAATAGTCTTATGTGATCCAATATTTCTTACACAGTAAGATCTCAGCGGCAGTGCACGAACTCAATTTCAACGGCGAGGGTCCACGCTGTAAGTTTAAAAATGCTGACAATTTTCGACGGAATTTTATTTTAATCTATTCAATGAATTAATTGCAACAGCTTTAATGGCATGTCTTCATTCACGAAGTGATGGCTGATGAGTTATAATAAGGGTAATATTATATTGATTATTAGATTATTATCCTGGTAAAGAATTGATTTTTTTAAAAACTGATTAATGTTACTTTTTGATATTCAATTCCGTTCACAAACTATACGTCTCATGAAAGTTCATGTGATTCACATTTTCCCTGCGTTCGAATTCATCATGCCATACAAAAAAAGTCATTTAAAATTTAGAAATGACATGTAACATATTGCAAAGATTAAAAACTATAAGCAATTATAATAATGAAGTTACATGAAGAAATATTTCATTCTGATTTGAAGAAAATATTTAATCAAAGACTATGTAGGGAACAACAACGATTCGAATGTGAATAAAACTTGAAGTGGTGTACATATGACTGTACAAGAAAATTATTGAATCATTTAACAGAACCGAAGTCATGTTATATCTTAATTCTATTGGGAAGATTTTGAAACAAATTGTTACAGAAAAGTTCTTAGAACACTTTGGACAGAGAAGAGAAAATATAAAGACGTCCTTCATGACTTGCCGATCGAGGAGAATTGGGTCATAAATAACATCATGTCCTGGAAGATGACATTTTTTGACCACGTCAAACGTTACAGTAGTTTGGAGTGAATAGTAATGTAAGGCATGGTTCCTGGAGTATGAGGCAGGGGACGCACAAGATGAAGGTGGCAGCGAGACAGCAAAGAAACTTTGAACATGACGCTTGAGGAGGCGGGAGAACTTATTAGATATATAGAGTTTATCAGGTAGGCTGTGATGAAAGCTACGTCCCGTAAAGGACATGCAACTAGATGACTTCAACTTGAAGACTATACTTTCTTAATCAAATATATCATCATCATATAACTGTATCTCGGTCTTCTCTGCTTCTTTCTCACATATACTTTCTAGTTGTCATAAATATCTCTTGTCATGTTTTCTGTATGAACATACCAAACATATTTTACTAAATATTTTATTCTTTTGATTATCAATATTTGTGTACATTTCTTATTTTTAAGTTCTCGTTTTGATGTCTAAGTACTAAACAGATTACTCTGTTCATGATATTCTTTGTTCAGTTTATACAATTGTGTTTCTTCATTGGTTACAATGTATACGATGCACGATTTAAAAAAATATATATTATAGACTTGAGAACCCATTTTCATACCATGCAGTATATTGGGAATAACAATATTGGTCCCTTTAATGTTCTTACCTTTTTTTCAACCAACATCTCAATAATAGTAATGTTGTTAACGTGACATCTATCACCTTTACTTCCAAGTCTTCTTTTCTGGTGCTCATATGAGACCAAGTTAATTCGAAAGCAGTATTCGATCAGACAAAATCAGACTACATATGAAGATCGAATCAAGATCACTACTCCAGGAATCGAGTGTTCTACTCCACTATTCTGCAGCGGATCTGTTCCGTTCTACGTGGATCTTTCATATTATATTCCTAACTCGCGCGTGAAAGAAGAACGAGATGAAGACCTAGATGGGTGCAGGATGTAATTGACGAGCTGAGAATGACTGCTGCTGACGCCAGACATCTTGAACAGAATAGAGAGTTCTTCAGGACTGCTGCAATGGGAGCAAAGTTCAGAAGGCACAGGCTACTTGATGATGATGAGCTTGTTAATATCAGGGACGCGTTTTTGTGACAATGCTGTAGTCTGTGACTTGATTCGGCTTCTCAAAATGTAACACAATGTCTAATTTTCTTCAATTTATTCTCTACAAAAATATACGATTTTTTTATTCTTCGGAGTAGAACTGATTGCTAACTATCACATTTTAGCATCACGTGAGACATGTTATTGACGTCCGTTATCAGGGTTATGGGACATTGATGCTAAATATAGACCAATCCTAGATAACTGTGTGCGTCAACAAGAGGGAGATAACTTGTTGATTGCCTTATCACACATTGATGCAGCTGGATTTCTTGTGTTGTGAGTGTGGCTGTCAATTTGTAATTGGCGTGTGGGTCTTTAAGGGCATGTGACCAAATGAACTGTGTGGGTGGGTGAGGATTTATCTGTCTGGGTTTTTATATATAACAGTTGTGAAATGTGCAGATATAGACTCTGAAAGCAAGTTAATGTGAGAAGGAGAAGGGAATGGTACATTCTGTTTTATGAACATGAGTCAACGAAAATAAATAAATATGAAAAGAATATCACTAGAGAATGCGGATGTTTACTGATTGGCTCATATAATCCACTGGAAGACCCATTTTTTAAAATTTAGAACGGTCTTTTTTTCGATCCAAAAGCACTTGAGCTTTCAGCTCTTCGTCTCGGTGCCATGGACATCGTAACCCTTCGGTTCGGTGCCACGAACACCGTAAATCTGGATAACCTGTGGCTTTTCTGCCAGCAAGCAGAATTGAACCGCACTCACAGAAGACTTGTCACCCGTCATCCAACACGCTATGAACACGCTGGGCAGGCGGACAGAACGGTCTTAAAGAAGATACATTTACCTACAAAATGGTATATGACTTATAACAATATGTTCATAATTAAGAACACTGCTGCTGAATGTGTACATAAACTTGCAATGGGAAAATATAACCTAAATTTTATTAACACACAACCCGTTTTTCAATTGAGAAGATAATTAATTATGACAGTTATTGACAACTAAAAATAGTTTTGAGAGGATAATATTAAAATAAAATAAAAATTTCAGAAGCCTTTTAGGGTATGAAGCACCTGTCCCTTTACAATTCTAGACCATGGTGTGCAGAAGGTAGGAGGGCTACTTACTTTCCTCTCTTGTGGAACTTCTAGTGTGAGATTGAACCCACATTCCTCTTGTGCACGGGTCGATGTGCGAACGCCTATGCATTAGGCTAATCTGTCCCACATGCTATGATTATATTGGTTGCTAATGTATATATTAATGTTATGAAGCTGATCAGCAGGAGGTAGACTACCTTCATTTTAAAACTGTGGAAATGGCTAAGAAAAAAATATGGTGGTTTAGAGTATGTCGCGTAAACATATGACATTGAAACAAGTAAACAACTTGACCTATTCGTTTCAAAAGGTTAAACAACTTGACCTGTTAGTTTCATATGGTTACACAAATTGGAGTAATCAATCATCGCTAAAGTCAGTCGAAATTTGCACATCAGAGAGAGAAAGCGAGAGAGAAAGAGAGAGACAGAGCGATAGATAAAGAGAGAGAGACACAGATAAACGATGTTTTGCATGGATTCAGACACTTATAGCATTGCAACGTATTGTTGTTACACAATTTTCTACATTACCTGAAGTAATTCAATTAAATGTCAAACATTGCTTATTTTCTCCACCTTTTCCACACAGTTTAATCTTCTTTTATTACATCTATACAGTTTTTATTTATTTTTCCGCAAGCAATGAAAACGGAAATGACATAAGTGTAATTCTGCTTTCACTGCATTTGTTTTTTCCATTACGTTAATCTTTTCTAAAATGTGTTTTTACCCCCCCTTGAAATCGAATCATAAAAGCTTTTTCTTCTTCTTCTCTATTTGTTTTTCTTGTACAGAAAGCAGTTTTCTACAATATAGTATACCTGGCTACACTTTGTTAGGTCTAGGTCTCTATTCTGGTCTGAGTCTTCCTGGAACTCTCCATATCAACCACTCGTTAACCACTCTTTGTGATCTGTATGTGATTGTAAGAGCTATCATACGTTGTGTTAGTTATGTTCCTACAAGTAGACAGGAACATTCGATTTATGCGATGCTTTTTATTTACTAGGGTAGCTTCTCAAACCCCATACCTTAGTCGCCGCTTACAGTGTTATAGTCAACATCGTACAGTACATCTCTACGGCCTAGTGTGTCTTGTACCAATTTGAAGCTGGGTCGATATGAGAACTGTTGTTGTTAGAAATAAAAACAAAATCAAACTGAGGTTTTTGAACATGGGACAACACGTCAAAAAAGAAAGTGCACTAACCGCAATGTTATCCTGATTTTCATCCAACACTTTAACGATAGCAAATGAACAGTAGACACGCAATGGATTGATTTCCGACATAGTTCATTGTGAAGGTTAGGAATAATGCGAGCAGACTAATGGAACTGTGACTTGTAAGTTTGATGTCCAAGATGTGTCTTTGTGACATTTTGTTCTAGTTGCATTAAGTACAGACGGTCATGAATGCCAAGTACACGTGAGCTTTGACTAGCAATATTAGTAGACATGTGGGCTATGACTATCAATCTTAGACATGTGGGCTGACTATCAATCTTAGACATGTGGGCTCTGACTATTAATTTTAGACATGTGAGCTTTGACTATCAATCTTCGATTGTAAAGATCAGCGTCACAACATTCACCAGGATTTAAGTATGGCTGGAAAGTTTAATTCTAGATATGCTACAATGTATGCAATCTTTTTTTTATTAAAGAGGTGATTGTTAGTAGTGTTAGATTGTTTTGCTCTTCTTCAATGATACATCAGAGATTGGAATCTTCTTCAATGATACATCAGAGATTGGTATCTTCTTCTTCTTCAATGATACATCGGAGATTGAACACTTGTTTTTCTTCAATGATACATCGGAGATTGAGCTCTTGTTCTTCTTCAATGATACATCAGAGATTTGTATCTTCTTCTTCTTCAATGATACATCGGAGATTGAACACTTGTTCTTCTTCAATGATACATCGGAGATTGAGCTCTTGTTCTTCTTCAACGATACATCGGAGATTGAACACTTGTTCTTCTTCAATGATACATCAGAGATTGAGCTCTTGTTCTTCTTCAATGATACATCGGAGATTGAACAATTGTTCTTCTTCAATGATACATCAGAGATTGAGCTCTTGTTCTTCTTCAATGATACATCGGAGATTGAACACTTGCTCTTCTTCAATGATACATCAGAGATTGAACACTTGTTCTTCAATGATACATCAGAGATTGAACACTTGTTCTTCTTCAATGATACATCGGAGATTGAAAACTTGTTCTTCTTCAATGATACATCGGAGATTGAACACTTGTTCTTCTTCAATGATACATCGGAGATTGAACACTTGTTCTTCTTCAATGATACATCGGAGATTGAACACTTGTTCTTCTTCAATGATACATCAGAGATTGAACACTTGTTCTTCTTCAATGATACATCATAGATTGGAATCTTCTTCAATGATACATCGGAGATTGAACACTTGTTTTTCTTCAATGATACATCGGAGATTGAACACTTGTTCTTCTTCAATGATACATCGGAGATTGAACACTTGTTCTTCTTCAATGATACATCGGAGATTGAACACTTGTTCTTCTTCAATGATACATCAGAGATTGGAATCTTCTTCAATGATACATCAGAGATTGAACACTTGTTCTTCAATGATACATCAGAGATTGAGCTCTTGTTCTTCTTCAATGATACATCGGAGATTGAACACTTGTTCTTCTTCAATGATACATCAGAGATTGAGCTCTTGTTCTTCTTCAATGATACATCATATATTGGATTGGATTTTTGTTCGTCTTTAATGATACATCGGAGATTTTACCTTCGCTTTTGACCCATCGGGGTATATCTTTATTGCATTTTTGGTGTTTCGTTCTTTTCAGCTGTACCAATATCAACATCCGTTTCTCTCAATCTGCTCAGCCAATGGATTGACAATCCTGAAACTCCTCTGTTCGGAAAGACTGTCTCAATGCGTTAAGAATGTCATTCCTGTCTATTGCAGTTTCCTTTGATATCGTAGCCATGTCAGCCAATCTATCAGCTCGTTCATAACACCTGCGTCATGCGTGCTCAATTACAAGCAGAAAGGTGATTTCATTGATGCCTGTCTGTATCCGTACCTCCACCCACTTTTGTCTCATCATTCAAGTTTCGACTACACGAATATTACTCATGACGTTACTGACTATACAAATACAAGAGTAGTTAGGTGATGCCAACCACGTCAATATTACTGTTCTCCTCTTCTTCTTCTTTGCGTTCGTTCTTTACGACCAATTTTAATCACTCTTTGTGATATGTTTGATCTTTGCCAAGAACGTGTATACGTTGCACATTGGTTTGGTAGGCCCCTAAACGCATAGACTTCTACACGTTTAGGACACATGCATCCGATTTCAGCCAAACCTCCTCAGTCGCCTCTTACGACATGCGTGGCAGGCAACAGTGGTTCTATTCTTTACACCCCAAATTTGGGCCCCGGTAACCACTCGGGCGAATGCTACTGTAATCGCCTTTACCACCATCGTCAAACTACTTATGGTTGTCGCGTAGGTCCCACTGGCCTCTTTTACTATTTTTACTACTGAACGTGCTGAAAAATCACACGCATATCGTTGTTGCGAATGGTTATGTATAAATAACTATATTTGTATCATTGAATTTGTCATTCAAGAGGGACTCAACCTCTGCATTTATTAGTGATGGATTACTTTGTTCAGAGTTTTTCTTAAGGGATATAATAACTATTTTCTCTCGGTTCTGAAAGAGGTCTACTATCTGATACAGTTTGTAAAGTGCCCGTTACTACTTTTGTAGAGCTACATCACTGACTGAGAATGGCTTCAGACAGTGCTACTCTACTGGAGACCAATCAACGTATCTTCCCAAGAGAGTGAGCTTGCGTTGTTAGATAAGAAACTAGTACTAGCAAAATGGATAGATCTAAAGAAATCTCTTCACAATGTTTGAAGAGAAGGACTATTGAAGAAACTGAGAAATTGAAGAATAAATGGTAGGATATGTCGATGGATAAAAGCATAATTATATAGCACTAGAGCTTGAGTACATCTAATGGTCTCAAGAGAACGAAAACGTTATAGCTTCATGGCGTCCCACAAGAGGGGATTTCACAATACTTTTCTTAACTTATCTTAACCTACTGACTGTTGAACTACTACATGGAGTTAAAGTGGAAATTTATCACCATGGAGTAAAATGAAATGTATCAACATGGAATAAAGTGAAATATATACACATGGAAAAAAGTGGAAATATATCAACATGGAGTAAAAATGGAAATGTATCAACATGGAATAAAAATGGAAATGTATCAACATGGAATAAAAGTGGAAATATATACACATGGAAAAAAAGTGGAAATATATCAACACGGAATAAAAGTGGAAATATATCAACATGGAATAAAAGTGGAAATATATCCATATGAAATAAAAGTGGAAATATATCCACATGAAATAAAAGTGGAAATATATCCATATGGAATAAAAGTGGAAATATATCAACATGGAATAAAAGTGGAAATGTACGCTGCTGATCTGATAATATGGTGCACACATGGAGTAAGTAACAGTTGAGAATAAGCTGATACTAAGACCTGTAAATGTCTTACCCTAAAAGACAAACAGATTGTGCTTCAGCATCAACAAAGATAACACCCACTTTACGCTTTATCTCATAAACAAATAAATGGTGTCTTTAAACTAAATGGAGAAATGCTAGAAGAACGAGCCCAGTAAACACTGGATAAAACCGCACACATCGCCGAAGGATAAACACCAGAGCTCCAAATGCCGCTAAAGATCTGACGAAACACACCCATGCTAAGGCTGCATGAATCATATTTCCACATGAATAATAATGTTTGGGGAAATCTGGTACATCAGTCTCAGCGGTGATCGCGCGCGAGAGAGAAAGAGAGAAAACTAAGTAGGACCACATAGGGATACAGCCAGAAATTACATAGAAATATTTGTCAGCAGGGTATACGACGACAAATCTGGAGCTGCATGATGTCCGGCATGAAATCCCACAGCAGAACTGGATAAGTTCCAAACAAGGCTCTTCGGATTATGACAGAAGCAGTTAAATTAGCACATATAGTAGAGATGGAGATAATGGGGATGTCAATACAAAAACGGAGAGAATGCAGAAACACAAAATTTCTGACAGGCAGAAAGGTTCATTTTTCCGAGCAATGAAATGGAAAACAAATTCTAGGAATGGGACGATTGAATAGAAGCGACTTTATTCACAAAACGAACGACTCCATAGACAGATTTCAAACCTACTAAAAGTTGATATCTACCTAAAGTATGTGTCAGAATAAACCCCTAGGAAAAAGAATAATGAAACACAAGTATACATTCAAACAGAAGCAAAAGAAATATTTATCAAGAATGAACTGAATATCGTTCAGTGTATGACAATTACTCGCAGTTTCCTTAATGTGGTTGGTCCAGACGATCTCTGGCTCCGGGTATGCATGGCTAGCTCTGCAGAAAACGCATTAAAGAATGGAGAAACGGGCGGGAAAATTATATAATAACAATGATGCAGAAATTCAAACAATCAATGTGACAACTGAGGAACTATTGAACATCAAACATAATTTACACCCAGTCGTGTTTTTGTTTTGACTTAATCAAAATTAGCACTCCTAGTACTTTAGTAAATAAAATATACAGGCCCTACTACAGGCCCTACTACAGGCCCTACTATGTGAACAGTGCAACCAGCGCAATATATTATTTGAGTGGAAACCGTAACATTGTGGAATACCTGAAAATAAGACAACAGACTGTCTGGACAAGGAAGGTGATGAAGGATAGCATCCCGATTTACCAGTTATCACCAACATAAAGGGATGATTAAGTTAATCTGAAAGCAGTCAATACAACACAAAACTATCACACAAATATGAGCAAATTATAACAAATTGCTATTATGTGTCGCAGAAAAGGTATACAATCGTCGGCGAGGCCACATGTATTTAAAACTCTAGATTGGCAACTCAGCCATAGACACCTCAGCTATAAATTATTTACTTTTTTTTTTTTCCATCCAGAAGCACTTGAGCTTTTCAGCTCTTCGGCTCGGTGCCATGGACATCGTAACCCTTCGGTTCGGTGCCATGAACACAGTAAATCTGGGGAATCTGTGGCTTTTTCTGCCATCCCGCGGAATTGAACCCGCACACACAGAGGGATAGTCACCCGTAGTCCAACGCACTACGAACACGCTGGACAGACGGACAAATTATTTACTTCAAGACTGCCCCAAACATGATATACTGAGGTAAATTCGCTGGTTTGGTAAAACAACACGGGAATTATACAGGGTGTTCAAGATAAATGTAGCCTTGTCAGGGGAGCTAATCTGTTAAATGTTTTATTAAAATGAGAAGGTTAAATTATAACGTAGTATAGATCAAGTGAGTTAGTCTTTTTCTGATGATGTGTACTTATGGTGCAGAAAGGGGCGATGGACGAAAGGACGACCTAATCAGAACCGATTTAAATAGTAAATAGACAAAACGCAACTTGTACATGGAGAATTTTGATTTGTCAATGGGGCTACTTTTATCTTGAACACACTGTATAATACTGCATAGACCTATATCGAAGCTACAAAATAGTACAGAGACGCTTATAAAGGAGAGTTAGGATTTACCCTTTGACTCAACTGACTGTATCTGCGATGTTTAATGTATAAGTATAGTTGCAATCTCTTCACTTTTATTGTATCATTTGATGGATAGAAATCTTCTGATCGAAACGTCACTGTATCTTTTTTTTATATTTTGTAAAACGAATATTACTTCGTAGTTATGTGTTTTCACTTTATAAAGGAGACATTGAATATACAGACTAATAATTCAGAAAAAAGGGCTGACGGATGAAAAGGAAGGAAGAGCTGGCTGAACTCCAAAGTTGGCGTCCTCAGTAGGTTGACATAAATTTGACACTATTTTCCAGTTTTTCCGTCTGGATTATGAATGTGTCTCCATTACTGGTCGAGTCTGCGTATCATTTACGCCTGATTGGATTGTAATTCCGACAGAATTATGTTACTGCCTGGTTATATATCTTTTGAGAAACTAGATCTCTCACTAAATTTAACAACGCCAACAGGTCTGAGCCGTGTAATGATACAGAGAGGTGGCCGCATTTGGCAGCACCATAAGGGGGAAGGCATAACCAGCAAAGTCAAAATGCAATTTGAACCATTCAATAATAAAACATCTTTACGGAACACTTTTCTATATTGTCTATGTTATTCCAATATTTATATATATACGATTTTGAGCAGTTTTTTATACGAATTCGTATACTTGAGCAGTTTTTGATATGAATTCGTACACTTTAGCAGTTTTTGATGACAAAATCCCAATCTAAGTTATTTTACAGAAACACATTTTAGGGGCGGCATTTCTAAAACTTGCATCATACTGAGAAAATATACCGCACGGCCCTCAAAGCCAACAACATGAACCTCATACTTTCTATTGTTATGTTACTTATCTTTATATTATTTTGGTCACATTATAGCATTTGTAAGTATGTGTAGAATTGTATTTTGTTTTATCTTTATATATCAAATGTTTATTTTGTTTTGTTTTTTACACATATGAATATGTTCATTAGATTCTGTTTTAATGTGTTGCCATCTGTAGTGTCTATCCTTCTTAGATTCTGTTTTAATGTGTTGTCATCTGTAGTGTCTATCCTTCTTAGATACTGTTTTAATGTGTTGTCATCTGTAGTGTCTATCCTTCTTAGATTCTGTTTTAATGTGTTGCCATCTGTAATGTCTTCCTTCTTAGATTACTGTTTTAATGTGTTGTGATCTGTAATGTCTATCCTTCTTAGATTCTGTTTTAATGTGTTGTCATCTGTAGTGTCTATCCTTCTTAGATTATGTTTTAATGTGTTGCCATCTGTAGTGTCTATCCTTCTTAGATTCTGTTTTAATGTGTTGTCATCTGTAGTGTCTATCCTTCTTAGATTCTGTTTTAACGTGTTGTCATCTGTAGTGTCTATCCTTCTTAGATTTGTTTTAAGTGTTGCCATCTGTAGTGTCTATCCTCTTAGATTATGTTTTAATGTGTTGTCATCTGTAGTGTCTATCCTTCTTAGATTCTGTTTTAATGTGTTGTCATCTGTAGTGTCTATCCTTCTTAGATTATGTTTTAATGTGTTGTCATCTGTAATGTCTATCCTTCTTAGATTATGTTTTAATGTGTTGTCATCTGTAGTGTCTATCCTTCTTAGATTATGTTTTAATGTGTTGTCATCTGTAGTGTCTATCCTTCTTAGAATCTGTTTTAATGTGTTGTCATCTGTAGTGTCTATCCTTCTTAGATTATGTTTTAATGTGTTGCCATCTGTAGTGTCTATCCTTCTTAGATTCTGTTTTAATGTGTTGCCATCTGTAGTGTCTATCCTTCCTCTTAGATTCTCGATTTTAATGTGTTGTCATCTTTTAAAAAGTCTATCGTTCTTGATTCTGCCTTAAATGGAGTGCATCTTTTGTGTCTATCCTTCTTAGTTCTGTTTTACTGTGTTGGCAGTCATGTATGTCTTACCTTACTTACCATTCTGTTTTTATGTGTTGTCATGCTTTGAGTGTCTTCTTTTATGTACTGGTTATGTTAAATGTGTGTCATGTAGTGCTATCATGTGAAGATTCTGTTTTTAATTGTTTATCTGTTTGTTCATCCTTTTTAGATTCTGCTTTAATGACTGTTTTAGTCATCTGCAGTGCTATCCTTCTTAGATTCTGTTTTAATGTGTTGTCATCTGTAGTGTCTATCCTTCTTAGAATCTGTTTTAATGTGTTGTCTTGTAGTGTCTATCCTTTAGATTATGTTTTAATGTGTTGTCATCTGTAGTGTCTATCCTTCTTAGAATCTGTTTTAATGTGTTGTCATCTGTAGTGTCTATCCTTCTTAGATTATGTTTTAATGTGTTGTCATCTGTAATGTCTATCCTTCTTAGATTCTGTTTTAATGTGTTGTCATCTGTAATGTCTATCCTTCTTAGATTCTGTTTTAATGTGTTGTCATCTGTAGTGTCTATCCTTCCTCTTAGCGTTCATTCTTGACGACCAATTTTAATAACTCTTTGTGATAGGTGTGATCTTTGTCAAGAACGTGTATACGTTGCACATTGGTTTGGTAGGCCCTAAACGTTTAGGACACGTGCATCCGTTTTGATCCAAACCTCCTTAGTCGCCTCTTTCGACATGGGTGGCAGAGTAACAGTGGTTCTATTCTTTACACCCCAAATTTCGACCTTGGTAACCACTCGGACGATAGTGTTTATTGAATTGTATGGGTTTTGAGGTTCTCTTTGTTATGTACTGGTATATGTTAAATGTGAGTCGAATTAGCACAAAGTGAATGCAGTTTGTTTTCTTGTTTAATTAGACACATAATTTTGTGTTGGTTCATCTCTCGGTTAGTTTCCGAACTTCCGATTGACTGATTGTTAAGACCATCATCATTGCACTTCGCTGAGTAACCATGTGTGCTTCGATCTCATTTTTTACACAGGAAGATCCCAGCGGCAGTGCACCTGTGTAACCGCGCACCGGCGAGTTATCTGATGTAATTCAGAAGTTGATTAAAAATAATTTGGAGGTTTTTGGGTTAAAAAAACTAACTTTCTAATGAATGTTGCCAGGGTGGCAGCTTTCGGTCATGCTCTTCTCAATTGTGAACTGCCAAGGGCTCTACACCTGCTCAACTTGAACACGAGACCAATGTCTGATCGTCCTTCTCCGATAGGACTAGGGACGATATAACCTACACTGAGATCAGGGATCTCTTGAAAATAAAACAATGGTTTCGCGATGGAGCAAAATGAGTACCTTTGCATCGAGAGGCGAGAACCTAACCTTTACGCCACAGATACCCCCAAAGTCGTCGACGTTTTGCAGTTTCTTAAGTAATAAAGGAATAGACCCTTCTACCTCCCGCAAACTTGGATCTTGAAATATAAAGAGACTGATATGTCATATAATACTGTCCTCACAAATTGCATAACATGTATCATGTAACATAAACACGAATATGGTCATAAATGTTTGTCTGAAGAACGACCAACTTTCAAACGCTAAATTCTGCAATCTTGAAACTTTGAAATCTTAATCCTGCAGGAATGTGTAGAGCAACTATTTTCAACCCTCTACATTGTTTCTTCTATCAAGTTATGAGTTAATTAAGTGTTCCAGTACGTACCATTGCTTAGCATGTTTAATCTGCCATTACTGTCAGTGGATATTGTACACACCAGATCATATGTTCAACATTGGCAATAATAATGAAGTAACAATTGAAAATAGCAACATTAAGCTTCCAAAAATGTCTGCAGAATATGTTCTACTCTGAAGTCTAATTAATTGCATGTATCCATACATCAGAGAAATCTTTGATACACAAACGGCTTAGAGGACTAGCAATTGTGACATATCTATCAGAGATAATCTTCTGAAAATGGCACAAGGCAGCTTAAAGACAGTTGAAAAGAGCAATTGTGACATATCTATCAGAGATAATCTTCTGATACACAAAGGCTTAGAAGGGCGAGCAATTGTGACATATCTATCAGAGACAATCTTTTGATACACAAACGCTTAGAAACGAGCAATTGTGACATAACTAAACACCAAAGTTGAGGAAATAAATCAAGTTCAAGACACAACAAACCCTTTTATGGACATTGTTTTGTCCATTGACAAATTTTTGATTGAAGACGAAACAACATGCTATCCAATATCATTTTGGAATGTTTTGAATCGAGACGGAACTCCGGCATACAAATTACTACTGAAAAATTTGGTTTCTATTATGCTGTTTAGATATTTAAAACTCTCAAAATTGTATAACATTTCAAGACTGATGGCAAAGATATTAAACCATGTTGTTATCTATACGCTGATTCTAACCGGCTTATTTAAATGGGAGCACGTCTTTATTTCAATGACTTCATTGATTTCAAATAATTTAAGATATTTATTCCACGATAGCAAATCCATGTTCGCCTTGCATTTTCAACCAGCATTATTAATTAATGCACAATAACAATCGATGACAATTAAGAGCTCAAAGTTGGCAAGGGAATATATACCATATATAAAAACTATATGTTTGAATGTCAAGAGCAAATGATCCAAAAATAAACAGTATACGTTATTACCAATGATGAAAGCGAAACCATAAAAGGTCGTGTACGGTCCCGTGCTGAAATAATTGCAGTAAATAATTTGTGATTATTAATTCTATTTTCGTTAATTTTTTGGGGCTAGTAATACAACATTTCTTGTAGGTTTATTGGTTTAAAAAAATGGAATTAAAATGTTTGTATACAAAAGCTTAAGTACCGAGGGAAGCCGGGTTGTAAAACTAGTATTAAATTTAAAAAAGTGTCATAGATCAGTTTGTCTATCGTTGATATAAGGTTAAGCCATGTTTGATACATAACACATATATTGTTTCAAACTTGTTCCGTATTATCGTAGCTTTGAAGTGTGGACCACATTATATTGCTGTAGATGATATCGAATACATTATCTTGATTGATGTCTAGTTATTTTATTTGTGATAATCGATTACTCCGACTTGTTTTAATGTGAATAATGATTATATGAACCTTGTTAATGAAGAATGAACTGGATCTTATAGAATTGTGATTCTTCATCTTCTTTTGTGTTTGCTATAACACACTAACTGTTAACTTGTTTTTTGTGACCTACCTGTGGTTATAGTAAAAAAAACCCACAAAAGTGCGTTGTGCGGCTAGTTTTCAGCAAAGTCAAACATCTCTGTCATATTCTGTCCCGTTTGTTTTAGTACGTCCTAGACTCAGCGGTAGTAAGCTCAAACACAACCAAAGCGTATCTGGTTCAAACTCAGCAGCATGCAGTTTGCAAGTGAATTCGGTTCTGTTATATTTTGACGGGTGGCGTCTGTGGCCTAGGGGATAGTGACTCACTCTATTAACCCGACGTTCTCTATTAACCCCGACGTTCGGAGTTCGAATCACGTTGCGGACAGTTTGGTTGCAAATTGTTTCGCGTGGATTTTTAAAAAAGGACAATGACACCACCCATTAAGAAAGTAATGACAAACTACTGAACATAATAATGCCTAGTAAAATCACAAACATCGTTAAAAGCTGGGGTTGATTCGCAAAGTCCTGTAAGGGATATGCAATAAACTTTTATATTTTTACGAAATGTAAAAATAGACCTCACCTTTCAGAAAGCAATGACAAACTACTGAACGTATAAGTGATGCCTAGAAAATCAACGACTAGTTTACTGTGGTTGATGGCTACGTCCTGTAAAGGATATGCCACGATTTTCGATTAGACTCAAAATGTACTATTCGTTATCCCGTATGTATGTGTACATATTACTTAAATGACTTTAGCAGCGTAGGGCATGGAGCATGTGCCTATCAACTTGGACACAGAAGGAATGTGGATTGAATCCCACATTCGACGTTCCATACATGAGGAAAAGAACTGGTCATCATATCTTCTGCATACTAGAACGTATAAATTTGAAGTGACAGCCACTTATGCTGTAGGTTTTGTTTTTATTGATATAGTTGGATACCCTTACACTTGCAACAGTCTCTTATACGAGTAAGTTGCTTTCCACATATTTACTATCACGGCTGTTATTGCTAATCGTGAAATGATTGAATTTCAAACCAGAACGCTGTCAAGAATTTAAGCAATAATGTGGCTCCTGTCTCTTCACATTCAGTGATCGCTTCTAATGAAGTCTTAAGTTCACATTGTGATTTCTGTATATAGTTAATCATTATAACTTTTTCAATCCGGGTTCTTTGTGGAGTAGAGATTAGACGCTCGCCTCTCGTTATAAAGGTACTCAGTTCGCTCCCTCCAAGAGCCATCAAGATATTTTCCCAAAGATCCCTGATTTCGATCTAGGTGAGATCGGGTTCCTAACCCTATCGGAGACGGACGATAAAACGTAGGTCCCGTGTTCAATGTGAGCATGTAAAAGAACCCTTGGCAGTACAAAACTAAGAATAGCGGACTTTGAAAGCCGCTGCCCGGTCAAATTCATTAGACAAAGTTAACAAATAAAATTCCGACAAAATATCTTCAACATCTTCTAAATTATTACATCGGGGACCCTCGTCGGTGCTACGGAGATCGTGCACTGCCGCTGAGATCTTCCTGTGTAAGAAAGGGATCGGAGCACATCTGGTAACTCACCAAAGTGGAATAAGGATGATTCTATCAATCAAGCAATCAAACTTCTTGAACTTCATGCAATAGTACACCGGGTTAGTATGTACATAAATTATGTATGCAACTATTGATATGCACAAAAACTGTTATTCAAGTAATATTCTGGTTAACAAATAGTGTGAACCATAGTGCAGTTTTCCCTGGTAATCTCTATTAGTAGTCTACTGTTGATCTATAAATCTGGTGTCTATTGGTCGCATTCAATTGCTCTATCTGAATCAGGGTTTATAAAGGGCTTAAAAGCCGAAGGATTGACTTCATTGCACCAGGTTTACCCCATATGGCTCGGTCCCTCTCAGCAGAAATGCTGCCACCTGCCGAGAGTATTGCACAAAGCACGAACTCCGTAGCTCCGGCAACAATTCTGAACTAGGGAAATAGGCATTCCAGTTTAAGACGGATGGTATTAAAATGTAATTTATTGTCCACAAATAAGTTCTGAATGATAACAAAGTAGGAAAGAAATAATAGCTATCATTGCTTATAATTTTGTATAGGTTATCCATTAATTGATAATACTATCATCATTGCACTTCCATGAGTAACCATGTGTGTTCCAATCTCTTTTTACGCAGGAAGATTTCAGATGCAGTGCACGATCTCCGTAGCACCGTCGACGTCCCCGTTGTAATTTGAAGATGGTGAAGATATTTGTGTATTAATTTAATGGTTTTTTTCTTCTAATGAATTTTGCTCGGGCAGCGACTTTCCAGCCTGCTCTTCTCGATTTTAACTGCCAAGGATTTAATACACGAGGGATATTGTTGATAATGTTTGCGTTCGTTCTTATAAACCAAATTATTCTTATTAACTAATCTATATTTGTATTTACGCGTCGCGAAGAAAATACGTTGCGTCCGTATGCCACTACGGCACGTATATCATACATATCCTTCCTCTTTTTCTTCTTTAACGCTTCATATCGACCACTTGGTAACCACTATGTGTGATTTGTATGTGATCTGATCCTAAGAGCGATTGCACGTTGTGCCAGTTATACGCCTACAAGTAGGCCAGCACATCCGATTTCTGAGACGCTTTTATTTACAGGGTAGCTTCCTAGCAACCTACATCAGCGCCTCTTACGACGTCTTTTAGATCGCTGTGGTACTATTCTTTGCTTCCCTTACGGGTCCTGGCACACACAGATGATACACATTAGAATTGATGTCAAAGTTTATGCATATTATCCAACAGGATATACATTTATCAGAGTAGAAGATAAAGAAACCCATTTTAATACCATGAGGTATATTGGGAAATAATGTCTGTAAAGTGTTATGTCGTATTTCTTATTGACAATCAACATCCACTGGAGGATCTCGTTAACATCAGGTTAGCCGTCTTTACTTCCCAGTCTTTCTTTGGTACTCAATTGAGGCTGAATCGATCTGAGAGCAATTACTGTCCAGTCAACATTTCATTCCCACTGTGGAATTGAACCCGGATAATGTGTCTAAGAAAATAGTGCATTAACCTACGAGTTAGAGTAACTACGCTATAGCGGCTCTCACATAAATGTGTACAAACGGGTAACTATAGTTCGTTCCAAAATTCGTGATCATCTTTACCAACCGATATAAAATCATCTACTTTACAGAAATTCTTGATTTTTGCATTTTTATAGGTAACAGTGACGACGTTCCAAAACCTTTAATTCTGTAAGATTGTTATTATATGTTATTAGTATAATTACCGCGATGTTGATCTGGTATACTTGTCGAAATTTTACAGTACGATTGTCAAGTTTGTCTATAACTAAGCATTTCCGTGTTCAACATGCAATTAAGTGTGAGTCAAATCGGGAATCCCGTGGAATTAATCAGTTCACAATGTTTCCTACCGACTGTCATTGGCGTATGTACGCAACATTTACTTTCATTTATAAAAGTGGAAGGTATCATTTGTTCACTATGTGACCTTTCTTTTATAATATGTAATAGGAATACGCCTTTGCAATTATTCGCCACCATTTTGTATATTACTGTATTCTAAACTTTGATTATCATTTTGTTGTGCTTATGCAAAATTATATAACAAAAACGTTTTTTGCATCAACTAAGCGGTACTTTGTCATTAGCCGACCGCAAAAAGTCCTGAACAACGAGTTCCGGTAAACCCGGTATCCTAGGCGTGTCGGGGATTGTCCAGTAATTTCCAAAGGTCGAACAGTCTGCACGGTTTATTCCATTTGCGTTTTAGGGTTTCATGTTGAAAAACCTTTCGTTTTCGGCTTTTAAAAAAAAAATTAAGTAGTAACAAACAATCGCAAGATTTTATATTTTGTGGCAGGGTTAGGGTTAGGCAATTTCTGTGGTTTTTTCCTATAATATAATTGTTCCTCCTTTCCTTGCTGTATTTGTGTTGTTATCACTGTATATGTATCGACATACTATATTGACATACTACATATATTTTGTGGCAGGGTTAGGGTTAGGTAATTTCTGTGGTTTTTTTTCCTATAATATAATTGTTCCTCCTTTCCTCTCTGTATTTGTGTTGTTATCACTGTTTATGTATCCACATACTAATGCTTGACCTACCTGGGTCCCAAAGTGGACTGTCCACGACTATTTACAATATATCTAAAAATAGATGACACTTTCCGACAATTTCTAAAAATAGGTCTTCCTGTCAGTTGTGGCCGGCTAATGACAAAGTACCAACTAAGCTACCTACCAATTAGTTAAACATGGATTCGTAACGTCGTGAGGTATATAAGACTGCATACAAATAATTACTTGTATCCATCAGATAGATTTCGTACAAATTAAACCTTAGTGTGATCACGAATTTTGGAATGAACTACAGAAGATTTTAGAAACGGAAGAGCCACACTTTAAAGTACTACGTGTGGGGTTTTACTGTAGCATGGTATCAGATCTGCTTGATCATAAGGAGACTGTCACAGCTGACGTTATGCCAACATAAACACTCTAATACAATCTTATAAACACTCTTATACAATTATATAAACACTCTAATACAATCATATAAACACTCTATTACAATCCTATAAAAACTCTAATACAATCTTATAAACACTCTAATACAATCTTATAAACACTCTAATACAATCTTATAAACACTCTAATACAATCTTATGAACACTCTAATACAATCTTATAAACACTCTAATACAATGTTGTTGGTTTTTATATTCTTTTTTATTCTAATGTTACTGCACTATCTTTATTGAAAAAGGACGCCCACGCAAATGAAGGATCATTAAAATAACAGATGAAATGAACGACACTAATTATTAAGCGCACACACAATCCTGTTCTATAAATCTCTTCTTATCATGACTATGTGGGGGAAAACAGGATTAGATAAAAGAAGAAGAAGAAGAAGAGGAAGATGTTACTGCTCATCTTTATGAATGAACATTTCAAGACAAGAAATGTAAAATCGTTCACACAGGAAACCCTGAATAAAATCGATATACATTCTTACAGGGCATCCTCATAAACGCCCAGTCCCTTTTATCTAACTAATAGCGTACCTGTAGCAGAGTATTTAAACAATAGTTCAAAAATAGATTCCTTATTACTCATACATTTAATTCAGAACGCTCCTGTAAATATCTTCAGATTGGTTTCACAAAGGACTGTACTGTACAGGAAGTTGAGTATCACTCGCTGATTTACAAATCCACCTCACTTTAATACGTCGACTACACGTATGAAATTTCGTTCTGAAATTTGAAATCTTAAAATATAAAATAGCTAATGATTTTTTTCAAATGTGAAATCTTACACGTCTGGTGTGATCAGAAATAGTTTGCAGAGAAACATTCATGATCTAACGCACGCACTCCACACACGAGTTGTTTACCATTTGTTCAGCCTATAATGAGTTTTCTCTTATTTGCAACTGCCAGCTTTTTCCTGTCCATTTCAATGCTGTCTATGTCTCATTCACCTTTCTCTACCCCTGCTCTTTTAAGTCTAACGACGTGGGCTTGCTTGGCAAACACATTTCTGGTTTCAGAGCTAGCAATCAGTTGTTTGTTGTCGGGCTAGTCTTTCTGTATTTAATTCATCATCTTTCTCTGACTACAGCTGGGATATATTCTTTGTACATTAGGATATTTCTTGACATGTTCCTCTCATGATGATGAAATAGTAAGTTATACATAAACATTTATATATATTTATATATTTATAAACTAATGTTATAGTTGAGATTGTGTTATGAAACATGTACTTAAGTAGAGAAACGTGTAACCATGTATTGTTGCTAAAATGATCAAGTGTTACACAAACTATATATATATATAAGGATATAGCTTTTGATTGTGATCGAGTACAAATCAGAGTAGATATTATATGATATTTCCTTATGAGATTTGTGCAAAAATATGATTACAGATTGCGGCTAAGCACAGGTGACCCCTATAGTTGATCAATTATGCAAAACAGTTTGTGATGTTGTAAAAAAAGTCGAAACCCATTTCAATTCTATAGACTAATTAGTCGGTAGTACAGAGAAATGGACATTTTATGTTGGGGACGACATCCAGCTGTGCAAACTAATAGGTTTAGTGTACCGAGAAATGAACATTGTATGTTAGTGATGACATCGTTGTGCAGACAATAGTCATGTACCGAGAAATGAACATTGTATGGATACCACCATCTTTCAACTAAAAGGTTTACTGTATATGGAAATGAATAGTGTAGGTTAGTGATGAAATTACGTTGCGCAGATGAATAGGTCTACTGTACCGAGAACTGAACATCGTATGTTGGTATTGATATCCAACTGAACAGACTGATATGTCTACTGTACCGAGAACTTAATATCGTATGTTGGTGATGATATCCAACTCAACAGACATGTCTACTGTACCGATATATTAGAAAACCGTATGTTTGTGTATGTAACTGATTGCGAATGTAATATAGAGACTCTCCACAACTCTATAGGGATATAGATACAAATCTAGGATTATTTCAAATAATGTGTTCGCTTGAACTCCGTTTTGTTACTTTAGTTTAGAATGAAACAAAATTTAGTCTTGTAAACAATATATGTCGCTATTCATGTATTCTACATTTACAGCATTTTTTATTGGGAGGTACTAGGATAGTGATACTGTGTTAGTGTGTTAGTGAGAGACTGGATAGTGATACTGTGTTAGTGTGAGAGACTAGGATAGTGATACTGTGTTAGTGTGTTAGTGTCAGAGACTGGGATAGTGATACTGTGTTAGTGTGTTAGTATGGTAAACTAGGATAGTGATACTGTGTTAGTGTGAGAGACTGTGATAGTTATAATATGTTAGTGTGAGAGACTGTGATAGTTATAATATGTTAGTGTGAGAGACTGTTATAGTTATAATATGTTAGTGTGAGAGACTGTGATAGTTATAATATGTTAGTGTGAGAGACTGTTATAGTTATAATATGTTAGTGTGAGATACTAGGATAGTTATAATATGTTAGTGTGAGAGACTAGGATAGTTATAATATGTTAGTGTGAGAGACTGTGATAGTTATAATATGTTAGTGTGAGAGACTGTGATAGTTATAATATGTTAGTGTGAGATACTAGGATAGTTATAATATGTTAGTGTGAGAGACTGTGATAGTTATAATATGTTAGTGTGAGATACTAGGATAGTTATAATATGTTAGCGTGAGAGACTGTGATAGTTATACTATGTTAGTGTGAGAGACTAGGATAGTTATAATATGTTAGTGTGAGAGACTAGGATAGTTATAATATGTTAGCGTGAGAGACTAGGATAGTTATACTATGTTAGCGTGAGAGACTGTGATAGTTATAATATGTTAGTGTAGATACTGGATAGTTATAATATGTTAGCTGAGAGACTAGGATAGTTATTATATGTTAGTGTGAGAACTGTGATAATGTATGGTTTCACTAAAAATAATGTGTGAAACATAACAAATTATTCATATTGATAACTGACATTGAAGTTAGTCTGCGTGTACTGATCGTGGATATGTATAAACGTAGTCCGTGTGTACTGAACGTGGACATGGATAAACGTAACAATGACTATAAAAACACTACATTCTATAAGACGTGTGTACAGTACAGATGTACCAATTTGTTGTTTGTTTGTGTTCCTTCTTAATAACCGTGTTTTGTGATTTGTGTTGTGTGCGTTCGCATCAAAGTTGAGCATGTTCCACTCCCGATTAGACCTCTAAGGCATGTAGGGCAGACACATCTAAATTTCGCACAAATAGACGTACTGAACATGAAAGTATGCTACCAGCTGATCGTATTGTAAAAAAGGTAAGCTACTATAAACAACAAAGTAATTTTAACAACAACGCCCATCAAGTACCGTTGATGAAATAAAAGAGACCTACCATCATCATGCACATTATACATCACGGTATTACAAGCCCTCTGTGAGTGGGGGTCCAATTGCGCGAGCTAGCAGAAAAAGTTGTAGGTTCTCCAGATTTACGATGTCCATGCCACCAAACCGAAGAGTTACGATGTCCATGTCACCGAACCGAAGAGTTACGATGTCCATGGCACCGAACCGAAGAGTTACGATGTCCATGCCACCAAACCGAAGAGTTACGATGTCCATGTCACCAAACCGAAGAGTTACGATGTCCATGTCACCAAACCGAAGAGTTACGATGTCCATGTCACCAAACCGAAGAGTTACGATGTCCATGTCACCAAACCGAAGAGTTACGATGTCCATGTCACCAAACCGAAGAGTTACGATGTCCATGGCACCGAACCGAAGAGTTACGATGTCCATGGCACCAAACCGAAGAGTTACGATGTCCATGTCACCAAACCGAAGAGTTACGATGTCCATGTCACCAAACCGAAGAGTTACGATGTCCATGGCACCGAACCGAAGAGTTACGATGTCCATGGCACCAAACCGAAGAGTTACGATGTCCATGTCACCAAACCGAAGAGTTACGATGTCCATGACACCGAACCGAAGAGTTACGATGTCCATGGCACCGAACCGAAGAGTTACGATGTCCATGACACCGAACCGAAGAGTTACGATGTCCATGACACCGAACCGAAGAGTTACGATGTCCATGGCACCGAACCGAAGAGTTACGATGTCCATGGCACCGAGCCGAAGAGTTACGATGTCCATGGCACCGAACCGAAGAGTTACGATGTCCATGACACCGAGCCGAAGAGTTACGATGTCCATGGCACCGAACCGAAGAGTTACGATGTCCATGACACTGAGCCGAAAGTTACGATATCCATGCCACCCAAAACGAAGAGTTACGATATCCATGACACGAACTGAAGAGTTACGATGTCCAGGTGGCACCGAACCAAGAGTACGATGTCCATGGCACGAGCTTCGAAGAGTTAGGATGTCCATGGCACTGAACCGAAGAGTTACGATGTCCATGACACCGGAGCCGAAGAGTTCGATATCCATGCCACCAAACCGAAGAGTTACGATATCCATGACACCAGAACCGAAGAGTTACGATGTCCATGCCACCGAACCGAAGAGTTACGATGTCCATGCCACCGAGCCGAAGAGCTGAAAACTCAAGTGCTTC
Source organism: Arion vulgaris (assembly GCA_020796225.1). Taxonomy (NCBI): domain Eukaryota; kingdom Metazoa; phylum Mollusca; class Gastropoda; order Stylommatophora; family Arionidae; genus Arion; species Arion vulgaris. The sequence goes on from CM036753.1 coordinate 12,901,676, forward strand.
TGGATGGGGTTAAAAAAAACAATCCAAAAACTAGTTTTTAAATACTATAAATAATAACAAAATTAATAAACGATGTCATTATTTATGTAACTGTTTCTTCCTTTCTGTGAAAGAAGACTCTCAAAGTCAAAAGATATTTGAGACAACTTGAACTTCCTCTAGGTGGTTACATCAACACTAACGCTACTCTTTCTCCGTTTTGATTCTATGTGATCCAACAATTTGTAATGTTTTGTTAACTGTAATAATATTTGCGGATGCTTTTAAATACGTCAAAAATGATGTCTACAAAGCTAACACGAATATGAAAAAAATAAACCCATCAAAATGATTCTATTGTACCAAAAATGTGTTCCGGAAAATATATTTTATTTTTAGATCAGAGTTTTTTTATGTCGACATATTTTTATCTCTTCTTTAATATTTTTTCTTTGTTTTGTTTAAACCCTAAACAATTTTATTTTATGAGAATACACTTCTCAGATCTTCTCGCACTACTGATTCCTTCCTTTGACCTTGAGTCGAACCTTCAACACAAAAATAAATTTAAAAAAGGTTAATAGCATTAATTTAAAAATAAGTTGAAATAGTGAGGAATTACAAAACACAGTTGGAGGCCCAACATCGAAACATGTTTGAATGTATTGACGATTCGCTATTAATAAAATGTCTTTAAAAAACCAAATGAAATAGGATTGTCTTTGCAGCTAATACATACCATTTTTTTCATTATTAGCGAATGTTAGAAATTTTTAAAAAAAAAGTAATTCTATGTATTCTATCTATTCTCTAATCTTGTGTTACCTTTCAGCTTCTGGTAGAAAAAGGAGACACCTGGAGCGAGCCTCTTTATGCGCCTTGTCTTTCTTTCTTCTCTCCATTCCTGATTTGTCTCACAGTTTCAAAGTAAGATGAGAATTCTAGAACGGATTTTTGTTTGCGCTTCTTTAACAGTTTTCGTTGTCTCTGTTATCTATGAGGTCCACCTTATGCGCGGCCCGGCCTTTTGCTTTGTATCAACTGTATCGGAGTAACTTTGTTCTTTCTGGCGGACTGTCTGTTGGTAATCTGCTTATGTGGCTGAACCATTTATTAATTTGTTTCTTGATGAAGTTCAGTACTGATGTTGTACTGAACAGTGAACTAATAACACGTAGGGTATTATCACTTTAATATGAAACTATCTTTGTTGTTGTTTCTTTGTTATTTCAAATGTTCGGAACAAAATTTTGTTTCTACCTCTATCACAAATAACTCGACAACAACAGCAACCATCAGGCTTGATGTAATCTTGCAACTGATAATATAAATAATGAGAACATCATCGTGTTTACATCGTATCTCATCTAACTTGTTATCACATGCCTCCTCTTATCAAAGTATCTAATCAAATTTGTCATCTGCAAACTAACGTACGTGTCGACAATGTAACCCTATTCTCAACACATAGTGCGCAACTGCAAATCTGTTTTATTGAATTGATATCCAGAACATTGAAAAACTGCAGTTATTGCTGTTGTTTTTTGTTGTTTGTTATTGGAACTCTTATGAGTTATGAATTTTTACTCTTGTTTTTTTTATTTAGATTATGTGAGGATACCGAGCTGTTTTGCAGACTCAGAAGATTCCTACAGCTCTTGTCTTATAGTGCTATACCATGAGTTTCAGAGACTAGCACTCATATGTACCAAGTGTTACAGAGCTAACACTCAGGTGGAATATATTAAGGGTTACTGCTGTACTCGCTTCGTTCTAATAGCACATTATGTGTACGAGAAACACCACCTGTTGACCATACCTAACAACTGTATGTTATTGTCGTACAAAGAACTTCTTTTTGCAATAGCTTTCAAACAGCCACTTGTTGACCACACACTGTGATCTTTGTGTAGTTTAAGTCAAAGGGTGTACCTGGAAGCTACCTGACGTTTCGACTTTTTATATGACCAAAACTTGGTCTGAGTCAGTGATTGATTGCACATTGTCATTTAGTGGATGTTTCGGAACATGGACTATGCTTTTGTAGGATCTGTTTCATTTATATCTCAACGGGTTGGGAGTATTCATTCTTATTTTCATAGCGTTTGGAAACTTTGGCCTAAGTTTGCATCAATATAATAGACATGACCAGATATCAAGCCGTATAGCAGATCTCATTCTGGTAGTAGAATTTGCTCTAGATCTACCACATTTCAACCACTTCTTGTGTCTTGCATGTGGTCTGAGTCAAAGATCAGTCTCACACCTTGCATATAATTTTAAACATACAATTTATTTGTCAGTTTCACTGTTTGTTTCGTTTGATATCACGAAATAGTGAGCTTTGAATCTATTGTTTTCTTGTGATTTACTGGACATGTTGGACACTAAACAGGTGTTTTGTATCTGCGCTCCTGTTATAACACACCAATTGCCTGCACAACGTTTTTCAGTTTTAATAATTTGTTGGGCAATATGACACGACGAACCAGTTCAAAATCATCTGTATCGCACTATGTTGGGCAATCAACAGGAGTTGGGCTAAGGACGCTGTAGATGTAACTGTACTCAATCTTTAGAATTCGGTCAAATAATATAGCAGTAACTCTGAGATGTTGCTTGTCTCGTCTGCATGTCAATCGGATGCAGTGCGCAACATATTATACATTACTCTCTCCTTTCGCAGATAGTTATCCTCCTAGCGTCGTACACACTTTACCAGACTATAATTCAATAGATTGTTTCCAGGGCCACCAAGCCGAGGTGTGTAGCGGCATTGGTCAATTGCAGCTCACTGACTCTTTCGCTTGTTTCTCATCTTAAATTAAATTTCCATTATGGCCCCGAAAACTTCATTAGTAATTTTAACAACGACGAAATATCTAAACATGAAGTTCGGTAATTGTACAAAGTGTTGTGTACGTTGTAAAACCATGTTGTATTTTTTTTTTGTATTTGCACAACAGGATCGTGAAAGCATTTGAAACTCGGTTCTCAGCTAAAGAGCGTCACAAATGCACAATAATTTTATCGGAATTGTGAAGCTTAATGGAAAAAGTCAACTAGAAAATTACAATCCACATGTCTGAACTCTAGGCAACCATTAAGTGCCCTTTCCCTTTTAAAGTTCTTGAAGTGTCAGCATCTCAACTCCTGCAAGATGCTGTCTTACAAGACAATTTCGAAATGTCCAACGCTAAAGTGCTGCACTTATCTTCAACTGAATGTGCTCAATAATCAATAGTACTTACAATACTCTAGACTTTGGCAATTGACTTCAGTACTCTACCTCTATGCCACACCTAATCTGCATACGACGTAATTAGTTATTCGCAATATACATACATTCCATAACATAGTAACTGAAGAAGGACATATAAATGAAGAAAACAAATTCTAATACAATAATTAAACATTGAAGATGGCTGGCTATTGAAATAGAAATAAACAAGAAAAAGTCAAGTATTATGCTCACATAGATTTTCTTACCAGACAGAAAGAAAAAGTCAAGTATTATGCTCACATAGATTTTCTTACCAGACAAAGAAAAAGAACAATGTCAATAGATGACAAATCAATGTGAGATAGACTAATTGCAAATGGATGAAGCAGATATGGGCACCTTACATATGATCAAGATAATTTTTGTTCTAGAAAATCTATCATGGGAAAAAAAGTTCTGAAAGAACATTTTAACGTATGGAACGAATGAACATCTTCTTTTTCTTCTTTTGTCGTCCCACTGTTACCGGGTTGTTGCCCAGTGTCGTGGTTTTCTATTTTTGTCTTGCGCTGTTCTGGTGGCTTTGGTCATTATTATCTGTGCTATTTGACAGTATTCTGCTATGACATCTAACCATGTTTTTCGTGGTCTGCCTCTCGCCTTCTTTCCCAATGTTCTGTTGTAGAAAACTATGTATACTATTGAGTTTGAATGCATTCTTACTAAGTGGCCAAATCACTTCAATCTTTATTTCTCAATGTAATTCAAACAAGGTTCTGTGCTAACTTTCTTTCTTTTGCTGATGTTGGTGACTGTATTTCTCAATGTAATTCAAACAAGGTTATGTGTCAACTTTCTTTCTTTTGTTAATGTTGGTGAAAAACTTTCTGACTACAAAAGTTTTTGTCGAGTCACAACAACTAAATATTAATCATGAACAAATCAGTAAAGGAATTTGAAAAATTAAACTAATCCATAATTTAATGCGAGTCACAATCCAATCAATATGTTAATATCAATCATAATTCCATCCATAATTTAATATGAATCAAAATCGAATGAATGCACAATGCAAACAATACTTTTAAAATCATGGATTTTGATAAACAAAAAGTGTAGAGAAACTTTCTTAGACCATCCTGGACATATAATAAGAAGCAAACAGATATCCAATGGGAGAAGAATACAGATATCCTGGAGAAGCATACAGATATCCTATGGGAGAAGCATACAGATATCCAATGGAGAAATACAGATATCCTAGGCATGATATCCAATGGAGAAGAAGCATGAACAGATATCCAATGGGAGAAGCAACAGATATCCAATGGGAGAAGCATAGATATCAAGGGAGAAGCATCAGATATCCAATGAGAGAACATTATCCAATGGGAGAAGCATACAGATATCCTTGGGAGAAGCATACAATATCCAATGGAAGAAGCATACAGATATCCAATGGGAGAAGCATACATATATCCAATGGGAGAAGCATACAGATATCCAATGGAGAAATAAGATATCCAATGGGAGAAGCATACAGATATCCAATGAGAAGCATACAGATATCATCTTTGGAGAAGTACAGATACAATGTGAGAACAACAGATTCCAATGAGAAGCATACAGAATCCAATTGAGGATACAGACATCCTTTGCGGAGAAGAATACAGATTCTATGAGAAGCATACATATATCTTATGGGAGAAGAATACAGATATCCAATGGGAGAAGCATACAGATATCCTATATGAGAAGCATACAGATATCCAATGGGAGAAGCATACAGATATCCAATGGGAGAAGCATACAGATATCCTATGGGAGAAGAATACAGATATCCAATGGGAGAAGCATACAGATATCCAATGGAAGAAGCATACAGATATCCAATGGGAGAATACAGATATCCAATGGGAGAAGCATACATATATCCAATGGGAGAAGAATACAGATATCCAATGGGAGAAGCATACAGATATCCAATGCTAGAAGAATACAGATATCCAATGGGAGAAGAATACAGATATCCTATGGGAGAAGCATACAGATATCCAATGGGAGAAGCATACAGATATCCAATGGGAGAAGCATACAGATATCCAATGGTAGAAGCATACAGATATCCTATGGGAGAAGAATACAGATATCCAATGGGAGAAGCATACAGATATCCTATGGGAGAAGCATACAGATATCCTATGGGAGAAGCATACATATATCCTATGGGAGAAGCATACATATATCCAATGGGAGAAGCATACAGATATACAATGGGAGAAGCATACAGATATCCTATGAGAATTGAACATCAAGTAACATTGGTTCATAAACAAAATTGTGTCTCTGAAATATTGAAACATTTTAGTCACGTTAATTTCAAAGAAGTGGCTCTGATAGAGAAGTAAGAAAGTACATGATGTATAGAGGAAGAAAGTACATGATGTATAGAGGAAGAAAGTACATGATGTATAGAGGAAGAAAGTACATGATGCATAGAGGACAAAACAAGGGACCCACGTGGAATGATAACTAGACATTAAGAACATTTTGAATACGACGATGCATGTTGCAGAAGAACTACTTAACTATGAACATGCGATGCGACTATGATTCTGTGTAAGACATGCTACATATTGTCGCTTTTTGTTCTGAGTACCGCTTTTTAGAGCGGTGAAGGACGGGGGACGATTATAGGGGACTGAGGAATTTAATGACCGCATGACTAGTGATATTCCTGTTATGGTCCGAAAGAAAAAAATCATTGGCTTTACTATGGATTGAACACGGGTCTCCCACAATGGGAGCCGCGCTCTAACCCATTCGCTAGATTCTCCTGTATGCTACAAAATCAAGAACATGCGATCTTGTATAGTGAATATATTTCTATTTGTTTAATATCTCACATATGGCATGTAGTTTACCTAATAAACATATTAAACCATTAATCTGAAGGTACCACCATAAAATGTACACATAATAGTTGTAAATAAAGACAATACGCACATTCTCCTCACGCAAATGTTCCATAAAGCAAAAAATTTTCATAAAATGTATTAAATATTATCCCACGAATACAACAATATCTTGATACCGAACATGGGCATGTTTGCAAGAGAAAAGAATACAGGTTTATAGTTGTTTCAAACAGTATAAGCGAGTTGTTGATGCATGGGAACAGTTAGTGACTATGAGCATAAACGTGTGGTGCGTATTTTGCCTTACAAAAGATTCCCAAGCTGGTAGAGTTGAAAATGTGTATTGAGACTATGCACATTGGGCAGGGAAGAGAGGCACTTGGAATCACCACCAAAGATGTTGAGTAGAGTGAGTGATCATTTCTTCTAGAGTTGGAACGTTATAACTGCTTTTCCATATACTTTATATACTTATTTTTATTCGTTTCGCGTGAAACATAAGGGATAAATAACTGTCCTATACTCTTCCCGGTTTTTCGCTGCTTTCTTTATATAATTCAAGGATAGTTACGCGTCCTTCATGTCCTCAAGAAGACAGTCTTAATAACAGTTTAGGACGTCGTCTTTTCCGTTTCCTGGGGTTCCACTAACGTGATTGTCTAGTGATACTTAACTGTGTCGCATACATGTTTTGCCATATTCATAGACTATCTTCCTCCTGACCTTGGTCATCATATGTTCCTGGCCAGTTCTTATAGACATTCTGTGTTCGCAACTCTATCAACTATTATTTAGTAAAAGTAAAATAAAGAAATAGCTCTCATATATTTGCCGTGGAACCAAGCGTCTGAGAAGCAAGTTCTCTAAGTACAGCTACACTGTAAATGCTTTGACTCTGACGCTATCAGTAATATAAATGAAACCAAGCGCATGTGGGGTCATCATGTTCTTACAAACAGGGAATCTATTGAAATGTTTCTTCCATGTCTTGTGAATTGTTGGCAAATATCCTCTGATATTCTATCATCCTCTGTAATTCAACTATCATCCGTATATTCAACATCATCCTTGTATATTCACTCACAATCTAATGATATATATTTCTGTTTTGAAAAATGAACGTGTTATTCATGTCGCTAATTTTGGAATTAATAACTTTCAGGTTGCCAGTATATAGGATACAAATTTGTGTCATGGAGAAGTGGCGAAACACGTAAAAACAAAGTATTGTATTTTACAAAACAATAGCAATACACAGCAACGTTTCAACCATAAGGCCTTTTTCAAGCAAAAGCAACAATAGTGAAGGGTATTGCAGTCTTCCCTTATATCGATAATGGAGAAGTGCAAGATTCGGTCTTTGACAGATTCAGAGTTATTTTATTATGATGATGTTACAACCGCCCAACATGGATGTTCATTAAGTGAAACGAACAATATGAAGAAGATATCAACAGATGAAACTGATAACAGGTACTTGAACTCATTTCTTCCACAATTTACTAGAAAGTTTGGTAAATCCAACAAGAAGACATTAAGTGAGTTTACACCGGACAGTTGTGATCGAATCTCTAATTCAGCACAATTATGTCCATCTAGTTCTGAATCTGGGAGAATGTTTCGGTGTTGGAGAAATAAAGGCCATAAGAAACTATACAGATTAACATACGTACTTTTAGCTTATACACTGGTAGTTATTGTTATCAAAATATTGCCTGTTATCAATAACACAACATCGGGAAGCAGGAGAATGTGGTCGGAACATCCAAGCGATATCTTCAGTGATCAACTGGGCGTTGAGAGAAATAGACGTTCCGTGGATGTTACAGAAAGTCAATATCATTATGAAGGTGGGTAGTTGTTGTTTGTTCTTTGTTCCCTGTTATATTTAAATACATAATCTATGAAACTGTTATTCTCAAACTGAGTAGATGAAAAAACGTATTGACAAATGTTTCAGTTATAAGAGGTCTATCATCATAACACTTCAGATATGTCCATATCCCCGATCCTCGATCAGCGCCGATCCCCGACCGAAATGATGGATGATTTCTATGGGGCGGGGTCAGATCCATGCCACAACAATTCCAGCAGAGTTCAGCGGCCGCCACTCGCCAGTTCGATGTTAATCTTTTTGCATATTTGTTATGTCGTTCTTTTCGGGCTGTACCAATATCGACTACCATCTCTCTCAAGCTTGTCAGCGACTGGGATTCACAGCACTGAAATTCCTCTGTTCGGAAACGCTCTCTCAGTACGTTAAGAATGTCATTTCGGTCTAATGAAGTTCACTCTGATATTGTAGTCGAGCCAGCCAACATAGACATCGTTCATTACCCCTGAGTGTAGTGAAAATAAAATAAAGTTAGTTTCTCTGGTTCCTCTCTGTACCAGTACATACATCCAGATTGGACTCACCAGTTCTGTTTCGACTTTACGAATCATACCCACGGAGATCTGTTTCAGATCAGTTAAAGGCTAGACAATGAATACATGATGATTAGTTATCTATGTTTAATATAAGTATCTCCTTGGTTGCGAAAATTTGCTCAAAGTAATGAAAACTACAACAATTTAAATATTAATTTAACAAATAGAAAGGTTAAACTGATCACATAATACATAATAGTCACTTCCTGTATTCTTTTTTGCATGCAGGTATCCGTCCAGGTTTAACAGGTTATTTTGTTTCCCTATTTTCTTTGTGTTTTTGTTTTCTTAAATCCATTTTTCATATATCATATGTTAGTTTGATGTATATTTCCCTGTTGGTATTCTAATACAAGTCTTGTAATATTAGAACATATTTTCTACATGTTTCTGTCATATCCGCACTAGTTACTTAAGTTGGCTCAATGACGAATTAGTTCAAACTTTTACCTATCGTTCTGAAAGTTGTGTGTTCAAATCCGAAAAGAGTCAACATATGTAATTTTTCATGAGATCCCTAGGATTGTTACTGGAGCAACGAAGTTCTGGCTTGGTGGAGCACTCTAGTCAGAAGGCGTGCCATTTCTGCCGTAAGTGAAGGAACCACATGGGCAAAATCGGGGCAATAAAATAATTCCTTCAACATTAAACCATTTTAAGACGAATTACTTAGCTCATGCCACACTTACTTTTACATTGGCATGCATGTATGCATTTATTTATTGAAACGAGTTACTTAGCTCCCGCCACACTTACTTTTACATTGCATGCATGTAGCATTTATTTATTGAAACGCTCAGATAGCAAATCTTGTCGTCGATTACATATTAATTGGATTATATATATATCAGATATACTGTTTTGTGATACTGTATGGGAAACAGTATGCATACCTTTGGCAGAAGATCGTCACAGACAAACAACCACATATTTGTGTTAGATTAAGCATAAGTTAAATTTCGGTATGTGTATATGTTTTTCATATGCACATGCGTGTTTTTCTTGACAACAAATGATTGTGAGATATGGACCATTGACAAAGCGGTTGAGAAGATCCAGATTTTCATTAGAAACGTTTGTATGTAGTCGTCCATATGTTTTTAAACTTTGTCACTCTGTTGTTCGTTTGCTTGATAAAGGCCTTGGTGGTCGAAACGTTGCTGTATTTTGTCATTGTTTTTGTAATTTGTAAAACTACAGTACTTTGTGATTACGTGTTTTGCCAATCAAATAGTTTTACTGCAGTCTCATCTATTTTATGGAGAAGATCATTAATGTTTTGAATGCAAATGCTACAGAATAGTACTTAGCATATCATGGACAGAGAAAAAGAACAAATGCGTCTGCTCTGCAATAGCTTGATATCAAAGAAAGTTGGCTATTATAGGTATAAAATCATGGAAAATTAAATATTTTGAAACATCAAACTATATGTGCCTGGAGAAGATAATTTTTGAAGGAATTGTGCTTGGAAGAAGAGTGAGAGGAAGACATAGAAGACGATGGGTGCAAGACGTCATTGACGATCTGAGAATGACTATTGCTGATGCCGGTCAACTTGCATACAAACAGAGAGTTTTTCAGAACTGCTGTCATGAGAGTCAAGTTCCGGAACGGACAAGCTACTTGATAATGATGATAATATGTGAATTAATTTGAAATGTTAGTAATAAAACTGAGTACTCTGAAATGATATACCAAACTGTGATATATTACACTCGAGCTAAGGTAGTTTTGTAAAATACAACAAAAGAATAAATCAAAGGTTGAACCAACCCTTCTTGTTGAGATTTGTGCCCGTACTAACTAACACCCACTTTGGCCAATGTCCAGCTGGCTCTGCTACCGATCGAAAGCAAGCAAGCAAGATCAATATCAACTCAAAACAGTTCTGAAGACCGGTGTTTACAAGACAGAAAACATGTGTTGGGATTGATGTTTGCAAGAAGACGACAGACACTCAGCTTAAGAATTCCTGCAATTTATTTTGGCAATGCTCATTTACAATGCATGATTTTTGTATGAAGATGTTATTTTCGTGTTCATCTAGAACATAGATTCCCAAACTTTTCGGCCACCGCCCACTTTACACGACATAAACTTTGTAACGCCCTCCATATTATAATAGTTTGCCACCCCTCCCCATTCCCCCGTCAACATATATACATGCTCTATTTTCTTTGACATAGAAAATTGATATTTATTTCTGTCATACATGGTCAATCTTCAAATTATTATATGCATGAAATAGAAAATTGATGAAAAAATGGATCTGGTAAGACGGGCATAAGATGAATTAAAATGCAGAATTCAAATTTTAAATGATTATTCAATCGCAAAATCACGAAAATAATTTTTTTTTAATATTTATTATTAATTATTCTTTAAGGAGCCACCGATCCCTAAGTCGCCTGAACACCCTCCAAATTCTTCTGAACCCACCTTGACCCCCTCCTATAATGTTTCAACGCCCACTGGGGGCGTACCGCCTACTTTGGGAAACGCTGATCTACATGCTGTTCACTATTATTTGCGTATTGTGGCGCATCTGACTGGGGATGCGCGGGCACCGTGTAGCTATTACAAAAATAATAGTAATAATAGTAGTACTGCAGAATTAATAGTAATTTGAAAATACAAAAATTTACAGTTGAAAACTTAATCCTGACTACAAGTTGAACTTTCTTAAAAATATCATTCTTACGAAAAAACTGAAAAATACTCTTATTCAGAAACACAAGTTTTTGTTGCAATTCTTATTAACTTTAAAGTTGAAGGAATAAGATAGAGCGTCAGGAATGTACCACACGAATGCCATGGGCCTGCGTGCGCCCCGTTGAACAGAGTAGTTCTAAAATATATTACAATTTCCGTTTACTGTAATTGTCTTCTGGATGGAAGCTTAAAAATAAAATTATACCATTAATTGTCTCTAAATTTATTTGGTCACTTTACCACATTTATGAAATGAAAATTCGTTTCAGAGCATAGTGCAATTTCTTTTCGTGTATTTAAGTAACGAAGTTCCCAAAATACGTCGTTTACGTGATCGAATCAGTATTAGCTCATAGAGTTTCGACCAAAACTAATTTCCCACAAGACCATTCGTTCTAATATTCATTATCAACAGTTTGGTCCTAAGACCAGTTCTAATATTCATTATCAACAGTTTGGTCCTAAGAGAGGGTTCGGACTAAAATGAGTTCGTTTGAGTTCGGACTGAAATTAATTGGAAAAACATATATCAAATACTAGCTATAAATAAAGATATTACATTTTAACTTCAAGAAGGTCAAATAAATACTAACACTCAGATGTGTTAAATCATTAGCTCTGCAAGGTTCTAACCAGAGGCGGCTTGTCATTAAGGGCCAGTGGGGCCCGGCCCCACCAATAATCAAAAGGGGGAATAACTTCCCGGAATAGTAAATAATAAAAAAAAACATGATTTGTCCAAAAATGTGTGTCTGGCCCCACCAAAAAAAAATGACTACGAGTCGCCACTGGTTCTAACCATCGTAAAGTAGAAAAAATGTGTAACTCATTAATAACTCGATATAAAGTCTGACTAAATTGAACTCACATACACTCATATAACTAATAACTTTATAGAATTGTTTATTACAAATAAATGTTTTAGCTTGTGAATATGAATTGTGAAGATAACATATGAAGGAAGAGGTCACATTTTGATTGAGTAGAAAACATATTTGGATATGAATAAAGAATACATTTGTTTCAATCAAAATCCAAAATATATATGGGCTTGGTAAAGCAGAAGACTATAAATGTAGATATATATTATATACATATACCTCTCGCACTGGTGTACGTTACATGTAGCCAGGAAGTAATTTTCCATACCGCATGTAATTCATTATATATATATGGAACTGCAGTAACTATTTGATTGCAAACACATATTACAAAGTACTGTGTTTACAAATTCAAACTGACAAATACAGCAACGTTTCGACCAACAAGGCCTTGTAATTACGTGTTATGTCAATTATGCAATCTCTTCTATGGAATTAGTCAATATTTCATTCCTCTCAGCAACGTTTGTTTCCTTGTTTCCTATGGCTTCTTCTCTTTCTTGAACCCTTTGCCTCCCACTTCAATGCCTTCTGTTGTATTATTGATCATTTCTTGTCAATGCATGCCCAACATATCTCCAGCTTCTCATAAACGTTGCTACTAGTGGTTGACCAGACATTTCTATGATTCCATCACTTCTCCTGAATGTGTATCATTGTATGTTATTTTTCGCAGACATTATATAGTTACATAATATTCAAATTCATTTAACTTTTTTTCTATATCTTTAGTTATTTTCCAACTTTCGATGGATTATATTTTATAGTTATACAGATGGATTATATTATATCGTTATACAGCTGAATAATTTCAGTGAAATAATTTCGTATACTGTTATGTTTAGGAGTGATGGAACCATAAAGTAAACAAAAAACGTGGAAGACCCAGAACGATCTGAAGGAGAAAAGTAGAACAATAAGTGAAAGAAAACAACCAAAGATGGAACGCGACACAGCGAAATGCCAGAAATAAAGAAGAATGGTTAGCATTTGTTCCTACTATAAGCACCAGGGGCGTCACATGCTAGAGCGAGAGAGAGAAAGAGTGTGTGTGTATGTGTCCAGAATGTATAAAACACAAGATTATTAGTATAGTAGTCAAGTAGTCCAGAGAAGAGGGACTGAGCTGATAGGATAAGATTGCGAACGATGAACTCAGAGAAAAAACTAAGCAGATACCAGTGGAAACAGAACTAAGGAAGACACGCTGGTGATGGATAGGACACATATTGAGAAGGCAGATCGGAAGCGATCTAGACGGGCACTGTTATGGAACCCGGATGGAATGAGGAGTAGGGGAAAGTCTAAAAATACCTGGAGAAGAGATCTAGAGATTGATATTAAAAGTAAAGGTAAGACGTAGACATTATTTAAAGGGATGGCAAGATAGAAAAAGGGTTGGAAGGGATGGCAAGATAGAGAAAGGGTTGAAAGGGATGGCAAGATAGAGAAAGGGTTGAAAGGGATGGCAAGATAGAAAAAGGGTTGGAAGGGATGGCAAGATAGAGAAAGGGTTGAAAGGGATGGCAAGATAGAGAAAGGGTTGAAGGGATGGCAAGATAGAGAAAGGGTTGAAAGGGATGGCAAGATAGAGAAAGGGTTGAAAGGGATGGCAAGATAGAAAAAGGGTTGGAAGGGATGGCAAGATAGAGAAAGGGTTGGAAGATGGCAAGATAGAGAAAGGGTTGAAAGGGATGGCAAGATAGAGAAAGGGTTGAAGGGATGGCAAGATAGAGAAAGGGTTGGAAGATGGCAAGATAGAGAAAGGATTGAAAGGGATGGCAAGATAGAGAAAGGATTGAAAGGGATGGCAAGATAGAGAAAGGGTTGGAAGATGGCAAGATAGAGAAAGGGTTGAAAGGGATGGCAATATAGAGAAAGGGTTGGAAGATGGCAAGATAGAGAATGGGTTGGAAGGGATGGCAAGATAGAGAAAGGGTTGAAAGGGATGGCAAGATAGAGAAAGGGTTGAAAGGGATGGCAAGATAGAGAAAGGGTTGAAATGGATGGCAAGATAGAGAAAGGGTTGAAAAGGTTGGAAGGGATGGCAAGATAGAGAAAGGGTTGAAATAGTTTGTTGAAGACCCGTCTGTATGTTGGCGGGGCTCGCAATGGGAGCAAAGAATAGTACCGCTGCGACCTGCAAACCATGTCGTTAGAGGCAACTGAGGTAGGGGCCTAGGATAGCTATCCTAGTAAATAAAAAGCGTCATAGAAATCAGATGTGCTGGCCTACTTGTGAGCGCATAACTGGCACAATCGCTCTTAGGCTTGGATCACATAGAAATCACAAAGAGTAGTTAACACCTTATTGATGTGGAGCGTTCGAAGAAGAGGTAGAAGATGTTGAAGACCTGTGCTCCGTTGGGAGTTGACAGTTGAAAAAGAAGAATACTAGAATGTATAAAATACAATGATAACAATGTAAAGTGCTGACGGACAACGTGTAATTCTTAATCAAACAAGAGATTCAACATGACGTGATATTCTAGAGATAGAACAAAATGTTGAAGAAAATGTTGACGACAAATGAAAATTTAGATAAAAATAGAGAAAAAGAAGCCCGAAACGGAAGAATATGACAGAGTTAACCAAGACATAAAAGATAACTGCATGAGACAACTGCATGAGACAACTGCATGAGACAACTGCACGACAAGGAAATACAATCGGTGAAATCTTAGATGTGATGAGCAACAAATAAAATAACACAATATTTACACAGTCAAATAAACGACATCATTAGAAAGAATATCACACACATCATTATGAACAAGAGAAAGGGATATTAATTGAAAATAAGAACAAAATATAAAAATGAATGTAATACATGAGGGAGTTTAATATGACAACCGATGGGAACTAAATACAGAAATTAAATATGATAGACAACCATACTGGTATATAAGGTTGACTGGACAACCTAGTCAATTATGAGATAAACGTTACAGACAATTGAAGATTGGAAGAAATCTAGACAATGAGAAATTCTAGAATTGATAACAAAACTTGTAGATGATATCTATATCACAGCATACGAGGGTCTTGGTGGTGTAGAAGTTAGATGCTCGCTTCTCGTTCCAAATCTACTCGGTTTACTCCCTCGTTGAGCCATCAGGAAATTTGTCCAGAGATCCATGATCTCAGTGTAGGTTAGATGGAGTTCCTAGTCCAATCACAGATGGTCATGAGCGCTCGTAATGCACAAGAGCATGTAAGACATAAAAAGTAAAAGTAAAGGAACCCTTTCATACCTTGTGGTATATAGGCAATACAGTGTTAGGCCTGTATTATTCATTGACCGTCGGCACACGATGGGTGATGTGGTCAGCATCACGCCGGCCGCCTTTACTTTCACAGAGCATGTCTGGTACCCAGTTGAGGCTAGGTCAACCTGAGAGCCGTCGCGGTCGGGAAAAATTCCACGCACACTGCGGGAGTTGAACCCGGACCACCAGCCTTGAGAAGCGAGTTCACTAACAACTACGCTACAGCGGCTCTCTGACATAGGAAAATATAAATGTTGTCGAGCACTCTTCAGCTTCTCAAGAAGACTTCGTCTCCAGGTCTGTTTAGGGCTTCCTATTTTCCTTTTACTTGATGTTTCACTCAGGTGCTTGTCTAGTGACACTCCACTGTGTCTTCCGTAGGGTATGCCCGACCCATCGCCATTTCTTAGTTTTCTTAATTTTAATTTCCAATCTTAGTTTTGTTTTATTCAGAAAACAAGTTTTTGTTGTGTTTTTACATAAAAGATTAGCCATTCTAATCCCATGACATTTTTTGAACAGAGGCGTCTGTCGTCTGCGTGAAGGGTTTAAAGCCGAAGGATGAATTTCATTTCACCGGGTTTTACCCCATATGGCTAGATCGCTATCCACAGAAATGGCACGCCGTCTATCGACAGTATTGCACAAAGCACGAAGACCGTAGCTCCGGCAACAATTCTAGAAGTCTCAAGAAAATAGACACCAGTAAACAGAATAGCTCGGTTTGGATTCCATCTCGTGAACTTCTTGACGCAAGGACAACGGCTTAGCCACTTAACCACGAAATCATATTGCTACCATTTACAAACAAATCAAATTTGTTTCGAGTTTTGCTCACTTCTATCATTTCTGATTAATTTTTCTTCATATGTTAGAAAGCTTCAATATTGACATATAATATCTAAATATTATTAATTTTTCTTCATATTTAAAAAAGCTTCAATATTGACATATAATATCTAAATATTATTAATTTTTCTTCATATGTTAGAAAGCTTCAATATTGACATATAATATCTAAATATTATTAATTGTTCTTCATATGTTAGAAAGCTTCAATATTAACATATAATATCTAAATATTATTAATTTTTCTTCATACAAGCACTGTGCTGTATGATGTAGTACAGATAGCATCTAAAAGTTGTGTTATCAATTCTAGAATTTCTCATTGTCTAGGTTTCTTCCAATTTCTTCCTTGTTAAATTCCAAACATGGGCACTGACAAAAGAACAAGAAAGGAAAATGACCACCTGTGAAATAAGATTTTTGAGAAAAGCAGTAAATAAAACAAGAAGAGACCATATAAGAAATGAGGAAATTAGAAGAACAGTCGGAACAACACATGTTGTTAGATTCATTGAAAAACAGAGACTCAAATGGTTTGGCCACGTGGTGAGAATGACCTCCGAATACACCAGTTACAAGCGCGTACAACTTGAAAGTGGAATCATCAAGAGAAAGTGGCAGACCAAGAAAAAATGGATTGATAGAGTTACATATATCTTAAAACTGCACAATACCACAGCATATCAAGCGACCGATCGTGCACTATCTCGGAAACTGATCATCAGCTACTCCTGCTACGCCTAACGGCAACAAATCAGAGAAGGACAAAATAAAAGAGAAAGAAGATTAATATCATATTTTGGTAGTAAACATCATTTATATAAATATGCTGGACGACATGGGGTATTCACAACAGATTAAACAGCGAAATAGACAGATTCTCTTATAATATGTTTTCTGTAGAGAAATACTATTTTGAGGTCGATAAACGAGATGTCTAAAATAGCAATATAAGGACATACAAGAAATAATTGAAGATATTCTAACACCACTGTCTTGATAGTCAATACGGAAACATATCTCCATGAACTAGTTAATATTGTGGTGGTAGCGTAACAAACGTCTAAGCCAGCGTTTCCCACAGTGGGCGGTACCGCCACCCCCCTCCAATGGGCGCTGAATTTTCCTTGGTAGTGATAGTGGGTTCAGAAGCATTTGGGGGAATTTTTTGGGGTGATTTTGCGATTGAATAATCATTTAAAATTTGCGCCCGAGTGGTTACCGGCCCAAATTTGGGGTGTAAAGAATAGAACCACTGTTACCTGCCATGCATGTCGTAAGAGGAGACTAAGGAGGTTTGGCTGAAATCGGATGCATGTGTCCTAAACGTGTAGAAGTCTATGCGTTTAGGGGCCTACAAACCAATGTGCAACGTATACACGTTCTTGGCAAAGATCAAACATATCACAAAGAGTGATTAAAATTGGTCGTAAAGAACGAACGCAAAGAAGAAGAAGATTTAAAATTTGAATTTGCTTTTTAATTCATCTTATGCCCATCTTACAGGATCCATTTTTTCATCAATTTTCTATTTCATGTATATAATCATTTGAAAATTGACCATGTATGACAGAAATATATATATATATATATATCATTTTCATGTCAAACTGAAAATAGAGAATGATATATATGTATATATATATATATATATATATATATATATATATGTGTGTGTGTGGGGCGTTGACAAACTGTTATAATGGGGATGGGGCGTTACAATAATTGTGTCGTGCAAAGTGGGCGGTGGGCCGAAAAAGTTTGGTAATCTATGGTCTAAGCCGATTAGTAGGGAGACGAAAAATAAATAGTCTTCGATTCAATCAATGTGCATAATTACACTAAATCTGAAGTTGCTAAGATACGTCCATCAAGTTCAATACGCTAGAACAATGATACGATCAGAGCGGAGACGTAGATCAGAAATAAAAAAAAACATAGCAGTTTATGAAAGTAATTTCATTTAGTAAAAGGAAATGCGTTTTTGCAACATTTCGGTTATGGATATTCTTACACAAGCAGATCTCAGCTGCAGTGCACCAACTCCATAGCACCAGTGAGGGTTCCCGATATAATTTTAAAGATGGTGAAGATATTTTTGTATGAATTTTATTTTAAATCTTTTCTATTAATTGTTTACCCTAGCAGCGGATTTTCAGCTTGCTCTTCTCGATTTTGAACTGCCAAGTGTTCTTTTACGTGCTCAAATTGAACACGGCACCTACGTTTTATCGTCCGTCTACGATAGGACTAGGAACTCGATTTCACCTACACTGAGATCAGGAATCTCTGAAAAAATATCATGATGGCTCCAGATGGAGCGAACCTGGTACCTTTAGCACGAGAGACGAGCACGTAACCTCTATGTCACAGAGAACTCTTGACAACAGTAGTGAAATATGTTGAGAAATGAATACATTACGTAGTATAAAACACCAGTGTGGCAGACAACAGTAGTGAAATATGTTGAGAAAGGAATACATTACGTAGTATAAAACATCAGTGTGGCAGACAACAGTAGTGAAATATGTTGAGAAATGAATACATTACGTAGTATAAAACATCAGTGTGGCAGACAACAGTAGTGAAATATGTTGAGAAATGAATACATTACGTAGTATAAAACACCAGTGTGGCAGACAACAGTAGTGAAATATGTTGAGAAATGAATACATTACGTAGTATAAAACATCAGTGTGGCAGACAACAGTAGTGAAATATGTTGAGAAAGGAATACATTACGTAGTATAAAACATCAGTGTGGCAGACAACAGTAGTGAAATATGTTGAGAAAGGAATACATTACGTAGTATAAAACATCAGTGTGGCAGACAACAGTAGTGAAATATGTTGAGAAATGAATACATTACGTAGTATAAAACACCAGTGTGGCAGACAACAGTAGTGAAATATGTTGAGAAATGAATACATTACGTAGTATAAAACACCAGTGTGGCAGACAACAGTAGTGAAATATGTTGAGAAATGAATACATTACGTAGTATAAAACATCAGTGTGGCAGACAACAGTAGTGAAATATGTTGAGAAATTAATACATTAGGTAGTACAAAACATCAGTGTGGCAGACATTTTTAAAATTTCATTTCTAATATTATCAAGTAGCTTGCCCCTTCCGGAACTTTGCTCCCATGACAGCAGTCCTGAAAACTCTGTTCTGTGCAAGTTGGCTGGCGTCAGCAGCAGTCATTCTCAGATCGTCAATGACATCCTGCACCCATCGTCTTCTAGGTCTTCCTCTCGTTCTTCTTCCAGACACCATTTCTTCCAAATGGTCCTTAAACAACTTAAAAACTATGTACATAAAAGTAATCCCTTGAAGAATACGGATTTTGTATTATGGTAATTATGTTAAGTTAAACTTGAATACGCGACGTTTATGATGAGTACAGGACATATATTTTGTCTTTATTTTATTCTCAATTCTTTTTTTTCTCTAATCCTGTTTTGTCATACATCATCAGGATATGAAGAGATTTCTAGATAAGAATAGTGTGTACACTTCGTTCATGGTATCCTTTACTGCCTCTATTATTTCTGTTGCCACCATTATTTCTGTTGTCCCCATTTGTGTAGTCAATATTTGGTATGTATGTTGGAGGGAATGGCTATGCCAGGGGCATACAGCCATGTCCCCTGCGCAGAGAGCCTCATACAGACAAGTAGCCCTAGTTTAGAGTAGTTGGTAAGATATATTATATTAGTTGAGACTATGTGTTGCACTCTCTAAGCAGAAGCGCAACACATAACAACGAGACATGACGTAGAAACAAAGATAGGTAGTTGGGAAGTGACGGAAAAAGCAGAGACAAGATGACCGCCCAAGTGAGAACCATGTCACTGTTCATTCTTTTACTCAAAAGCTATTCTCGGTCAGGTGATGTAATCCTTGTATTTGATTGACATATTTGATTGACGAACATTATGCAACTCTCATGTATTAAAGACCTTATTGCACCCGTTAGTTCACGACTGGTTTGTCAACATTTAACGTTGTAACGTGCATTCATTGTGTGTCAAACAGAAGCAAAGGTACCCACTGCACTACCAAGACGTACCCTATCTGTACTATCATGAGGTACCCTACGAAACCCCACACTAAATGTCATCTACTACCACCATCGCATCGCACCTACTACAATTTGGTGTCAGAAGTGACGGTCTCAGTAGAGATCAGGCGTCCATACCGCAGCCGTTTTTTCCTCCCCACCACGACTACACCAACAAAGCCCGCCCCACATTCGTCCCAATTTGCGCCAGACCCCCTTACTGATCATACGACGCTTTGGGGACAAATTGGGGCCATCTGTGGAGGAGTTTGCTAAAGATGTCCGCCGCTATTGGCGGCACTACCGACTCGACGAGGATGATAAGTTGGATTCCATACTGGAGAATGTTGCGGATGAGATCAAGTGTGAGGTTAGGATTCATATGCTATCCGACAACAACCCGGACGCGCTGCTAGGCAAACTTCTCAGGGAGTACGGAGACAATCGGTCGGCTCATGACCTCCTGTCGTTGTTTTATGCGACCTCTCAAAAGTCGGGGGAACCCTGTCGGGAATTCTCCCATCGCCTATCAGAATTATTTTTAAAAATTACTACGGCCCAGCGAAATGAGGGTTTATTGCAAATGGAACAGAGGATCCTGCGTGATCATTTTGTTAGGACTTTATCGGATCGATTGAGTTCCAAACTACTGAGGGAAAGTATCCTGCAGAACCCATCTATGTCCTTCATCGAGACCAGAGACGCCGCCCTTAGGTGGGAACAGGAACCCATTCCTGATACTTCGGCTAAATTAGATCCCCAAATACGACAATTGCAACGACATATTAAGGCTTTGGAGGATAAATTAGATAATCGTTGGTCGACAAATGTGGCCCTGGCTCCACAGAGTGGCAGGATGGCAGTTCAACGGCCATCCCGGTGCGCTATCTGCAACGGGCGCGGGCACGTCGAGACTGAGTGTTGGCATAATCCGTTAAACAGCCACCACCCAGGAGGGCGGGCACGACCCTGGGTGCGCACAGAGAGGGCCCCGAGACAACATTAATGGGTAAGCAGGTTCTCGTGGATGCGACCATAAATGGTTCCGTGATAAAGTGTTTAATTGACACTGGTTCCCAGGTGTCGGCACTAACCGAAAAATGTTTTCGTCGTTATTTCCCTCACACTCATTTGACAGAACGCAATTGGGTACGTTTAACAGCAGCTAATGGCCTACAAATCCCGTATTTGGGACACGTGATCGTTGATGTTTACGTCTACGATACCCATTTAACTAACTGTGGGTTTTATATTTTCAAGGAGACAGCTACGAGCTCGGTGGATGAGCACCAGGCTATCCTGGGCACCAACGTGTTGGAAAGATTGCCGGTATTTCGTCCGCTGTTAGAATCGGCAACGGTAACCGCCTCAAATAAGATAATACATCAGAGTCAATCATCGGCGTTCATCTGGAACTCTGGCAAAAAGAAGACGTACATTCATGCGAATTCTTTGAAGGTGGTATGGGTTAAAGGGGCCAATATGTCTAATCATACCCGATCAGTGATATTTGAGTCGTCCAGGTCACTGGACGCTAAAGGGATTCTCTGCTGTAACACGGTGACTCGTCTAAAACATAAATGTTGCGCGATCCAGGTGATTAACCTATCCAATGAGAGCGTACTGCTCACTAATGGAGAAGTAGTGGGGGAAATCCACGACATAGATATCGATAGTGCTTTAAAAATCAATGTTGTTTCGGCTACAGAGGTTGAATGTTCTGTACTGGCACGACAACCAGCACGAGATCTACCTATGAAAGGTGACAAACAAAGTTTCGACCTGAAGGGTAGCACGGGATCTACAGTACAAATCGAGTCACTACGTCAGCTGTTGAGTGAGTATACTGATATTTTTACTAACGGCGACACTGATGTAGGTTATACTGACAAGATTCGTCACGCTATCACGCTGCATGATAATACTACTCCGGTCAAATTGCCGTATAGGCGTATACCTCCCGCTTTCTATGCGGAAGTTCAATCTCATATAACCGACCTGTTAAATAAACAAATCATTAGAGAAAGTGTTAGCCCGTGGGCGGCACCAGTGGTGCTGATTAGAAAGAAAGATCGTTCGCTGCGCCTCTGTGTCGACTATAGGGAGTTGAATAAACGCACAATTAAGGATGCCTACCCACTACCGAGAGTTGACGATTATTTGGATTCACTAGGGGGAGCGAAAGTATTCTCCACGCTAGACCTCACCAGTGGTTACTACCAGGTTGCCATGAAGTCAGATGATATCGAAAAAACGGCGTTCTGCACCACTTTCGGGCTGTATGAGTACACCAGAATGCCTATGGGTCTGACTAATGCAGCCGGCACCTTTCAGAGATTGATGCAGAATTCTCTGAACGATTTTATGTTCAAGTCTTTGCTGGTTTACTTGGACGATATCCTGATTTACTCTAGTGGCTTTGACGATCACCTTCTTCGTCTACGGTTGGTGTTTGACCGTATAAGAGTCATTGGACTAAAAGTAAACCCAGCAAAATGTAAATTCTGCCAGACCAAAGTAGAGTTCCTTGGTCACACTATCTCTGACAGGGGAATAGAAACCCAGTCCTCCAAGGTAGAGGCTATTCAGAAGATTGCTGCTCCTGTTAATATTAAACAGCTACGTGCGTTTATGGGACTGGCGAGCTACTATAGAAAATTTA
This sequence comes from Arion vulgaris, assembly GCA_020796225.1. NCBI lineage: Eukaryota > Metazoa > Mollusca > Gastropoda > Stylommatophora > Arionidae > Arion > Arion vulgaris. The sequence goes on from CM036753.1 coordinate 12,924,670, forward strand.
TACCGCAGTTCTCTCAGACTGCAAAACCCCTCCTCGAGCTGATAAATAATGGCAGCCCTCGGGCCAATAGGGCCCTCCCTCGTGATAGTAGGCCGCTATTTATATGGAGTAAGAACTGTGAGAAGGCCTTCATCGGTATCAAAGATAGATTGACGTCGGCTCCCGTACTGGGTTCCCGATTTCAGTCTACCCTTTCTATTAGATATTGATGCCTCGTACAATGGGTTAGGGGCGGTACTAAGTCAAAATCAGGGAGGACTGAGAAGGGTAATAGCGTATGCCAGCAGAACACTCCGAAAGGAGGAGAAAAATATCAAGAGCAGCCTCAAGCTCGAACTTCTGGGGTTAAAATGGTCCCTCACAGAGAAATTTCGGTCTTACCTACTGGGAGGGAAAACAATAATTTATACAGACAACAAAGGATTAACTTTCTTAACTAAGTCAAACCTTGGTGCTGTTGAACAGCGATGGTTGGCGCAGACGGCAACGTTTGATTACGAAATTAAACACCGAAAGGGCACGCTCAATAAAAATGCCGACTTTCTCTCACGTTATCCCTTACAGGCGTCACCTGAAGTTACGGTTTCTGAAGACGAGGACGTGGGAATTAACCTCGCCCAGGTAGCAAAGAATCCTCAATACTTAATAGCATTGAATGCTACCAAAGCGACCATCAAGGACAAAACCTCCTTGGCAGCAGACATAGGTCGAATACAATTCGACGATACCTCACTACGCCCCATTATAAAGGCCCTGACGGGACGGGACCGCGCTAATCTGCCCGCGGGCGAGCCAAGTGGCCCCGATACACGACAGTTGTGGAGGACCAAAGAACAACTTACTTTAAAAAATGGAGTGTTGTGCATTTATAAGACAACTCTCAACGACCCACCCGAACTAAAAATAGTATTACCTAGGGCACTACAATGGGAAGTCATGTCCTCGTTACACAACATGGGTCACCAGGGTCGAGACAAGACACTGGCGTTGTTGAAAACTAAATTTTTCTGGATTTCCATGTCCGAGGATGTTGGCAAATTATGCGGAGCCTGCCGGACGTGTAATGTCACTAAACCTCTAATGAGGATAGCGAAATCATACGGTCACATTATTTCCAACCGACCTCTGGATATGGTGGCCATGGATTTCGTTGAACTGCATAGGGATGACCATGGCTTTAAACATGTATTAATTATAACAGATGTGTTTTCTAAGTTTGTAATGGCGGTCCCCACCAAAGACCAGTCCACGGCAACAGTGGCTACAATTTTGACGACTCGATGGTTACCGTACCTTGGAATACCTAACAAATTGCACTCTGACCGAGGCAAGTGTTTTGAATCGGCAGTTATACACGAGATCTGTCAGGTCTACGGCATCATAAAATCTAAGACAGTTGCATATAACCCGAGAGGGAATGGCATTTGTGAACGTTTTAACCGGACGCTAATATCCATGCTACGGTCTCTGCAAGAAACAGAAAAGAACAAATGGTCTTGCTATTTGGAAGATGTAGTACTCATGTACAATATTACACCTCATACAGCGACAAGAAGGTCGCCATATTACCTAATGTATGGCAGACAACCGAAAATGCCTATCAACTTCGCAGTAGACGAATTGTTCGACACTGTTGTTACATCGGATGAGAGAGAATGGATCGATATTCACAAGAGTCGGTTACATCATGCTCATAAAGAGGTGTCCGATCGGATCCAACGTAATAGACAGATCACGGATTACAATCAGAATAAAATCGACATAATACCAATAGGCTCACTAGTAAGAAAGAGAATAGATCACACCTTTGATGTAAATAAATTGAGTGACTTATACTCTAGACAGACCTACAAAGTAGTAAAAATACCTAACGGACAGTCTGGGACATACCAGATTGAATCGTGTGACAAAAACAACCCTGAGAGAGTTATTATTTCCGGGCGTCAATTAAAGCGGTGCGAATTAGTAGGAAATGCCCCTTCCCGGTAGACAGCACCAGCAACATACTATAAATAAACCGTGACGTAGCATGTAATAGATTGGACTGCACTTTATATTTAAATTGTTTAGTACGTCATATTATTTTGATGTGAATTTCACAATTACCTAATTTTGATTAAATGGAGATTACATGATGTTGAAGCAAATACATTATATTCGGGGTTTTTTTCCTTTGGGATGTTGGTTGGATTTTAATACCTCACTGAGGTTACAAATATATAAAATATTTGGGATTTTGTGTCCTACCTTTGAGATTGTCGGATAAATATTATTAACTTATGGAATTGCGACTATGTAATGTTGAACTAAATATGTAAAATATTTGGGGTTTTATTTATTTCCTTTGGGATTGTTGGGTGGATTTTAATACCTCCTAGAGGTTACTGGATTATTACACTTGTTTTAAATATTGTATTTGAAATTTGAATTTGCATTTTGATTTCCATTAATAACTTGTTTTTGTTGTTCTTTGGTCAATATTTGCAGACAGGGACTTGGTACCCACGACAGGGACTGGCGACCGCATGTGTATGATATCTCATCACCCCCAGTCTCACGCCATGTAAGGATAGGATGTTACAATACAGCCACCTTACATTTCCTAAAGCTGATAAACACTTTCCAGAGTAACAGACGAGTTGATGGGTCGCATTTAATTATGTGTGGTGACTGAGTCCCATTTAATTCATACAACTTTCGTCGTTGCCTCTCATCACTTAAGGTGATGGTGTTTGGATACATGATCCAGTAGGGGAGGTCAGTAGAGCCATTTCTCGGAGCATAGACGAGTTGATGGGTCGCATTTAATTATGTGTGGTGACGGAGTCCCATTTAATTCAATCATCTATCGTCATGACTCCAGGCTAGGACCGTAACAGGAACCTGGCCCCAGGACCATACCCGTTAGCGGTGGTTCAATCTGCCGGGACGTCAGAAACTGGAATGGGGGTGTTGGAGGAATGGCTATGCCAGGGCATACAGCCATGTCCCCGCGCAGAGAGCCTCATACAGACAAGTAGCCCTAGTTTAGAGTAGTTGGTAAGATATATTATATTAGTTGAGACTATGTGTTGCACTCTCTAAGCAGAAGCGCAACACATAACAACGAGACATGACGTAGAAACAAAGATAGGTAGTTGGGAAGTGACGGAAAAGCAGAGACAAGATGACCGCCCAAGTGAGAACCATGTCACTGTTCATTCTTTTACTCAAAAGCTATTCTCGGTCAGGTGATGTAATCCTTGTATTTGATTGACATATTTGATTGACGAACATTATGCAACTCTCATGTATTAAAGACCTTATTGCACCCGTTAGTTCACGACTGGTTTGTCAACATTTAACGTTGTAACGTGCATTCATTGTGTGTCAAACAGAAGCAAAAGGTACCCCACTCGCACTACCAAGACGTACCCTATCTGTACTATCATGAGGTACCCCTACGAAACCCCCACACTAAATGTCATCTACTACCACCATCGCATCGCACCTACTACATGTACTATATGCGAGTAGCCTGCATTCCCATATGAGGCATACTTTCAGTTGGTAATTTACGTTTGTATCTGAACAGTTTAAATAATTGTTTTTCTTTAACGAAATTAAGTACTAATATTGTACCCAATTTTTTCATGATGAGTTCATTCCTAAGTATGTCTTTTTTGTAAAACGCCCAACACAATGTGTAGACACCTCATCACTGTCGCAGTTTTCTTATGTTGTCTGATGATAACGTTTAGGTTTAACACTGCTGACATAATATAATTATAACAATTGTGTTGTACAATTCTCTTTTAGTGTTAATTGTGACAAGTTTGCATTTCAAAAATGGTGCATCAAGTAATTTTATTTGCGCTATTACGTCTATGTAGTTAGTTATTCTTCCACTTTAAAAAAAAAAATGTTCCTCATATATTTAATGTCTTGAAAGTGTTTTTGTGTTTTGTGCTTATTTGTTTTTTGCGCATAGTAATGCTTTCCACTTTTGCCAGTGTCCTCATTACCTCGATTTTATCTATGTTTATTTTAATATTTGTGTCCTTGCATGTTAACTGAAGTCTGTTAATATGTTATAGTAGACCATGTTGTAGTCATTACATGTTAACTGAAGTCTGGTGATGTGCTGCAGTAGACCATGTTGCAGTCATCATATGTTAACTGAAGTCTGGTGATGTGTTGCAGTAGACCATGTTGTAGTCATTACATGTTAACTGAAGTCTGTTAATGTGTTATTGTAGTTGTACGTCTGCTGATGCTATGATTGCCTGATTACGAAACACTATTAAGTCCAACTTAAGTACGTGGTTTTACGACCTGGTATATCACGGAATCTTTTATTATGGTAGAACTGTTAAGCTAACTTTAGGCATTGCTTTAAGCCAGAGTTTAGTCAGACTTTCATGTCTGGTACCACTGACAGTATGAGACACATGTAATCTTCAAACTAACAACTCACTAGTGATCCTAGTTTGGGGCTCTCTATGACGTAGATGTTATGTGCTCACCTCTCGTTTCAAAGGTACTATGTTCGCTCCATCATGGAACCATCGGGATATTTTCCAGAGATCTCTGAGCAATTTAAAATCGAATCAAGCATGCTGAGCAACCGTAGCCTGGGCATCAATCAATCAATCAATAGTAACCATATCACCCAGAATATGCATTAATGAATGACGAGTTACTCCAATATATTATGTTTCAAGTTACACGCTGCATGTCACACTCCCCAAAGATCACCATGATGACGATTAAAATAAACTAAATTCTTAAGTAGAGCTAACATTACCTTTTCAGTGAACGTTAAAGACCTGCCAGAATCCAACGAACTGAGAGGCGTCTTCGATCTGGCATGTCACAAGTAGATGGCAGCGAATGTAAATCAATTCACGTTCGAAGGTGTTTAAAATCAAACTGACATGAAATGGGCATTAAATGGGCATGAAATGGGCATGAAATGGGCATGAAATGATTTTTCTAATGTTAGCACACACAAGTACTAGAATTATTACAGTGTACAAGAAACTATAATTACATTTCTAGACTATAAATATGAAACTAACAGTTGCATGTGCGTCTACTATAAGAAGGATGTACCAACAGTTAGATGGGAACGTATGTACGAGAATACAACATTGAACTATGGAATACACTATTTTAAAATATAATAATCATATTTACTTTTGGTCGTGACATTAAAATGATAGAAATCGTGTCATCATCGATCAAGAAACTGATCATCATCATCATCATCTACTGCAACAACAGTAGAAATATTAGTGTCATCATCGATCAAGAAACTGATCATCATTATCATCATCATCTACTGCAACAACAGTAGAAATATTAGTGTCATCATCACCATTATTGATAATATAAAAGTTTTATTATAGATCTACAAAATTCAAATACCTTCACCCAGGGCCATGCCTTGCTATGATACAGAGAGGCGGCCGCATCAGGCGGATCGTAAGGAGGGCGGCATCAGCAGCAAAATCACAATTACAATGAAAGGTTATTTTAAGGAAAAAGAATTTAAGGGGCGGCATTTCGAAGATTTGCATCATACTGAGAAAATATACCGCACGGCTCTGCCTTCACCATCTTCAAAATTACATCGGTGACCATCGCTGGTGCTGGAGTTGTGCACTGCAGCTGAGATCTTCATGTGTAAGAAAGAGATCGAGCACACATGGTTACTCACTGAAGTGCAATGATGATGGCCCTATCAATCAATCAATCAATCAATCAATCTATTACAGATGTTGGTATCAGATAATCAATGGACATTTTCCTTTACTTTTATACATTAATAAAACAATATCATCATGTGCCAACCTGGCTGATGGAGGCAATCACCGAATTCTAGAATGATTCGTTCTAAATTGTAAATTTGTTTTCTGTACGTGTCCACGTGTCTACTGGTATAACTAATCATTCTCTTTCGTGATTAGACAGAATTCAGATTTCGCAGTTCGGATTTGACAGATAACCGACATTTTATTTGTATCAAAAAATAACACATGACGGCTTACAGAATAAATGTCACTCATTAGTAATTTACTTGGATTTGCAACAGGCTTTCGATTTTATGATTGATTGATTGATTAATTGATTGATTGATTGATTGATTGATTAATTGATTGATAGGACCATCACCATTGCAATTCGGTGAGTAACATTGTTGCACAGATCGTTTTTACACACGAAGTTCTCAGCTGCAGTGCACGGACTCCGTAGCATCAGCAATGGCCCACTATGTAATTTTGAAGATGATAAAGCTATTTTTGTAAGAATTATATTTGTAATCTTTTCTAATTAATTTTGTCCGAGCAGCAGATTTCAAGCCTGCTCTTCTCAATTTTGAACTGCCAAATGTACTTTTACGAGCTCAAATTGAACACGGCACCTACGTTTTATCGTTCGTCTCCGATAGGACTAGGAGCTCGATCTCACATACACTGAGAACTTTTGAAAAAACAAGATAGCCAGACATAGATAAATTTTGGGAGAGAAACATCAGTAGCTGGACAAGGAGGTGGAGGTGGTAGAGCATACCATCAGTAGCTGGACAAGGAGGTGGAGGTGGCAGAGCATAACATCAGTAGCTGGACAAGGAGGTGGAGGTGGCAGAGCATACCATCAGTGACAAAAACATAACATGTTGGAGAGTCATTGTTGTACAACCGTCAATGTGGAGCCGGCACAACAATGAATGATTGATTGATTGATTGATTGATACCGGATATCTTATGATGATGATTGACATGGAAATACATGGACAATTGAGGAACTAGATAAAGTACTTTGTAATCTTCGTCTTTCTTCTTCTTTGAAAGCTCCATGTTGACCACTTGTTGACCACTTGTTGACCACTTGTTAACCACTCTCTTGACCACTTGTTAACCTCTCTCTTGACCACTTGTTAACCACTCTCTTGACTACTTGTTAACCTCTCTCTTGACCACTCTCTTGACCACTTGTTAACCTCTCTCTTGACCTCTTGTTAACCTCTCTCTTGACCACTTGTTAACCACACTCTTGACCACTTGTTAACCACTCTCTTGATCACTTGTTAACCTCTCTCTTGACTACTTGTTAACCACTCTCTTGACCACTTGTTAACCACTCTCTTGACCTCTTGTTAACCTCTCTCTTGACCACTTGTTAACCACTCTCTTGACCACTTGTTAACCTCTCTCTTGACCACTTGTTAACCTCTCTCTTGACTACTTGTTAACCACTCTCTTGACCACTTGTTAACCACTCTCTTGACCTCTTGTTAACCTCTCTCTTGACCCTTGACCACTTGTTAACCACTCTATTGACCACTTGTTAACCTCTCTCTTGACCCCTTGTTAACCACTCTCTTGACCACTTGTTAACCACTCTCTTGACCACTTGTTAACCACTCTCTTGACCACTTGTTAACCACTCTCTTGGCCACTTGTTAACTACTCTCTTGACCACTTGTTAACCACTCTCTTGACCACTTGTTAACCTCTCTCTTCACCACTTGTTAACTACTCTCTTGACCACTTGTTAACCTCTCTCTTGACCACTTGTTAACTACTCTCTTGACCACTTGTTAACCACTCTCTTGACCACTTGTTAACTACTCTCTTGACCACTTGTTAACCACTCTCTTGACCATTTGATAACCACTCTCTTGACCACATGTTAACCACTCTCTTGACCACTTGTTAACCACTCTATATGATTTGTATCTGATCTGAGCATAAAAGTGATTGTACGTTGTGCCAGTTATGCGCCTACGAGTAGGTCATGTTTTCTGCGACGCTTTTTATTTACTAGGGTAACTTCCCTAGGCCCCTACCTCAGTCGACTCTTATGACATGCCTTGTAGGTCGCAGTGTAACTATTCTATGCTCACATTGAGGGGCCCAGCAACACACAGGCGTGACTTCCTAATTGAATGAACAATCCTTACAAAAATCAATGATGCAATCCCCTTTTAATGAGGTCTTAAATGAAGGTTTACCACACGGCTATTACATATGTTGCAACCTATTTCTCATCTACATCAACGATCTTTAATCAGATTAAAGATTTTTGTTTTTAATCGTTCGATGCAGATGACCTATATATGGCACAAGTTAAAGCGTATCTAAAGTTAGGGAAGAACAGTCTAATAAAAACTTATGAAGACTGTATGACAAAATGACAACTTATGAAGACTGTATGATAAAATGACAACTTATGAAGACTGTATGACAAAATGACAACTTAAGATGACTGTATGACAAAATGACAACTTAAGAAGACTGTATGATAAAATGACAACTTAAGAAGACTGTATGATAAAATGACAACTTAAGAAGACTGTATGATAAAATGACAACTTAAGAAGACTGTATGATAAAATGACAACTTATGAAGACTGTATGATAAAATGACAACTTAAGAAGACTGTATGATAAAATGACAACTTAAGAAGACTGTATGATAAAATGACAACTTAAGAAGACTGTATGACAAAATGACAACTTAAGAAGACTGTATGATAAAATGACAACTTATGAAGACTGTATGATAAAATGACAACTTATGAAGACTGTATGATAAAATGACAACTTAAGAAGACTGTATGATAAAATGACAACTTAAGAAGACTGTATGATAAAATGACAACTTAAGAAGACTGTATGATAAAATGACAACTTAAGAAGACTGTATGATAAAATGACAACTTATGAAGACTGTATGATAAAATGACAACTTAAGAAGACTGTATGACAAAATGACAACTTAAGAAGACTGTATGATAAAATGACAACTTAAGAAGACTGTATGATAAAATGACAACTTATGAAGACTGTATGATAAAATGACAACTTAAGAAGACTGTATGATAAAATGACAACTTAAGAAGCCTGTATGATAAAATGACAACTTAAGAAGACTGTATGACAAAATGACAACTAAAATACATGAAAAGTAAACATAAACATAACAAAATAAAATGGCTAGAGGTCATATAGTCAGACAATTGATCATAACTTTGCAACTAAAGAGACCCCTAATGCTAATAGAATTAAATAGAGATTTATAAAGAGAGACTACACAGATACACATATGGGTGTATATATATTTATATATATATATATATATATATATATATATATATATATATAATACATATTAAAAGACAGACAGACGGATGGGTAGGTAGATAGGTGTGTAGATAGATTATAAATCATAGGTAGATGAACAGACAGACTTGCAGGCAGGCGGACAGACACAGACAAGTAGACAGATAGAGAGATAGTTAGATAGATAGATAGACGGATGGGCGGGCGTGCAGACAGACAGACAGACTGATATGTGGGAGGGATATATATATATATAAAAATGGATGTGTGTCTGTTTGTTTGTGACCTATAGAATCGGAAACTACTGAACAGATTTAGTTAAAATTTACAGGATATGTTTGTTTTGATGTCGGGATGCTACCTGTCATAGTTTGAAATATGTAGCGCTGAAACTTTTCGAAAAAATCTTAAAAATCGAAAACACGCTAATTTCATCGAGAGTTTCTAAGTTTGTTTACAATTTGCTAAGAACGTTTCCGGAAGTCTACGGTATACACATTAATATATACACAAGATTCGATGACGTATGTTTTAAAACTATGGAAACCTCGATCTCTTTCATTGCATAAAATAATCGTTTCAAGGCAATTTTACAAACAAGCTAAGTTAAAATACGCAATCCAGGTTTGTTTCTTCATAGGATTTCTACTCATTTCGAATCATGATAAGAGAAATATCAACTGGGACGCGACATTAGTAGCAATGAAGCAGTATGTCAACTGGGACGCGACATTAGTAGCAATGAATCAGTATATCAGCTGGGACGCGACATTAGTAGAAATGAAGCAGTATGTCAACTGGGACGCGACATTAGTATAGTTCGTTCCAAAATTCGTGATCATCTTTACCGACCAATATAAAATCATCCACTTGACAGAAATTCTTGATTTTTGCATTTTTATATAGGTAACAGTGACGACGTTCCAAAAGTATTTTTGCCCACCCAAACCTTTAGTTATGTAAGATTTGAATTATATGTTATTACTAATTTAACAGCGATGTTGATTTGGTATGATTTTAGAATGTTAACGGTACGAAAGTGAAGTATTGACGTCAAGATGCCAATGTGCGCTCCACTTGCAATTCAGCAGTAGTTAAAATCGGAATCCCGTGAAATTAATCATTTCACACTGTATGTGAAAGATTGTCATTGGCGTGTCATAAACCATTTATTTACATTTCCTGAAGCGGAAGGTACTATTTTATTATCAATATTAGAAATGAGTTTGAAGTGTAAATTCACTACCATGCAGAAGGTGACTGCACAACTGTATAGCTACTTCTGCAGAGAAGCCAGACGTGGTGGTTTATATCACAACTTACAAGACCCGAAGAGGAGAACACAACATGCTATTGGTATAAGTAGAATGTCCTTTTGCCGTTGGATAGAACAGGACTGTAGTGATGAACGTAAGGAACACAGAAAAGGCAGGAAAACTGGCGATTTCGATAAAGATGTTATTGTGAAAGAGATTCATAAAATGTTTAAGGCAAATGATGTGGTTACACTACGTAAATTGAAATCACGTCTGCGAATGCAATGTGATATTGATATATCTAAAACCGCCTTATGGAGAGTTGTTAGGTGCAGCGGTTTCACTTTTCGGAAATCTAGTACAGGTCGAAATATAGTTTGTGAGTAAACGCACCTGATAGCTGCACGATGCAAATATCTGGGGAGATACGGAAGCGTAGGACGGAAGGTTACGATATTGTATATCTGGACGAATCGTGGGTAAATGCTTACCATACGTTTGATAAAGAATGGAAATCACTAGACGGAACTAAGAAAAGGGAAATTCAAAGCAGCAAGGGACAACGCATTGTGATAGGTCATGAAGGCAGCAAAGCAAATGGTCTTGTCAGTGGCGCAGAACTTCTTTTTCAAGCACTGTCTACAGATGGTAGGGACTACCACACCGAAATGAACGGACTTATTTTCAGGGATTGGTTAGTGAACACACTTCTGTCTGCTCTGGATAGGCCGTCGTGTATTGTAATGGACAATGCCTCCTATCATAATGTAGTGGCGCATGCAGACACAATTTCCACCTCATCAAGCACAAAACAAGACATCATGGCGTGGCTAGCAAAAGAAAATATATCATTTTGTTGCAACAATTTCAAAACTGAGTTGTTGCAACTGGTGAGACAGACTAAGAAGTCAAAGATTTTATAATCGATAAAGTCATTGCTGAGCACGGTCACACTTTTCTTCGATTACCACCTTACCATTCACATCTCAATCCCATTGAACTTGTGTGGGTTGCAGTCAAAGGTCAAGATGCAGCAGTAAACAAGACTTTCAAACTTCGTGATGTAAAAGTCCTAACACGTGATGCCCTCGCAAAAATAGATATAGAATACTGGAACAAATGTGAAGAGCATGTGCTCCGAGAAGAAGAGGCATATTGGCAACGAGATGGTTTGTATTTTCTCCAGCCCGCAGCAGTAGTTAATCTCTTCGACTCTTCAGACTCCGAATCTAATAGCTAACATCCCATTTGCTTTCACCTTCACCAATTACCTCACAATACCAGGGACTGGCAACAACTACCAAAGGTACGTCAATTTGATCGCCAAAGATAATATCAAAATAAAAAACACTTATGAAGAAAAAGCTAACCATGTCACATTGCTTTTTATAATATGTAATAGGGTTACGTCTTTGCAAACATTCGTCACCATTTTGTGTATTACTGTAAATTCTAAACTTTGATTATCATTGTGTTGTGCTTATGCAAAATTATATAACAAAAACGTTTTTTTGCATCAACTAAGCTACCTACCAATTAGTTAAACATGATTCGTAACGTCGTGAGATATATAAGACGGCATGCAAAAAATTACTTGTATCCATCAGATAGATTTCGTACAAATTAAACCTTAGTGTGATCACGAATTTCGGAACGAACAATAGCAATGAAGCTGTATGTCAACTGGAACGCGACATTAGTAGCAATAAAGCAGTATATAGACTGGGATGTTATTCAATTTTTGGTTGGAGGCGTAGCAACGCGCGCAGGGTACAGCTTGTATATATATATTTACGAGATAATAATTGTTATCATTATATTCCTCTCGTATGCTTATGCTGTACATATGGCCTGCCTATCATTTCTCCATACCGATCTATCCTGGGAATATCATTCAATCTTTACTACGAAGTTTTAGTAAGATATTTACCCTTTCTCTCAGTAAAGCTGGATTCAGCCTTCTCCTAACAGAACTGTTCATTTTATACCATTTGTCTGCCACTGAATTACATTCTGTGTGATTCTTACAACATTCTTTCTCAAAATAATATGTTTACACACACATACATATATATTATGACAATGGTGTGTCATCCTGCCTCCGTTCCATGTATATCTGATGTGTGCGTATTATTACATTAATAGTAGATTGAGGCCGTTACTGTTGCCCTCTATTAGTTCTGTGTGACTCCATTTACTGCAGCCGTTGTTGTATCTGACTGTCAGTCGATACTTTGCAATATCCAAAAGGTTGGTTTCGGTATGAGTGAATGTCGTATATAGAAGTTTTTTTTTTTCTAACCAGAAGCACTTGAGTTTTTCAGCTATTCGGCTCGGTGCAATGGACATCGTAAACCTTCGGTTTGGTGCCAAATCACCGTAAATCTGGAGAACCTGTGGCTTTTCTGCCAGCCCGTGGAATTGAACCACACTCACAGGGGACTTGCACCCGTCGTCCAACGCGCTACGAACACGCTGGGCAGGCAATGTATAAGTTTTTAACCTACAGGGCTTACGTGGATGTACTGTCCTGGGCATGCGGGTGTTTGCGGTAATGAGAGAGCAGACAGGCTTGCATTAACAGCATCGATTGTTAGGGAGTTGAAGATGGATAAGGGAAATGATATTCGGTCTTTTCGTGACTGTCTCTTGGATGAAGACATAAAAACGTAGATGTTGAATCGATCGAGCGACTTAAGCAGTTTGGAGTTACCCATTGTACAAGTAGAACTGAATGCCTAAGGTGCAGAGTGAAGAGTGTGTTTAATCAGCGAGCCACGGGAACCATCAGTATGCATACTCTTCGATATCTGTTGGGGGAGACTGCCCACCTAAGGGGCTACCCTGAGTGCAATGACTTCAGTTTAGTAACAAATAAACAATAACAGTAAAATGTGGAATAAACTATTTCTAATAGCACATCTGATATTAGCTCACATGTACTCAATAATACGTCTCTATACAAATCTGATTTATAGGTACCAAACGAATTCCATTTCCTAGTCTATTATGCCAACGTTAACGCATGACAGAGACAGTCTCCATTTTTCATTCAGACGTCTCAAACGATCTGACCAGTGAAAAAAATGAATATGTCAGTTTGACACTAGCAAGGTTTCACTGCTGAAATCAAAAACCGATACAGAGGCGTATCAACCAGGAAAGAATGAGAAATCAATGTGAACCCAAAAGTATTGAATGTTTCTTCTCCTTTACTAACCATGAGAGAACAGTATTTTTATTACAATGGAGTATCTGAAAATGTATTTCATTACAAAAAGTGAATGCTATATCTACAGTTTAGTTACTTGTCAGCATTAAGTATTTACTAATTTCATGATCTTTGCATTCATCCTTGCACTTCTCTTCCACTCTTCCACCATTCACTTCTTTATATAAGTGTTGGAGATGGGTTGGGAGGGGGTATTTTAGAATGAGCTTTGTAAGCTGTTATTCATTTTCATGTCTGGTCTTGATGCCGTCGCTCCATCTTTCGCGTGGTCTTCCTCTTGCTTTGTACTCATACTTTTTCAGTGTGACTCTCTGTGGTAGACGATACCAAGACATTCTTGGCTGGTGTCCAAACCATTTAATATTTGCTCTTTTATGAATTGAATGAGTGGTTTCACATCCAGTTTTCTTTTGGTTTCTTTATTTCGTATTTTACCTTTATATCCATGTTACATAAATAAAATCTAAATTGTATCGAATTTCTTATTCCAGTTCCATAACAGATATATATTCTGAAATTGTATTTTGAAGTGTTGACTTCCGGTAGTGACGTATTTGAATGCTTTGAAAAACGAAATGTCATGGATCGAAGATGTCAATTTTCTGAGGAAGAACTTATACGTTGGAAGAATATGTCAATTTGAAATATGTCAATTTAAAGGGTGTGTCAGTTTGAAATTATTAGTTTAAAGGATATGTCAATTTGAAGGATATGTTAGTTTAAAGGATATGTCAATTTGAAGGATATATCAGTTTGAAGGATATGTCAGTTTGAAGGATATGTCACTATGAAGGATATGTCAGTTTGAAGGATATGTCACTATGAAGGATATGTCAGTTTGAAGGATGTGTCAGTTTGAAGGATATGTCAGTTTGAAGGATATGTCACTATGAAGGATATGTCAGTTTGAAGGATGTGTCAGTTTGAAGGATATGTCACTATGAAGGATATGTCAGTTTGTAGAATATGTCAGTTTGTAGAATATGTCAGTTTGTAGAATATGTCAGTTTCTAGAATATGTCAGTTTGTAGAATATGTCAGTTTGTAGAATATGTCAGTTTTAAGGACATGCCACTTTCTTTTCGTCTTTCTGCAAGCCCAGTAACGCCCACTTAAACCACTTTTGTCGTCTGTATGTGATCTGAGCCTAGAGCGATTGTACGTTTGCCAGATTATGCGCCTTGTGCTAGACCGTCACATCCGACTTCTGCGCGATTTTTATTTACTAGGTAGCTCCTAAATCCTTTACCTTCGTGTTTTCATCTCTCTTTAATGATCACTTTTCGCTGTATATTTGGGCTTTATGATCTGCGCCTAAGAAGAGTATGGTCTACAACTATGCGTTCTTCCTGACTATGTGAGGTCGTTGGAGAACATCATTTGCTTGTCACACAAACAATCTATTATTCGCTGTTTAATTGGCCTTTATATGATCTGAGCCATAGTGTTTGGATGATATGTCAGCTTGAATATATCATTTATGTTAGTTTGAAGGATATGTGAGTATGAATGATATGTCTGTTAGTTTGAAAGAATATGTATTATGAATGATATGTATGTTAGATTGATGGATATGTAGTATGAATGATATGTATTTAGTTTGAAGGATATGTGAGATGAAAGTATGTGTAGATTGATGGATATGTAGTATGAATGATATGTATGTTAGATTGATGGATATGTGAGTATGAATGATATGTATGTTAGTTGAAGGATATGGAGTATGAATGATATGTATGTTAGATTGATGGATATGTGAGTATGAATGATATGTATGTTAGATTGAAGGATATGTGAGTATGAATGATATGTATGTTAGATTGAAGGATATGTGAGTATGAATGATATGTCAGTTTAAAGAATAGGTCACTTTGAAGGATATGTCAGTTTTTTGTGTTTTTTTTTTCCGATCCAGAAGCACTTGAGCTGAAAGCTCTTCGGCTCGGTGTCATGGACATCGTAACCCTTCGGCTCGGTGCCACGAACACCGTAAATCTGGGGAACCTGTAGCTTTTCTGCCAGTCCGCGGAGTTGAACTGCACATACAGAGGATTGTCACCGTAGTCCAACGCGCTACGAACACGCTGGCACACGGGCGTATATATGTCAGTTTAAAGAATAGGCCACTTTGAAGGATATGTCACTTTGAAGGATATGTCAGTTTGAAGGATATGTCAGTTTGAAGGATATGTCAGTTTGAAGGATATGTCACTTTGAAGGATATGTCAGTTTGAAGGATATGTCAGTTTGAAGGATATGTCACTTTGAAGGATATGTCAGTTTGAATAATGGATAAGTCATTTTGAATAATTCATATGTGAGATTTTATAAATATGTATGTAGGTTTATTGGTAAATACAGCTTATTAAAGTTTTCCTATCCATAATTCTGATACGGACGTATACGTCATTGAGCACCATTTCCAAGTATTTTATACAGAGCGCAAACTCCTAATTCCTGTGACGAGGAAAACAACATGCGTCTAAGAAATGTTAGCGTGTTTCCTTTATTGAACAGTCTCGCCGGGAGATGATAAGGGCACAGCTTCTTGTTTTCTATAGATCAGTTCATATACAAGTTGCAAGAAGCGACTGAGACATCATTACTTCAGAGCACATGTAAGATAGGATTAGTAGGATCTGATGGTAATCGGTTGTCATGAGGAGACTATATCGGGCTATAGCTGCTAACCCGCTTATCACATTTGCAAGAAACTAGATGTGCTTTTCTACAGCTCTGTAGACAGCACAACAAGTATACTCTCAAGATGTGCAAATAACATTTAAAAAATCATCATCAAGGTGCGTATTCTTTATAGGACGTTGCTCTCTTTACAGCACATCTGAAATTCACTCTGTCTCTAGCAGTTCACCCACTTCGTCGATGGTCATATTCATGGTTTCTTTAATATCTTGTAGTAATCTTCTTCTTGGTCTGCCTCTGCCTTTGCGACCTGGGACCCTGCCCTCTAGTATTGTTCTTTCCAGGCCATCGTGACGCTTGATGTGACCAAAGTATCTAATTTTTCTGTATAGTATGTTGTCTATCAGCCAATTCTCTTTAACATTTAGTTCTTTCAGAACATCAGTGTTCTTTCTTTTTCTGTCCATGGTATTGGTAGGATCTTTCTGTAGCATTTAGTTTCGAAGGACTGGATTTTCGTTCTTGTTTTTTGTGTAATAGTGAATTATTCACAACCATAAGTAGCCACTGGGAAAATGCATGCTCTCAATATGTTTAATTTTAATATTTTGCAGGTTCTTTGCCACATGTTCTTCATTGTGTTTAACTTCTTGCTTGCTATTGCCAATCTTATTGAGATCTCTTTGAAGCAGTCACCGTTATTGATAATTATTGAGCCCAGATATTCGTAGCTCTTTACAGATTGGAGTTCTTCATGTCATTGAAGTTCTTGATGTCATTGAAGTTCTTGATGTCATTGAAGTTCTTGATGTCATTGAAGTTCTTCGTGTCATTGAAGTTCTTCATGTCATTGAAGTTCTTCATGTCATTGGAGTTCTTCATGTCATTGAAGTTCTTAATGTCATTGAAGTTCTTCATGTCATTGAAGTTCTTCATGTCATTGAAGTTCTTCATGTCATTGAAGTTCTTCATGTCATTGAAGTTCTTGATATCATTGAAGTTCTTGATATCATTGAAGTTCTTGATGTCATTGAAGTTCTTGATATAAAAGCACATCGATTGGTTAAAGTTTATGATCGCCCATTGAAGTGGCCTGCAAGAGCAATAATAGTACCACCGACGTATTGACATGTCGTAAAGGCGAGATGTGACCTATCAGCCTAGTAAATAAAGCATCGAAATCAGATTGCTTGATGTACGTGCATAACTGGCAGAACATAAATCGCTTCTAGGATTAGGTTACATACAAATCACGCAGGATGTTTAACAAGTGGTTGACATGGAGATTTTGAAGAAGAAAAGAAGAAGAATTTATATTGAATGTACGAAAACAAAAACAACATGGAACCAAACTACCACATTTGTCAAACTTGTATTTCTGTGATTATTTCTGATTTCCCTCCTGGTTTTATCACCGCTACTGTATTAACTGTTTATTCCTTCTATGATATGTTTATGATTTATCAAACAGAGTTAAAGGTTACCACACTTTATTCATCACTGCAAAGTGCAAGGTAATGAGCTAGAAAATTGTCACAGTGATACAGGTGCAGTTTGGGAAGTGCAAGCTCGGATATTGAAAAAAAAAACACAATCAATGCCACGAGAGAAACAGGTTGACTAAATTATTCAATATATGTTTGAATCCACATTCCTGGCCAGATTGAAATCTTGCAGTTCCAAATTTAATTTAGTCTTTTAAAAGCTGATGTTGCTTTGACAATTCGTATCATAATTTCTTTTTAACATTTCCTGTGCAATCAAAATTGCTATCTAAATAGGTAAACTTTTCTGTTATTTTATCATTTTAGATTCCATGGGGATATGTATTATTTTATAGTGTCTTACTTGCTATAGGTGTCTTCATTATATTTGGGTTTTTTCATAGCTTATCTGCAGTCCAACTTTTGATGCTGTAGATGACAAGTTGTCTGTTTTTCTTTGCATATCTTGATTATTTTTACTTAACAAGGCAATATCATCTGCAAAATTCAAATCTTCTAGTTGATTATTTTCTACCCAATCAATACAAGTTTCGTCCCTGCAACATTTTTGCATCACACAGACAATGGCCACTCCAAACAATAGCGGAGATAAAATACAGCCAATCACCATAGTAGAAATATTTTTGCATGCTTCGATCACCCATGTGTGTCCCAACCATCTTTATTTACAAGATAGAGTGAAATATATTGTTGTAATTCTTGTTCTTTCCAATACCTCATTGTTGGTGGTCGTATCGTGCCAGCTAATGTCAAGGATATATATATATAGCAGATTGAGGACCGTGCTTGATAAGCGAGAAACACGATCCATCATGATGAATACTTTGTTCATCTTCAAGAGAGACGAAAAATATGTGCATGTGCACTAAACGTTAGCAGGTTTATTCAATAACCGATGTGCTGCCATACAATAACTAATCTACCGTCTTTCAATAACCGATGTGCTGTCATACAATAACTAATCTACCGTCTTTCATAACGATTGCTGTCATGCAAAACTAATTACTGTCTTTCAATAACCGATGTCTGTTTATCAATAAACAACTTCTAAATGTGTGATTATTATCATGGAATTGCTTTTCAACTGTTTTACTCACACACAAACGAAATCAATGTTTTTAATTGTACTTTTCAATTGTCACCTTTTCTTTCACCCTTTCAATGGTCAAACCTTTCTTTCACCCTCTTTCAATTGTCACCTTTTCTTTCACCCTCTTTCAATTGTCACCTTTTCTTTCACCCTCTTTCAATGGTCACCTTTTCTTTCACCCTCTTTCAATTGTCAAACCTTTTCTTTCACCTCTTTCTTTAATTGTCACCTTTCTTTCATCCTCTTTCAATTGTCACCTTTTCTTTCATCCTCTTTCAATGGTCACCCTTTCTTTCACCCTCTTTCAATTGTCACCTTTTATAACACATTTCGTTTATCAACACTAGATACCGGTGATCCCTAATCAGAAACTGCTTAACGATGTTTCTTTCAAGTCGCTGGTTGCCTTGCACTTTTCACGTACTCCCTGATTCCGTTAACAGTCTACAGACAAGTTAATTACTTTCTGTGCGTACAGTTCTATCATGATCGATAGTTTAATTTAGAATGCGGTTCTTCCTCCCTTCCTTCTACTTCATGGCCAATAGGAAAGGTCAAAGTAAGAAAACAGTGTAAGAACTATGTGACATTTACGTTCACTTAAAGTAGAGACGATGGAGACAGACAAAAGACGGTGATGATATAAGCGTGACTGAATCCTTCGTGTGTCTTGCATAATTCGTTGTTAAAGACCTTATTTCTAGTCGAAACGATGGATTACCCTGTTTTTTATCTCGTTGAATAACCGTACTATTTCCAGTTTTTTTTTCCAGTATATACATTTTGTTTGTAATTTGCAAAAAATGGCTTGTAATCAAATGTGATTTAAAAATAAACATACAAAAGATGTTTCATGAAACAACAATCGACTTTATTGCACTGGGCTACCCCATCATTTGACACTTTGTGGAATAATCATGTGTGGTCCAATCTCTGTTTTATCCAGGAAGATCTTAATGGCAGTGTCCAAACTTCGCAACACCGGTTAATGTTCCTGATGTGATTTTGACAATAGAAAAAACTTTTTTTAAAAATTTTCTATTAATTTTGTCCTTATTTTCAGTCTGCTTTTATTGCTTTTAAAATGCATTGTTTGCTTTTACTTGTTTTACATCAGTGTTCTTTCTTTTTCTGTCCATGGTATTCGTAGGATCCTTCTGTAGTATTTAGTTTCGAAGGACTGGATTTTCGTTCTTGTTTTTTGTGTAATAGTGAATTATTCACAACCATAAGTAGCCACTGGGAAAATGCATGCTCTCAATATGTTTAATTGTAATATTTTGCTGGTGCTTTGCCACATGTTTTTCCTTGTGTTTAACTTATTGCTAGCTATTGACAATCTTCTTGCACTGCATCTACCTTTTGTTGTCCGTCTGCGCTAGAACTAGGAACTTGGTCTCACTTGCATTTATGATCACTGGACAATAAACTCACATCACAATATGAGTAACTAACCAAGAACTTTTGAGGTGAGATAGTGAGCACCTTCATGCCAAGATGTCCCCTGATCGAATAAATGTGTCAGTGTTTAAGATATCGTGATGACAGATATTTGTGCAGGGTAACAATTATTCCAACAATTGACCAGTTGCTATTTTTTTCTTAAATTATCGGATCATGTTTTTTTACTACTTTCCACACTAACTTCTCACAGCAAGGGAGTACCCGATTATACGTCACCCTCTACTCCGGACCTTGGTTAAGTGAAAACATGCAAGCAAATGGTTCATGGAGTTGTTGCAAAAGAGGACAGTTATTGACGGTTATCGTCTCCACTGAACGATGGACGGCATATGTTCTCATTTATAGGTACAATGACTGCGATCATCGACTGAACGATGAACGGTATATGATCTCATTTACAGGTACAATGACTGCGATCATTGACTAGTATAGTTTCTGCCAGGATAGAAAGGAAGGGTAAAGTTCTTCTTTAATATTGCCAAGACACCCATGAATAATATCAAAATGAAATTCAAACGTTGGATGGTGAGTCCCTCAGGCTATGCAGACAAGAAACATGAGCTAGAAAGAGTCTGGTAAGAGATGTTACTACTTGTCAACGCAATGACAGAACAGTTGAAAAATAGATTCATACTTTTAAATGCAAGTCCTACAGAAGATTACTCAGAATAACACACAAAGAAATAGGAACAAATATGATCATCTTACAAATATTTAAAATGTAAGAAAAGGGGTTGATAAAGGGATACTCATTTTAAAATGGCATACTTTGGACATGTGAAACTACATGAGACTGCAGATAGTCGTTCTGATGGGTATATAGCGGGCAGTGAAAGACCAAGGTGAAGGTGGGTGAAAGATGTCATAGATGAGTCGAGTATAACTGCCAAAGGAACAGGACACCAAAGCAGAACATCAGAACAATTAGTCAAGTTTCAACCCGTGTAGTCCCGGGCCCGCAAGGGAAGCAAAGAATAGTACCACTGCAACCTACAATACATGTTGTAAGAGACGAATGATGTAGGCCCTTTGGAAGCTACCCTAATAAATAAAAAGCAGCTCAGAAATCGAATCTGCTGGCGCATAACAGGCACAACGTACAATCGCTCTTAGGCTCAGATCACATACAAATCACAGGGTGGTTGATAAGTAGTCGACATGGAGCGCTCGAAGAAGAAGAAGAAAAAGTCAAGTTTCGAAAAAGACAGGCTAGATGTTAATGATGATGATTTTTTAACTTTTCGGACGCTTTCTCAATTTAAGATCTATCTTTATAACAATCACCATGTCGACTGAGCATAATGCATTCTGGGACATGATTTGTTTGTAAGGAAACACAGTAGTTGAAATGATGTAGTGATGCATGTACGATTAAGAATGAACTTAGTTATATGTAGAGTAAAGAATTGTAATAACTTATATCTAAACAATGATGAATATTGGGAATTGTTATGTTGGGTTTGTAGTGTTTTTAGACCAACAGCACAAGATGGACAATGTGGTGAATATCACTTCAGCCATTTTTCTATTTCCCTGTCTCTCTTTGATTCGAATCTGCTACTAGATTGATATGTAGTCGCATATTCAGAGTAATGTGCTGCCACTATGGAAATCCCATTGTGGGCCACCCACTGAAGAATTCTCAATGTGGAACTCCAACTGTGGATAACTCACTGTGAACTCAACTGTGGATAACCCACTGTGGAACTCCAACTGTGGATAACCCACTGTGGAACTCCCACTGTGGAACTGCCACTGTGGAACTCCTACTGTGGAACTCCCACTGTGGACCACCCGGTGTGTATCTCCCACTTTGGACCACCCAATGTTGATCTCCCACTGTAAAATTCTCAATGTGGAACTCCAACTGTGGATAACCCACTGTGGAACTCCCAATGTGGGACACCCAGTGTGGATCTCCCACTTTTGACCACACACTGTGGAACTTCTAATGTGGACCACACACTGTGGAACTTCTAATGTGGACCACACACTGTGGAACTTCTAATGTGGACCACACACTGTGGAACTCCCACTGTGGAGTTGTGACTTGAAATCATGAACCTACGAAAATATTGCACTAATCTCTAAGCTAACACTGGTCGCATACACATATGTATTTAGAGAAAGCGAGTAACAGAGACAGAGGCCAAGCATACAGATAAATAGATAGAAAGGTGAGATAAATCTCTCATACTGATTAGTTGTCGTGATAATTAAGTTTACAAAATAGCATCAACAATTAATAGAATCAAAAAAAGAAATTACCAGCTGTCAGTGTGTTAGATAAAATGAAACAAAATATGTAGGTACACATACTAAGGAATGTTAGACACGTAAAGATATATAACTAGTGAAACAGTCATAGAAGATGCGGTTGAAGATACATTGACAATATATCAATAAAAGTATAAATAAAGTGAACATTAACAAGAAATACACAAATAACATTAAAGTTGTACAACTATTAAAAAAACATTTATGTAGTATATGGTAGTTAGGGATTTATTGTCTGACTGTATATGTTATGCCAGCATTATACGATAATCTCTTTGATTCTGTTGTATCCTTTGCTTGATAAAGACGTTTTTGTCGAAACGTCACTGTATATTGTTTTTGTACTTTGTAAAACTACAATACTTTGTTCCTACGCGTTTCCTCATTGCTACATATTTTTACTACATGCTTCACTTACATCAATAAAACTATCAAAATTGACAGCAAATGTTGGAGATTCATCATAACCCAAATTCCATGAAGTTGTTCTTAATTTGAATATTTAAAAATAGATCAAGATTGCAGGGATCAATTTTTGTTGCATACAACATTGCATTTATGATTCGAGTTTATGTAAATGTTGGAACAGAAGTAATAATTTACTCAATATTTTCCATGCTCAATTTCTGGCCCCTGACTGACAACAAGAATGCTAAGAGTGCAATTTAGTTGTATAGATCTATGTCACAAACTAGCTCTCAGTTTATATAATCGATACAGAGAACCTGGTACACGTACAAGAACTTAATAAACTACCAGTCTCTGGTAATTGATAATTTCACAGTAAATCTTACGCTTATTAAAAAATGGGCAAAACAAAACTTTACAAATACATTGATATGCGATATTTTGTCTCTGCCTACAAACTGACATATTATCTGATGGGCGTCTGTAGCTTAGAGATAGTGAGCTTGATAACAATCAAAGAGTACCTGGTTCAAATTCCGCGGTGAACAATTTGGAATCAAATATGTTCCTGTGGATTGTTAAGAACGGTAAAAATAGACCCCATCGATCAAACAGCAATGTCAAACTACTGAACGTATAAGTGGTGCCTAGAAAATCAACGACTGATTTACTGTGGTTGATGGCGACCGTACTGTAAAGGAAATGCCAAGATTTTCAAATGTTGGGTACAAATCTCAAATATATATATTTGTGTTCTTGCTTGCAACTAATAATTATCTGGTTGTCACTAAACTTATCTTGTTTTTAACACCATTAGATTTCGATTATTACTTATTCTAGTAATACTACACAGATGTAATTCTTAACTCTTTTTTACCTGCAATTTAAATATGCAGTCTTTTTCTTCTTCTCTCGATCATTCTTCACGGATAATTTTATCATTCTTTTTGTGATGTATAATTGGTCCTTTGACAAGAACGGAGTGATCTACATCGAGACGATTATGCGCCCATGATGACTAGGCTCGCCCCATCCGGTTTCAGCCAGCTTTTGATTTACTAGGGTGAACTTTCCTAGGGTATGATCTTTTTTGCCGACTATGTCGGCCCGGATCTTCGCCTTTTATATGAGCTTTGCCGTATATTTGGGCTATGTGATCTACGCCAAGATAGTGAGTTACGCTATTATGCCCTTTCTGACTGTGAGGTCGTTCCGGATTAGAAACATTTCACAGGGCTTATAAGCTTGTCCCCGGACGGCGTCTTACTCGTATAAAACACCGTGTAAAGTATCGGCCTTCGCCAATGTTCGGACCCGGACAGCCTGTCAGATCTTTACATTGTCGACCTTACTTTACAGTTCACTTTTGAGTATGATCCGGAGTAGGAACATTTTCAATCTTTTCTAGACGCGCGTTGGTACGTGACAATTTGCAGTTAACCTCGGAAGACACCAGCCTGGGGCCAAGCACAAATAATGTAGAGGGTCGTTTCAATCGGCACTAGCAACGCAACTGAGGATTTTGCGCTCGCCACCATCACCCGCCTCAGATCTTCCGGGGATGTTAGTTGTGACTGCAATAGTACCTTGTCCTGTTGTCCCAAGGCTGGCAGTTCCGATAGGCTTCACCCACCTCAGTTCTTCCGGGGATGTTAATTGTTATCGCAACAGTACCTTGCACGGTTTTCCCAGGAGGGTAGTTTCGTTATGCACTAAAACGCAACTTTTTGTTTTGCGCTCGTCAAACCATGCCCAGTACATGTATCTGCACCAGGCCACCGATGCGGAGTCAGCTGCAATCTTCCTTCGTACCGACACGAGGGTAGACTTTTATTCGTTACGCACCTGACTTAATGTTTGCCCCCTCCTCAGGACTTCGAGTTTCGCCCTACGTGGGCACGCGTTTCGTCACTGGATGCACCTCTCATCCTTTCATGTTTCCCCATCGGCAGAGAAACTGGTAATTTGTGGCTGGACATTTGTCTTACACGTCGAGCTTGTGTATGGAGTCTCCTGCTCCGGAGAAGGCGATTTCTGTTCGGCCCTTACTCCGGGGCAGTGGGGCTTATGTCAGAAACGTTTCACTGCTGTTTCGTTTTGTTCGAGATCTTCAGCAATATTTTGTTGGACGTCGGCCAGGAGATTCGTGCATTTTGTTCGTATGGACCTGCATTTCTTTTTTCGTACTTGCACTGCTACCACTACCAGTAGTTCTCCCCGATCCCTGCCCCCATTTGCCAGACCGGAACCAAAGTCTGTTTCCAGGGTCACCACGTGGAGGTAGGAGGCAGGGTCTTGGTTAGCGCGCCCTTCGCTAACCCTGGCTCATGCTGCCGCCATGAGCCTTTGACCCCGCAGTCTTTTAAATAGCAATAATTTCTGCTGTAAAATGTATATTTATGAATATATATGTTCAATAATACAACCCCTTTTGAAATTATGCAATTACGTAGTCAAAGTGTGTCTCTTATTTTACATATCAATTTATACAAATGTTATTTAACATATACTTTCATCGACGACCAATTAAACAACCAAATCAACGAATTGCTTTTTGCGGACGACCAAAGTTTAATCTATAAAGATGAAGATCAGCAACAACATCACATGAATTCATTGATAATAGCATGTAACAACATGAATCACAAACATGAAATCAACAAACAAAAGACCGAGACCATGAAAATCAGCAGAACATCACGCCAAACAAACATACAAATAGATAACACCAGAGTAAAGCAAGTTTCTGAATTCTAATATTTAGGCAGCATTTTTACAGAGGACGGAAAACTGGATAGAGAAATAGAGACAAGGTGTCATAAAGCAAATGCAGTGACCTACCAGCTGGCACTATTACTACAACACTCAAAGAACAAGATGGAAGTGAAAAGACAGATGATAAAAGTATTTTCCTACCAACACTTTGTTACTAGTGCCAAACTTGGTCTCTTACAGCAACACATCACAGAAAGCTCACCACGTGAGCACTTGAGGAAGGAAGTGGGAGTCACCAGGAAAGACAGACTACGAAATGAGGACATCACAAGCAGAGTGGGCATAACTTCATGCACGAATACATCGAAAGACAACAAATGCAGTGGTTTGAACATTTAATGAAAATGAAATACAACCAACCACCAATAACAGCATACAATAAAAAGAGATCGGGTATTAGAGCTAAGGGAAGACCAAGAAAAAGACGGATAGACAATATCAAGAGCACACTACATAAACACGGATACAACACAAGGGCGACTCATCTAGCCCTAGAACGCAAATTAAAGCTCCATCCATACGCTTAACGGCAAGAGTGGACAGCCACCTACATCTTCAACCTGGGAATAGACAATAGATAATAGAATAATCAATACATCTGGTTATAGTTTCATCTTTTATATGTTATTATTTTGTTATTTTCGTTACATTTAAAAAAAAAATCAAATTTCTAAGATTACACTCCAAATAAGAAAAATGTCTAAGTAAAACATCAAAATCGATTTCAAAATCGATGTTTTAAAATTAAGATACACATGTGTAAAGTAATATTTGTAAACACTTTCCTACATATCTGAAACATGGACAGCAAGCAAACATTTTGAATTTAGAACTGACGCACCTAGAACAATTTTGATGAATACAGAATAATGAAGGTCGTTCCTCTAAAAAGTAGCTGATACTGTTATTTGAAGTACACTATAACAAATAAATGGTCCTCAGCAGAACTTTGCTTCCCTAACATTCCTTCTGAATTTCTCTCTCATAGGCCAGATGTCCCGCCTCTGCTGCCGGCATATTCAAATCATCATATACATCATGAATTCATCTTATGGGTGGTCTTCCATTTCTTCTCTTTTCTGGGATACGTCGTTCTGGAAGAGTCTTCTCAAACTATCGTGATTTTTGTTGGGTACCAAATACTTCAATTTTCGTATTCTTATTTGTTGTATCAGACAGTTTTCTTTGATCTTTAGTTATTTCTGGAAAAATCTATTCGTTATGTTCGTTGCCAGTGATATGCGAAGGACTGCGTCGTAACACTTATATTCGAAAGCAAAAATATGTTTGACCACTGCCTTGTTCAAGTGTCCAATCTTCACACTTGGAATATGCATTCATTCCCTTAGCATTTTATTTTTCTATCAGTTCCATTCAAAATTGTTTTTATTTGTTTAATTTTTGGTCAGGCCATTTTTGTTGTTTTCTTTCAGTTTGTTTCATCCCATTTCCATCGTTTGTTAGCACTGAACCGAAATGTTCAAAAACGGTTCAAATTTTTTTAATTTTATCTCCGTTGTTAAAAATATCCTTTGTCCCGTTTGTTTTATCTGTTATCATTTTTGTTATTGTCACGCTGAGAGAGAGATATTTTGTTCTTCTCCTTTCTCTTGAACTTTCATTATTAAATTCTCAATCCAAAGGAAACATTAGTGCGGTTATTTTAACATTATACAAATAAAATGAAAAATATTGATTAGTAGCTGTAATATAATAATATAGCATGCCCAATATGGGAATAATGTTAGTAACAATGTGCATTGTTACAAAACATTGTACGGTCAACGATCCATGTGAAGAAAGTACCTGATCTGAACAAGATTTGAACTGACCGATCATTTATTTACAAACATCAGTTGTTTTTTGTGTAGATAGAACAGTAGAGAGTTGTTTACATCCTCTTGTTTAACTTAGTTAAATGTTAATTAATTTGTTAAATGTCTTAAAATGATATTAAATGTGAAAATGATACATGACTTCAAGAAACATGCTACTATTGCCGAACCACTTGATTCTTTGCTTCTCGATGTACTGTATGCATGGTATAGTACCAACGATGCTTCTGATATTCTCGTTTCTCACTCTATCTCGCCTTGTAACGTTGACAGCTTTTCGTAGACATCTCATTTCCCATATTGTAATCTTTCTTTCTTGAGTCTTATTCAGGGGCCATGTTTGGCACTGATAGCAGAGAGTTGGAATAAATATGTAGTTTATCAGTTGTCGTTTGACTGCCATGTTAATGCTTGGATGTTTTAATAGTGGTGACAGTTGGTATATCACTGCGTTTGCCTTCTGACATCTAGTCTCGATTTCTCTGTACATCTTTCCATCTGCTGTGAATATACTCCCGAGATGTTTGAATTCTGGAGTCTGTTGTATTTTGACATTATTCACGTGTATATTTAGTTGACCTATTGACCTACTTATTGTCATGACTTCTGTTTTCATCTTTCTTTCTCGAATCCTGTTTGCCTCACAACGTCAGGCCAAGAAGAGATTTCTAAAACTGTTTACCTCACAGTGTCAGGTCAAGAAGAGATTTCTAAAACTGTTTACCTCACAGTGTCAGGTCAAGAAGAGATTTCTAAAACTATTTGCCTCACAGCGTCAGGTCAAGAAGAGATTTATAGAACGGGCCCTAGTATGCGCTTCGTAGATAGTCGCTTTCGTCGGCTCTGTTATCTCTGTGGTCCATCTTTTGCGTGGCCGGCCTTTTGCTTTGTACCCATTGTATCGAGCAGCATTGCTCTTTGAGGTGCACTGTCTGATGGTAATCTGCTGACGTGGCCGAACCATTTAATTTGTTGTTTCTTGATGAAGTCTAGTACTGATGTTGTACCCACTTTTTCCTGATGTCTTCATTTCTCAACCGGTCACTTCTTGTTACACCCAGCATTCTGCGTAGACACTTCATCTCTGTCGTGACTAATTTTCTTCTACCATTTGTTGTCAACGTCCAGGTTTGGCACTGGTAACATAATGTGGGAAGAAAGATTGTGTTGAACGTTGCTCTTTTTGTGTTCATGGTGACGTGTTTGCATCTTAAAATTGACGCCATTTGCCCTATCATTTGATTTGCTTTGTTGCATCTGTGTTTAATTTCATTAGTTATTCTTCCGTTTGCTGAAAAAATGCTCCCAGATATGTGAAGTCTTTTACTTGATTTAGTGGGCGCTTGTCGATGGAGATATTGGTAGTGCTTTCCTCTCTGGCGAATGTCATTACTTCTGTTTTGTCGATGTTTATTCTCATGTTGTATTCGTTAAATGCTAACAGGAGTCTGTTAATATGTTGTTGCAGCTGTTCTTCTGTTGTTGATATGATTGCCTGATCGTCTGCAAAAAGAAATTCATTTAAGAGCTCTCTGAGGTTGTTTCCTTCGCTGGTGTTAGCTATTTTACAGATGTGGTCAATATACGGATAAACAGCAGCGGGGATAGTACGCAACCTTGTCTTACTCCTGACCCTACGTGAAACTTTTCTGATAATCCTGTATTTGTTCTAATCGTACATTACTGTCAGTATAAATGTTCTTGCAAAGATTGATTAGGTTTCTGTTTTGGAGGTGTTAATTTTCATGTCATATTTTTCGCATGTCGCTTGCACTGCATTTATGTGTTGTTGAAGCTTGTGTTCGTTGTTGTAAATTATACTCTGATCATCTGAAAAGAGTAGTTCGTTTATTAAATTGTAGTTGTTATCGAGGTTGTTATCTGTCTTTGTTTCTTGCGTTATCCTGTCTATGTATATATTGAACAGTATAGGCGAAAGCACACATCCCTGCCTTACTCCTGATGATAATAATTCAAATTCGTCTGTTTGGTTGTCGCTTGTTCGTACTACGCTTGAGCATTTTTGGTATAGCGCTCTAATATTGTCTAATAGTTGGCCTTGAATTCCATATTCACTTAGTATGGTCCATAGTTTGTTTCTGTTTATTCTATCAAAGACCTTTTCTTGGTCTATGAATGCTAGGTTGAGCTGTTTGTCATATTCTATGGTGTTTTCGCTGAGTTGCCTTAGTGTGAACAGGGCATCAGTGCAACTCTTTCCCTTTCTGAACCCAAATTGAGCGATGTTCAGCTGTGGTTCTATTATAGGTTTGATTCTAGATTCCAAAATTTTAGCATATAATTTCCCAACATGACTTAATAACGATATGCCTCTGTATGTATTGCATTCTCTTTGTTGCCCTTTTTCCATATTGGTATTATGATGGCTTTCTGTCAATCTTTGGGGACTTCTCTTTCTGTCTAGGCTGACTTGAAGATTCTATGTATCCATTGTATTCCTGTTTCTCCGCATGCCTTGATTGCTTCATTGGTTATACCGTCTATGCCTGCTGTCTTGTGACGTGGACTTCACAACTATTTCTTGGATGAGTATATTTGTCTCTTCTATGCTTGTGCTATTTTAAAATCTTTTCGCAGTTGGTGGTTGGTTAAGTAGTTCTTGGAAGTATTCTTTCCATCTGTTCTTCCTTCCGTTTGTATTAAATATCGGTGTACCGTTTTATCATTAATAATGTCAATGGGGTTGAAACTTTCGTCTCTTATCCTCATGGAATTGACACTTTTGAAACAATTTCATGACTGTTCTTTGCATAGTAATGACAGTTGTTCACCGTATTTTTCCCACGATTCTGTCTTTTATGTTTTGATTACTTGTTTACTATGTCTTCTCACTGTTTTGTATGCTGTGTAATCATCTTGGCTTTTGGATTTGATCCATTTTTTGAAACATTTCTTCTTTGCTTTTATTGATTCTTGAACTTCGTTGTTTCACCATGCAGTTAATTCATCACCATTGTTTTTATCATTTTTATTTCAGTCCTCCCCCGCCCCTCCCCATCTTGTGGTTTCTAGTTTCATGACTCATGGAAACATTGTGTCCTCTTTCATGTTGCAGAAGGCGAGGAAGAGAGGTTGTTCACGACCACACATTGTGAAAACAAAACACTGTCAAAGAAACGGAAACAGAAAGAAACAAAAATGTTCATAAACATCCTGCCATAGTGATCGGATTGAAACGAGAATAAATGTATCGTCTTTGTGGCATGTGCCATTGGATGCGACAAGGATTAATAATGATGATGATTGTAGTTCAATAGTATTCAATTCTATTATTTCAATTATATTATTCAATTATATTGTTCATCCTATATCCTCAAATTGTTAGCTACGATAATGGTCATCCTATATTGTTGAACTAGTCATCCATAATAATGGTCATAGTATATCTTTTGAAATTATCGTCATAATGTTATTATATACCCGTTGAACTTGTCTTCATAATGTTGGTCATGGTACATCGTTGATCTTGTCGTCATAATGTTGATTAATGGTCATCGTTGATCTTGTCTCAAATGTTGGTCATGGTACATCGTTGATCTTGCTTCATAATGTTGATCATGGTCTCGTTGATCTTGTCTTCATAATGTTGGTTATGGTACCTCGTTGATCTTGTCTTCATAATGTTGGTCATGGTACATCGTTGATCTTGTCTTCATAATGTTGATCATGGTACATCGTTGATCTTGTCTTCATAATGTTGGTCATGGTACATCGTTGATCTTGTCTTCATAATGTTGATCATGGTACCTCGTTGATCTTGTCTTCATAATGTTGGTTATGGTACCTCGTTGATCTTGTCTTCATAATGTTGGTCATGGTACATCGTTGATCTTGTCTTCATAATGGTGCAGGTACATCGTTGATCTTGTCTTCATAATGTTGGTCATGGTACATCGTTGATCTTGTCTTCATAATGTTGATCATGGTACCTCGTTGATCTTGTCTTCATAATGTTGATCATGGTACATCGTTGATCTTGTCTTCATAATGTTGGTCATGGTACCTCGTTGATCTTGTCTTCATAATGTTGGTCATGGTACCTCGTTGATCTTGTCTTCATAATGTTGGTCATGGTACCTCGTTGATCTTGTCTTCATAATGTTGGTTATGGTACCTCGTTGATCTTGTCTTCATAATGTTGGTCATGGTACATAGTTGATCTTGTCTTCATAATGTTCGTCATTCTATATCCTTGAACTTGTCGTCATAATTTGGTAATGCTACATCTTTGAACTTGTAGTCACACTGTTGATCATGTTACATTCTACATCCTTGAACTTGTCGTCATAATATTGCTCGTGATATTCTTAAACGGTTGGGAACAAAATGAAGTTCGTAGTGGTGTTCTTGTCCAAAAGCACACACATACTTGACTACACTCATATCCAGTTACAACATATACTTGCGACACCATATAAATAGATATAATTGTCACTAGTCTATGTCCCTATATTAGTCTGTGTCATGAATTATACAACTTTTCCACAACAGATCTGACCCATTCCATCTTCGACAGTACGAGTTGAATTTTCCATCTGCTTTGTATTCCATACCATTTCTATTTTCAGAAGTGCTGCAATCATCATATTTGCTTTATTTATCGAGGTTATCTAACCGCTAACTAGTTGGCACTTGTATATCCAGATTGTGCTGATTGCTTATCGATAAGTGTACTTTGCAAAAAAATGTGAGAAACCTCTTAAATGCAATTTTGCAACCTCCGTTAGACAGCAAGATTGTAATATCATCAATTGTTAAAAGAAAAATATTGTCCCATATCTCCTGCAAAATGTCAGATTAACTTTAGAAGTGAATCATCAATGAACACAGCTCTCTCTCTAAATTCTCCCTCGCTGTTCACTTGTACAAGTAGATTGATATGACAGATTATTCTATCAGGCATTTTTCATAACGATGTTTACTGTATCTGATCAGCATTTCCATATATCTAGACAACTTGAATTGTAATCTCTTTTATTTCTAATCTTGGTTCTAATTTCACTGGGTTTGATCTGCAGCGTTATTTGTAGTTGTTGTGGATTTGATGAACAAAATTATAAAATTATTATTAGACAATAAATAATAAAAGCTCTAAGGTGTGTTTTCGTTGCCATGAAATGTGCCCTATATGGCTTGGTCCATCTCTGAAGAAATGGGGCGCCCCATTCTGAGAGTATTGTACAACTGACCAGTTCTGCGGATCCGGCAGCAACCCTAGGGATCTGTGAAAAACATGCACTCATGAACAGAACTACGCGGTTCCTATTCGAACCTCTGACCTTCAGAACGCAAGGCTTAACCACTTAGCCAGTGAGACAATATGCACTGGTAGTCAGCAAGAAATCAGAGAAGTCAAAATAAAGTTTAAAATTTCACGAAGAATTACTAAAGTAAGCACGCAGTTTCTTATGCATGTCCTAGACGATTACGTAGGATATAAGTAAGCAGGCATTACACTACAAGAAAATGCTGCCAAAGACTATTTGCTGACAACCAGAGCTGCATCATTCATTAAGACGCTCATGTGATGTCTGGGCCAGCAAGGGAAGCATAGAATAGTACTATTGCGACAAAGCGGTGACAGATGTAGACCTAGGAAGCGACCTAGTAAATAAAAAGCATCGCAGAAAACGGTTGTGCTAACCTACTTGTAGGCGCATAACTGGTACAAAATACAATCGCTCTTAGGTTCAGATCAAATACAAATCAAACATAGTGGTTAACAAGTGGTCGATATGGAGCGTTCGAAGAAGAAGACTCATTAACAGCTTTATCACAAGCACTCATTAAGAGCTGCACCACTCATTAAGAGCTGCACCACTCATTAAGAGTTGCATCTCACATAAAGACCTGCACCACTCATTAAGAGCTGCATCTCACATTAAGAGTGCAACTCATTAGAGCTGCACACCATTAAGAGACATCTCACATTAAGAAGCTACCACTCATTAGGCGCATTACATTAAGAGTTGCATCTCACATTAAGAGCTACATCTCACATTGAGAGCTGCACCACTCATTAAGAGCTGCGCCACTCATTAAAAGCTGCACCACTCATTAAGTGTTGCACCACTCATTAAGAGCTGCACCACTCATTAAGAGCTTAATCACTCATTAAGAGCTACATCACTCTTTAAGAGCTACATCACTCATTTAGAGCTGCACCACTCATTAAGAGCTACATTACAACCACCGCTGCATCACCCATCAACGTAAACGCAGATTACCACGACAATTAATGGCATGAGTATACAAGAAGAAGAAGACGAATGTTATTATAAGTGCTATTTATTTTGTTCAACATGACAAGGTAGATAGATGTGTGCTGCAAATGGTACATCCTACACCAAACACATCGTATTTGTAATTATATTTCATTAAATATTATCAAAGTTAGCTCAACTTTCAATTTGGAGATAACCCTCTACGTTGCCGTTTCGTTTATCTGGAGATAACACTCTCAGTTGCTTTTTCTGTTATCTACTGAAACGTTCTTATCTGCTGCCAAAGTTTTGCTTTTTTCTCGTTTAATTTCATTCTGGCTTCCAGAATAAAAATATCATCATAGCGTAAGATGAGGTTCACCTTAAATTGTTTCATATCGTTATATAACTAATTGGCAAAACACTTAATCACAAAGTACTGTAGTTTTACAAATTACACCAACAAAAAGTAGTTATATGTGTGGTGTATGTAATTCCCCGTAATTTCTGTCTAGTTTTTATGTGTGTTTTTGTGTTACATTTATTTCGTTATTCGTTTTTATTCCCAGATTTTCATTAGAAAGGTTTCTATGTAGTCGTCCATATGTTTCTTTAAATTGGTCACTCCTGTTGTTCGTTTGCTTGAGAAAGGCCTTGTTGGTCGAAAGGTTGCTGTATTTTGTCATTGTTTTTGTAATATGTAAAACTAGAGTACTTTGTGATTACGTGTTTTGCCAATCAAATAGTTTTACTGCAGTCTCATCTATTTTGGGAATATTTCACCATTTTGCTGCAACTCATCGTTGTGACGTATTAGGTAAGATTTACTAGTTATATGTGTGGTGTATGTAGTTTCTCGTAACTATTGTTTTAGTGATTTTCATTAGAAACGTTTGTATGTAGTCGTCCATATAATTTTTAAATTCGTCACTCCTGTTGTTCGTTTGCTTGATAAAGGCCTTGTTGGTCGAAACGTTGCTGTATTTTGTCATTGTTCTTGTAATTTGTAAAACTACAGTACTTTGTGATTACGTGTTTTGCCAATCAAATAGTTTTACTACAGTCTCATCTATATTGTGAATATATAACTAATTCCAACTTCCAATAGTACTGGATATTTCTAGATTGTTCTTATTAGTAGATTCCATTATCTATTCGTAATCAATGCTGTACTCTTCCTCAAATATATTATTGTACCCACAATATGACAGTGACTGTTCTCTCTAAATCATAGATTGGCCAAAATTACAATGTTCCTGTTTTCCATGTCCTAGAGGTATAACGAGGTAACGGGCAACGGAATCATTTTTTTTAAACAAAGCATAGATGATAAAGAGTGGTTTATTTGCTGGATAAAACCGAACTCCAACATCAACGAATACCCAACAAATATTATAGTGAAATAATCTGACTAATTTGTGTTTATAATGCCGCCCTTGTATTTCCTCGTATTGTCCGTGTATTGCCTGGCCTCCCAAGGGGAACAAAGAATAGTAACACTGCGACGTACAAGGCATGTCGTAAGAGACGACTGAAGTAGGGACCTAGAGAAGCTGCCATAGTAAATAAAAAGCGCTGCAGAAACCAGGTGTGCTCTCCTATTTGTAAGCGCTTAACTAGCACAACTTTCAATCGTTCTTATGCTCGGATCACATACACATCACAAAGAGTAATTAACATGTGGTCGATATGGGGCGTTCGTCGAAGAAGAAGAAGTTTTGAATGCGTTGTTATTCTATCATCATTCATCTTTCTTTGCTTGTTATTCTATCATCATTCATCTTTCTTTGCTTGTTATTCTATCATCATTCATCTTTCTTTGCTTGTTATTCTATCATCATTCATCTTTCTTTGCTTGTTATTCTATCATCATTCATCTTTCTTTGCTTGTTATTCTATCATCATTCATCTTTCTTTGCGTTGTTATTCTATCATCATTCATCTTTCTTTGCGTTGTTATTCTATCATCATTCATCTTTCTTTGCTTGTTATTCTATCATCATTCATCTTTCTTTGAGTATATAGCACTGATATCATATTTCTTTATTTATTTTACATAAGCAAACTTTTAATGGTATAAGCAAACAATTAATCATCATTGTAAAGTGACAGGAACCAATCAGAAAGCAATGGCAAACTACTGATTGTATGTTGCCAAGAACTTGATGCAGAACATGAAATTAAATCCTACTAAAAATCATAATGAAGAGGATGGAACAAAAATTAGAAGATGAAATACACGAAACACAAGCAGGTTTCAGAAGAGGTAGAGGCACTAGAGATCATATTTGTAGCATGAGACTCATTATCGAGAAATGCAGAGATTACAACATAGACCTGCATGCATGTTTCATAGACTATAGCAAGGCTTTCGACCATACACAACACCAGAAAATGTGGAACATCATGAAAGACATGCACTTTCCAACAAACATAATACAACTCATAGAATCTCTATACCACGAACAACAGGCAACCATTAACATAGGAGGTGAAATAGCTGAATGGTTCGAGATTCGAAAGGGTATACGACAGGGGTGTATTTTGTCCCCATACTTATTCAACATATATGCGGAGAACATCATGAGGAATGTAAAGACGATGCCAACTATGTGAATTACGACCCTCTCACTATAGGCGACAAATTCATACCAGAGCTTAGATACGCAGACGATACAGTATTATTATCCACTAGCAAAAAAGGTTTGGAAAACCTAATCATGACGACCAAGAAACATAGTGAAGACCAACATCTATATTTGAATACACAAAAACAAAAATCATGTCAACTGACACAGCAAAAGGCTCACCTAACATCCAAATAAACAATGAAGAACTCCAATGTGTACAGAGCTACGAATATCTGGGCTCAATAATTAACAATAATGGTGACTGCTCCAAAGAGATCTCAAGAAGATTGGCAATAGCAATCAAAAAGTTAAACACAATGAAGAACATATGGAAAAGCACCAGCAAAATAGTAAAATTAAAAATATTGAGAGCATGTATTTTCCCAGTGGCTACTTATGGTTGTGAATCATGGACTATTACACAAAAATTAAGATCGAAAACCCAGTCCTTCGAAACTAAATGCTACAAAAAGATCCTACGAATACTATAGACTGAAAAAGGAAAGAACACTGATGTCTTAAAAGAACTAAATGTTAAAGAGAATTGGCTGATTTGGAACAGAAAAATTACATACTTTGGTCACATCAAGCGTCACGATAGCTTGGAAAGAACAATATTAGAGGGCAGGGTCCCAAAACGC
This sequence comes from Arion vulgaris, assembly GCA_020796225.1. Taxonomy (NCBI): domain Eukaryota; kingdom Metazoa; phylum Mollusca; class Gastropoda; order Stylommatophora; family Arionidae; genus Arion; species Arion vulgaris. The sequence continues at coordinate 12,961,760 of CM036753.1, forward strand.
AGAGGCAGACCAAGAAGAAGATGGCTACAAGATATTAAAGAAACCATGAACATGACCATCGACGAAGTGGGTGAACTGACTGGAGACAGAGTGAATTTCAGATGTGCTGAAAAGAGAGCAACGTCCTATAAAGGATATGCACCTTGATGATGAAGCAAACTTTAGTTTTATCCAGTGGTTCTTGTGTTTGTTTGTGTATCGGTGATTACTCACTTTAATGGCTACTTGTTTTTTTTTATAATAGAAATTGCCGAACCGAACTATTTACCAGCTTTCATAGCTAATACATGTTGTTAATTTGTGTGTTTAATTACTCCAGTAAATTGTGGACTTCAGAGTGTATTTCAGATGTGCTGCAAAGAGAGCAACGTCCTATAAATGATATGCACCTTGATGATAAAATTGTGGACTATGCTTGCGTTTCATGAAGTTGTGGAAGAATTCGAGTGTTTCCCTTCATCAAGTTGTGTGAGATATAGTTACATCCAGTGGCGGCTCGTGGTCATTTTTATTGGTGGGGCCAGACACAAATTTTCGGAACAATCATGTTTTTTTGAGTATTTACTATTATTTGTCTATTCCAGGAAGTTATTCCCCTTCCGGTTTTTGTGGGGCCGGGCCCCACTGGCCCTAATGACGAGCTGCCCCTGGTTACATCATCTTTAAGATGTGTGAGATAGAGTTACATCATCTTTAAGATGTGTGAGATAGAGTTACATCATCTTTAAGATGTATTAGATAGAGATGCATCATCTTTAAGATGTGTTAGATAGAGTTACATCTTCTTTAAGATGTGTTAGATAGAGTTACATCATCTTTAAGATGTGTGTGATAGAGTTACATCTTCTTTAAGATGTGTTAGAGTTACATCATCTTTAAGATGTGTTAGATAGAGTTACATCATCTTTAAGATGTGTGAGATAGAGTTACATCTTCTTTAAGATGTGTTAGAGTTACATCATCTTTAAGATGTGTTAGATAGAGTTACATCTTCTTTAAGATGTGTTAGATAGAGTTACATCTTCTTTAAGATGTGTTAGAGTTACATCATCTTTAAGATGTGTTAGATAGAGTTACATCTTCTTTAAGATGTGTGTGATAAAGTTACATCATCTTTAAGATGTGTTAGATAGAGTTACATCTTCTTTAAGATGTGTTAGATAGAGTTACATCTTCTTTAAGATGTGTTAGATAGAGTTACATCATCTTTAAGATGTGTGTGATAAAGTTACATCTTTACTTTATGTGATATAGAGTTTGCTGAGCTGGTACTGAAAATGTGTTTCACAAAATAATGTTCCCGCTTGGCGCACTCACGAGCTATATTTAGTGAGTAGACACGTGACCTAATGTTGAACTGATCTGATTAAGTAGTTGGAAATCTAGGTCACGACGTATTCTATATTTAGAGCTCCTCGAGTTTGAGAATACACATTGTGTTATACCTATTTCTACTCCTACCCTAATGAAATTTAACAGCTCGTTAAACAAATATTGGGCCCGCGTGCCTAGCGGTTGGACTACGGTAACTAGTCATCTGTAAGTGCGGGTTCAACTCCACGGACTGGCAGAAAAGCTACAGGTTCCCCAGATTTACGGTGTTCGTGGCACCGAGCCGAAGGTTTACGATGTCCATGACACCGAGCCGAAGAGCTTTCAGCTCAAGTGCTTCTGGATCGGAGATAAAAAAAAAAACAATATTGGAGATTGGTATTAATACATATATACGAATAAGTTAAATGCAATTGTATGTCTGTCCCAATTGTTTAATACATATTTTGTAACTGAGTATCGTAGATTGATTACATGGTCGAGTTATAATATCTGCGAACGCTGCATATCGACCACTTGTTAACCACTCTTTGTGATTTGTATGTGATCCGAGCCTACGAGCGATCGTACGATCTGCCAGTTAAGCACCTACAAGTAGGCCAGCACGTCCAACTTCTGCGACGCCTTTATTTACTAGGTAGCATCCCTAGGCCCCTACCTCAGTCGTCTCTTACGACATGCCATGTAGGTCGCAATGTTACTATTATTGCTCTCCTTGCGAGTCCAGGAATCACACAAGCAAATAATATATACCACATATACAGATATATATATCACATATACAGATATATATATCACATATACAGATATATATATATACCACATATACAGATATATATACCACATATACAGATATATATACCACATATACAGATATATATACCACATATACAGATATATATACCACATATACAGATATATATATCACATATACAGATATATATATCACATATACAGATATATATATACCACATATACAGATATATATATCACATATACAGATATATATATCACATATACAGATATATATATATACCACATATACAGATATATATATCACATATACAGATATATATATACCACATATACAGATATATATACCACATATACAGATATATATACCACATATACAGATATATATACCACATATACAGATATATATATCACATATACAGATATATATATACCACATATACAGATATATATATCACATATACAGATATATATATACCACATATACAGATATATATATATACCACATATACAGATATATATATACCACATATACAGATATATATATATACCACATATACAGATATATATATACCACATATACAGATATATATATCACATATACAGATATATATACCACATATACAGATATATATACCACATATACAGATATATATATACCACATATACAGATATATATATCACATATACAGATATATATACCACATATACAGATATATATACCACATATACAGATATATATACCACATATACAGATATATATACCACATATACAGATATATATACCACATATACAGATATATATATACCACATATACAGATATATATATACCACATATACAGATATATATATCACATATACAGATATATATATACCACATATACAGATATATATATATATAATCAAGGTAAGAGTAACATCGATATAAGGGAAATACTGCAGTAAAACTATGTAACAAATACGTAACAGGTAAAAATAAAGTATTGTAGTTTTACAAAGTACAAAAACAAGACGCAGCGTTGTTTCGAACAAAAGGCCCAGTACTATATAAAAAAAAAAGCTAAGTGCGAAGAATTTACTTCATTGTACGGGGTTTCTCCATATTGCTTCGTCCCTGCTGATCAAAATGGCACACCACCTGCCAAGAGTTCTGCGCCAAGCACGAACTCCGTAGATCCAGCAACAATTCTAAGGATCTCATGAAACAATTGCACATGTAACTCGGTTCTGATCCGAATCAATAACCTTTATAGCGACATGCAAACTTCTTAACCATTTTGCCATTGAGACCATTACTTACTTTACTTAATCCCGTCATGCCTAGTGACACATGGGGCTTCAGAAAGGACTTTCCATGCTATACTGTCCCGTGCAACCTTCAGCGCAGAGCCCCACGTCAGAGATGCGGTGTCAGTTCCTCTTCCATCATTGAGACCATATTGTACTGAAATGAAAATGAAAAGCGTGGCTTTACAGGACGTAACCACCAACCATAGTCAACGAGTCGTTGATTTTTCTAGGCACCACTTATACGTTCAGTAGATTGCCATTGATTTCTGAACAGTGAGATATATTTTTTCCGTTCGTAGAATTCAACGGAAACCACTTTGCTTCCAAACTGCACACCGCGGTGTTTAAACGAAGTACGCTTGAATTGTGCTGAAAGCTGACCACCGCTTAAGCTACGATGTCAACCATATATAGTACTAGTGACTGTATATCTGCTGTCTGTGCAATTCGCTGAGTTTATTCAATGGAAATGAGTTCGATATGTTTTGCCTCTCTCAGCAAAGTTCGTTACAGAGTGTCTCTAGGTCGTTCTCTCTCAGCAAAGTTCGTTACAGAGTGTCTCTAGGTCGTTCTCTCTCAGCAAAGTTCGTTACAGAGTGTCTCTAGGTCGTTCTCTCTCAGCAAAGTTCGTTACAGAGTGTCTCTAGGTCGTTCTCTCTCAGCAAAGTTCGTTACAGAGTGTCTCTAGGTCGTTCTCTCTCAGCAAAGTTCGTTACAGAGTGTCTCTAGGTCGTTCTCTCTCAGCAAAGTTCGTTACAGAGTGTCTCTAGGTCGTTATCTCTCAGCAAAGTTCGTTACAGAGTGTCTCTAGGTCGTTCTCTCTCAGCAAAGTTCGTTACAGAGTGTCTCTAGGTCGTTCTCTCTTTCTTGAACCCTTTGCCTCCCACTTCAATGCCTTCTTTGGTATTCTTTGATTATTTCTTCTCAATGTGTGCCCAACATATCTCCATCTTCTCCTTCTTTTAACTGATGTGACTAGTGGTTAACGAGATTATATGAAATCATAATATAACCAACCACTAATAACAGCATACAATAAAAAGAGATCAGGTACTAGAACCAAGAGAAGACTAAGAAAAAAATGGATAGACAGTATCAAGACCATACAACATAAACACGGATATAACACAACAAGGGTGGCTCATCTGGCCCTGTAACGCAAATTAATGCTCCCAATTATACAATTAACGGCACGAGTGGACAACCAATTCCATCATCCACCTGCGGGAAGATTATAGACAATAGACTAGTGATTGACCAGATATGTCTCTGATTTCATTATTTCTCCTTGTCCTAAACGTGTAGAAGTCTATGCGTTTAGGGGCCTACCAAACCAATGTGCAAAATATACACGTTCTTGGCAAAGATCAAACATATCACAAAGAGTGATTAAAATTGGTCGTAAAGAACGAACGCAAAGAAGAAAATTACTTCTCCTGAATTCGTCCTATTTTATGTTCATTATATGTCGCATACATATCAAAGTTCTTAATGCTAACACTTTATTACATCTACAGATAACAAGACATGTCTGCCAAGGTCAGTGGAGAACTTTCCAGCAAACTTTCTATCTCTCAAAGACACCAAAGATGGCGGAGTCATCCTCCACATTCTACTCGCTCTGTATATGTTTGCTGCATTGGCTGTTGTCTGTGATGACTATTTTGTCCCATCCCTGGAACACATATGTGAAGGTAACAAAATTATGCCAGAAAAAAACACATGTGTAAATAGATACTTTATGACATCACATATTTTAACTATTTGTCAAGAAATACAGTTAATACGGTCAGTATTTTATCTGACTAAGAATGGTTCGCTCAGAACCCTTTATCATGCATATTCAAAGTGACATGTCCCATGTATATTTGCTTAAATGTTTCCTATGATATGTTTATACTGTACCAAGATATCAGTTGTTTCTAAATCCATATGTATATCTGCCAATGATATCAGTTGTTTCTAAAAATGTTTTCCTATGATATAGTTATATATATTTAATTTGATTTGGGGATCTCTGTGACGTCGAGGTTAGGAGCTCGTCTCTCGTGTTAAAGGTACCAGGTTCGCTACCTCATGGAGCCATCTGGATATTTTTCCAGAGATCCCTGATCATAGTAGAGGTTAGATCGAGTTCCTAGTCCTACCGGAGAAGGACGATAAAACGTGAGCCCCATGTTCAATATGGGCACGTTAAAAACCTTGGCAGTTCAAACTGAAAAAGGCAGGTTGAAAATCCGCTGCCCTGGCAAAATTGATTAGAAAATATTTAAAATGAAATTCCTGCATAAATAACGGCATCATCTTCAAAATGACATGGGGGACCTCGCGGTGCTACTGAGTTCAAGCACTGTAGCTGAGATCTTCCTGTGTAAGAAAGAGATCGGATCACACATGGTTACTCACCAAAGTGCAATGATGATGGTCCTATCAATCAATCAAACAATCATATATTCTGCTTGAACTGTATCGAAAAACTGAACATGAAATGGTTCTACCACCTCAAAAAATGGAGGCTATCCACATTTGTTTTTTTAAACATTCTACAGCAGAACGTGGTGACGAAAGGCGAGAGTAATACTTAAGGGAAAATACTTGAATGGAGTGTGAGAATAATGTCAAAATATAAAGAACTTCATCACACAAACTATAATGAGAAACCAAAATAACAAATTCAGAAAAGCACAATACTGGGCTGCAACTCTGTAGTAGTGTGACTAACAAAAGAGAAAGAAATAAGACCCGATTATGTAATCGCTAAAAGATATGATAATTCTGCAGATTCTAATAAAAAAGAACAGTTGTAAAACAAACAGACAAATGAAAGATATCGATGTGATTGTGAATAAAGTATTAAGTGATTAAGAACAGTTTGAAAATACACCAACATGACAAATAAAAGAAACTGTTAAAGATTATATGCAGCTGAACTTTGATCTGAAAATGTCGTCGACATGTCAGGTAGCATGGAAAGCAAATGCTCAAATGTGTACTGAAGAAAAAGGCTGCGAGCAGGCGTGCAACAAGAAGACATCGATATAATTTCACAGTAGGTATCACCATGACAGAGATACATAAATTCTTGAAGATCCATTATAACATACCTTCGATCTGCAGATGACACTTAATCAATAAAAGCTTGAGAAAAAAAAGCTGGAGTTGAAAAGAAAAGCATAACAGTGTGTATTTTCTCACCTAAACGGGTGTAAGGACGGAGGCTTGGTTACATAACACCGGATTTTCCCCATATGGCTCGGCTCATGACCGCAGAAATAGCACGTCACCTGCTGAGAGTGTTGCACAAAGGACGAACTATATAGCTCTGGCATCAATCACAGAGCCTCTGGAAAATAAAGCGCTAATAAACAGAACGGCTCGGTCTGAATTCGAACACATGCCATTTAAAACGTAAGGTAATAGCTTAGTTACTAAGCCACATAAACAAACATTGTAACTATGATTGCTAAGATCGTTTGCTCCTCCTGTATTATTACATCGCCACATTTTACGAACTTGTTCAATGAATTCTCATCACGTAGTGCCTATATCTAAACATTTTAGAGAGTCTTTATAATGATTTTTTTCTGTCTACCAACCTCTCTCCGATCGTCTTTCCAAATCAAGCTCTCCATACATCAACTGTTTTGGGATGCGTTTATCAGGCATCCGCGCTACGTGATCGGTCCGTTAAAAGAGCAGATGTACGCTGCTTAATGTGCATCTTTGTAAGTTGTGACACATAAGACTTGCTTATGAATATCTCAAAGACAGAATTCATAAGTTAATCTAGTTGCATAGAACAGAAACTGAGTTTTGCATAACATCGTAAGTGTAAGGTCAAAGTTAATAAGCAGAACAGGACCAGACTTAAAAGCATCAAGGTTCAGAAAGTGTGTCTATTAAATACATTGACAAAAAACAACAATCATGGATAACATCTACATCTAGATACGGAGTATGAAAGTATGTTGCGTAAAATACATTGAAGAAAGCATTATTGAGATAGATTGAAGAAAGCATTATTGAGATAGATTGAAGAAAGCATTATTGAGATATATTGAGGAAAGCATTGTTGAGATCGATTGAAGAAAGCATTATTGAGATAGATTGAGGAAAGCATTATTGAGATAGATTGAAGAAAGCATTATTGAGATAGATTGAAGACAGCATTATTGAGATAGATTGAAGAAAGCATTATTGAGATAGATTGAAGAAAACATGATTGAGATAGATTGAAGAAAACATTATTGAGATAGATTGAAAAGAGAAAAATAGATATATATTGATAAAAGAAGGTAGGAGTTGAATATGGAACATAATTAGATAAGGAGATGAAAGTATAATGAGAAAATACATTGAAAAAGTATTATTGAGATAGATTGAAGACAGACATTTGAAATAGATTTTAAGAATCATTAGGGATAGAGTGAAGAAAATTATAATAGGTAGATTGAAGAAAGTTATTAGATGATTAAGTGAATATTGAGATAGATTGAAGAAAGTATTAGTGGATTAAGGAATATTGTAATATATTGATAAAAGAAGGTGGAGTTGAATAAAGAAGAGAAAGTATATTGATAGGAATATTAGTACAATAAGAAACAAGTAAGTGATAGAATTTACGGATATTAGAAGAAAGATAGTTGATTAGAATGAGCAGTGAAATAGAATATTAAGAGATCATCAGGCAATAGCAGTAAAGAGAAAGTATTAGATTAATGAATTGTAGATTGAAGAAAGTATTAGTGTGATTAAGTGAATATAGTAGCAGTGATATTGAAATAAGCAGATATTAAAGAGATACGTTGTAGAAACTAACAGAGACATAGCTTGAGGAAGGTAGTAGTGAGATACACAAAACTATCAGCAACTCTACGAGTTTCAAGGATGTATGCACTTCGAACAATGTTGCTATTTAAGCTTGCACTATCAAACACTTGTTAACGAGTCGTCATGATCTTTGTATGTGTTTAGCACTAGAATCTTCCAACAATGATCCCATACAAGTTGAAAAACTTGACAGAACTCCAAATAAAATAATTGATTCAATTCAAGACAATAAATAACACATACAACACATAACTGAAAACATGCATTTTTTTAATATAAACAAAATATGAATTACTCATAATCTTCTACTCTCTTTTTCGTTGGAACTTGATCCACATCGACAACTTGTTAATTACTCTTTGTGATGTGTATGTGATCTGAGCCTAAGAATCGTGTAGTTGTGCCAGTTCTGCGTCTACAAGTAGTTCAGCACATCCTTCTTCTGTATGCTTTTATTTACTAAGATAGCTTCCTAAGTCCTACATTAGACGCCTCTTACGACATGCCTTGTAGGTCGCAGTGGTACTATTCGTTTATACCCTTGTGGGCCTCGGTACCATACGCGCGAATTGCCATGAATAAATGCCTAAAGTCCTTTTACAGGACATACCACACACATTAACTTTCATGATATCACTAGATTTAATCACAGTTCTCTCTCTTATCACGATGATATTAGTTATGATAGGTTGTATTCTGTTGTTATTTCGTGTTATTGAATAATTACTTTATATAAGGGGAAGATTGTTCTCTATCTTATCACGATGATATTAGTTATGATAGAGTTGTATTACTGTTGTTATTTCGTTGTTATTGAATAATTACTTTATATAAGGGGAAGATTGTTCTCTATCTTATCACGATGATATTAGTTATGATAGGGTTGTATTACTGTTGCTATTTCGTTGTTATTGAATAATTACTTTATATAAGGGAAGATTGTTCTCATCTTATCACGATGATATTAGTTATGATAAGGTTGTATTACTGTTGTTTATTTCGTTGTTATTGAATAATTACTTTATATAAAGGAAAGACTGTAGTAAAACGTTTGCAGTAAAGTAGAAACAAATAAAACAAAGTGGATCCATGTGTACAATGTACAAAAACAAAATACAACAATGTTTCATTCAAAAGGCCTTATCAAGAAAAGAATACAAATGATGAGATTGTGATCGTTCTTATACGTTAGACATTACATATACATGCAGATGAGTCATACGATAAAGCTATAACACGTTTGTTTCCTATTATTTTCTTGATAAAGACCTTTTGGTCGAAACGTCTCTGTGTCCTGTTAGTGTAGTTCGTAGGAATGATAACTTGCACTTTCTTGATCTTGGTTATGTCTTCTTTCTGTAATCCTAGGTTCCAGTGGCGGCTCGTAATTATTTATGTTGGTGGGGCCCGACATAAATTTTCGGAAAAATCATGGTTTCGGTTAGGATATATTTTAATGTATCAAATAATAAATACACGTTACACCTTAATTTTGGTGGGGCCCGGCCCCACTGGTCCTTAATGACGAGCCGCCACTGCTAGGTTCCCTTACGGAGTCAGGATAAGAGGAAATCCGTATTATGGTCTTTTGCGAGCGCTCGTACATGGTGTATTTTACTGCTTCTGTTATTTACCGTTGTGTAGATGGCATATTCCTTATAGCTATTGTACAGGGTGTTCAACTTAAAAGCAGCCCATGGATGGAGCTAATCTGGCATATATGTATGGAAATGAGAAGGTTCAGTTATGACGTAGTATAGGTCAAGGTTGTGTGATGGTGTGTAATTGTAGTGCGGGAAGGGACGATGAACAAATGTGACGTAGGACAAGCTAGTCAGAACCGGTTTAAATAGTAAATATACGGAGATGCAATGCGTACCTGGCAAATTTCTATTTATCAATGGGGCTGCTTTTAAGTTGAATACCCTGTATCTAAACAGTGATCTTCTAAAGTGCAGTGTATATTGGTAATATATTTATGTTTCCCAACTATTTTATTTGTTATTTCTTGATGACGTTCATAACTTTTGCTGTACTCACTTTTTTCTTGTCTTTATTCTTAAACTTGGTCTTTTCGTGATATTCCAAGCACTCTGCGTAGATACTTCATATTTGCTGTGACTAGTTGACTTCTGTTGTTTGATGTCAACTTCCAGGTTTACATGGAAGAATAGCATATGTTGAGAAGATCAAGTTATACAAGTTATTTTAGTGTTATTGATGACAACTTATGATAGTATTCCACAATTAGATTACAACTTAGAATGATAGAAATTCTCACATAGACAAACATCAAAATAAACAATTGATAGTTTCACATTAGATGAAAACCCAAATGATAGTACCTACAATTAGAATGACGAACTATAAATAGCATTCCACAATTAGAATGACATAAATTTTTAAAATTAGATGACAACTTATGATAGTATTCCACAATTAGATGACAACTTATGATAGTATTCCACAATTAGATGACAACTTATGATAGTATTCCACAATTAGATGACAACTTATGATAGTATTCCACAATTAGATGACAACTTATGATAGTATTCCACAATTAGATGACAACTTATGATAGTATTCCACAATTAGATGACAACTTATGATAGTATTCCACAATTAGATGACAACTTATGATAGTATTCCACAATTAGATGACAACTTATGATAGTATTCCACAATTAGATGACAACTTATGATAGTATTCCACAATTAGATGACAACTTATGATAGTATTCCACAATTAGATGACAACTTATGATAGTATTCCACAATTAGATGACAACTTATGATAGTATTCCACAATTAGATGACAACTTATGATAGTATTCCACAATTAGATGACAACTTATGATAGTATTCCACAATTAGATGACAACTTATGATAGTATTCCACAATTAGATGACAACTTATGATAGTATTCCACAATTAGATGACAACTTATGATAGTATTCCACAATTAGATTATAATTAGAAATAAAGACATCAGAAAACAAGTGTCTATAAGATGAGAACTAAACATCAAGAAATCAAACAATTCATGTTTCGGACATATAGACAGAGAACCAATAGACAGTACACCTCAAATAGCAATGCTGTATCGATACAGTGAATACAAAGCAAAAGGCCGACCATGCAAAAAGGCGAATCACATAAATAATAGCGTGAGTGAAACACACTGTTTACAAAGCACACATAAAAACCGGTTCTCAAAATCTCGTCTTATCCTGAAGTTGTCAGCCGAAACATGATTAAAGATAAGAAAAGAACAGAAGAATGAGCCAAGTTCCACATTGCTTGTATTATGTATTGTTTCGCATCTCAATCCTTTGCAGTTTTGTACGTGCAGAACGAAGAACAATGATAATGCTAGCGAAACCGGTCTATTATTAATATTAAATTATATTGAAGAATGGTAGGGGCTTGAGTGAAACACACTGTTTACAATCACGCATGAACAACCGGTTGCCAAATCTGTCTTATCCTGAAGTTTTACGAAATGAGACGATGAAAAAAGTGAGCGTTCACATTGGGGTTAGATTGTCGCATGCTCAAACTTTGCAGTTTTTCACCTCAGACACAAAATTAATGCTAGCAACCGGTTCCCTTATTATATAATCATATATTGTCTGAGTTCACGCTGCAGTAATTTCGTGCAATCCTCGGATTTGCTCAAGGACGATGACACCACCCGTTCAGAAAACAATGACAAACTACTGAACGTAATAATGCCTAGAAAAATCACAAACAGTGTTTAAAAGCTGGGGTTGATTCGCAAAGTCCTGTAAAGGATATGCAATTAACTTTTATGTTAAAGAGTATCACTAGATTATATGTAGCATGGTTATACGATGATAAAACTAGTTGATATATAACAAGTTTAACTCCCCAATTACTGTTTTTCTAATCGTTAGTTACTTCATGAATACTGTTTGATTTATTCATTAGATCTCGGACTTCAAGCTGATGTTGCAGGTGCTACTTTTATGGCCGCAGGAAGTTCAGCACCTGAATTTATGACTTCAGTTATTGGTAAGTTGGTGGTTAAGTTCAAGTTCTATTTTAGAACATACTAATAACATTGTTATTCTAAAATGATTGACCATGCAAACATGAGATCTTGTTCTGGAAAAAATAATGAAGTGCAAGAAAGACGGAGGAAGACGCCGCTATTAGATAATACAAATCAAGAGATCAAAAATCGTGGAAATCGCAGCATATCTTTAGCAGGACTTTGCCATCAACCACAGTAAACTCGTTGTCGATTTTCAAGGCAACACATATACATTCAGTAGTTTTGTCATTATTTTCTGAACGGTGAGAACGGTGAGAAGAGAGTTTCCTCTCAAAATAAACATTATGTAAACAAGACAAATTGTTTTATATCGGAAAATTCAACCACAACAAGAGATGAGCGCATACACGACAAGAGGTGGACAACTAGTTAACTGTCAATGTGTACCAACACGACAAGAGATGGACAACTAGTTAACTGTCAATGTGCTCCAACACGACAAGAGATGGACAACTAGTTAACTGTCAATGTGCTCCAACACGACAAGAGATGGACAACTAGTTAACTGTCAATGTGCTCCAACACGACAAGAGATGGACAACTAGTTAACTATCAATGTGTACCAACACGACAAGAGATGGACAACTAGTTAACTATCAATGTGTACTTACGCTCAGTTTCGCCATTTTGGGATTTACATGTTACTGTCAATGAAGTTAAAGAGAAGAGAAACTAGTGAATTTGTTAGTTAATATCTCAAAATTAGGATTATTAATTTAATTATTTCAAATTTTTATTTTAGCCATTCATTTACCCAATGTTAATGGTACATATCAGACAGTTGTATTAATTTCATATGCTGTTCCAGCTAAGATTCTGTCAACGTATTATTATTCTAAAATATCCTGGACTTTAACGTGTTTAACATTGATGTTCTTAAAACAATCAATTAAAGTGAAAAGCTAATTACCAACATAAGAAATAATCTTCTCCTTCTTTGAACGCTCCATATCGACCACTTGTTAATCATTCTGTGCGATTTCTATGTGATCTGAGCCTAAGAGTGATTGTATGTTGTTTAGTTTTGCCTACAATAGGTCAGCACATCCAATTTCTGCGACGCTTTTAATTCACTAAGGTAGCTTCCCTAGGCCACTACCTCAGTTGCCTCTAACGACATGCCTTGTAGGCCGCAGTTATACTATTCTTTGCTCCCCTTGCAAACCTCGACAACACACTGAAGAAAAAAGTATGCAATCATATGTTCTTGTTTTTACGCATTTACTGAGAAAATGAATTTTAAAACAAATTGTGTCAATCGATACAAATTATTGCGAGATGTGTTTTAGTACTACAACAAGAGACAATTCTTGGCAACCTACATTTGTGACCTGGTAGGGCATCAACATTGATCTAATGGTAAGTAAAATGGACAAACGTTTATGGAGAAAATTATCGAAATTGTCAGCCTATATGGCAGATGATGATTTCCTATTTGGCAGATGATGATTTCTATTTGTTGAAGATAAAACATGCCCATCCTGTATTGTGCACGTGACATAACATCCAACAGTTATATTATCTAGTCAATTATGAGTGTTGTGAGATTTATAATCCTGTCAGTGCCATTGAACTGAAGACATATAAAATCGGTTAGAGTAAATGAGATTTTGGAAACATTGTTGCTGGAATTTTCGTTCATTAAAAGTTCGTCTTAATTTAGGAAGCCTCATATAACCATCCATCTCTTTTTACACTATGTTTCTAAGTCTTGTTTAAAATTGATATATACATTTGCATATAAACAGGAACAGATAGCAAATAATATTTATAAACGTTAAGGGGGAGATGGGAGAAACGGCTGCTAACTTATTTATTTCTCAGTCAAATGAGATACTATTTATCAGGTAGTACCAGGGTGGTCTGAAATGAAATATTATATAACTTGTAAGTTAATTACTTATCGGGTTGCCATGGAAATGGCGGCCATGTTGGATAATAAACACTTTCGTAATGTCTCAAAATATTAGAAACTAAATAATATTATTATTATTTTTTTTTTAAATTGAAATACATAGATAGACCAAATATCTAGATAACTGGTAACTTCAAATTGTTCTGCGACATATAACTGACGGATAGAAGTGCAACAAATAAGGTCTACACAATTTTACCCGAAACAAAGGAACTTCTGGTTGCTAAAGTTGTAGTGCTTACAAATATCTTTATCAAAACCTGTATTTTCATAGCTTATTACCAACAGTATTGATATATCTATGTGTGTGCCAAATGTAATATTGATATCTTGAAGACTTATTGAGAGTCTGAGGAAGAACACTTCTTAAAAGATTATAAATTACAATTGCGAGAAAACTGATATTTAAAACAATGAAAAAGGCGAGCTAACATTTTTGAACATGTTTCAAAATCTTAAGCATTAAGTTGAAGGTAACAGAAGCGAAGTTGAATATATATAAAATCTCTTTGTACTTTGAATAAACTTTACAACGATATATACCTCGATAGCTATATATATATATATATATATATATATATATATATATATATATATATATATAAGACTAAGATTAATTAAATTATATATATATATATATGTCCCAATTGTTTGAAGATATCTAGACATCCTACGGAATTGAAATTTGGCAAGATGGTAGCTTCCATACATGGGAAGATGTAAAAATTATAAAACTGGACTATTTGTTAGTTTCTATAACCATATTTAAACTTAACGCAAATGGTCATGTACAGAAATCGCCGAATACGTGTGTCCATGTTTTAACGTTCTTGTCCTGTGATATGCACAGCGGCCATATTGTTGCTTTCCGGTCACATAATCTAGTCCCACGAATATGAACATATTTAATGGTTTTAAAACATGTATGTCTGCATTATCGAATGCATTAGATTCTTGGCTGATACACTGGAAACCCAAGTTCAATTCACGGGAAGGACAACATTTTTTTAAACATTTTATTTGTATGCACATAATGCACATTTTATCAGTTTTTTAGTGTTTTATTAATGGAAAAGCAGCCGATTGTGATGTCATACGTTTGACAGGGGACGGGGCATGTCTATTTTATATGCTCAGTCTCATACTTTTCTGTATGTATTCGCAATAAAACTGTCAGCCACAAATTATCATAAATGATCAAATTATGATAAAATATATAGAAATTTTATTTGCAACGATAGAACTGACTCTGAATAAATTCAATTTGCAAATTTGCAAATTATTATTTGTTAACTGTCACGAAAATTCTATTGTATCAGGTTTTACTGGAAATCAGAATGAGGGACATTTCAATCGTATGTGGTCAACCGTTAAAGTTTTCCCACCAAGCATGGAGAGAAAACATATTGCTGTTAACAGGAAAGAAGCTGATCTTGAGTCAACAATGCATGTTTTTTTTAATATGCTAAATCTCGCATAGTTTAGGAATTTACAACTAGATTTAAACTAAATTCCTCGTGCGCAGAACGGGTAAAACTGCTAGTATTTTATATAATAGAGTTTCTCATCACTATGTACCAAACAAAATTGATACTAGACATTTACTCTACAAACACGTTACATTTTTTAGAGCGTAGGAGTTTCAAACACAATTTCAATTCGTAATTTTTCTCCAAAATCAAATTTCTTTATGGATTTCGATTCTAGAGATATAAAACAAATAGAATATAACAAAATTGAAAAATTGATAATGGGCACATATAATGCAGTTATATCTTAGTCTGGAAAACCCCTTAAGAAATGTGCGCGATTAGTAATTTTATGATCTATGACCACGTCTAGACAACTGCAGCAGTAGAACTAGATAAATGGCAAGCAAATAAAAAAGTTAAATGTTTCCATTGATATACTATGAAAGTTGTACTATAAATAGTCAGAAGTTGCAAGAGTCAATACTTTCCAGACACGAGATACAACCCCTTTACATGTTATGTCAACGAGATACACACTCTACATACTGTATCAGTGATATGTACACTACACATGCTGTATGAGAGAGATACACACTCCACATGCTGTGTCAGAGAGATAGATACTCCACATTCTGTATCAGTGAGATACAAACTCCACATACTTTGTCTAAAATCTAAAAGTATAGACTGCAAAAAGCTGAGAGGAAAGTCACATAATTATCTATGGAAGACAATATTCTAAGAATAAGAAGCAACGATTTGGGTTAGAGCATAGATTCCCAAACTTTTTCGGCCCACTTTGCACAACATAAACTTTGAAACGCCCCCTCCACATTATAACAGTATGCCAACGCCCCCTCGTACATATATATACATGCTCTGTTTTCTCTTTGACATAGCAAATTGATATATATTTATGTCATACATGGTTAATTTTAAATGATTTATATATGAAATAGCAAAGTGATGAAAAATGGATCATGTAAGATGGGCATAAGATGAATTAAAATGCATAATTCAAATTTTCCATGATTATTCAATTGCAAAATCACGAAAATAATTTATTTTAGTAGTTATCATTAATTTCTTCTTTAAGGAGCCACCGATCCCAAATCGCCTGGACAACCCCCAACTTCTTCTGAACACACTATCGCCCCCTAGTACGCTTCAGCGCTTACTGGGGTAGTACCGCCCACTTTGGGAAACGCTGGGTTAAAGTTTTAGGTTTAATTATAATTATAATCAAGTAAATTGCTTCCATTCAGTTTTATGTTCATTTAAAGGTGTTATTATTTAATTTTCCCCAACACTCAACATTTTGATAACAGCAAGATTTAATTTCTCAAATTGATACTTTGGAAGTAACAGCTGTTATTATATATATATCATGAGAATTCGCTTGCCGAGCTGTCAATTAAATCAAAATACAAATGCATAAGGAACGCTATAATTGAGATGTAAATTAATTGCTGAATCTGAGACATAAAATGCTTTCTGATAATGAGATGAAAAATAATTGCTGAAAATGATATGTAAAACCGCCCATGTGGTTGCGGGACCCACAGGAGAAGCAAAAAAAGTACCACTGCGACCTATAAGGAATGTCGTAAGAGGCGATGTAGGCGTCTAGGATAGCAACCCTAGGAAATAAAAAACGCCGCAGAAATCGGATGGGCTGTCTACATTTAGGCGCATAACTGCCACAGTCTACAATCGCTCTTAGGCTTGGATCACATACAGATCACAAAGAGTGGTTAACACGTGACCGATATGGAGTGTTCAAAGAAGAAGAAGAAGAGAAGTACTTATACGGACAAAGTCCCGCCTGTCCAGCGTGTTCGTAGCGCGTTGAACTGAGGGTGACTAGCTCTCTGTGAGTGCGGGTTCAATTCCACGGGAAGGCAGAAAAGCCACAGGTGTTCGTGGCACCGAACCAAAGGGTTACGTTGTCCATGGCACCGAGCCGAAGAGCTGAAAGCTCAAGTGCTTCTGGATCGGAAAAAAATACGGTCAAAGAAATCAGTTGCTGTACAGATGAAAAAAAATCAGTTCTTTCACAAGACAAAACACATACATAAACAATTCCTAAACAAACATTTACACACAGCAAAGACAGAAGAAAATGGAAGTTATACTATTTACTAAAAGATTAACAAACCACGCACAGTGTGTGTATGCTCAATGCCAGATGTCCTCCATGTTGTTGTACAGTAAATGTTAAACTTTTGTAGACCTGCACAAAACAAAATGTTGTTATTATCAAACTCATCTTCATTTGATCTTAGAAAGAAATAGCAACAATTGAAATCAATGTAATATTTTATACATTTGAATATGTTTATGTAAAAGTGCGTGCGTGGAATGTATCGGCACGTACGTAAGTGTGCTTGGGAAGAACATATGAGGACATGTGTGCACATGCATGTATGTTTAAAAATTGTTCGTCTCCATTTATATGTCAGTTATTGGGGTCTATGTGGAGTAGAAGTTAGGTGATTGCCTCTCGTTTTAAAGGTACTCCGCTCTCTCCCTCGTGAAGCCATCTGGATATTATATCTGATTACCTGATCTCAGTGTATGTGAGAACGAGTTCCTAGTCCTATCTGAGACGGACGGGTAAACGTAGGTTCCGTATTCAATTTGAGCACGAAAAAGATCCCTTGGCAGTTCAAAATCGAAAAGAGAAGTCTGAAAAGCGGTAGCCCAGACAAATTTCATTAGAAACAATTTTTAAAACAAAGAATTTTCTACAATATATCTTCTTCTTCGTTCGTTCTTTACGACCAATTTTAATCACTCTGTGATATGCTTGATCTTTGCCAAGAACGTGTATACGTTGCACATTGGTTTGGTAGGCCCCTAAGCGCATAGACTTCTACACGTTTAGGACATGTGTTCTACAATATATCTTTACCATCTTCAAAATTACATCGGTGACCCTCACCGGTGCTACGGAGTTCGTGCACTGCAGCTGAGATTTTTGTGTAAGAAGAGATCGAAGAACGCATTGTTACTCACCGAAGTGCAATGATGATGGTCCTATCAATTAATCAATCATTTATTATGTCAGTTGATCTGATCGTATATCATTGATTGTTTGAAGGCGTGCGTCAGTTCGTGTACATCTTAGAACATTTGTCTAATCTGCATGAACATATAACAAACAAAAAGAACTCACATTTCAACAAAGAACATTATTTGATACAGTATAGTAAATATAGAACATACACAACAATCTCAACCATCAAATAAGAACATCGCCCGTTGGTGGCTGAGGCTCGAGTGGGAACAAAGAATAATAACACTTGGACCTACAAGGCATATTGTAAGAGGCAACTGAGGTAGGGGCCTAGGAAGCTACCCTAGTAAATAAAAAGCATCGCATAAATCAGATGTGTTGACCTACTTGTAGGGGCATAAATGCCACAAAGTACAATTGCTCTTAGGCTCGGATCACATACAAATCACAAAGAGTGATTAACAAGTGGTCGATATGGAACGTTCGAAGAAGAAGATAAACGAAACATAGAATTGGATTTCAGAAAATGATAAATTATAAATTAGTAATGACAAATGGAAACAAGGAACACCACACACGTAATGTTTCCGGGTTCTTCCATTATGTTGACTTCCGCTAGTAGCGATCACCAAAACAAAACAAAACAAAACAAAAGACAACAATTTCGATCGACTTCACGTCCAGATTCCAAATGAATGTTTAGTAGAAGCGTCAGGAGAATTCTAGAATAGATACCACGCATTCCGGTAATATGACAATAGTGTCTTCCATTATCTGACATTACAGTGAAATGTATCCTACACTTGTAGTACAAATCTGGCCATACAAAAATGATGGATAACGCGTGATGCGAATGTCATTCGGATGTCAGATATTTCCTGTCGGATGTTAATATTGACTAACGAGACTGTGGAATAGTGTGACCTTTATTAAGTATATTATTATTTACTCGAATGATGACACAACACCGTGCAGACACATAGGAGTTGAATCTCCACTACTGCCCGTCTGCCCAGCGTGTTCGTAGTGCGTTGGACTACGGGTGACTATCCCTCTGTGTGTGCGGGTTCAATTCCGCGGGATGGCAGAAAAGCCACAGGTTCCCCAGATTTACGTTGTTCGTGGCACCGAACCGAAGGGTTATGATATCCATGGCACCGAGCCGAAGAGCTGAAAAGCTCAAGTGCTTCTGGATCGGAAAAAATCAATCTCCACTACTAGATAATCAAGTGTAGTGTGTGTATATATATTGATGATCGTAGAGTGTTCCTATCTCCTTCTTACACAAGATGATCTCAGCGGCAGTACACGAGCTCCGTAGTACCGATGGGTCCCCGATGTAATTTTTAAGATGATAGTAATTCTTGTAGGAATTTGTATTTAATGTTTTTAATGAATTATGCCTCCTCCGTGTTGCCGTGGATCGTTAGGGGAGCAAAGAATAGTAGCACTGTGACCTACAAAACATGCGTAAGAGACGACTGAGGTAGGGGACTAGGAAGATACCTAGTAAATAAAAAGCGTCAAATAAATCTTTATGTGATTGCCTGCTTGTAGATGCATAACTGGCACAACGACACATCGCTCTTATGCTCAGATCACATACAAATCACAAAAGTGGTTTAACAAGTGGTCGATATGGAGCGTTCGAAGAAGAAGAATATGCACGAGCAAAGATTTTACAGTTTACACTTATCGACTACCATCTGACAAGACTTCTTTAACTCGTGATATACAGTTTATCACCTGTCTACGATACGATTAGGAACTTGATATCATTTACTTTGGATCAGGGATCTCTTTAAAAATGTACTGATCGCTTCACGTGGGGAACGGAACCTATTATCTCTGAGGCGATTGGCGAGTACTTTATCTCCACGACACATAGAAGAGCATCATCATCAAGGTGCGTATCCTTTATAGGACGTTGCTCTCTTTGCAGCACATCTGAAATTCACTCTGTCTCTTGCCAGTTCGCCCATTTCATCGATGGTCATGTTCATGGTTTCTTTAATATCTTGTAGCCGTCTTCTTCTTGGTCTGCCTCTGCGTCCTGGGACCCTGCCCTCTAGTATTGTTCTTTCCAGGCTTAATGTGACCAAAGTATGTAATTTTTCTGTATAGTATGTTGTTTATCAGCCAATTCTCTTTAACATTTAGTTCTTTCAGGACATCAGTGTTCTTTCTTTTTCTGTCCATGGTATTTGTAGGATCTTTCTGTAGCATTTAGTTTCGAAGGACTGGATTTTCGTTCTTAATTTCTGTGTAATAGTCCATGATTCACAACCATAAGTAGCCACTGGGAAAATGCATACTATCAATATTTTTAATTTTAGTATTTTGCAGGTGTTTTGCCACATGTTCTTCATTGTGTTTAACTTCTTGATTGCTATTGCCAATCTTCTTGAGATCTCTTTGGAACAGTCACCGTTATTGTTAATTATTGAGCCCAGATATTCGTAGCTCTCTACACATTGGGGTTATTCATTGTTTACTTGGATGTTAGGTGAGCCTTTTGCTTTGTCAGTTGACATGATTTTTGTTTTTGTGTATTCAAATATAGATGATGGTCTTGACTATGTTTCTTGGTCGTCATGATTAGGTTTTCCAAACCTTCTTTGCTGATGGATAATAATACTATATCGTCTGCGTATCTAAGCTCTGGTATGCGTTTGCCCCTATAGTGAGAGGGTCATAATTCACATAGTTGGCATCATCTTTTACATTCCTCATGATGTTCTCAGCATATATGTTGAATAAGTATGGTGACAAAATACATCCCTGTCGTACCCCTTTTGAATCTCGAACCATTCAGCTATTTCACCTCCTATTTTAATGGTTGCCTGTTGTTCGTGGTATAGAGATTCTATGAGTTGTATTGTGTGTTGGAAAGTGCATGTCTTTCATGATGTTCCACATTTTCTGATGTTGTATATGGTCGAAAGCCTTGCTGTAGTCTATGAAACATGCATGCAGGTCTATGTTGTATTTTCTGCATTTCTCGATAATGAGTCTCATGCTACAAATATGGTCTCTGGTGCCTCTACCTCTTCTGAAACCTGCTTGTGTTTCGTGTATTTCATCTTCTAATTTTTGTTCCATCCTCTTCATTATGATTTTAGTAGGATTTTGCTGGCGTGACTTATAAGGGCAATAGTTCTGTAGTTGTTGCATAGTTTCATGTTTCCCTTCTTTGGAATAGGTATAAATACTGATCTTTTCCATTCCTTTGGTCAGGAGGAGCTATTCCATATCTTTGTGCACAATTTATGATATACCGCCTGCAGACACGGGGGCTGCCTCCCCTTGGCCCAGGCGCACTTCCATAGAAGAGCATCAAGCATTTTTAGAGGGGGAGGTCGAAGAGGGGAGAGCAAAGGGACAACTGAGACAATAGTGTCAGGAAAACATCAAGAGATAGACAATTACAGCCTCGTGAAGAGCAGTATCAAAGCAGAAGACAGTGGATGTTAGAAGTATATTGCATCGTCGCATCGACTCTTTGATGTGGAGGGGTCAAGTGAGAATGATGATAACAATGATGATGGTGAGGGTGGTGGTGATGATGATGGTGAGGGTGGTGATGATGATGATGGTGAAGGTGGTGGTGATGATGATGGCGATGGGTGATGAATGATGGATATTGATAGCAATTGCATTTTGTGTGTGGTAACTAACGTGTGTAAATGATCTTGTTTCCATGAATGTATTGATCACTTCAAAGGGAACTATTATCTGTTCTAGGTGTGTTCTTTGCAAGAAGCGATGTTGGAGTAGGTACCATTGTAGGTTCTGCTGTGTTCAATATCCTCTTCATAATTGGAGTCTGTGGTGTATTTGCTGGCATGGTAAGCAATGTTAATTAATATATTGGTATATTGCTATATATATATATGCACATGGGGGATAAATAGGGCAATGAATAGCAAATTCGCTGTTCATATCCATTGCAAAACAGGTAAAAACAAAATAATGTAGTTTAACAAAATACAAAAAACAATACACAACAACGTTTCGAACAAAAGGCCTTTACCTTTTTAAATGACTGCAGTCTTCCTCTATATCGATAATACTGTTCATATCCAGCACATGGAAGACTGTGTGTTCATTTCACGCATGCGATAATCCACATGTGAGGAAAGAAGTTGGACATTCCCGCTTTCTGTCCTCGTAAGTATATGAAAGGGAGTTACACTCTACAGCAGTGCTATCCAAAGTTGTTTTTATATTGAGGCGAACCTGACTAATAAATGTGGACGCGCGAGCGTCATGTGGCGATTGCAATAATGATAATAATAACAATAATAGTAATGGAATATTAATAGTAACATTTATAAAAAATAATAACAAATGGAAACTTAAATCATAACTACAAGTTTTATATAGTTTATAAAAAAAATATTGTACTTACAGAAAAAAAATGAATTATTCAAAAAAATATGTTTTATTTTTTAAATTCTGATTAACGTTAAAGCAGGAGGAAAACAACGGGGCGCCAGGGATGTATAACACTTAACTAACAAACTAGCCCAAGAATGTTTTAATACTGACACAGAACTGTACAAAATATGGTTCAAAGAAAGCTGATTAACGATAAAGCAGGAGGAAACAACGTAGCGCCAGGGATGTATAACACTGGCACAGAGCTAGACAAACGTAGCGCCAGGGATGTATAACACTGGCACAGAGCTAGACAAACGTAGCGCCAGGGATGTATAACACTTTGGGACAGAGCTAGACAAACGTAGCGCCAGGGATATATAACACTGGCACAGAGCTAGACAAACGTAGCGCCAGGGATGTATAACACTTGCACAGAGCTAGACAAACGTAGCGCCAGGGATGTATAACACTGGCACAGAGCTGAACAAACGTAGCGACAGGGATATATAACACTGTGCACAGAGCTAGACAAACGTAGCGCCAGGGATATATAACACTGCACAAGCTAGACAAACGTAGCGCCAGGATGTATAACACTTGCACAGAGCTAGACAAACGTAGCGCCAGGGATGTATAACACTTGCACAGAGCTAGATAAACGTAGCGCCAGGGATGTATAACACTTGCACAGAGCTAGACAAACGTATCGCCAGAGATGTATAACACTGGACAGAGCTAGACACCACTTCTATACGTTATAAGTTACAAAACATTTTTTTGGTGTTTTGAGGCAGTGCATTTAAGGCTATCAAATGAAATTAATTCATCTGTTGTTTAATTTTTGAATATATATTTGTAACTATCGTAGGAATGTATCCCTACGTTTGTTTAAATGTTTATGTCAGTAAAACGTGACACTTTGTTTAAATGTTTATGTCAGTAAAACGTGACACCTTGTATGTCTAAATGTAAATGTCTAATAAACGTGTCACTATTTGTATAAATATTTTAAAATATCAAATGAAACGTTACATTTCTACAGGTAACATAATTATTAAATGTTGTTTGAAAGTAATAATTTGTTTATTTATGTATACAAGTATATAAATATATATTTTAACAGCCGAATTTCCCATTAATAAATGTGTCTTGATATTTTTGCCCTCTTTTTTTCTGGAAAGAAGTGTAACAGAGAGTAATTAGTCAATAACCCCAACAACCTGAACTGTTAATCTACTAAGATATACCTATGTCTGTGAGGCTGTGATGTGTTCAGTATAGAAACATCTGTAATTTTGGGGACAGCTTTTATTTCTTGCTTTATTTGCTTGATATTCTTCTTCTTCTTCTTCGACTCTTCATATCGATCACATATTGACCACTCTTTGTGATTTGTTATGATCTAAGCCTAGTAGTGATTGTACGTTGTTCCAAGTTATGCGCCTACAAGTAGGCCAGCACATCTGATTACTGCACCGCTTTTTATTTACTAGGGTAGTTTTCCTAGGCCCCTACATCAGTTGCCTCTTACGACATGCTTTGTAGCTCACAGTGTTACTATTCTATGCTCCCCTTGTGAGCCCCGACAAAACACACTTGTTTTGTTTGATATAAGTATTTTAGTCGAAACAAAGTTTTGGTTACTGTTTGTGCTTTGTAAACTAAAATATTTCATGTTTCTGATATCTCTCTTTTGGTGCATAGTTTTCCAACAGTATGTCCTATTACTACTATGAAAATCAGATAGATAACAGAAGTGGAAACGTATATATTCTTGCATTCTATAACAGACACATTGATATATTAACAACACCTGCCACATTGATCACTGTTCTGTATAACCCTCAGGTAGTCGAGCTCACCTGGTACCCACTGATGCGTGATACTCTCTTTTATCTCCTGTCTGTTCTGACACTATTTCTTATCATCAGAGATAAGACAGTCCTATGGTAAGTTACATCGATTGATAAGTTTAGTTCTAACAAGGGAACCGATGATTTGTCTGTTGCTAATATATATATATATATATGTATATATATATATATCTGTGTGTGTGTGTGTGACACATTTGATAAAGGAAATCTCTTACTGTTGTAGATTTTAAAAAAAAGGCAAAATAGTGTCTCCTTGCAAAAGATTGACTTCAAATGTTCCTATATTGTTCCATCCATGTCAGTAGAAATTGCATGCCATCTACCGAGATTACTGCACAAAGAACGAATTCCGTAGATCTAACAAAAATTATAGGTATCTCTTTAGAAATGTGTACGTGTATCGCGGTCCAGATTCGAACCCCCAACCTTCAGAACGGCAGTCAGACGTCTTAACCACTTCCCTATAGAGATCCTGATAGCATACGTTCGAAGTAGTCAATATCTTTGTATACCTTGGTACTGTCATCAGCAGCAACCGCTCCCTCGATGATGAAATTAGTAGTCGCATTGGGAAGGTCCCCACTGCTATATTCAAGTTAGCAAAGTGTGTAAGGATAAATATGACACTCACACGAAACAGCAAGACACAAGTATATAAGGCTTGTGTTCTCAGCACTCTGCTGTATGGTAGTGAGACATGGACCACATATGCCAGACAAAAGAACATCGCCTCAACGCCTTCCACATGCGCTGTCTCAGGTGAATATACAACATCCGATGGCAAGACCACATCTCCAATATAAAATCCTAGACATTCCAAGCATGGACACCTTACTGAGTCAACGACGTCTGAGATGGCTGGGACACGTGTGCCGTATGAGCGATGACAGAATCCCAAAGAACATTCGATATGGTCAACTCGAAACTGGTACTAGACAGAATGGACACACCCATTATTACGCTTCATTGACACCTACCTGCAAGCGTGATTTAACTTCATGCGGCATAGACAAGAATATTGGGAGCGGCTGACCAAAGACAGGTAAGCATGGCAAGCGTGATGTAACTTCATGCGGCATAGACAAGAATATTGGAGCAGCTGACCAAAGCATAGATATGGTCAAGCTCGAAACTGTCATGCAGAATGGACAACACATTATTACGCTTCATGACACTAACCTGCAAGCGTGATTAACTTCATGCGGCATAGACAAGAATATTGGGAGCGGCTGACCAAAGACAGGTAAGCATGGCAAGCGACAGTGAGGGTGCTCAAAAAGAAAAAAGAAAAACACCATTATATACGAAGGCAAAAGATAGCGCAGGTCCAGTCTCCAGTTTCACCTGCAGCAAATATGGAAAAGATTGTCACTCCAGAATAAGCCATTACAGCCACAAGAAACGTTCTGATTCAGAGCAGAACATACTACGTGCCGTAAAACCTATTGTCTCCTGAGACAAAGAGAACAATGCATGAATGAGTGAAAAGAGATACCCTGATTAAAAAAGGAGGAAGCATAGACTGACTGGACATAAAATTCCATAGAACAAGCAACAATGTGTATTAACTATGTAGTGTACTGAAACACACAAGAAACAAGAAAGTATATGAAAGCAGAAGCATGTCAGACTTGAAACACTGTAATACTGAAGAAAAAGAAGCACATCCATTAACAATATTAACAATATAGCAGAAAGTCGTAGGAGTAGGTAGAAATATAAATCGATGTCCAGCTATATTATTAATACAATGGAAAACTTCAACAAAATATGTACCTAAATGTCAACATATCAAACCAAGTCTAGTTTGAAAAAGTACAGAAACAAGATACAGAGAGTATCTATCAAACGATCGAAGTAAAACAAAAGAAAAAAAGACAAAGCAAATACAGACGATGATCAAATACAGCAGGTATCAAAGACACAGTGAAACAATTACTTCTCAACTACCATAAGTAAATATAGAGTAATAGACAGTGAAACCATTACTTCAACAAATACAGTAAAAACACCAAAATGAAGAAAATAACCGATATAAATGTTATAAACACTAGCTATACCAAGAAATGTATAAAATAGTAATATTAAAATACATGTATTTAATATATACACAATATAAAGAATCATGTTAAGGGATAGTTTTCAAGAAAGCATTTGAACGTTGTGCTTCGAGACCAAGATGTCGCAAGATACTACGCCCTGGTGGAGGAGCAATGGAAGCAAAGAATAGTACCCATGTGACCTACATGGAATGTCGTAAGAGGCAACAGATGTAGGACCTAGGAAGCTAACCTAGTAAATAAAAAAGCATCGCAGAAATTGGATGTTCTTCCCTTACTTGTAGGTGCATAACTGGCACAACGTACAATCGCTCTAAGGCTTAGATAAAATATAAATCACACAGAGTGATTAACAAATGAACGATATGGAGCGTACGAAGAAGCAGAAGCAAGGTACTATATATATATATATATAGAACGATATTCTAGGTGAAATAGACTTCGTTCATTAGTAGAACAAGATTGGATGTCTGTGACTTGGATGTCCCAAGTTCCCAATTGGCCAGTGCCATTGATATCAGTAGCTACATGGGTCGTAATGTTTGCATACACCATGTAAATGTTGGTCATTAAGCATTTTGTCCTTTTTGTCATATATAACTTATTACAAAGTTGTCAACAGTAATGTAGATAACGTTGCAGAACTCACATTTAAAACCACTCCCAATAAACAAAAGTGGCTTGTGGAAACGATACAGTACAGGTCTGTATTGCACATACACATATGTAGCCTAACCGACGACCATAACACGCAATGTCAAAATATCACAGGGAATTGGTTTGAAGACGATTGTATACTAACATATATTTACCATTCTTGTCACTTTGTAAGCCACTTAAGAAATATTTTGGAAGATGAACGTGTCTCAAGATTTGATTTGACAAATTGAAGTTTTAGATGACGGAACAAGATTTTTAACCATTGAACGATGTGGATGGAAATTCAAAAAACCACGTCTGAGTTGTAAGACCTATATTACTTGGCTAGAGAATCCTGGAGAGTAATTTGCTGAACCCGAAGCATAGCAGATGCAAGCACATTCTCATTGTATAGGAGGATATGGAAGAAATCACGAATATAAAAATCAGTTGTGTTTAATTTGAGAAAATAATCAACAAATAAACAGTGTACAGGTATTCAGAGCTTCCGAAAAAACAAATAGACAAACACAGGATTCGAACCACTTATCCTCATTTCTTACGACACCCATCGCCTAGCCTAGCAACACGAGCGTCCTTACGAACACAACCAGCGAGCTCGTATTGCTAGGCTAGGCGATGTGTCGTAGAAATGTGGGTAAGTGGTTCGAATCCTGTGTTTGTCTATTTGTTTTTGCGGAAGCTCTTAATACCTGTACACTGTTTATTTGTTGATCATATTCTTTGCTTTCGTTGCTTCCTCCGGGGTTCTTGCAAATAAAAACTCATTGTTCTCATCTTAGTTTGAGAAAGGAAGATGACGGAGACGATGGATTCAGGACCTTGCAAAATTTTTTGAGTATGAAGGCTGCAGTGGCGGGACATCTAGCTTTTGAGATAAAGATAGATGTTACGAACGAATCTTAGAGTGGCAAAGTTCTGCTCATGAAAAACCTTTTATAATTATGAATGTGTTTGTTCTTTTGTGTTGCTTCATTCATGTTTTACATATCACTAGACTTAATCATTTTCATGTCAGAGGTTTATGTAGAATCCTAACACACACAGCTGTCTATTCTGTGTGTATCTATTCTTTGTGCTAAAATTACTTGCTCTATCATTAACAAAATTCTCTATAACAGTAGACATGTGTTTGTTCCCAGGTACAGAAGCCCTAATCATGGTCATGTTATACTGTCTCTAATAGTCATCATGTATTTCAACCGACCTTTAGAGAAAAATGCTAAGTCATTTGTCACGAGAATTATGGCTAAGTTAGAAAGGCAACCGCTGGTTTCCAAACCACCAGACGCACATGTGATTCCAGAGGAAATGAAACGAGCTAGAGCACACAGGTAAAACAGTAAACACACCTGGCTATACTAGTAACAAATGAACCAGATGGATTCTTGTGAATATACATTTCTAGCGGTATAGGTAAAATATCAAAGGCACCACCAGGTAGAACTTTACTGTATAGACACATATAAATATTAACAAACTGGGATAACATGACTGGCAAACAAAGACAAAGATACGTTTGATACGTTCTGAAGAAAGTTAACGTTGGAAGAACATGCAAGATTTGTAGGAATATATTTCAGTTAACAGTTGAGTAGCATGGAATGTTGTAGGAATATGATTAGTTAACAGTTGAGTAGCAAAAGGATGTTGTAGAATATGATTCAGTTAACAGTTGAGTAGCAAGGATGTTGTAGGAATATGATTCAGTTAACAGTTGAGTAGCAAGGGATGTTGTAGGAATATGATTCAGTTAACAGTTGAGTAGCAAAGAAGGATGTTGTAGAAATATGTTTGAGTTAACAGTTGAGTTGCAAAGAGGGATGTTGTAGGAATATGATTCAGTTAACAATTGAGTAGCAAAGAAGGATGTTGTAGGAATATGATTAAGTTAACAGTTGAGTAGCAAAGAGGGATGTTGTAAGAATATGATTCAGTTAACATTTGAGTAGCTTCTTCTTCTTCTTCGAACGCTCCCTATCGATCACTTATTAACCACTCTGTGTCATCTGTATGTGATCTGAGCCTAAGAGCATTGTACGCTGTGCTAGTTATGCCCCTACAAGTAGGCCAGCACATCCGTTTTATGCGACGCTTTTTATTTACTAGGGTAGCTTCACTAGGTCCTTACTTCAGACGCCTCTTATGACATGTCTTGTATGTCGCAGTGATAGTCTTCTTTGCTTCTCTTGGGGTCCCGGCACCACATGGGTGATTTGAGCAGCAAAGAGGGAAGTTGTAGGACTATGATTAAGTTAACATTTGAGTAATAAAAAGTGATGTTGTAGGACTATTATTAAGTTAACATTTGAGTAATATAAAGTGATGTTGTAGGACTATGATTAAGTTAACATTTGAGTAATATAAAGTGATGTTGTAGGACTATGATTAAGTTAACATTTGACTAATATAAAGTGATGTTGTATGGACTATATTAGTTAACATTTGAGTAATATAAAGTGAAGTTGTAGGACTATGATTAAGTTAACATTTGAGTAATATAAAGTGAAGTTGTAGGACTATGATTAAGTTAACATTTGAGTAATATAAAGTGATGTTGTAGGACTATGATTAAGTTAACATTTGAGTAATATAAAGTGATGTTGTAGGACTATGATTAAGTTAACATTTGAGTAATATAAAGTGATGTTGTATGGACTATATTAAGTTAACATTTGAGTAATATAAAGTGAAGTTGTAGGACTATGATTAAGTTAACATTTGAGTAATATAAAGTGAAGTTGTAGGACTATGATTAAGTTAACATTTGAGTAATATAAAGTGATGTTGTAGGACTATAATTACGTTAACATTTGAGTAATATAAAGTGATGTTGCAGAAACATGATTAAGTTAACATTTGAGAAGCAAAGATGGATGTTGTAGGACTATTATTAAGTTAATATTTGAGAAGCAAAGATGGATGTTGTAGGACTATGATTAAGTTAACATTTGAGAAGCAGAGAGGGATGTTGTGAGAAACTCGTATTTTCATGCCATGAGGTTTATTGGGAAATGCAGTGCTGGGCCCGAATTTTTTTTTTTTTAGGATACAGAAAGCCGCACATTATGGATGATATTCAAAGTACTCAAATCACCATTATTTCTCAGTGTTTCTCTTGTGCTCAATTGAGGCTGGGTCGACCTACGTATCGTCCTGTGCAAAAATAATGAAACACTAACAAAGGTGAAATTTATGTCACACTGTAAGAATCAATAAACCGTGATAGAAAGAAGATATTCATCAATTAATACAACGAACAACAGTGGTTCCTCAAACATTTGCTTTTATTCAATCTAATTAAGATATTCATCAATTAATACAACGAACAACAGTGGTTCCTCAAATATTTGGTTTTATTCAATCTAATTTTCCTGAAATAGATATGTTTTTTTGTTGTTGTCGAACCCCAGGAATTATGAGTTTTCACTCTTTTTCTATGTGTCGTTGGCGAGAGTACCCGGTTTTCTTTCAGACCCAGAAACTGAACGGAGAGCGAACCCAGTAAACGCTGGATGAAATCAAACACACCACCGAAGGATAAGCACCTGAGCTCCAATAGGTACTGAAGGCTTGTGCACGTACATCCCGTTCTGATGTTTGACTGTTTATATATCACAATAGAATGATAAAAACGGCCTAAGAACGACCGAGAGAGAGAGAGAGAGAGGAGGAACCCAGAAACCTCCAACCACTCCAGAAGTGTTGTGTTGCCCGTCTGCCCAGCGTGTTCGTAGCGCGTTGGACTACGGTGACTATCCTCTGTGTGTGCGGGTTCAATTCCGCTGGATGGCAGAAAAGCCACAGATTCCCCAGATTTACGATGTTCGTGGCACCGAACCGAAGAGCTGAAAAGCTCAGGTGCTTCTGGGTCGGGAAAAAAAAAGGTGTAGTGCTATGCCTAGTTCTGCGAAGACTTCTTCTCAGATAGGGTCTCAAGAAATAGATAAATGAATTGTTAATTAATTATCCTCTTACGAAGAGAATCTCTGTTGTTTTAATTTACATTTCTGCGTTAGTATCAAAATTAAGATGTATTATCTCAGTGGAACAAAACGTTATACACTTCAGGTAAAAGCTACATTAAAAACAAAGGTAGGTACATCAAATGTTTTTAAAGCGAGATCAAATAAACAGCAATGATGAGTGTTTTCCAAACTACTTTTCTAACATATATTAATTAAAAACCATCGTGAAACGGAAACGAAGAAAAGGATAATATTTCATAATTTCTTTAGCATGTGATCAAGTAGTGTTTGCAGATAACTCAGAATTTCTCTATAAAAATCTAGGTCGATTTAACACTAAGTGTGATGAAAATAATATGAAAATACAGAGATAGACAGACATAAAGAAACCCGTTCAATAAAACCAAAGAGAACAGACATTACACAAACAATTGAGTTCAAATACCTATGGGAAATTTCCTATTCAGACGAAAATAGGGATAGAAAATCAATATACAGTACGAAAAGGCAAACCAGGCACTGGGAAATCAAACATTCCTGAAACATATAGAAATACCTGTGAATACTAAAACAAAATTTTAAAAGAACTCATTTTTGGCGAATAGTATGCTATCAATGTCAAAAACGGTTGCTCCCAGAAGCTAATGATATGGAAAACGGTTGCTCCCTAGCAGCTAATGATATGAAAAACGGTTGCTCCCAGCAGCTAATGATATGAAAAACAGTTGCTCCCAGCAGCTTTAAAGATATACAAAATACGGTTGCTCCCAGCAGCTATGATATGGAAAAAAGGTTGCTCCCAGCAGCTAATGATATAAAAATTACAGATTGCCCCAGCAGCTAATGATATGAAAACGTTGCTCCGCAGTTAATGATATAAAACGTTTCCCAGCAGCTAATGATATAAAATACGGTTGCTCCCAGCAGTTAATGATATGAAAAACAGGTTGCTCCCAGCAGTAATGATATAAAAATACGGTTTGCTCCCAGCAGTTAATGATATGGAAAAAGTTGCTCCCAGCAGTTAATGATATAAAAATACGGTTGCTCCCAGCAGCTAATGATATGGAAAACAGTTGCTCCCAGCAGCTAATGATATGGAAAATACGTTGCTCCCAGCAGCTAATGAATTGGAAAACGGTTGCTCCCAGCAACTAACGCTATGAAAATTAACAAAGATATGAGATAATTTAAAGAACTACAGGAAATAAGAATATATGAGAAATAATAATGAGAATAATAATAGATATGAGATAATTGTAAAATGAAACTAAATGGAATAATAATGAGAAATAATAATGAGAAAATTGAAGTAAACCACGAATGACACCAGTCATACAATGTATACAAGATTTAGTATAGGTTAAATAGCTGATCACCTGACACAAACGACATCTTAGCATCGACCACAGAGAGCAACATTTCAAAAATATAATGAACACAAAAAAAGAGGAAGACCAAGCAAATGATTGAGTGAATGACAGTATTAGAGCTTTAGAGCTGTAATGTTTTTTAATGAATTTTTGCTTATTTTATTCTTTCTTGATTTCTGGTTCATTTCTTCATCTTTGTTGAGTTCTCGTATATCTCAGAGACAAGTCAGTACTTAGTGACCCACGGGTTCTTTATTTTAATTACAGCCTTACACATTCGAAATATTGATCTTTCTGGTTCTAACACCTGTCTAGTGACGTCTCATCACTCTTTTGACGTCAGCAGTTTGGTAGGAAAATAGTCTACATATTTGGTAGCTGTTTACTCTCTCTTTCCCTCTTTCTATCTCTTTCCCTCTCTCTCTCTCTCCCTCTTGCTTATTGTTCTTTCATTCACACACCCGCCCCCTCACTCCTCTCAATTGTTTTCGTTTTCTTTAATTCTCTCTCACTTCCATCTCTCGTATCCGTTTTT
The DNA here is from genome assembly GCA_020796225.1 of Arion vulgaris. Taxonomy (NCBI): domain Eukaryota; kingdom Metazoa; phylum Mollusca; class Gastropoda; order Stylommatophora; family Arionidae; genus Arion; species Arion vulgaris. Next base: position 12,995,307 of record CM036753.1, read on the forward strand.
TAATTTTATACAGTCTCTCTCTCTCTCACTCTCTCACTCTCTCTCACTTCCATCTTGTTTTCCATCTCTCGTATCCGTTTTTTATTTTATTCTGTCTCCCTTTCTCGCTCTCTCTCTCTCTCTCTCTCTCACTCTCTCTCTCTCTCTCACTCTCACTCTCTCACTTCCATCTTGTTTTCCATCTCTCGTATCCGTTTTTTATTTTATTCTGCCTCCCTTTCTCGCTCTCTCTCTCTCTCTCTGTCTCTCTCTCTCTCTCTCTGCTCTCCTATGTCTGTGTTTTGTTTTATTTCTTCATTTCCTTTTACTTCCCTATCCTTCTTTGTTTTGGCATCTCTTCTCCTACTCTTTGGTTGGTTTATTTTTCTTTTCTTGACTTTTCCTCTAATTTCATAAGTATGTTTATTTACCCATATTTTCCTTGTTCCTCTGTTGTTTATTACCTCATTCATTTTTTAAAAATTGAGAGTCTCATTCTCTAACGCTTTCTCACTCACTTCCTCTTACTTTTCATCTCATTCTCTTCAAATTTATTATATTGTACTCCTCGTTTTTTTTATTTTCACTAGATGTATTTATGATTTTCTTACATTCATATTTGGGAGGTGTTTTTTTGGGTCAATATTTGTCCACTTTGTGTTAATGCATCTCCTTTCTTCATGTGTCTCCAATTATCTTCACTCCCATTCCTTTATCTTTTGTTCATTCTCTGTTTATTCATCATTCTACCTTTCTCCTTCTTTTAAATCTCTTCCCCCGCTTCATTATATTTTTCTCTGTTTACTGGATTCAATTCTACAGTGAACGCGGAATATTTCTGGCTCTCAATTCGACCTAGCCTTAATTAGGTACCAGGAAAAGCACTGGGAAATAAAGGCGGCCTACTTGAAGTTGACCACATCACCAATCTTGCGCCGATGCTCAATCTTTTTCTTCTTTTTCTTCAAACGCGACATATCGTCCACTCTTTGCGGTTTATATGTGATCCAAGCCTAAGAGCGATTGTACGTTGTACCAGTTATGGGCCGATAAGTAGGCCAGCACATCAGATTTCCGCGACGTTTTTTATTTACTAGATTAGCTTCTAGCTCAGTCGCCTTTTACGACATTCCATGTCTCGCTTGCGTACAACAGCGTTGTTAGCACTATGGCCTGGTAAACTTTCAGCTTTGTGACTATGCTTATCCCCTTCCGTTCCCACACAGTGACACGTAACCTTCCGAACGCAGCACTGGCTTTGGATATCCTATTGTGGACCTCAGAATCTATGTTTGCCGATCTGGATAGGAGGCTGCCACGATAAGCAAAGTTGTCCGTTGACTGGAGACGCTGGTGTTTAATGTTGATGACTGGATCGTAATACTGTTCTCTAGGGGCGGCTGGAACATGACCTCTGTTTTTGGTGTTAATGGTGAGGCCAAACCTATCACAGGCCATTGAGAACTTGTCCATGTAAGTCTGCATTTCTTCCTCAGAGTTGGTAGCGAGGGCACAGTCATCAGCAAACAACAGGTTTGAGATAGTTGATTCTTTTACCTTGGTGGAGGATTTTAACCTCCGAAGATTGAATAGGTTACCGTCTGTCCTGTATCTAATCTTTACCCCATGTTCGTCGCCTTCCCAAAAGACATCCGTGAGCATGGCAGCAAACATCATGCTGAAGAATGTTGGGGCCAGTACACAGCCCTGTTTGACGCCGTTGGTGACATGGAAGGCTTCCGACAGCTCCTCTTCGTCAAGTACACGTGCCATCATGCCCTCGTGAAACTGTTGGACGATCTTGATGAATTTCCTTGGGCATCCAAATTTTCCATGATCTTCCATAGACCCTCCCTGTTAACCGTGTCGAAAACCTTTGTCAGATCGACAAAGACCATATAGAGGTTACGGTGCTGCTCTTGGCATTTTTCCTGTAGTTGGCGAGCAGCAAATATCATGTCTGCTGTTCCACGACCTGCTCTGAAGCCACATTGGGTCTCAGGGAGTAAGTCCTGTTCCAGGTGATCGATTAATCGATTGAGGAGGACTCTGGCCAGTATTTTGCCAGCGATTGACAGGAGGAGATCCCCTGTGGTTATCGCAGGCCTGGCGGTTTCCTTTCCGCTTGTACAGGTGGACAATAGTGGCATCCTTTAATTCCTGTGGCACACATTCGTTGCACCAAATGGATGTAAATAACTCTGTCAATTTTAGCATCGACGTGGGCCCTCCTTCTTTGTAGACTTCGGTTGGTATTGAGTCCGCACCCGGTGCCTTCCCTTGGACATCTGGCTTGTTGCCTTCTTGACCTCAATATGTACAACCATACAATATGTACAACCATACAATATGTACAACCATACAATATGTACAACCATACAATAAACTGAGTTTTCAAGTAAAACATTAACATCATTTTAAGAATCAATAATAAGTTCTGACTACTGTATAATACTCAGCATCATCAGGTGCCATGCCGGTTGGCGTAGGTAATCATGGATCTCCACAAATCTCTGTCTCTTTTTCTTGCTATCATCGCAGATGTTAACGCTTTTCCGTGCCATGAAGTCAGGCTATTCAAAATGTTTTCTCTCTGTCTTTCTCTGTTTCGCCTACCTTCGAATTTACCGGTTGTTATAATGTGTTCTAAACCTCCCTTCCTCATGACAAATCTGAAAAATGATGACTGTCTCTTTCTTATATGGAGGATAAACATTCTCTGTGTCTTGATCTCATTCAACACTTCAACATTAGTCATTTTAGCACTCCATGAGATTCTCATTATTCTTCTGCAAATCCACATCTCTGTGACCCTCAGAGATTTTTTTATCTTGTGTGTATAGTACTCAATCAATCAAGTGCCATCATAAAAAGCCAAAGGCAAAATCAAATACATTTATACAAACTCCAAGCAGGTGTCATTAGAAAGAATAACGACGCTCGGGGTTTTACACTTTCGACCGTACTGTGTCCACTTTTTGTTGCACTTCTGGGTAGCGCTCAGTTTTAAAAAAAAAACTGAATGCTTTCATTCCTTACCCTTGGACTATTCTCTACATCTCAGTGGACCATTAGTGGTGATTTTCCAGGCGTTTAGTTCTTTGCTACCTCGCAAATATTTATCATTCAACTTTCATCCCTTTCTATTATTCATTGTTACCTCCTTATTTGCTATTAACTGTTTTACCACCCATGTTTCACCCATAGTTTACCACAAATGATGACAGCTGTATAATTAAGTTACAGATGTTCTATTTATGATAGTATACCCCAGTTTGCTCGATTTTCAGTAATGGTGAAGAGTAACATTTCACTCAGCATGTTGCAGGGGACATAATAATAGAAAATACTACACTTTTTTATATTCATCATAATCATAATTTTATGTTTTGCGATCGACGTCATGGCACATTGGGCATTCCCATGTGTCCTCTGTCCTCCCCCTCAGCAGCTATCCAAAAGACTGTTTGCTCACCGTATCATAACCATAATACACATCATATGCAGCACTTAGCATAATATCATGTGTTTACATACATATCTATGTACTATTAATAAGTCTGTTGACGACTACGTATCTTAACCCAACGGGAGTGCAGAGCCGATATATCGGTTCAGAGTAATGTTCATGATGTCACAGAACCGATATATCGGCTTTTGGATGTCTGTTCACGGAAACGAGTGTTTCTTCAGAACCCTTTACTGAAGTTAAAAATCTTCAGAAATGGAAAGTACATATATGTAGGTACATTACTATCTCCATTTAACAAAGATTTGATAGAAGGAAAGCAGAGTATTATTGTGTTCAAGTCTAGATTTTGTTTTTAAACGTTAATGATTCCAACGATGTTTACAGTGTAATCTTTAGTACGGTTAGATCAAATTATAACTTGTGATGGTAATGATGAAGATTTAATTGATGGTAATAATGACATTTGATTGTTTATGAAATGTAGTATCGATAGTTGTAAGTCTAATGTAATAATTGCATCTAAAGAATGGGCGTTCCACATTCCATTTATTGACGTGTCCGCACTAAAAGTGAATATTATAAAAACTACTGCACCTAGTTAGATGAAACTTATAGAATATAGTTTCACATGGATTATCTTCATTTAACTGCTACTTCTGGAAACATCTATAAATATTAAGATGTAATACAAACCTGAGAGTAAAAATATTTTTAATGATTTTTGGTTTTTTCAAAATAGTCATGCTACAATAATCTAGTTTTCTCAACCGTATATCACCTGATGTAAAATATTATATTAATGTATTCCACATCCAATTAGCAACAATTGAATATATAATATGTCATACTTTAAAGAAACAGTACAAGAGTTATAAAGGATTAAACTAATTCACATTGAATGTTAAATTTGAATCGCAAAATAAATGCGTCCAGAGGTCAAAATAATACAGGGCGAAAAGGTTAATATGTAAAATTGCGATAGGTTTGAAATCATGTGCATGTCAGAGGTATTCATAGGTTTATCCAAACTTAATACACACGCGCTTTCGTAAGTTAGCGTCATTACCATGTCAGGCCACTTCTTCATTGAATAATAACTTTATTACTGAGCAGTTTCGCATAAGTTTTACTTGTGGAAATTTGTCTAGCTGTAATGGCGTTTAGATCGGTCCAGATTGAATTTGGTATCAGAGTGACACTGATAAATAAAGATGACCAGCATGAGATTGACCACATCGCACACATCGTGTCGTAGGTTCAAGAATAATATGGACTATACACTGTATTCACCATTATACTTCAGAAAATGAAAATTTGTTCCTTTAAATTGAAAACAAATATGTAAATGATATTATGTTGTTTTTTTTTTTTTTATATAAAAGACGTTGATGTTTGCTTGAAAGGAAAAACAAATGTAGCAAATTAAATGAGTTTCATGTGTTTTTGATAAGATAAGAAATCTGGATTCATTTTTTTTTCAAATTAATAGTCTTTGTTTACAAATGGTTCAATGATAGCTTTCTTCGTTAACAGCTGCTCATGCTCAATGACCTAGAATAATGGCTGATTGAATACGGCATGAAATGTATATATTTTTAACCATCTTAACTAACTCATAATTTGATAAAGACACTATATAATGTGTTGAAAATGGTCACTGGCCTTAATATTTTGCAATATTAAGTTGTCAAATTTTCATGATTTCCAAGTTTGGAGTTCTTACGTTTTTCCTGTGACATTCAAACAGACTCCTTTTTTAAATCTTTCTTTCTTTTGTCCTTTTCTACTTTTTTGCCGCTAGGCGTAGCAGGTTTAACTGATGATCGGTTTCCGAGATAATGCACGCTCGGTCACTTGATATGGTGTGGTATTGTGGAGTTTTAAGATGTCTGTAACTCCATCAACCCATCTTTTCTTGGTCTGCCCTTTCCTCTTGATGATTCCATTTTCAGGTTGTACGCTCTTGCAACTGGTGTATTCGGGTTCATTCTGACCAAGTGGTCAAACCATTTGAGTCTCTGTTTTTCAATAAATCTAATAGCAGGTGTTGTTCCGACTGTTCTTCTAATTTCCTCATTTCTTATATGGTCTCTTCTTGTTTTATTTACTGCTTTCCTCAGGCATCTCATTTCGCATGTGGTAATTTTCCTTTCTTGTTCTTTTGTCAGTGCCCATGTTTGGCTCTGGTAGCACAGTGTTGGTATTAAGATTGAATTTATAATCTGTCTTTTATTCACTACTGGAATAGCTGTAATATCTTTTTTTAATAATTAAGATAAATATATATATATATATATAGATATATATATTATGGCTCGAAATCAAAGAAAACTGGCTGATGCTAAAAATAAGAATGAGCAAATTAAAGTAGTTTGGACATATAAAGAGACACGAAGGGCGGGGAAAGACCACCATGGCAGGAGGCATAGTGGCAAAGGGAAGACAAGGAAGACCACGGACAAGATAGATTCAGGATGTAAGTGATGGTCTGAGCATGACCGCTGCAGAGGCAGACCATCTGGCCTGTGTGAGGGAGAAATTGCGAAGGACTGTTATGTTGGCAAAGTTCTGCTCGGGACAAATTATTTGATGATGATAATGATGATGATATATTAGACGTAAAATATTTAGTGAAATATCAAAGAATCGAGAGTGAGAAAGAGATAAAGGTTGTGAGATAATGACACAGAGAGTATGAGAGAGAGAAAAGTAGAGAGAGAGCTAAAAGGAAGAGAAAAAGAGAGAGTTCATAGAGACAAAATATATAAGACAACGAAGTATTATTTTTTTATTTTGTTTCCGATCCAGAAGCACTTGAGCTTTTGCTCTTCGGCTCGGTGCCATGAACATCGTAACCCTTCGGTTCGGTGCCACGAACACCGTAAATCTGGAGAACTGTGGCTTTTTCTGCCATCCCGCGGAATTAACCTGCACTCACAGAGGGCTTGTCACAGAGGGCTCGTCGTTCAACGCGCTACGAACACGCTTGTCAGGCGGGCAACGAATTATTATAAAACTACTGAATAGCATTTCTTGAATGGCTTGCATTAAATGCTTATTTGTTGACTATAAACATATTTATTGAAATTGTTGTTTAAATTATGTTTTGATTTCTTATATTCTCAAGCCGTATCAGCCAATCATCGATGAGCCTCTCTATGTCACGTGAGTATGAGAAGCCTCAACATAGCATTGACCAGCCTGTGCCAGAAGAACAAGAAACACAAATTCTCGACAACAACGTGGAGTCAGCGACCCCCTCCGCTAACTCATCTAAAAATGGTGCCCTTAGTGAGTTACCATTTACTGTAATGTAATGTACACATTCATGTTGTGCTTTCTCGTTTAGTAATATATCAACACACTACAGTATTTATTCCAAGTAGGTTCACCTTGCTGAGTCTGTGACTTCTCAGATGACTGGGACAAGTGTGTCGCATGAGTAATTATAGAATCCTTAAGGACGTTCTATCGCCCGCCTGCCCAGCGTGTTCGTAGCGCGTTGGACTGCGGCTGACAAATCCTCTGTGAGTGAGGGATCAATTCCGCGGACTGGCAGAAAAGCCACAGGTTCTTCAGATTTACGGTGTTCGTGGCACCGAACCGAAGGGTTAAGATGTCCATGGTACCGAGCTGAAGAGCTGAAAAGATCAAGTGCTTCTTTATCGGATAAAAAAAATGACGTTCTATATGGTCAACACGCAACTTGGCATCTAGAGATATGGTCACACGCAATGGTACTGAGATATGGTCAACACGCACTTGGTACTAGAATGGTCAATCTCAACTTGGTACTAGAGATATGGTCAATACTCAACTTGTACTAGAATATGATCAACACGTAACTTACTAGAATATGGTATATACTTGCTAGAGATATGGTCACCTGCAACTGGTACTAGGATATGTCAACTCGACTTGGTACTAAGATATGCCAACACGCAATTGTACTAGAATATGGTCAACACGCAATTGTACTAAATATGGTCAACACTGCAACTTGGTACTAGAGATATGGTCAACACGCAACTTGGTACTAGAGATATGGTCAACCGCAACTGGTCAGAATAGGTCAATTCTCAATTGGTACTGAGATATGGTCAACACGAACTGGGTTTACGATGTCTGGTCAACTCGCAACTGAAGTACTAGAGATATGGCTCAACACCAACTGAGTACTAGAGATATGGTCAACACGCAACTTGGTACTAAGAATATGGTCAACACGCAACTTGGTACTAGAGATATGGTCAACACGCAACTTGGTACTAGAGATATGGCCAACACGCAACTTGGTACTAGAGAGTATAAGCGCCCATTACTACTTTGTCATTGACACATGCAAGCGTGAGATAACTTCTTGCAACAAAGACACATATTATTGGGAGCGGTTGGCCAGAGACAGGCATTCATGGCAATCGACAGTGAGAGATTGTTCAAAAAGAAAAGAAACGCCATTGCATATGGAGAGAAAGAAGAGTAAAAAGGGCAGAGAGACCATCCTCTGTATCAGCTGCAGTCGCTAGTTTCCCCTGCAGCAACTGTGGCAAGGATTTGCCACTTCAGAATAGGAAATTACAACCACAACAGACGCTATGATTCAGAACAGAACTCACTGCGTAACACAAAACCTATTGTCTCCTGAGACAAAGAGGCCACATAACGAGCTAACATTTAAAGACGACAAGAGTCTAACTACTGCAATAATTATGCAGACATGAAATGAGTTAATGCAATAAACGTATGTATGCCCTTTCTTCTCTCTGATATAAAGCAGAAGTGGGCAGAGATTATGTATAAACATTGAATATGTAAAAAAAACGGACAGTTTTATTATGTGGGAATTACATACATTTTGCGTTAAACAGTTTCCGACATTCTGAACAACCATCATACAAGTAATAAAAGTACACTTTAGTAAAACTTTATCAATTTCAAGTGATGTTCAGCAAACATGTTGTAAAAGCGTTACAATTAAATAAAGACTGGCGTAAAAGCTATCCAAGATGCGTCAACTACAGAAACTATCTTAAACAAATCGTGTCTGTAAATTTCCTTCAACAAAAAGTGAATGTAAAATCTCACCCAAACTTGAGTTTACTGTAAAATTTCTCTCTAACATGAGTTTGCTTTGAAGAATCTCATCAAATGTATTAAGTTCTAAATATGTCTTTACTAATTCTTAACTTCCATAGATTATTTTCACTCATGTTTGATAATTTATAGATGATTATCTCTTTATACCTTTCTTTGTATATCATTTCTAATCTTCTTAATACATCTGTAACTAACTTGCTGCCATATGTATACATTTTTAAACTAGAATAATCACTTTTAATCATAGCCGTCTGTAACAAAATACCATCCCTCCCCTTCAACTCAGACAGAAAAACGGAAACTCCCGCTGGAGTGAACAGATATATTAAACATTTTTATATCGAAAACTTTATTGCAATATTGCACGATTCTATGAGGTCATAGTTTTTTACTGATGAAATCGGGTACTAACCCTTTCACTGCGTAATTTGTTGTTTACTTCCGAACACGCTTATAAAGCAATGTAAACGGAATTATCCACTATAATGGCTTTGTGTCATCTCAGAAAATACGACGAACCAATATATAGACTCAGAAAGGCGAATGTGTTAAGTAGTTAAACCATTGCTTTTGTACTAATAGGTAATTGGTTCGATAACCAGACCACGTTGTTTGTTTCACGAGTGCATTTTCATAAGATCCGCCCTATCACTGTTGCCGAAGCTACGAAATACGTGCTCATGCCCATTAGTTTCCGGTCTCCAGTTTAATAAAATCTTGATTGTATTTTCTTTTTCCCTTGTGTCAAGTAGATTACTACTAACTGTGATACGTCCACATTTGAAATATTTCAAAATGTCACCTTGTTCACTATTAGAATAAAAAGTCACAAATAATTGCCATTGTCTAAAAATGACAATGTTTTCATTAATTTTCATATCATTTTTTTCTTCCTTATAAACAGTGACTGTTTCTGAATATGAATCTGTGTGGACCCTCCCAGATAATATATTACTTCGATGTATCTGGATCATTATATGCCCAGCAAAGGCAATATTCTATGTATCCATCCCCGACAGTCGTCGTCCAGGAATCTGGTCACGTTTATACCTCTTGTCATTCGTCATGTCGGTAGTGTGGATAAGTGCTCTCACTTATATCATGGTATGGATGGTCACCATTGCAGGTAATATCTTCTTGACATTGTCTTGTGTTGTATTAGTAACCATTAAACATATATCAGTTTCCTTTATCTTTCATGATTAACTAAAGGATAAATCTAAGAAAATAAATAACTAATATACTGATGATATACTGATGTACTGATAGAAGGAATTATTGATGTGTAATCCAGTCAGCTGTGTCTAGTAGTAGATCACTATCAAGTCATGATTGACTTATATTATTCCGTCCAGGAAGGAATGATTGACATATGTTTCTCCGCCCCATTTATTCATGATTAATTAATGCTACTCAATCCCATTCAGTCATGATTGATGTATGCTACTCCGTCCCAGGAAGGAATGATTGATGTATCTACTACTCCCAGGAAGGAATGATTGATGTATCTACTCCACCCCAGGAAGGAATGATTGATGTGTGCTACTCGCCCAGGAAGGAATGATTGATGTATGCTACTCCACCCCAGGAAGGAATGATTGATGTATGCTACTCCACCCCAGGAAGGAATGATTGATGTATACTACTCCACCCCAGGAAGGAATGATTGATGTATGCTACTCGCCCAGGAAGGAATGATTGATGTATGCTACTCCCCTCCAGGAAGGAATGATTGATGTATCTACTCCCTCCAGGAAGGAATGGATTGATGTATGCTACCCACCCCAGGAAGGAATGATTGATCATATAACTCCACTCAGCATGAATTTATTGATTTTTCCGACCCCAGGAAGATGATTAGTTCTCGGCCACCCCAGGAAGGAATGATTGATGTATTCTACTCCGCCCCAGGAAGGAATGATTGATGTATGCTACTCCGCTCCAGGAAGGAATGATTGATGTATGCTACTACGCTCCAGGAAGGAATGATTGATGTATGCTACTACGCCCCAGGAAGGAATGATTGATCATGTAACTCTCATCAGCATCTGTCAATTTATTAATTTTTCTCCGATCCAGAAGCACTTGAGCTTTCAGTTCTTCGTCTCAGTGCCATGGACATCGTAACCCTACAGTTCGGCGCCATGAACACCGTGAATCTGGGGAACCTGTGACTTTTCTGCAAGCCCGCGGAATTAAACCCGCACACACAGAGGGCAAGTCACCCGCAGTCCAGCGCGCTACGAACACACTGGGCAGGCGGGTCAGCATCTGTCAATAGATCCCTTGCAACGATGCTTTTTTCGCTAGATGAAAAATTGCTTAAAGTTGTTTCTAACTCATCCTGAGATGTTGTTGTATGGTGGTTTCTTAACTCATCCTGAGATGTTGTTGTATGGTGGTTTCTTAACTCATCCTGAGATGTTGTTGTATGGTGGTTTCTTAACTCATCCTGAGTTTGTTGTATGGTGGTTTCTTAACTCATCCTGAGATGTTGTTGTATGGTGGTTTCTTAACTCATCCTGAGATGTTGTTGTATGGTGGTTTCTTAACTCATCCTGAGATGTTGTTGTATGGTGGTTTCTTAACTCATCCTGAGATGTTGTTGTATGGTGGTTTCTTAACTCATCCTGAGATGTTGTTGTATGGTGGTTTCTTAACTCATCCTGAGATGTTGTTGTATGGTGGTTTCTTAACTCATCCTGAGATGTTGTTGTATGGTGGTTTCTTAACTCATCCTGAGATGTTGTTGTATGGTGGTTTCTTAACTCATCCTGAGATGTTGTTGTATGGTGGTTTCTTAACTCATCCTGAGATGTTGTTGTATGGTGGTTTCTTAACTCATCCTGAGATGTTGTTGTATGGTGGTTTCTTAACTCATCCTGAGATGTTGTTGTATGGTGGTTTCTTAACTCATCCTGAGATTTTTGTATGGTGGTCTTAACTCAGTGCCTGAAACGTGATTGGGTACTGTGATTTCTTCAACTCATCCTGAGAGTTGAAGTTGTAGGTGGTTTCTTAACTCATGCCTGAGATGTTGTTGTATGGTGGTTTCTTAACTCATCCTGAGATGTTGTTGTATGGTGGTTTCTTAACTCATGCTGAGATGTTGTTGTATGGTGGTTTCTTAACTCATCCTGAGATGTTGTTGTATGGTGGTTTCTTAACTCATCCTGAGATGTTGTTGTATGGTGGTTTCTTAACTCATCCTGAGATGTTGTTGTATGGTGGTTTCTTAATCACATGACATATATCTAATATTTTCTTAACTATGATGATATTCGAATAGTTATAGCATTATATTTGATTGTTCTCTTCTTAATTATATGACGTTAATTATTTTTAAGTAGTTTGAGCGTGAGCAATTCAAAATGTGAATTATCATATTGTTGTATTTTCTTTGTTAGTTGCTTTGACTATTATAAAGATGCAATTGTTCAGTTAAATATAGTATCAGTTGTGTTTCACTTAATTTTTAACTACGATTTGTCAGTTGAATATATTAGCATGCACACTCTTCGACATCAGGTATCAGTTATATGAGGGTATCATCAGAGCAAACGACTGATATAGCACTCGCATAAGTGCTCCGATCTTCGCCTCAACAGATCTAGCAGCGTAAAGCGCCCAACACACCAGTTCCAAGTTGATTAATAAATATTTCCGCATATTTGATATGTCGTTCTTTTCGGGCTGTGCGAATATTGACAAGCAATATCTACTCTTCGACATCTGTTGGGGGAGATTGAGCACCGGAATACTGTGGTGTCAGTTCAGTAACCGATAACCAATGTAATAATATACTCAGTTCAGTTCTTGTAAATATACAATTTGATCGTAGAATATAATAGTTGATTTAATAACGTGTGATGACGCTCTATAATCGTGTATGCTTGGTCACAGATGATGACCGGCTGCTAAAAGCACAATTCACGACCCATATTTTCTTCTTCTTCAAACGCTCCATATTGACCACTCGTTAACAATTCTTTGTGATTTGTATGTGATCCAAGCCTAAGAGCGATTGTACTGTGATAGTTATGCGCCTACAAGTAGGCCAGTACATTCGATTTTTGCGACGCTTTTTATTTACTAGAGAAGCTTCCCTAGACTCCTACCTCAATCCCCTCTTCGACATGCCTTACAGTTCGCAGTTTACTATTCTTTGCTCTCCTTGTGGGCCCCGACAACACACTGACATCGACACATGTGCATAGTTGCAGTGACACATTATCAGAACATTACTAGATTAACTTACTACATTATTATTCGTATGTACAGGTGATGCTCTGGACATACCGGACACAGTAATGGGCTTGACGCTCTTGGCAGCTGGGACCAGCGTACCCGACTGTCTATCCAGTGTCTTTGTAGCAAGAGATGGTACGATGTTATTAAATAGAGAAATGTCAGCTCATTATATTTATTGATTACCTCATCAAACGTTCTATTTATTTTTCAATTCTTACTCATCAAGTATTTTATATCTGTAAGCTTATTGTATTCATGTTATCTTATATGTAAGGGTTGAGTTTTGCGATTATTCTTCATTGTTTGGTATATACGTTTCCATATAGCTAGTTAGTTAATTAATTTAATTTGTCAGTCAATCCATCAGTTTTGTCGCTTGGTTGGTGGTTTTGTCTTCATTTAAGACATATATACATTGTAGATGTTATAGGTTTTAAGAAAACTAGGCATGAAGAAACAATTATTAAGAGAAATACAATTTAGACAAACAAAGTATTTTGGGCACATAAAAAGACAAGACACCATGATAAAATCTTTACTAGAGGGGAAAGTTGAGGGGCGAAGAGGAAGACACCGAGAGATAAGTGGGAGGGAAAATTTAAGAAATAGACAGGTTACAGTCTGGCAGAGTGCAAGACCAAGGCGGAAGACAGTGGATGCTGGAGATTCATTGCAGCCAACCTTCGATGTGGAGACGGCACCTGATGATGATGAAATGTTATAATACATGGTCATATCTTGATTGAGTAACAACAGATTTATAAAGAAATGAGTAAAAAGAAAACAGATTTTGTCAGCATAGACTTCTTCAGAGACTCCAACTATTTTCTGTGAGCACGCACCATTTCAGTTTTCCTGTGCATACATCATTTAGTCACAGAGAAAATATGCATGGATACCAGTCTCAGATTCTAGCCAAATCATTGCTTTAGTTACTGCCATGATCTTTACAGTCAGATTACTTGTAGTCACGACAAACACGTTACTCATATACCATGACACCTAGTTCTAACAAATAAAGCTTACTGACCTAGTTGTAATTACTATCTTAGCATGTCGTAATCGTTAATACAAACATATAATGCTCTAATTTCAATATCTCACACCATGCCCCAGTTTTACCTACTGAGCACAATGCTCTAGTATCACTAGTAACTCTCCATGACATAGTTTTCTAACTATTTTACAAAGATCTATTTATAACTACTAGCCATAAGCTAGTTCAGAGCCAACTATAAACTAATGGGCCTTCGGGCTCAGGTAAGAATTGTGGAAATCAGACCCCAACTACACCACGTGACCTCGCATTCCAGTATTGGTGTATATAGACGAATTAGGATAGCGGCGTACTGTCAGATCCCTTTCCAGTCTCAAATGGAGTTAAGCAAGGATGCGTTCTGCACCACGCTGTTCAGCGTGATGCTCTCTGCCATGTTGACCGATGCCTTCTGTGACGGGAGTACAGGAATCGACATCAAGTACCGCATCGACGGCGAAGTGTTTAATCTAAGGAGGCTCCAAGCTAAAACAAAGGTCAAAACCTACAACATCAGAGATCTTCTGTTCGCTGATGACTGTGCACTAAGTGCCGGCTCTGAAGTCGAACTGCAAAATCTCATGAATAAATTCTCCACAGCATGTTCAAACTTTGGTCTCACGATCAACACGGAGAAAACTGAAGTGATGTATCAACCAGCCCCTGGCAACGACTACAAGGAACCTATGATTATGATAAATGGTACCAAACTGAAAGCTGCACATAGGTTCACATACCTGGGCAGCACACTTTCACAAAATGTAAACATAGATGATGAGGTGAACTCCAGAATATCCATGGCTAGCAGTTCGTTTGGTAGATTGTACGCTAATGTCTGGCATAGGAGTGGTATCAATCTTCAGACCAAGCTAAATGTATACAGAGCTGCAGTACTCCCAGTACTGCTATATGCCAGTGAGACATGGACTGTTTACACCAGTCATGCTAAGAAGCTGAACCATTTTCACACAAATTGTCTAAGAAAGCTGCTGAAAATCAAGTGGCAAGACAAGATCCCAGATACCACTGTTCTTGACAGAGCTGGTATTCCCAGTATTAACACCATACTTATGAAACACCAACTTCGCTGGGCGGAACATCTCGTCCGCATGCCTGATCACAGGATGCCAAAGATACTATTCTACAGTGAAATGTCGAGTGGCAAACGCTCCGAGGGGCCAAAAGAAGAGATTCAAAGACACGCTCAAGTCCTCTCTAAAATCCTTCGAAATCAAGATTGATACCTGGGAAAAAGCTGCACGGGACCGAACATCCTGGCGTTCACTCCTACGAAAGGGTGCAAAATCCTGTGAGGCAGCACGTCAAGCAGCATTAGTACTGCGCAGACAAAAGAGAAAGGCCAGTGCAGACGAGTCCCAGACTGTAGCAACAATGTCATGCCCACACTGTCCACGACTCTTCAAGGCACGCATCGGACTGACAAGTCACCTACGTGTCCATTGACTGATACTACATTTTGTTTGTTGGATGAAATAACTATGTGGTTATAATCATATTTGATTGACGAACATTATATAGACGAATTCATTGTAAAATCAACACAAAATGCTAACTCGAAGTCATATTATGCAACAAGTTAAGTTTAGCAATAAGGAATATCAATATTATAAATATTTTTCACCAATAAATAACCATAGACTCACCGAATTGAGTAAAATTGCAAAAGAAGCGTGAGTGTTCTATCAAACATCTGTAATTTCCAGATCCGTTTTCTTATCTAGGTCAGGGAATACCCGGCCAGTTGTCTGCCTGTGCTAGAGCCTGGATGTGGCTAGTTGCAGTTATCAGCTATGTTCTAATTATAACTGCTAACTTACCATGACCTAGTTACAACTATCATCTAACTATGATCTATTTACAGCTACTAGTTTACCATGACCTTATTATAGCTACTAATCTACCCTGACCTAGTTACAAATATCAAACGATTACTTTTTTTGACAACTAGTAGATTGACATGATCTAATTGCATCTATTAACTTAGCATTATCTCAGTTAGAATCACTTATTTGCAGTTTGATAAGAAAATACTCCCTTTCTCCAATCCCATCCGCTCTCTATTACAACGCAGAGCCAACTATAAACGTATCTAGAGTTGGCTGTGTACAATGCTCTGTTACAATGCAGAGCCAACTATAAACGTATCTAGAGTTAACTGTGTACAATGCTCTGTTACAATGCAGAGCCAACTATAAACGTATCTAGATTTGGCTGTGTACAATTCTACTATTATTTCTCAACAGGTTACGGTGACATGGCTGTATCCAACTCACTGGGCAGTAATGTGTTTGACATCCTTCTTTGTCTGGGTCTACCATGGTTGATTGAATGTGCATCTAGCAGTGGCGGAAGCGTCATAATAGACAGCGGCGGCCTCACTTACTCTGCTTTAACCCTACTAGCCACCGTTGCGTTCCTACTAGCATCCATGGGCGTCAACAAATGGAAACTGACGAAAGGATATGGTCTTCTCTGCCTTCTGGCTTACGTTATAGTTATCATTCTATCATGTTTGTTTGAACTGAACATTTTTGGTGACATTAACCCTCCTACCTGTCCAAGATGAAATGTATATTGAACTTCTTGATTTATATCTAATTTAAAACTTCTCTGTAATATTTTTATTACAACTTGGTTACGGTGTCTCTTGAATGTATTTCTTACACCTTCGTTGAAAGTTTGACAGCAACTTCTCACTGTGTGATACAAGTGTATATATATATATTTTCCTCTCGTGCCGTTATACATTACATTGGACCTGCAAATAATTTCTCCTTACCACTCTGTCCTGGGCAACTCAATCACTTCCATGATATAAAGTTCAATATTTCTTGTCCTTCTCAGCAAAGTTTGTTTCAGGGTTTTCATATGGCGTCATCTCTTTCTTGAACCTTTTGCCTCCCACTTCAATGCCTTCTTTGGTATTCTTTGATAATTTTTTCTGAAGGTATGCCCAACATATCTCCATCTTCTCCTTCTTATAACAGATGTTACTAGTGGTTGACCTAGTGGTTAAATAAGTAAACAATGAATGTATTTGTTACTACTTGGTTACGGTGTCTCACGGATGTTATTGTTACACCTTCATTGAAGGTTAACAGCAAGTTCTCACGGTTTGATACACGTGTATATCTAGTACTAAATTGTTGAAAGAGTTTATGAAACTTTTGTGAACAACAACAATTGAAGTATAATTATTAGTTGCACATATAAATTTGTATCAAATGTAAATTGCTTTTGTATAAATGTCACTAGTCATAAGACCTGGGTAATGTGATTATTTCAAGGAAGGGTGATTCCCAGAGCAGACACATTTCAGACAAGATTATATCACATACAACAAAAGTTCATTTGTCCATGAATTTACATGTATGAGAAATGCATGAACAGCTGCATTTTACTGAAAGTTTACAAGAGTAACTCGTTACTTTCCAGTACAGTAAATAACAAAGTGAAATGCTCATTTTGTGGCTAGTACCAAAAGACATCACAGGCTGTTTACAAGATTGACAGTTTACTTAACATTATAAACATTGCAATATAAACAGTCATGTACATGGCTAGTCCCAGATCATAAGGTCCCACATTTTAAAAAATCACTATGTTATTATCAGTGGCGGCTCGTGATCAGACACATTTTTTTCCAAATAAAATCATGGTTTTGGGTTAGGCTATATTATAGTATTTACTATTATTTGTCTATTGCGGAAAGTTATACCACCCTTTACTACAAAGTACATTGTCGTACACAGATGTATACTGATGTCACTGGCGATTACCTTGAACTATTTTATAATGGTTAGTTAATTATATCTACCATTTTCTATTATTTTAATACATCATTCGGTGTTTACGAACCAGAATAATATTTTTTTTTACTTAGGCATGTTATTTTGGGTGGGCCCGGCTCCACAGGCCCTTAACGACGAGCCGCCACTTGCTAGTATATTACTGAATTGGTCGTGGGAGACTTAGGTTGAAATAATCCTACGATTGAATAAAGTTATTTTAAATTTCATATTAATAAAATAGTCAACAAAGGAAGAAATTGTATTAAAGATAAGTTAATCATTTAAGGCTGATATTACTCCATTTCCAGCCAACACATCATGTCTATATCTGCGCTAACGGGCTTTTTGTTGGTAGTGAGGCAATAAAACACACTCTCTACATCTCCGTCGGAGGTTCTGAATGTTTTCCTTTAATTAATCCGCCCCATTATTCATTTACAAAATGTTCAAATATACCCCACACATATCATGGGACATTAAGGATTCAAACCACTTCGTTAATAACTAAGCAAATCAAGACTTCATATTTTACTATAAATGCTTTTGTTTATTTGCCTTCATTTTTCTCAACCAAGTTAACTCTATGTGATGTGTGGTTTGCGATGAGAACGTGAGTAAGGTTCACACTCATTCAACCAAAGCACATCCAAATTTCGACCAAGATATACATGATAAATTGCATATATCAATTTAGTTTTACTGTGTATGTAATGTGTGATCCTGTGTGGATCATGATGGAGAATAGAACTAGAAAGAAAAGTATGTCAGAAAGATTGATGTTGATACCATATCACCAAATAAAACATGGCGTGCCGCTGTAGAGACACTTCGTCCAACTTTTGTTACACACACAATCAACTAGAAAATAAGATTGAAATGTTCAAATTAATATATTTATAATTAATGTCACATATATAGAGTGTTAGTACCGGTGCTGTTAGTCTCTGATTGTTTATATGTTTGTAAGAAGCTGGTAATTTTATGTTCTGTCTTTGACTAATGTGATGTCTCACAGCTGCTAAAGCTGATTATCTATTTACTGAATAAAAACTGAGTACTCTGTGAGCTGTCAGAAGCTGGGATCTAATATGCTGTCTTTGTCTAAAAAAACGGATGATGTGCGCGTCTAGAAGCTGGGGATCTAATATGCTGTCTTTGTCTAGTGTGTTGTCTTGAAGCTGCTAGAAACGTGATTGTTATGTGCGCCGTCCAGAAGCTGGGGATCTAATATGATGGCTTTGTCTAGTGTGTTGTCTTGAAGCTGCTAGAAACGGGATTGTTATGTGTGCCGTCCAGAATCTGATTATGGTGTGTTCTATGTAGAAGCTGAGTGTCATGTGTGTTGACTAAAAGTTGATGCATCTTCTGTGTTGTCTAAAAGCTGGTAATCGTTAGTGCTTTCTACGAAACAGACTGTCTTTAACTTGGTAGTCTTCCTGTACTGTCTAAACACTGACAGTCATGTATGCTGCTTACAAGTTAATAGTCCAATGTGATGTCCATAAATTATATCTTCTGTACTGTCTAAGCAGACTACATAGTGTGATGTCAAGATGATGATGAGCTTGTGCGTTTTCTTAACTATTTTCATATTATAAATGCTACACAGCTTTGACAATATATGTTTTATGACACCAACAGTTGTATTACACAAAGGTTTTGCGTTTATGATGTTTGTATTATGTGTTATTAACATATATCTTTCTCTAGCGATCTCTGGTCATGCGCTTAATTCACTGTAGAACACACAATTGACAGTCATCTTCAGATCTGTCAACTTTCCCCAAATCTTAGTTTTCAGGTCAACTGGGTGTGGCCACATGTTGCTACAGGAGAGTACAGTCTGTAAAGACATGTTTCAGTGCATGTTCCGCCTAAATAACATTGGCATAAAGCTGTTAAACGTATTCCTTGTTTATGTAACTGTGTGTTGAGTCTGCAGCGTATGGTTGTCTCACATTAAATCTACTATTTATTTCTCTATATTTTCTTGGTCTGTATGGCGTTGTGGTTAAGACGTTTACCTTGCGATCTGAAGGTTGTAGGCTCAAATCCAGAACGATCGACTTGTGCATATTTTTTTCTGGATATTACTAGGATTGTTGCTGGAGCTACATAGTTCGTGCTTTGTACAAAACTCTCGTCAGGTAGCCTGTCATTTCTGCCTGGAGGGACGGAGCCATATGGGGAAACCAGATGCAATGAAATCAATCATTTGTCCTTAGACTCTTGTATGTCCTTAGACACTTGTATGTCCTTAGACTCTTGTATGTCCTTAGATTCTTGTATACGTATATTTATTGTAGAATTTGTAGCTATTCTAAAAAAAGTGGAGAACTTAGTACAAAATAAAAGAAAATGTTTTATGTAAAAATTATTGACACCATTTGCAGAAGTATTTACACCACTCTAGTGGTTTATTGTATGAAATGAGTTAACGCCTGGTTGTCTTGTGTAATGTCTGGTAGCGTATCTAGCTTGTATGCTGTATAGAACAGGTTTGTCGTGTATTATTTCAAAGCTGATGATCATGAGTGGTGTCTATTGCCTAATGAGCTTGTGTGTTCCCTTAAAGAATGATTTTATAATGAATTATCGAACTATGTTTAGTTTATGTGATGTCTAGTGCTGTCTGACATTCAGTGGAATATGTTATGTGATGTCTAGGTGCTGACATTCAGTGGAATATGTTATGTGATTCTATGCTGTCACATTCAGTGAATATGTTATTGATGTCTATGCTTCGCATTCGGAATATGTAGAGTCTAGTTCTGACATTCAGTGGAATATGTTATGTAAAGTCTAGTCTGTCTGACATTCAGTGGGATATGTTTGATGTCTATGTCTGACATTCATGGAATAGTTATTAAAGACAAATTGTGCTATTCAAATTACTTGGTTTCTGTTTGTAAATTATCTTCATTGTGTTTTGACATGAACAATGCATATTCAATAATTTGAAAGGAATGATACACTGAACTTTAAAATAATATTCACAATTGACATTCGATATTAGCAAATATGTGTAGTATATTTTCAATATAATATATCTTGTTAATATTAACAGTATAGTTATTCAACTTGATGTGTTAACATATATATATTTGAAACGTATCATGTTCTATGGCTTGAAAACAGAGCATGTGACAAAGATTGATTTGCCTCAGTTGCAGGTAAATAATGTACCATATGTTTTACATCATTCGATAAGACTTGACTTATTTCTATTCCTCCTAGTGAAGCATAAGGCATCAACAGATTTTCACTACTTTTCCCGATCTTGGATGTTCTCTTTAAGGCCACCCAGGGCAGCTATGCACCCTTCAGTTCCTCAAGAAGATTTCGTCTCAGGGTCTGCTTAGGACGTCTTTTTTTCAACTCCTCAGACAGTCTTCCATCTTGAATAACCTGGCAGGCAGACCCCTCATACAGTTGCCAGGTGATGGCGACAGTCCTCTCTAGCCCCCACAGTTTCTCAAGAAATTCCACATTGATTTCCTATCTATGCTGTCAAATGCCTTCTCAAAATTAACAAAACACACATAAATTGAAGTCTACCAACCTATTGCTTGTTCTACAATGATTCTCATTGTGGCTATCTAATCATTGCAAGATCTATTTTTATGCTAGTACACTACTTAGGAAAAATGATATACTAAAGTGCTGTTTTAAAATATAAAGACATGAAATTCTCAAAACGAGAGTCACCTAAATTAGTCAAGAAGTACTTGAGGCTAATTTACAGAATAGATATTTCGTAAATTTACAACAGCTAAAAGTAAATTTTATGCAAAAATATAAAGTTTCTGAATGCAATTTATGCCAAAAATAAGATATAACATTTCAAAGTAACTTTGTATGCAAAATAATATAACATGTCAGTGTAACTTTGTATGCGAAACAATATCACATGTCAGTGTAAATGTTATGCAAAATATGAATTTAAGGTATAAATAAATCTGGTGATAAACATGTGAAGATTAATCATTGTGAGCTAAACCAAATTGAGAAGTAATCTGCCTTTATCTCTAGTCTGACATACAGAGTATCTTTGACAAATATTGAACACTATAACCTCGTTTCCCTGGTACTGCTTATCTAATCTACTCTTTTTTCCATCATATTTCATAATATAAGAATAAACTGTCCTGCATCTTCTCTACATTGTTTTGTTGTCTCGTTTAACCTGCTTCTGTTAATTTTATCCATTGTAACATAAGACCCTATGACGGTTAGATCCTCTTTAACGTCATGTTAAACCCAAGTGTGCATACATGCGCTTCTAGGTCAAGCAATACACTGCCAATTTCTGGTATGTGTGGACTAGGTTTCTGTTTGTCTGTTTCTAAGAGAAACTACCCATCACACCCATCCCACACCAGTGCGATCAACCCTAACAAGAATATGTTAGTTGCATCTTGAAAGTAGTAAGACAAATTATTAATAAATCTAGAAAATACAGTAGACTAAACAAGTAGGACAAATTGAAGAACAAAATTTATCCACAAAATATAAGAAGAACTGAAATAAAACATAAATGGAAGCAAGCAAATAAAAACAAGTATAAAGGAATGATAGAATATACCGAAGTATACAAATATGAATTCAATAATGATACATGGGAGTAGAAGTGGAAGAAGAGAGACAAAATATTGTAAATACACGCAATATAATCTCACTTTATATGAGAACAGAAAAACATGCATATATACAGTGATTTTTTTCTGGTGATAGTTAGGAGATAGAGAGTATCCAATGTTGTTTTCCTCCCAGAAAATTATTTTTTTCACTGTTGTTAATTGATAGATTAAGGAAAGAGACGAGTGAGTAAATTGTCTAAACCTGCTAATTAAGCCAATTATTTTTCAGGACAGAAAATACAACAATCTTCGTTCTGGTCGCAATGTTTAATTTTTAAAAATTAATTTTGAATATGAAAGATATTT
Source organism: Arion vulgaris (assembly GCA_020796225.1). Taxonomy (NCBI): domain Eukaryota; kingdom Metazoa; phylum Mollusca; class Gastropoda; order Stylommatophora; family Arionidae; genus Arion; species Arion vulgaris. Next base: position 13,017,900 of record CM036753.1, read on the forward strand.
GCGAAAAATATATACACAATTTTTATACTTGAACATGTCAAATAGTAAAAACACATTTTTCACGATAAAAAATCACACACACGCCCACACACAAATACGATACACATACGGAACACATTTGTTCTCAATAACTCGTTCCCATATGTAAATCATAAACCTATTTCTTTTTTTTTTTTTAGAATGATGGTATTTACACACTTCAACAGTATTTACAAAATAACAATATATTTATCAAGGTTATTACTCAAGTTATTGTCATTGTTTTTGTATATTTGATATTTTAGTGAGATTAATTCGTAAGCAATAACCCTACACTCGCTACTTGTCACTAGGTGTATGTAGTCCTACAGTGTACCGTATTTATTCAAGAAGAGTGCTTGCACGCTTAACACAGCTCGTGATGTAACTGTTGTTACATTGCACAAGTAACAAATAGATAACTGGCGTTTAGTTGCAGTTGTTAACTTTATTTTATATATTGTTGTAGTTGGTGTTGTTGTGATGGTGAGATGGATGAATTTAATTGTAATACATGATATTAGAATGTATTAGTTGGTTGTTTTATTTTTATGCTAAAGTGTAATGTCTTACTTTGATATTATGAAGGTAGTTTTGATTTTGTCATGAAGCAGCTGATTGTTTGGTGTGGTTGTATGATATTTGGTGAATGTGGTTCTGCTAGAAGTGTGCCTGTACCATGCGGGCTAGATACGAAATCCTAGCCTGACTTCTCACCACGTTACACAGACTCATCATCTCTTGCATTTGCTCCTAGCAGTGGCTTAATTGTAAGTTCAGTATACATATTGTCCTAATCTCTACATTCCGTTCCAGTCTTAATGATATTATTGCAAAAATTGACCATGCTACCATTTATTGGGATCCATTCTTCCGCTTTCGGTAGAACCGCAACTGTAGTCAAATGGTTAATTATTTTATTAGCTTGCGCCATCCACGTCATGACACGCTTAATTCTCGTACACTTATCATCATTAGTATTCTTGTGAAGTAGAAGTCTATGATCAGCAGTAAACCGCATATATGCTTTGTTTTGGACGATTTATGACGGGAGCATTGTGACAGATTGCCAAGCATATATCTCATCTTTAAAATGAGAGTATCTCTAGTGCAACCAACCACTATGCGCATGTCCTCCTATTGAATGCGTTCGAGTCGTTAATATTGTGATATTGTAATCGTGAGTATGCCAAGTCCGTAATCTACCACGAATATAACAATTTGATGAAACAGAAGGACAAGTAATCTCTGCTCAATGTGTGCTGCTACCATAACATTGAGAGCTACAAGATCACGCTTGCAACGCAGTATCGTTTGTTTATATTTCAGTTTCTAAACTTTTAACAGTAATGAATTTCACTAACATTACATTTTCATCTTCAAGAAACTTCGACAAAAAACACACAAACAAACATACATAAATCTGTTACAACAAGGTTATAGAGTTTGCTGGACAGACATCGTATCAGGTCATCAGTATCTGATCATATTCTAGCTTAAACAGAATCAAAAGAAGTGCATGTGAATAATTTATGATCTTCATCAGTAGATAATGGTGTACTACAAACATCTCACATCTCTACCTCTTGTGTCAACTTTCTTGACATCACTATCACTATCAGCCTATCCACCATCACTACATCAGTATACTACAAGCCTACTGATGCACATAGTTTTCTTCTTTATACCTCTTCCCATTCCCAGGCTTGTCGTGACTCTTTACCATTCTCTCAACTCTTGCGCCTTCGTCGCCTCTGTAGCGAGGACGATGATTTTCTCGATAGGGCTCACGAGATGCTTGATTTCTTTCGTAAGCGCTTATACCCAGATAAGGTGCTTGCTTCTGCTATGCGGCGCGTTCAGCAAATTTCTCGCCAGGAGGCTCTCTCTAACCAGCATAGAACATCCAATTCTGACAGGGTGAAACTTGTCTTAACTTTCCACCTTCATAGTTCCCTTGTGAAGAAAGTCTTATTCCGTCATCTCTCCATTCTTCAGTCTGATCCTGAGACACGTTCAATCTTCCAACACTATCCTTTGGTGGCGTACAGACGGGACAGAAGCCTTAAGGATATGTTGGTTCACAGTCGCCTCAAGCCTAATATCCAGAGTCATTTTGGCACCATCCAGTGTGGCCGTCGGCGCTGCAACACGCGTGCTTATGTAATACAGACCCGCACTGTGTCTTTTCCAAAGCCACGTTCGTTATTGAAGACAGTTTCACGTGCGAGTCCCGTAATATTATCTATGCCATTATCTGCAAGCGGTCCAACAAGGCCTATATTGGGGAAACCGGCAGGAGACTCAGTGACCGATTCGCCCAACACTAGCGAAATATACGCCAATGCTCTGTGACCCCTGTAGCTACCCATTTCAATGATACTGGCCATTCATGAGCTTGCGATGTCCAGGTCACAGCCATCCGATCATGTTCCTCTGATGATCGTAGTCGATTTGCTCTGGAGAACCGTTTTATTTCGTTATATGGTACCTTGCGGCCTCTTGGACTCAACGCATTACACTCCTATGCTTCTTAGTACTTTCTCATCTCATGCCTTGTAATCTATATGTGTATTTGCTTCATATATATAATTTGCATTTTCACTTGATTGTATATTATTTCTCTTCTTTTCCACTTCTAATTTTGTATTGCACTCATTTCGTTATTCGTTTTTATTCCCAGTTCATTAGATACATTTGCATTTTTCCGTTATCGTCCATTTGTAAGTGTTCTCTATAATTCGTCACTCCTGTTGTGTCGTTTGCTTGATAAAGGCCTTTTGGTCGAAACATTGCTGTTTATTGTCACTGTTTCTGTATTTTGTAAAACTATAGTACTTTGTTTGTACGTGTTTCGCTACTACAAACTTGATAAATGAACAAATATCATCTTGCTTTGAAACCATACTCTTCTTGTAATATGTCAAGTTTTCCAAGATGTGCGACTACATCACATACGCTTCTTGTAATATGTCAAGTTTTCCAAGATGTGCGACTACATCACATACGCTTCTTGTAATATGTCATGTTTTCCAAGATGTGCGACTACATCACATACGCTTCTTGTAATATGTCAAGTTTTCCAAGATGTGCGACTACATCACATACGCTTCTTGTAATATGTCAAGTTTTCCAAGATGTGCGACTACATCACATACGCTTCTTGTAATATGTCAAGTTTTCCAAGATGTGCGACTACATCACATACGCTTCTTGTAATATGTCAAGTTTTCCAAGATGTGCGACTACATCACATACGCTCCTTGTAATATGTCAAGTTTTCCAAGATGTGCGACTACATCACATACGCTTCTTGTAATATGTCAAGTTTTCCAAGATGTGCGACTACATCACATACGCTTCTTGTAATATGTCAAGTTTTCCAAGATGTGCGACTACATCACATACGCTTCTTGTAATATGTCAAGTTTTCCAAGATGTGCGACTACATCACATACGCTTCTTGTAATATGTCAAGTTTTCCAAGATGTGCGACTACATCACATACGCTTCTTGTAATATGTCAAGTTTTCCAAGATGTGCGACTACATCACATACGCTCCTTGTAATATGTCAAGTTTTCCAAGATGTGCGACTACATCACATACGCTTCTTGTAATATGTCAAGTTTTCCAAGATGTGCGACTACATCACATACGCTTCTTGTAACATGTCAAGTTTTCCAAGATGTGCGACTACATCACATACGCTTCTTGTAATATGTCAAGTTTTCCAAGATTTGCGACTACATCACATACGCTCCATGTAATATGTCAAGTTTTCCAAGATGTGCGACTACATCACATACGCTTCTTGTAATATGTCAAGTTTTCCAAGATGTGAGACTACATCACATACGCTTCTTGTAATATGTCAAGTTTTCCAAGATGTGCGACTACATCACATACGCTTCTTGTAATATGTCAAGTTTTCCAAGATGTGCGACTACATCACATACGCTTCTTGTAATATGTCAAGTTTTCCAAGATGTGCGACTACATCACATACGCTTCTTGTAATATGTCAAGTTTTCCAAGATGTGCGACTACATCACATACGCTTCTTGTAATATGTCAAATTTTCCAAGATGTGCGACTACATCACATACTGAGAAGTTACGGAGTGTTGCTTTTTACAATAGATATTGCAGTTTGAAATGCTCTTCTTCTGCTTTGCGTTCCTTCTTTACCATCAATTGTAATCACTCTTTGTGATATGTTTGATCTTGCCAAGAACGTGTATACGTTACACATTGGTTTGGTAGGCCCTAAACGCATAGACTTCTACACATTTAGGACATGTGCATCCGATTTCAGTCAAACCTCCTTAGTCGCCTCTTACGACATGCGTGGTAGGTAACAATGGTTCTATTCTTTACACCCAAATTTGGGCCCCGGTAACCACTCAGGCGTTTGAAATGTTATAGTAGCTCTCTGCAAAGATAACTTTTCCACCTCACTGCCATTGTCATAATTATCTTCCTCCTCTGCAAGGAGACATCAGTACATACTCGGATACAGAGGTCTTGTAAAACCTTTCCATCCCTGACTGGCTGTGGTAGGGAGGCGGGGGGTATCAACTTAGAAATGTCAAAGGTTTCTCTATGAAGTCCGTTGACCTGATAAATAAACGCTGGCTCTACTTAGTTGCCCCATTGCTAGATTTATTTGGAAATATGATACTCATTGAATGACTGCACAGAGAAGAACAGTTCTACCTCTGTCAGTATTTCCTTGTTACTGTAGTTTTCTCTCAGCGTGTATATATTCACCATGTTCTCCATCTCCACTATGACTGTTGATTTGACTTATCTAACGATGCTCCACAGGAATCGTTTCGACATACCTACAAATAAGAGCCTGTAAATATGAGATATTCATTTAGGATATGTAGAAAAACTGTAGTATATAATTATGAAGCAAATACGAAATACAACAAACGAAGTAAAGTAGTTTTATGAAGTAGATTAACGAAATACTGCGACGTTTCGACCAAAAGGCATTCATCATGCAAATAATACATCAACAATTTGTTTTTTCCGATCCAGAAGCACTTGAGCTTTCAGCTCCTCGGTTCGGTGTCACGAACACCGTAAATCTGGGGAACTTGTGGCTTTTCTGCCAGCCCGCGGAATTGAACCCGCACTCACAGAGGGATAGTCACCCGTAGTCCAACGCGCTACGAACACGCTGGGCAGGCGGGCATACATCAATATTAAACACCAGCGTCTCCTGCCAGCGGACAACTTAGCCTATATCGGCAGCATCCTATTCAGATAGGCAAACATAGACAATGAGGTCAACAATAGGATATCCAAAGCCAGTGTTGCGTTTTAAAGGCTACGTGTCACTTCGTGGAGCGGAGGGAATAAGCGTAGCCACAAAGTTGAAAGTTTACCAGGCCATAGTGCGAACCACGCTGTTGTACGCAAGCGAGACATGGACAGTGTATAGCAGACACGCAAAAAAACTAAACCACTTCCACATAAGCTGTCAACGCAGAATACTATAAATAAGCTGGAAGGACACAATTACAGATAGTGAAGTACTCACAATAGCAAATATCCCAAGCGTCAACACCCTGTTGCAGATGGCCCAAGTGAGATGGGCTGGTCACGTTGCTCGAATGCCTAATAAACGCATCCCAAAACAGTTGATGTATGGCGAACTTGAAGGGGCAGACGTTTAGCTGGTGGACAGAAAAAACGCTTTAAAGACACACTTAAAGTGTCTCTGAAATGCTTCGATATAGACATCACATGCTGTGAATCCCTTGCGCAAGATCGCCAAATGGGGTGCTGTAACAAAACAAGAGGAAACCGAATAGCTGAGAATCATCATGCCGTTGAGGCACAGCGAAAACGAGCTGCGCGAAAAGACAACATACAACACGCACATGTTTTATCTTGATCATGTATGCCCTACCTGTGGCAGGGGATTGTGTTCTAGTATTAGACTTTACAGTGACCTCTGCACACACCAGAGATGTGCAGCAGCACAAGTCTGAGACTGTTGTCATCATCGCTTGCGATGGACGGCTATTAATACAGAACAAACGACGGAATGTCAACTATATTCCTATACACTTAGACGTTACAGACACAGTCAGGCGATAAATCCATAATTGACTGAAAGTGAAAAGATGTAACGAAAAGCGAAACAAATATGAAAATATAGAAAATGAAAAAATGTATATATAACAATAATAATCAAATATATACATATAATATGTACATTTAACATATACATACAAATCATGGAACATTCTTAGAGACAGTATCAAGAAACAGACGAGAGTAGTTCGTTGGGTTCAAGAGGTCGTCAGGTACTATATAAAATTATACAACGATTTTCTAAAACAAACTATGACTGATAATCAGAGAAACATGATATGATAGCTGTGACCCGGATATCATGAGCTTCTTAACTGGTCAGTTTCATGGATATCATGAGCTCCTAACTGGTCAGTTTCATTGAAATTAGCTGCTACATGGTTCCTAGAGCGTTTGCGAATATCAGGTAAATATTGGCAGAAATGGCCAATAAGCTTTTTTGTCAGTTTTGTCTATATTTGTCTTATCACAATGGACCTGCCCATTTGTCTATATATGTCTTATCACAATGGACCTGTCCATTTGTCTATAGGGGTTTCAAACTACGGTGGTCACTTGATTCTATTATCATGGACATGCAGGCGATCACGGCATTGAAAGAGCTGGTGTGGCTGCATCAACAGCATCGATTGTCGGGAAGTTCATGAGATATAAGGTGGATGTTGTCTTTTGGATACCTACTGTTGGATGAGGACACTAAAATTGATGTTGAGTTAATCCAGCAATTTAAGGAGGTCTGAATTACATGTTGTACAGGTAGAGATGGATGATCGAGGTGCAGAGAGAGGACTGTGTTTAACCAACGAGCCACGGGAACCATCAGTATGCATACCCTTAGACATCTGTCGGGGAAGACGGAGCACATATGCTTCTGCCCGGAGTGTTGTGACGTCAGTTCAGTAACCAATAGCCTATACATATTTTGACAACGATGCTCTCCGCGCAGCAGTGAGTACCAAACATTACGTGTTAATATTAGTTAATTTTTACGCTTAAGTGACCCTCCAATATTGCTAAATATTTGTGTGTGTGATTGTTAACCTTGTAAACAACATTTTGTATTTGAAATGGTCTAAAATAGCACCAACATTAATCAGTGTGTATATTATACAATCCAAACACATCGTTAATTAATCTTGCTATTTGCAGTAATCGACTATTTTATGACTAGACAGCGTGTATGGGTAATCGTAACAGTTACGATACTGTAATTAGAAATTTCAGTTTACGTCGACAATGCTAGCTATGCCTTGTTGGTTATTAACTTGCTTTCCCAGCTTCGACATAAATCAATACAGGTTGAGATTAAAAAGATAATGTGTTAATGGATTGGATGCAAAAGTATGGAAACAAACACCCAACCTAACCAGACGTAGATTTGACAGGAACCTACCTACAAGGGAAGGATAAGGAGGTCAAACAATATAGTGTCAATAATGCACAAGAATAGTAGAAAATGCAGTTAAAATAGTCGAAGCTCCATTGATAGTGATGAGATATAATTCGGTGGCAAGCGACATTTGCAATCATATGTTCCATTAAAAACAGTTTGGTGAAATAGTAGTAGAAGTAGTGGCAATAGTGTAATAGTAGTAGTATAGTCTAGTGTAGTAGTAGTAGTATAGTCTAGTTTAGTAGTAGTAGTATAGTCTAGTGTAGTAGTAGTAGTAGTATAGTCTAGTGTAGTAGTAGTAGTATAGTCTAGTGTAGTAGTAGTATAGTCTAGTGTAGTAGTAGTAGTATAGTCTAGTGTAGTAGTAGTAGTATAGTCTAGTGTAGTAGTAGTAGTAGTATAGTCTAGTGTAGTAGTAGTAGTAGTATAGTCTAGTGTAGTAGTAGTAGTATAGTCTAGTGTAGTAGTAATAGTATAGTCTAGTGTAGTAGTAGTAGTATAGTCAGGTGTAGTAGTAGTAGTAGTAGTATAGACTAGTGTAGTAGTAGTAGTATAGTCTAGTGTAGTAGTAGTAGTATAGTCTAGTGTAGTAGTAGTAGTAATATAGTCTAGTGTAGTAGTAGTAGTATAGTCTAGTGTAGTAGTAGTAGTATAGTCTAGTGTCGTAGTAGTTTGTTAGTGTAGTATGATCAACAAATAAACACTGTACGGGTATTAAGAGCTTCCGAAAAAACAAATAGACAAACACAGGATTCGAACGAACCACTTACCCTCATTTCTTACGACACCCATCGTCTCGCCTAGCAATACGAGCGTCCTTACGAACACAACCAGCGAGTCATTCTAAACAAAATGGCTCACTGAGGAGTGTCTTTCTCAAACGTTTCGTTATAACTAGACACAGAATAATCAGGTAAGGTTCGATCGAACAGTGTTTGCACAAACACATGCTATACACTTATTGTGCTTGTATATATTGGAGACGAGACAATATTATACATACACACATGGTAGTGTAGTAGTAGTGTTGTGGTAATCGCAGCAGTAGTAGTAGTAGTAGTAGCTGTAGTAGTAGTAGTAGTAGTAGTAGTAGCTGTAGTAGTAGTAGTAGCTGTAGTAGTAGTAGTAGTAGTAGTAGTAGCTGTAGTAGGAACGAGGGACGAATTATCGTAATAAATAAGCGTTCGATTATCAACTCGGAGACAAGACTGTGGTTTGTAAATCCCACGCTCAAAGTTCCACACGTGAGGAAAGGAATTGACCAGTCTACCTCCTGAATGTGAATTGAAAGTAAATGCATAGCCCAATGTCTGAAGCAAAAATCGAGGGGCTCTTTATATTTTTATTTTATAGCAATAGTGTAGTAGTTGTAGTAGTAGTAGTAGTAGTAATAGCAGTAGCAGCAGTAAGGGTGGTGATAGTGATGGTGAAAGTAGTAGTTGTAGTAGTAGTAGTAATAGTAGTAGTGATAGCAGTAGTAGCAGTAAGGGTGGTGATAGTGATGGTGAAAGTAGTAGTTGTAATAGTAGTGATATCATTAGTAGTGGCGGTAGTGGTACGACTAGTAATAGCAGCAGAAGTAGTGGTGGTAGTGGTAAGACTAGTAATAGCAGCAGTAGTAGTGGTGGTAGTGGTGATGTCTGTAGTAAGAAATCATGTAACTCAATGTTTGAAAGCTTTCTGTCAACGGGATTGAGAATTTCAAGAATTCTGAGAAATTCAGAGGCGTGTGAAAATAATTATGCAATGGAGAAAAAATGCAAGACATCTACATGAAGCTCTCTAAAAACAAATTAATCAAAGAGCAAAACTCAAAATAAAAAAATAGAAGATCCAAATTCGAACATTGTTTCATAAATGCATTAGCGTCCTAGAGTTAGAAAAGTAAATATTCGGTTTCTTGACTAATCAAGCATTCCGCCGCCATCCCCCACAATGTAATCATTAGTCGAGTCAATCTTCATAAAACTACACGGAACTCTGTGTGAGCTACAAGAGACTGAAGTTTATACAAGAGACAACGTTGAATGTATACACAATATTTCAAGCGAACGAAAGGAAGTTAGGGGAAGTTACTCTTCTTCTTATTCTTTAATGATTTAATGGAACTTGGCTGTTGTTATCAGTTATATGAGGGATGTCATCATAACACAAGGGACATGTCAATATGTGCTCCGATCCTTTCCTCAACAAATCCAGCGGCACAACACGTCAGTTCAATGTTGAATAATCAATCTTTTTGCATATTTGGTATCTCGTTCGTTTCGGGCTGTACCAATATTGACAACATTCTTTCTCAATCTGGTCAGAGAGTGTGATTCACAACTCTGAAACTCATCTATTCTGAAAGACTCTCTAAATGTGTTAAGAATGTCACTTCGGTCCATTGTAGCTCCCTCTGATATTGTAGCACTGATAGCCAATCTATCCAACCAGCCAGTCTATATGGGATCGCGTACTTAGGTCTAATGCTATGTAGTATGTATGTTGCACATAACATTAAAGAGCTGGGATGGCTGTGGACTTTCTACCCGCCTCGCAGAGGTACCAGAATTGGATTGTTCTAGTACTAGATGATGTATTGTCCAATGTTGTAGCAGTCAATGTAGGGAGCACTGTGTTCATTCCCCACCGTTATATTACAAAACGACATGTCAAATCTACTCTCGGGTAAAGCGTGCAGCCGATATTTTTTGTATATAGAAATGTATAAATGACCATGACTTGCAGAAACTTGAAAAGCATTGGCCTATTGATATATATATATATATAACGTAATTCGTACACCGACCCACTTTTCAGAAACCCGACGATATTGAGGTGAAGTAGTAGCAACAATGTGATTACAGTTAACTCAGGAATCGATTACGCTGAAAACTCGAATATTAATAAATTTACGAAGTATGGTAGTTATAAAAGTAATGTTGTATTGTTACAGATTATAACCCGTCGTGTTATACTTTTTTTCTCCTGTTACTGTTAGTTTGGGAAAGACTTTCCTACACCAACGATATGGCTAAGTTTGGAACCCGTAGTTTTCGTTTTCAGTAAGTATAATAGTATATTCAGACAATTCTAACATTTAGTACTCATTATTCATTTGTTTACTTCTGTAGTTTTTTCTGTAACCAAAAATATTGCAAAGGTTAAACGTCCCGATATTTTTTTTTCCCATCCAGAAGCACTTGAGCTTTTCAGCTCTTCGGCTCGGTGCCATGGACATCGTAACCCTTCGGTTCGGTGCCACGAACACCGTAAATCTGGGGAATCTGTTGATTTTCCTGCCATCCCGCGGAATTGAACCCGCACACACAGAGGATAGTCACCCGTAGTCCAACGAGCTACGAACACGCTGGGCAGACGGGCAAACGTTCCGATATAAGACATAGAATATGACTACTTATTAGCTAGATCTAATGTAAAACATTCATTCAAACTGCAAGTGCATGTACTAGATTTAATGTCGAACATTCATTCAAACTGCAAGTACATGTACTAGATTTAATGTCGAACATTCATTCAAACTGCAAGTACATGTACTAGATCTAATGTCAAACATTCATTCAAACTACAAGTACATGTACTAGATTTAATGTCGAACATTCATTCAAACTGCAAGTACATGTACTAGATCTAATGTCGAACATTCATTCAAACTACAAGTGCATGTACTAGATCTAATGTCAAACATTCATTCAAACTACAAGTACATGTACTAGATCTAATGTCAAACATTCATTCAAACTACAAGTGCATGTACTAGATCTAATGTCGAACATTCATTCAAACTACAAGTGCATGTACTAGATCTAATGTCGAACATTCATTCAAACTACAAGTGCATGTACTAGATCTAATGTCAAACATTCATTCAAACTACAAGTGCATGTACTAGATCTAATGTCAAACATTCATTCAAACTACAAGTGCATGTACTAGATCTAATGTCGAACATTCATTCAAACTACAAGTGCATGTACTAGATCTAATGTCGAACATTCATTCAAACTACAAGTGCATGTACTAGATCTAATGTCAAACATTCATTCAAACTACAAGTACATGTACTAGATCTAATGTCAAACATTTATTCAAACTACAAGTGCATGTACTAGATCTAATGTCAAACATTCATTCAAACTACAAGTACATGTACTAGATCTAATGTCGAACATTCATTCAAACTGCAAGTGCATGTACTAGATCTAATGTCGAACATTCATTCAAACTACAAATGCATGTACTAGATCTAATGTCGAACATTCATTCAAACTACAAGTGCATGTACTAGATCTAATGTCGAACATTCATTCAAACTACAAATGCATGTACTAGATCTAATGTCGAACATTCATTCAAACTACAAGTGCATGTACTAGATCTAATGTCGAACATTCATTCAAACTACAAGTGCATGTACTAGATCTAATGTCAAACATTCATTAAAACTACAAGTGCATGTACTAGATCTAATGTCAAACATTCATTCAAACTACAAGTGCATGTACTAGATCTAATGTCAAACATTCATTAAAACTACAAGTGCATGTACTAGATCTAATGTCAAACATTCATTCAAACTACAAGTACATGTACTAGATCTAATGTCGAACATTCATTCAAACTACAAGTACATGTACTAGATCTAATGTCGAACATTCATTCAAACTACAAGTACATGTACTAGATCTAATGTCAAACATTCATTCAAACTACAAGTGCATGTACTAGATCTAATGTCAAACATTCATTCAAACTACAAGTGCATGTACTAGATCTAATGTCAAACATTTATTCAAACTACAAGTACATGTACTAGATCTAATGTCAAACATTCATTCAAACTACAAGTGCATGTACTAGATCTAATGTCAAACATTTATTCAAACTACAAGTGCATGTACTAGATCTAATGTCAAACATTCATTCAAACTACAAGTGCATGTACTAGATCTAATGTCGAACATTCATTCAAACTACAAGTGCATGTACTAGATCTAATGTCAAACATTCATTCAAACTACAAGTGCATGTACTAGATCTAATGTCAAACATTTATTCAAACTACAAGTACATGTACTAGATCTAATGTCAAACATTCATTCAAACTACAAGTGCATGTACTAGATCTAATGTCAAACATTTATTCAAACTACAAGTACATGTACTAGATCTAATGTCGAACATTCATTCAAACTACAAGTGCATGTACTAGATCTAATGTCGAACATTCATTCAAACTACAAGTGCATGTACTAGATCTAATGTCGAACATTCATTCAAACTACAAGTGCATGTACTAGATCTAATGTCGAACATTCATTCAAACTACAAGTGCATGTACTAGATCTAATGTCAAACATTTATTCAAACTACAAGTACATGTACTAGATCTAATGTCAAACATTCATTCAAACTACAAGTACATGTACTAGATCTAATGTCGAACATTCATTCAAACTACAAGTACATGTACTAGATCTAATGTCGAACATTCATTCAAACTACAAGTGCATGTACTAGATCTAATGTCGAACATTCATTCAAACTACAAGTGCATGTATAACATATTTTGAAAAAGAAAATGACTGATTTATGTGTTCCTACATTTCCTACACAAAAATCTCATTTAAAAAAATATAAATTTCTGAAACATTTTCAACACTGTGACTGTTGCTTGTTCTGTGCGCGCGTCTATGGCGCTCATGTCTTAGTCATGCCGTCCTATTTTACTCCGCAGTTTTTAGCGCTAGATTTTTTTAAACACTATTTTTTTCAGTTTTTCTGTAGCACTCCAATGATAACGATCTTCCCGCTTTTCAAACTTGTTTTATTTTGTAACCATTGTACTGCCCCTTAACATAACCCTTTTCTTTTTCATAGGTGAAAACGTCGGCCTTTAAGTTATACTAATATTAATATTACAATTGTTATTATTAGAAGTAGTATTGAAATCATCACATATTATTACCATTGTTATTATTAGAAGTAGTTTTGAAATCATCACATAGCGCCCACGCCTCCATAGTCATTAGTCAGGTGCGCCCCAGTATATGAAAAACGTTGAACAGCTTTGGTGTAGATCATAGATTCCCTAACTTGTTCCGCCCACCTCCCACTTTGATGGTCAAATCAATTACAATCAAAGCATAGTATCATGTGTATGGTTGCTTTACAGAGAACCGCAGTCGTCGACACCGATGTTTCGAATATATATAGAATCAGCATTCAAAACTCTACCAGAAACATTCATTATAAAAATGTAGGTTAAACAGTGTTATCTTTCTTTGCATTTTGTTATCTTACTGTTTGGTGTTACAATTTTACTTCAGTGCAACGTATTATCACTGGTCTTATACTCTATCAGTAAACGGTGTTTATAGTTGTTCTGACAGTGGTGGGATGGTAAGGATCATCTTGTGTAAATAAATATTGAATAAGATCTGTTATGATGAAATTTGATTTCTCAAATAGTGTTCACTAAATACTCATAAATATGCACTATTGATCTAGTTTTTCTATTGCGATCAGTCTCACGTCGGTACGTGGTCCCATGATCAAATTCCACAGTGGAAAATCTTGTAGACCGTAGTGCTCTCAAGTCAACCCAAACTTGATCTTGGTACCATAGAAACATTGAAAAGATTGGGCACACAGCATGATGTTGGCTACATGACCTATTATTCCCCATTAGCCAAAGATAAATCACTAATATACCTCATTGTATGAAAATGACTCTTTCCTTTTTTTTGTTTTTGTATTTTGTAATGTTGTTTTGTATCCACAGGTACTTCCTATACTCTAGGACACGTATTGGATATTTTTACAACAATAAGTCCATTAAAAATGCCAAGGAAAATTTGGGAAATCGGACATTCAAATTTAACACAATTTGATTATGCCCGTAAGTTGTATGTCTAGCTAGAGTTTCACAATATACGAACACATACATTTCTTATTCAGACGGGTTCAGTTGAAGCAAGTATACATTCTTGTGGCTCTTGCCTTGGGAGTCAACGGTCGTAAGTTCGAATCACGACTGCACCGTTCTGTTCACGAGTGCATTTTGTTCACATTTGTTGGATTATTGCCAACGCTAAGGTGTTCGTACTTTGTGTAATGTTCTAGGCAGGTAGAGGCAGGTAGAGGGCCATATCTGAGGAGAGAGATCAAGTCATATGTAGGTAAACAACCGGTGCAATGAAGTCAATCCTTCGGCTTAAAAACCCTTTAAGTACAGGGTGTTCAAGATAATTGCAGCCCCATTGACAAATCAAAAGTTGCCAGATAACCTATCGTGTTGTGTTTATTTACTATTTAAACCGGTTCTGACTAGCTCATCCTACATCACATTTGTTCATCGCCCCTTTCCGCACTACAATTACACACCATCACACAACCTTGACCTATACTACGTCATAACTGAACCTTCTCATTTCCATACATATATGCCAGATTAGCTCCATTCATAGGCTGCTTTTAAGTTGAACACCCTGTATAACGTCTTTTTCCTTTGATATGTTTGTCAGAGAGATAATTATATTAATCAACTGCATCAAAAATAAAATTATAGACACATCAACAATGAACAATTTATCAGAGACAGAGATCAAGATGATAAATGTACAACAATAGTAAACAATGAATAAATATGAATACTAAAGGAAAAGTTTCAAGATAGAACAACAGACATTAAAAATGTGAATATACAGAATTTACTGTTCTGGTCAAGTTGCAGTTCGTGTAACTGATTAAGGTTATGTGTTGACATCGAATGTATCTGTTAGTGAACATTGTGGGTAGACACGGGAGACATTTTAATAATCAGATTTCTTGTCCTGAGCAGAACTTTGCCATCCTAACAGTATTTCGGAATTACTCTATGTCTTACCTTACAGGCCAGATGACCCGTCTCTGCAGCCGTCATGCTTAAATCATCAGTTACATCCTGAGTCTATATTACTATTAGGATTATCTAGGCATCTCTTCTTGGAAGGTAGTCTGTCATTGTTTACCTTCATGGCAGTGACCATACTGGTCCATGACCGAAGTCATTGTCTCTACTACAGGAATCACGTGTCTACCATCGTGAGTTTTGAGACTATAACCATTGACACTGTCGGCTGTTCCCGCACTCATACACCACCTGCTAACATGGCTTCACGTTACGCTTCTGGGGGACGAAACTAAACGGGTACCCCACTTATCCCAACTGTGTCCTGTAGACTAGCGGAGGACAGTAGGCATCTTACATCTCATTTGATAAAGTTATACCTCACCCTACCATCTGCATTACTAATAGTATTGTACATCTTCTGAAAGTACTCACTGCTTTACTAATAGTATTGTACCATCTTAGAAGTACCACCTGCATTACTAATAGTATTGTACACATCTTCTGAAAGTACTACTGCATTATAATAGATTGTACACAGTCTAAGTACCATCTGCTTTACTAATAGTATTGACACATCTTCTGAAAGTATACCTGCTTACTAATAGTATTGTACAGCTTCTGAAAGTACTCACCGCTTACTAATAGTATTGTACACATCTTCTGAAAGTATCACTGCATCTAGTATTGTAATCAAAGACTACCTGCATTACTAATAGTATTGTACACAGCTTCTGAAAGTACTCACCTGCATTACTAATAGTATTGTACACATCTTCTGAAAGTACTCACCTGCATTACTAATAGTATTGTACACATCTTCTGAAAGTACTCACCTGCATTACTAATAGTATTGTACACAGCTTCTGAAAGTACTCACTGCTTACTAATAGTATTGTACACATCTTCTGAAAGTACTCACCTGCATTACTATAGTATTGTAACAGCTTCTGAAAGTACTATCTGCATTACTAATAGTATTGTACACAGCTTCTGAAAGTACTCACCTGCATTACTAATAGTATTGTACACAGCTTCTGAAAGTACTCACCTGCATTACTAATAGTATTGTACACATCTTCTGAAAGTACTCACCTGCATTACTAATAGTATTGTACACAGCTTCTGAAAGTACTCACCTGCTTTACTAATAGTAATGTACACATCTTCTGAAAGTAGTCACCTGCTTTACTAATAGTATTGTACACATCTTCTGAAAGTACTCACCTGCATTACTAATAGTATTGTACACAGCTTCTGAAAGTATTCATCTGCATTACTAATAGTATTGTACACATCTTCTGAAAGTACTCACCTGCATTACTAATAGTATTGTACACAGCTTCTGAAAGTACTCACCTGCATTACTAATAGTATTGTACACAGCTTCTGAAAGTACTCATCTGCTTTACTAATAGTAATGTACACAACTTATGAAAGTTTTCACCTGCTTTACTAATAGTATTGTACACAGCTTCTGAAAGTACTCACCTACTTTACTAATAGTTTTGTACACAGCTTCTGAAAGTACTCACCTGCTTTACTAATAGTAATGTACACATCTTATGAAAGTTTTCACCTGCTTTACTAATAGTATTGTACACAGCTTCTGAAAGTACTCACCTGCTTTACTAATAGTATTGTACACAGCTTCTTAAAGTTTTCACCAGCATGGCTAGTATTGTGTCAATAGAATGTTAAATGATTGTATTGGTAGTGCGTTGAATTCAATCATATACACATAAAGCTTACATTTCACGTACAATTAATTCTGAAGTCGACCTTTCCGATAGTTGGTACTCCTACTTTCTAATTTGGAGAAACATTGAGAATCACTTCTGAAACCATTGTGCAAGTACGCTACCGCTGACAGGTTTATCTAGCAGCGAGAAAGACTGAACACCTATGAGAGACTCCTTAGTGGTGAAAAAATACAATTCTAAATAAACGTTATGTTTTATAACTTCTTCGTGCAGAAAAAAAAAGTTTCTGATTTCATTTTGTAAATAATGTTCTGTGAAAAATATGTTGTCAACTTGTGTAAATTCATTTATGTTTTATCCTTTCAGATTTAACTGTTCTTCCTATTCCTGTGATGAATGACAACTATGCTTATCTGGTCTCTGATACCAAAAACAATAAATCTGTTATCATTGACCCAGGTGATGCAGAGTCGGTACAGGTATCGTCATGTCATCTCTAATTATTTTCTAAAATGCAGCTATTTCAAGCTACTTCAAATTTATTAATATACAGAGAACATTCTAAAAGTAACATTTGATAAATAAAGCTTGTCTGTAGAATTATTATTTCAATTATAGAAATAAATTATATAAATATATATATATATATATTAAACAAGAGAGTTTATAATATAAAATAAGGTGCTACAAAAAAATTCTTAGAACGTCCTGGACATCACCATCATCAAGTGCCGTGTCGGCTGGCGTATGCGATCATGGATCTACACAAATCTCTGTCTCTGGTGTTTGTTATCATGGCAAATGTTGACACTCTTCAGTGCCATGAACTCAAGTTATCCACAATTTTCTCTCTCGTCTTCTTTATTTCGTTTCCTCGATTTTGCCAGTTGATACAATGTGTTCGAAACCTCACTGTCTCATCACATTCCCCGAAAACTGATGACTGCCTATTTCTTATATTGATGATAAGCGTTCTCTGTGTCTTGATTTCATTCAACATCTCCACATTTAATCATTTTAACAGTCCATGAAATTCTCATAATTCTTCATCTCTGTGTCTTGACTTCATTCAACATCTCCACATTTAATCATTTTAACAGTCCATGAAATTCTCATAATTCTTCATCTCTGTGTCTTGACTTCATTCAACATCTCCACATTTAATCAATTTAACAGTCCATGAAATTCTCATAATTCTTCATCTCTGTGTCTTGACTTCATTCAACACCTCCACATTAAATCATTTTAACAGTCCATGAAATTCTCATAATTCTTCATCTCTGTGTCTTGACTTCATTCAACATCTCCACATTTAATCATTTTAACAGTCCATGAAATTCTCATAATTCTTCATCTCTGTGTCTTGACTTCATTCAACATCTCCACATTTAATCATTTTAACAGTCTATGAAATTCTCATAATTCTTCATCTCTGTGTCTTGACTTCATTCAACATCTCCACATTTAATCATTTTAACAGTCCATGAAATTCTCATAATTCTTCATCTCTGTGTCTTGACTTCATTCAACATCTCCACATTTAATCATTTTAACAGTCCATGAAATTCTCATAATTCTTCATCTCTGTGTCTTGACTTCATTCAACATCTCCACATTTAATCATTTTAACAGTCCATGAAATTCTCATAATTCTTCATCTCTGTGTCTTGACTTCATTCAACATCTCCACATTTAATCATTTTAACAGTCCATGAAATTCTCATCATTCTTCATCTCTGTGGCATTCAGAGATTTTTCGATCTGTTTGTTTATAGTCCATAACTCGCATCCGTATGTTAGTATTGGTTCTATGTAGCACTAACTTTCATTCTGATATCAATTGACAATGACTTGTAGCATATAATGCTTCTTATTTTCTCAAACGCTGCTTTGGCATGCTCTATTCTTCTCTTCTTCTCTTTATTTATGATTTGCATCTGATGTTACCAGGGCTCTGAAGTATCTAGTTTCTGGACTACAAAGAGAAAAATATAACGTCTAGTAACATTGACTCATACACACTATTACGTCTCGGAAACATAACTAGTTTAGACATATTAACCTAGCACAGATTTATAGAGAGAATTAATCAAGAGCATGGTTACTGGAGCAGGCATTGAAGTGGGATGCAAAGGGTTCCAGAAAGAGAGGTCGACCTAAAGAGACCCTGAAACGAACTTTGCTGAGAGAGGCAGGAAATATTGGTCTCAGTTCCATGGATGAGATTGAGCGAGTTGCCCAGGATAGAGCGGTATAGATAAATTACTTGCAGGCCCTATGTAACGTATAACGGTACGAGAGAAAATATTATTATTATTATTATTATTATGGTTACTGGAAGATGGTTCAGGCGACTACAATGACAATGTTTGCTACATGACACTCTGAAAACAACAATACAGAAGGCTGAAGAACTTGCTAGAGAACAAGAGTTTCCCCGACCAGCTTTGATGAGAATAACGTTCTAAAATTAACATTCAACATGAGAAGTTTGATGACAGCTATTTAAATATATATATAGATTCTCATTTTTTGTCCATTATGATTGGCTCGGAATGTTGATTAAGCGAATCATAATCTCTTTGTATGTGAGGTTCAGTTCCTAGTCCTATCAGAGGTACACAATAGAACATAGGTGATGTGTTAAATTTGAACACGACAAAGAACCCTTAGCATTTGAAAATCAGTAACAGGTAGGCTGGAGAGTCGCTGCCCAGGCAACTATCATTAATACAAAATAAAACTAAAATGTTTCCAATCCACAAATTACAATGGATACTTTTATTGGGTCTACGGTGTTCGTGCACTACCTCTGAAATTGTCCTGTGCACGAAAGAGATCGGAGCAAATATGGTTATTTACCGAAACACAATGATGGTATCAGCCAATCTATTTAGTTTTAGCTGAAGTTTTGTAATGTTATTGTACAAGTTTATACTTTTTAATAGCATTGTTTTCTTTTACTTTATTTTTAACTATAGAAAGTTCTTGTTCAACGAGGCATCCGCCCAGAGGCTATACTAGCAACTCACAAACACTGGTATGCTAGTCATTAATCTGTGAATAAGCAGGCTAAATTATAATGTAATTTAGACTAAACACATTAATAAGGAAACAACAATTGGATTGGTTACTGAACCACCGTCAGAGCACTTCGGTAGATCTATATGTGCTCAGTTTCCTTAACAGATGTCGAAGGGTATGCATACTGATGGTTCCCGTGTCTCACTGGTTAAAGACACCCCACACCTTAGACATCCAGTTCTGCTTGTACGAGATGTATTTCCATACTTCTTATATTGCTGTATAGGCATATATTCAACATCAACTTCAGCGTCTTCATCCAACAAGTGTGTAGCGAATAAATCACTGAGCACTTCCCTATCTAACCTCGAATTTCCAAGGTTCGATGTTTGTGTTGCAATCCTGTTCGCTCTCGCATTGCCGCAAACACCTGCATGCACAAATCTGTAAATCCATGTAAGCCTCTGGAGGTTGGAAACTTCAATAGACGACATTCCCTTATATCGCAAACTTCCATTGTATACCTTCCAATGCATTGGCTGAGAGTCGGACACAGCAACGTCCACAGTATACGGAGCCCCAAAGAGACACTTTAGGGCAGATGTAATGGCCTCAACTTCCATCATCATTATGGTTCATCTTGTCTTGCTCCATTTTTAAGATCCGTATAGAACAACTGGTCTTATAACAGTTTCGTTTATTTTGATCTTGGTACTCCGGGACAACAGACACTTAGAATATATATGTGTATTCGTGCACGTATATACAGGTGTTCAAGATAAAAGCAGCCCCATTGACAAATGAAAAGTTGCCATGTACGCATTGCGTTTTGTATATTTACTACTTAAACCGGTTATGACAGCTGTCCTTCGTCATTGTTCATCGCCCTTTCCCGCACTATAATTACAAACCATCACAGAAAGACTCGCTCACTTGACCTATACTACGTCATAATTGAACCCCTTCATGTTCATAAACGAATGCCGATTGGCTCCTTAACGGGGCTGATTTGATCTGAACACCATGTATATACCACAGCCAACTCTAGATAACTTTATAGTTGGCTCTGTATATAATACTTATGTAGTATTTATCGGCTGATATGTGTTTGAAAAAATTAACTTAACCACTCATTCTCCAGGGATCACTGTGCTGGAAACAAGGAATTGAAGCAGTTTTATCCCAACATTAAAATCTATGGAGGAGTACTAGACAATGTACCAGAAAGCACACAGTAAGTTACTTTCATTATATTGTGAGTAGTAACTAACACATAGGACCTATACTTTCTTTCAAAAGATTTCTATGTGAATATATTCAACTATTAATTTAAATTATTTTACTGTGTAATCTTCCACCTCATTTGAGCTTTGTGAACCAACACTATTTACGTTTGAAGTTACCCGTTGTTCAAGTCGAACTGGATGCCTGAGAGGCAGAGTGAGAGGTGTGTTTAATCAGCGAGCCACAGGAACAATCAGTATGCATACTCTTCGATATCTGTTGGGGGATACCTATGGGTCTGCCCGGAGTGCAATGACGTCAGTTTAGTAACCAATAACGAACCAAAACTATTTAACAATTTTTCTGTGATTGTTTTTATGTTATGCAATGTCAATTTATTTTGGAGAGCTGCAGTAACATAGTTGTTAGTGAACTCGTTTCTTATGCTAGCGGTCTGGGTTTAACTTCACAGTGGGCGTGAAATTTTGTCCGACCCAGCGTCTCTCAGTGCGAACCAGCCTGAACTAGATACCAGGAAAAGCACTGGGAAGTAAAGACGGCCGGCGTGATGTTGACAACATCATCCATCATGTGTCGACGGTCAATGAAAAATATGGGTCTAGCACCGTATTACCCTATATATCACGAGGTGTCAAAATGGTTCCTTTACTTTTTTATTTTAAACTGTCAATTTGTATTTCAGAAATCTGATTTCAGTATTATTCACTTCGTTTGAGTGACTTAGAGTTCATTGCTTGTTTTGTTTTTGTCTCATGTCATTTAATGCTGAGAGCGGGGGAAGCAATAATATGCTACATCAGCAACTATGTGCCTTAGACATTCTAGAATTTCAGACCAGCCTGAGTGACAGAGTGAGAGGTGTGTTTAATCAGCGAGCCACGGGAACCATCAGTATGTATACTCTTCGATTTCTGTTGGGGGAGACTGAGCACCTATGGGTCTGCCCGGAGTGCAATGACGTCAGTTTAGTAACCAATAACCAGACCAGCTTGGACTAGAGAGCTTGTTTTGGGAAAGGTTACATGGTCGGACTACAGAAAACCATGTTCCATTAACTTGAGATTTTATCTTACAAGTACCTCTGAAGTCAAAGTAAGGTCAGCCTGAAACGTAAGGAATACTGTTGATAAGTAAAGTAAGCCTTTAACACAATCTAAGTAGAGGCACCCAGAGGACAACTTTACCTATCTTGGCAGCATCCTATCCAGATAGGCAAACATAGACTCTGAGGTTAACAATAGGATATCCAAAGCTAGTGGTGCGCTCGGAAGGCTGCGTGTGACTGTATGGGAGCGGAAGGGGATAAACCTAGCTACAAAGCTGAAAGTTTACCGGACCGTAGTGCTAACCACGCTTCTGTACAAAGCGAGACATGGACAGTGTATAGCAGACACGCAAAAAAACTAAACCACTTCCACACAAGCTGTCTATGCAGACTACTAAAAATAAACGGGCAGGACAAAATTCCAGATACCGAAGTCCTCATAAGAGCAAAGCTCCCAGGCATCAATACCCTGTTACAGAAAGCCCAAGTCACGTTGCTCGGATGCCCGATAAACGCATCCCAAAACAGTTGATGTATGGTGAACTTGAAGAGGGCAGACGTTCAGCTGGTGGACAGAAAAAACGCTTTAAAGACACTCTTAAAGTTTTTCTGAAATGCTTCGATATAGACACCACGTGCCGGGAATCAATGGCGCAAAATCGCCAAATGTAGCACTGTAACAACACAAGAGGGACCATCATAGCTGTGATTCGTCATGTCGTTGAGGCACAGAGAAAAAGAGCAGCTTGAAAGGACACAACACACGACACCCATAACTTTGATCATGTATACCCAGGGCCGTGCCGTGCTATGACGCAGAGAGGCGACCGCATCAGGCGGTTTGCACTAGACGCTATGACTGTCTGAATACATAGTGAGAAAACGAGAAAAACATGCTGAGAGTAATAATAATGAGAATGGAACCACATTTACTATAGTTCGTTCCAAAATTCGTGATCACACTAAGGTTTAATTTGTACAAAATCTATCTGATGGATACAAGTAATTTTTTGCATGCAGTCTTATATGCCTCACGACGTTACGAATCCACGTTTAACTAATTGGTAGGTAGCTTAGTTGATGCAAAAACGTTTTTGTTATATAATTTTGCATAAGCACAACAAAATGATCATCAAAGTTTAGAACTTACAGTAATACACAAAATGGTGGCGAATGATTGCAAAGGCGTATTATATAATTATAAAAAGAAAGGTCACAGTGAACAAATGATACCTTCCACTTCTATAAATGAAAGTAAATGTTGCGTACATACGCCGGTACTTGTCTACAATTTCACCGCAAAAACTGGGTCATTCTAAATATAGACGCTTGCTCTAAATATAGCGCGGAGGTTACCCATTATTTATGTTATTGGCGTATAATCCCGTCATCCCCTGCTTATTTATAACCATTGCTAACCCTAACCCTAACCCTAACCACAGCCAGGCTCTAGCACAGGCCAGACAACTGGCAGGGTATTCCCTGACCTAGATAAGAAAAGGGATCTGGAAATTACAGATGTTTGATAGAACACTGCACGATTTTTTGGAATTTTACTAAATTCTGTGAGTCTATGGTTATTTATTGGTGAAAATATTCATTATATTGATATTCCTTATTGTTAAACTTAATTTGTTGCATAATATGACTTCGAGTTAGCATTTTGTTTTGATTTTAAAATGAATTCGTCTATATACACCAATACTGGAATCCGAGGTCACGTGGTATAGTTGGGGTCTGATTTCCCACAATTCTTACCTGAGCCTGAAGGCCCAGTAGTTTATAGTTGGCTCTGCCCTAACCCATAAACACTGCTTATTTACATACAAAACACACAATAACGTCACTTGACCTAGGTCATGACGTCACGTGACCTAGGTCATCGAGGTTCCCTTTTCCTGCGGTGAGATTGTAGACAAGTACCCATACGCCAATGACAGTCGGTATGAAACATTGTGAACTGATTTTGACGTGCACTGAATTGCATTTGGAGCACGGAAATGCTTAGTTATAGACAAACTTGACAATTGTACTGTAAAATTTCGACAAGTATACCAGATCAACATCGCGGTAAATTTAGTAATAACATATAATACAATTCTTACAGAACTAAAGGTTTTGGGTGTGCAAAAATACTTTTGAAATGTCGTCACTGTTACCTATCTAAAAATATAAAAATCAAGAATTTCTGTCAAAGTGGATGATTTTATATCGGTCGGTAAAGGTGATCACGAATTTTGGAACGAACTATACCATCACATGCCTACAATAATCGACTCTCAGGGCGCAGAGCACGAGGCAGGCCAAGAACACGATGGATAGATAACATCTCAGAGTCCCTGCGAAAGCACGGACTGACAGCGTCAAGCGCAACACACCTGGCACAAGATAGAAACTAACTCTCCCAAGCCGTTTAACGGCAAATGTGTTAAGATCAGATAAGACAATAATTTTTTTTTCCGATCCAGAAGCACTTGAGCTTTTCAGCTCTTCGGCTCGGTGTCATGGACATCGTAACCCTTCGGTTCGGTGCCACGAACACCGTAAATCTGGGGAATCTGTGGCTTTTTCTGCCATCCCGCGGAATCGAACCCGCACACACAGAGGATAGTCACCGGTAGTCCAACGCGCTACGAACACGCTGGGCAGACCGGCATAAGACAATAATAATAGCCGTCCATCGCAAGCGATGATGACAACAGTCTCAGACTTGTGCTGCTACACCTCTCTGGTGTGTGCGGAGATGACTGTAGAGTCCAATCCTAGAACACAATCCCCTACCACAGGTGGGGCATACATGATCAAGTACTAATGAAGTTTATATGTTGATGTTCAAATTTACATGTAAGTGGGTATGATAAATGCTTCCTTTCAAAAGCTATTCATTCAGTTTTGTTTAGTCTAAGTTATCAGTTGTGTTTGTCAGTACTTATTTATTGTGTGTGAGAATGTATGGGTGTGAAGCATGGACATTTATTAGAGCTGTGGAAAAACATATGCGTGCTTTTGAATATAAGTGTTACAGAAGAGTCCTTCGTATATCTTGGACAGAGAAGAGAACAAATAGATATATCGAGAAAGAACTCAAATCAAAGAAAACTGGCTGATGCTACAAATAAGAAAGAGAAAATTGAGATATTTTGGACATATAAAAAAAATGAAGGGCTAGAGAATATCATCATGGAAGGAGGCATACCGGCAAAGAGAAGAAGAGGAAGACCACGGAGAAGATGGATTCAGGATGTAACTGATGGTTTGAACATGACGGCTGCAGAGGTAGGACATCTGGCCTATGAGAGAGAGAAATTCAGGAGAACTGTTGGGGTGGCACAGTTATGCTCAGGACAAGCTATTTGATGATGATGATGAGAGAGAAAAGGAGAGAAAATAATGGTTTATTGATTGATTGGACCATCATCATTGCACTTCAATGAGTAACCATGTGTGCTCCGATCTCCTTCTTACAAAGGAAGATCTCAGCTGCAGTGCACGAACTCTGTAGCACCGGCGAGGGCCCCTTTAAATATATTATGAATAATGGTAATATTTTTATGGTCATACTGTGGCAGATGCTTAAAATAAAATGTGATTTTACTTTAGCACACTTTCTGATGGTGACAAGTTAGAGTTTGGAGATCTCAAGTTTAGAGTTTTATTTACACCTGGCCATACTGTTGGACACATTGTTTACATACTAGATGGAAGTTTATTTGAAGCAGAGGACAATTTGTTTTCTGGTGATTGTTTGTTTCTAGGTGGAAGTGGTAAGCATATTATTTGAAAATTCATTTTCATAATATTTAGTCATTTGTGCGTCTGTATTTCAAGCGGTAGTGAACTTGATCACAACTCATGCGTACCTAGTTCAAACCCCGCAGCGGGCAAGTTTAGAAGCAAATTAGTGCGTTTGGATTTTTACGAACAATAAAAATAGAACTCGTCGTTCAGAAAGAAATGGCAAACATCGTCATCCAGGTGCGTATCCTCTATAGGACGTTGCTCTCTTTGCAGCACATCTGAAATTCACTCTGTCTCTTGCCAGTTCACCCACTTCGTCGATGGTCGTGTTCATGGTTTCTTTAGAATATGGTAAACTACTAAACGTATAAGTGGTGCATAGAAAATCGACCACTCGTTTACTGTGGTTGATGGTTAAGTCATGTAAACGATATGCCATGATTTTCATTTTCAGTCATTTGTAAAATTTATGGATATCATGGAAGACTGCAGTAAAACTATGTAACATTTGTAAAATTTATGGATATCATGGAAGACTGCAGTAAAACTATGTAACATTTGTAAAATTTCTGGATATCATGAAAGACCAATAAAACTATGTAACAATTGTGAAATTTATGGATATCATGGAAGACTGCAGTAAAACTATGTAACAATTGTGAAATTTATGGATATCATGGAAGACTGCAGTAAAACTATGTAACAATTGTGAAATTTATGGATATCATGGAAGACTGCAGTAAAACTATGTAACAATTGTGAAACAAATGAAGACTGCAGTAAAACTATGTAACAATTGTGAAACAAATGAAGACTGCAGTAAAACTATGTAACAATTGTGAAATTTATGGATATCATGGAAGACTGCAGTAAAACTATGTAACAATTGTGAAATTTATGGATATCATGGAAGACTGCAGTAAAACTATGTAACAATTGTGAAACAAATGAAAAGAAAGTGCTGTAATTTTACAAAGTACAAAACAATATACAGTACAGTGACATTTAAACCAAAAGACATTTATCAAGCAACATCAAAGGATACAACAGAAGCAAAGAAATTCAGACTTCATGGACGACAGACACAAGATATACAGTCAAACAATAATTTCCTAAAATATTGTTTTGTACTTTGTGAAAATAAAGTACTTTGTTGTTACGTGTTTCAACATTTGTGTGTGTGTGTGTTTCATGCAATATTGTAGTTATTTATTGTATGAATGTTATGATGGATGTGTGGCACAATCTTCAAGTCATGCTTGTTTGGTATATCACTTAACATGATGATAGAATACATATGATATAGAACTGATGTGTCTCTAGTTTTTTCTAGCTTTTTCCATTTTCTCTGTGATCTTCCTCATTGCAGGGATGCCTCTTTTCATGATAGTCTTCTCCAGCCCTCCGTGCGTCTTTATATGTCTGAAATACTTCTCATTCTTATTTGTAGCCTCAGCTAGTTTTCTTTGATTTTGAGTTCTTTCTGGATAGAGATCTATTTGTTTTCTTCACTGTCAATGATATACGGAGCACTCTTCTGTAACACTATATTCAAAAGCAGATGTATGTCTTTCGACCGCCTTGCTAAATGTCCATGCTTCACACCCATACGTTGCCACTTGGAATATGCATGCTCTTAGTATTCTTAGTTGAATATCTGCTCTTAGAAAATTCAAAGGAAAAAAAACATTTAGAAAAGAGTTAATGATGGATGGATGGCATACCAGAATCCTGTCAAAATGCACAAATAGCTATCACCCAAGCCACTAGAACAGCGCAAGACAAAAACAGAAAACCATGAGAGTGGGCAACAACCCAAAAACAGTGTGACTACAAAGGAGGAAGAAGAAAGAAGTAGAAGGAAAGAATTGCTCTCTCCAATGATGTACTGACTTTTATATTTTTGCAGGTCCACATTTTGAGGCTCCACCATCAACAATGCTTGCGTCCTTGGACAAATTGGTAAAACTCAAGGACAGCACACTTCTATGGCCAGGTAAATTTTACAGTTACATTCCTGAAACCTGTGCTTTTTAGTGATGCCACAGTGAACTAGTTACAACACAGACCAAGTGTCTACGCGGAATGCTGGGAGTAACAAGAAGAGACCAGCTTAAAAATGAAGACATCAGAAGAAAAGTGGGTACAACATCAACACTGAACTTAATCAAGAACCATCAAATTAAATGGTTCGGCCACATAAACAGATTACCAACAGGCAGTGCACCAGAGAGCACTGTTGCTTCGATACTGTGGATACAAACCAAAAGGCCGGCCACGCAAAAGGTGGATCTCAGAGATAACAGAGGTGACAAACGACACTATTTATGAAGCCCACACAAAAGCCAGTGCTAGAAATCTCTTCTTACCCTGAATCTGTGAGGCAAATCAGGATTGGACAAGAGACAGAAAGACAAGGTGCATAGAGAGGCTCGTTCCAGGTGTCTCCTCTTTCGTCCTGACGCTGAAAGACAAACAGGATTAGAGAATAGATAGATAGACAGTAAGCGTCTATAGCTCAAGTTGTAGTGAACACGATCACAATCCAAGAGTCCAAGTCTAGAAACAAATGTGTTTCCGTGGACTTTTATGAACAGTAAAAATATCATCACCTTTCAGAAAGCAATGGCAAACTACTGAACGTTTAAATGGTTCCTGGAAAATCTACGATTCGTTTACTGTGGTTATTGGCAACGTCCTGTAAAGGATATGCCACGATTGTCACTGTCATCATGAAGATATCAATAAATTATGTACAGTCTGCACTGATATATGCTTGTTTGCCTATGTAGTTACTCTCTGTATGTCTCTGCCACCAGGTCATGACAATGCTTTAAGCAATTTGGAATTTGCTTTTACCCTGGAACCAGACAATATTTCACTTCAGGTAATGTTTACATTTGTATTTGTTACATGTCTGTATCTATAGTCAACATCCGAGATGAATCTGAAATCAAATGAGCAAATATTGACTACATTCTTCTGCTCTTTTCTTTCAGATGTCAACATGAAGATAAAGTTATTTTGCGTTAAAAACTTCAGTCTAGTTTTGTATGCATACTATGGACTATAATGACTATCAGTGCAGTGTTCAGATCAACAAGCATGGACACATTATAAGAGAAGTAGTTCAACAAGAAAATCTCCCGAGTGGTTACCTAGGCCCAAATTTGGGGTGTAAAGAATAGAACCACTGTTACCTGTCACACATATCGTACGAGGCAACTAAGGAGGTTTGGCTGAAATCGGATGCAGGTGTCCTAAACGTGTAGAAGTCTATGCGGTTAGGGGCCTACAAACCAATGTGCAACGTATGCACGTTCTTGGCAAAGATCAAACATATCACAAAGTGTGATTAAAATTGGTCGTAAAGAACCAACGCAAAGAAGAAAATGTGTCAGCAATACTGTTCATAGATCAAGTAAAACTCCTTGAAGTGTATCACTGAATTTGAATGCAAAACAATACCTGTAAGTAACGACCATCAACATTTCATTGATTGGATACAATGTATGTATAAAAAGAATGTATAAGGTAATTGTCAATTACCATTGTTAATTTATAAATCACTATAACTAACCCAATCTTTTGTAGCCTCACTAGACAGACACAAAGTTGTCCACTTCTACTTGTTATTAGTATGTGGGTCAGTTTGAAATATTAGTATTTGGGTCAGTTTGAAATATTAGTATTTGGGTCAGTCTGAAATATTAGTATTTGGGTCAGTTTTAAATATTAGTATTTGGGTCAGTTTGAAATATTAGTATTTGGGTCAGTTTGAAATATTAGTATTTGGGTCAGTTTGAAATGTTAGTATTTGGGTCAGTTTGAAATGTTAGTATTTGGGTCAGTTTGAAATGTTAGTATTTGGGTTAGTTTGAAATATTAGTATTTGGGTCAGTTTGAAATATTAGTATTTGGGTCAATTTGAAATATTAGTATTTGGGTCAGTTTGAAATGTTAGTATTTGGGTCAGTTTGAAATGTTAGTATTTGGGTTAGTTTGAAATATTAGTATTTGATCCAGTTTGAAATATTAGTATTTGGGTTAGTTTGAAATATTAGTATTTGGGTCAGTTTGAAATGTTAGTATTTGGGTCAGTTTGAAATGTTAGTATTTGGGTCAGTTTGAAATATTAGTATTTGGGTCAGTTTGAAATATTAGTATTTGGTCCAGTTTGAAATATTAGTATTTGGTCCAGTTTGAAATATTAGTATTTGGTCCAGTTTGAAATATTAGTATTTGGGTCAGTTTGAAATGTTAGTATTTGGGTCAGTTTGAAATGTTAGTATTTGGGTCAGTTTGAAATATTAGTATTTGGGTCAGTTTGAAATATTAGTATTTGGTCCAGTTTGAAATATTAGTATTTGGGTCAGTTTGAAATATTAGTATTTGGTCCAGTTTGAAATATTAGTATTTGGTCCAGTTTGAAATATTAGTATTTGGGCCAGTTTTATATGAAGAAACTTCCATTAGGTTCTAACCCAATTATGATAACAAGTTTTACACCTGGTCTAGAAGATGCAAATTAAATAGCAAACGCTGATCACAATGTGTATTTCTTCCAATTATACATCAATACAAAACTGTTATCAGATTTTTACAACATACAGTTTAGATTATATAGTGGAACAAAATTTCGCCTGAACAAAATCTCATTGAAACAAGTTTATTAAAAGAAAGAAATGGTTGGATTGCTGTGGGCAAAGAATAAATAGTGTTTCACAAAGAGTAAATAGATGGTGAAAGGCAGGAGATGTAGAGATTTTCAAGTTTGCTGTGATGAAAGCGATGTTCCGCAAGGGACATGCCACTTCTTGACTTCATTTAAGTATCAGATTGATTAATTTATATTTGCAGAATAAGATGATTGTTAATGAAACCTTGCTATATATGAACTTCATGTCAGTAACGATAAACATGTTACTGTATTTTATTTCAGAATAAGCTAAAGTGGGTCACAGATCGGAGAAACAACAGGTTGTGTTCGGTATGTAATAATGTTGAAATTGTATAGTTGAAATAAGTGTTTAAAGAGTTTTTAAGCCAAAGGATTGAGTTCAAAGGACCAGGTATTACCCCATATGGCTTGTCCCTCTCCGCAGAAATGGCATGCCACCTGCTAAGAGTATCGCACAAACTCCGGCAACAATCCTAGGGTCTCTGGAAAATAGGTGTGCATATAGGAAGTTCAAACTACAATTTAATTAACATTATGAGTTGCATGGCAGAAATAATTCTGAACATTGTCATGAGAAACAAAATAAAACCAGTGATTGATGACACACAGCATACGTTTGCTGAATTGAAAGACAGGTAATGCTACAGATGTATGCCTATATATATATATATGTTAGCATGTGCTTGTTTGTTTGTCACTTTGGCCATGAACTGCCCAATATATTTTAATGTCATATTATAACAGTAAACGTATAGCTGTAAATTTACGCAAACACATTCTGGTTGTTACCAGTTCTTAATTTGTCTTTCACATTCTGTTAGCTTGTGATAAAATTCCATTCATTTCTCTATAAAAATTCAATCTTAAATTTAAGAGAACGATGTAGAGTTAGTACAGTAGAACAATGTAAAGCTTGTACAGTAGAATGAAAGTGTGAAGCTGGTACAGTAGAATGAAAGTGTGAAGCTGGAACAGTAGTATGGCAGTGTGAAGCTGGAACAGTAGATGGCAGTGTGAAGCTGGAACATTAGAATGGCAGTGTGAAGCTGGAACAGTAGAATGGCAGTGTGAAGCTGGAACAGTAGAATGCAAGTGTGAAGCTGGTACAGTAGAATGACAGTGTGAAGCTGGAACAGTAGAATGACAGTGTGAAGCTGGAACAGTAGAATGGCAGTGTGAAGCTGGAACAGTAGAATGACAGTGTGAAGCTGGAACAGTAGAATAGCAGTGTGAAGCTTGTACAGTAGAACGGCAGTGTGAAGCTGGTACCGTAGAACGGCAGTGTGAAGCTGGTACCGTAAAACGGCAGTGTAAAGCTGGTACAGTAGATCGACACCATGAAGCTTGTATATTAGAATGATAGTGTGCTAGATCTAAACACCAACGCACACGGCTTTACGCTAAAGTAGTATCAATTCGCTAATGTACTCATCTGAAAATTGTTACCCACACTCTCTGAGTTGGTAAATATATTGTGTAAGTGATGTGAAACTGTTAGCTTGCTGAAAGACAAAGCACCCCCAGGACACTCCAAGTGTACAGACTTTGATTATAACAAGTTATCTAATGATTCAAACATTGTCAAATAATATCTATTTTCTTCAGTGTCCATCAACAATTGAAGAAGAGAAAACTTACAACCCATTCCTACGCACATCTGAAGAATCTATCCTTTGAGCTGTGAACTTGATAGGTTCTGGGGAATTCACTCAACCTTCAGATCAACTTAGAGCAAGTGCTCTAGCATTAATTAGGGAAGGCAAGGGTGTGTGATTTTGATACTTATGTTAATTTTTCTTTTAAAAAATGTTTTATTCTTCGATCAAGGGGAATTCTGTACATTTGCGAAAAATCTTGAAATGGGACTAGATTTGAATTTATTTCTCACTAGAGTTTGTGTTTTTTGTTGGGATAGTGCAGCTTTTTATTGCCTCAACTTTGGATTGAGTAGCTAACTTCACTACTTAATTATGTGTGGAGTTCTCCGTGGCATAAGGGTTAGGTGCTTGTCTTTCATGCTAAAGGTACCAGGTTTGCTCCTTCATGGAGCCATCTGGATATTTTTCAGGAGATCCCTGATCTCAATGTAGGTGAGATCGAGTTCCTAGTCCTGTCAGAGACGGACGGTAAAATGTAGGTCCCATGTTCAACTTGAGCACATAAAAGAATTCTTGGCAGTTAAAAATCGAGAAGAGCAGGCTGGAAAGCCGCTGCCCAGGCAAAATTCTTTAGAAAAGATTAAAAATTAAAATTCCAACAAAAATATCTTCATCATTTTCATATCTCCACCGGGGACACTCGCCAGTGCTGCAGAATTTTTGCAATGCAGCTGAGATCTTCCTGTGTGAAAAATAGATCAGAGCACACATGATTACTCACCAAAGTGCAATGATGATGGTCCTATCAATCAATCAATCCACTACTTAATTGTGAACTCTTGTTAGCTAATTATTACAAAAGTGAAGAATTCATTTATACTTTAAGAAAAACATACTCATAAAAAAGTGATGTGAGAAGTTGTATTCTTACTATATTATGTTCAACCATTTACTTTATGTTTAACAACGCAATATTATATCATAATGCAGAGAGTAGGCTTTGTACAATTGTTCTACTTCTTCTTCTCTTCCACCATTTACTTCTTTATAGAAGTGTTGGGACGGAAACGTAGTGATCTTGTGTGTGCTTGTTCTTCTCTTCCACCATTGACTTCTTTATAGAAGTGTTGGGGGTGAAACGTAGTGATCTTGTGTGTGCTTGTTCTCTTTCACCATTTACTTCTTTATAGAAGTATTGGGGGTGAAACGTAGTGATCTTGCGTGTGCTTGTTTTAAGGCACTTTGTAAGCTGATATTCATTTTCGTAAGACTGTTCTTGATGCTGTCACTCCATCGTTTGCATTGGTCTTCCTCTTGCTTTGTACTCATTATACTTTTTCTGTGTGATTCTCTGTGGTAGGCGATACCAGGGCATTCTTGTCAGGTGTCCAAACCATTTAATATGTTGATCTTTTATGAATTGCATGACTGGTTTCACATCCAGTCTTCTGATTTCTTCATTTCTAATTTTGTCTCTTATTGTCACACCTGCAACTCTTCTAAGACACCTCATCTCTGTCGTTATGATTTTCCGCTCATTAGCTGCTGTTATTGGCCATCTTTGACAACAGGAAAATTGACAACAATTGTTGACAACAGGGAAAATGACATTGAAGAAGGTATTAAAGGAAGAAGATGGTCTGATATTGTGGTTCATCAAGAGATCAGTGTCCGAACTGATAAATTGTACCAGCTAGAGAACTGTGGAGAGATATGATCGCTGACACCAACAGGCATGGCACTTGATTGATGTGTAAAAGCAGTACTAGAATGCATTCAGTAATGTTGAAGATTTATTCTTTTATAAATCATTCTTAATATATATATGCTAATCTAGTTTGAGCTAGTTACCAGCTGTGTCATTCTGCTGATGGAACTGGCAGGAGATATAGAATCTGCTGGAATTACTGAATAACCAGCCCCAGACAAACCCATATAGATAACGCTAACAGTGATACAAGTACATGGGACTGCTACTTGTGCAATACACTTCATAATGAAGAAATGACAAATTTGTATATGTTATATGACATCACAAAAATAAATGTGTGTTAAATTAAGTTTGCCTGGAAGTCAAATAAATTATTTTGTTTTTTCAATATTTGTTATATTCTGATTACTTTTAGACTTGAATTGGTCAGTTTATTAATCTATACAAATTTCATTGCTGCTTTATGACAAAATATTAAATTGCTGACTTGTGTATTCACTTTTTCTTCATGTATTTACTGTTTCGAATAGAACATGAAATAACAGACAACATATAAACACACATTTATTTTTGCCATCCATGTCAATTTTCATGAAAAAATACAAAAATGTAACAACAAACATTTCACTTTATCAACGTTTTTATATTTCATTCAATATTCAGTGGTTAAAGTAATTGTTTAAGAATAATCAGGAGAAAATCTGGGCAATATAAAATCTGTGAAAAAAACTGAATCAAGACGATAAACTGGAAAAAACTGAAAATCAAGACAATATAAACTGGAAAAAAAAACTGAAAATCAAGACAATATAAACTGGAAAACAAAACTAAAAATCAAGACAATAAACTGGAAAAAAACCCTGAAAATCAAGACAATAAACTATGTAAATCACTATTTCAAACAGCTTTATTTATGTAGTGATATGAAGAAGCTAAGAATAAGGACAAGTCAAAGAAATGAAACAATGAAAAGAACCAGGCAGAAATGAAACAATCAAAAGCACCAAAATACAGCCAGCATGTCCCACCACTAGAGAAAATGAGAGAACATTGCGGAAATACCAAACATGAGAGAAAATATACTGTCCAGAGTTAATGGCTGAATGAAACAAGTCAACCGATCAATGTGCTATCAAGAAGCCTAAATCATCACCCACAACCAATACACATCAAAGTAGTCATTGGTTACTGAGCAACATCATAGCACTCCAGGCAGACTCATAGGTCTCTCCTAACAGATGGTGAAGGGTGTGCAAGCTGATGGTTCCTGTGGCTCGCTAGTTAAACACACTCCTCCCCCTCGAAGTAAGAAAAACACATACGAAAAAAGGATGACAGATCTGACCAGAACTACCGCTTTAAAGAAGACTGCTGCCCCCATACATTGCACAAAAAATACCTATGAGGAAGCCAGAACCCTGAAAATATTTTCAGGGTTGTCCAGCTTTCAATGACCACACCCAGATCTAGCCAGACGGTGAGACAGAATCAAGAGTTGCTGTCTTGACATGAAAAAGACTGAACTCTGCGCTGACAACAAACCTGAAGATCTAGCATGACCCCCCCATCCCTAATTTGAACACATAAGAAACCAGTTTACCATTACTTCATAAAGATAAATAACACACATAATAAAAAAACTGCAATAGAAACATAATTAGCTAAAAGAACAATTTAGTTTATTCTATCAGTAGTCCTAAAGAAAAGAAGGCATTAGAGATAGGGCATATATCTGCAGGATATAAATATTTGTAGAAAATACAGCTTGTACACTATGTTAAAAGTCACTTTACATCATTGATGATGGGTTAGTTGAATGAATATCATACAGAAGAAAGAGGTAGGAGACAGTGTAGCTAGATGTGAGAATCTGTATTTTTGTAAACAGCAAACATCTATGAAGACATCATTTGTCAGGAAATTACATTTTGAAAATCCAAAAGCATACTGACAAACATTTGAAAAAGATCAAAAATATGTTTAACTATCATAAAACAAAAAATAAAGAGAGTAAAGATGTTGGTATTTTATTGATACACACAGATGCTTGATTTCTTTTGTAAGCGCTTATACCCGGATAAGGTGCTTGCTTCTGCTATGCGGCGCTCAGCAAATTCTCGCCAGGAGGCTCTCTCTAACCAGCATAGAACTTCCAATTCTGACAGGGTGAAACTTGTCTTAACTTTCCACCCTCATAGTTCCCTTGTGAAGAAAGTCTTATTCCGTCATCTCTCCATTCTTCAGTCTGATCCTGAGACACTTCAAACTAAACCTTTTGGTGGCGTACAGACGGGACAGAAGCCTTAAAGATATGTTGGTTCACAGTCGCCTCAAGCCTAATATCCAGAGTCATTTTGGCACCATCCAGTGTGGCCGTCGCGCTGCAACACTTGTGCTTATGTAATACAGACCCGCACTGTCTTTTCCAAAAGCCATGTTCGTTATTGAAGACAGTCTCACGTGAGTCCCGTAATATTATCTATGCCATTATCTGCAAGCGGTGCAACAAGGCCTATATTGGGAAACCGGCAGGAGACTCAGTGACCGATTAGCCCAACACTTGCGAGATATACGCCAATGCTCTGTGACCCCTGTAGCTACCCATTTCAATGATAGTGGCCATTCAGGAGCTTGCGATGTCCAGGTCACAGCCATCCGATCATGTTCCTCTGATGATCGTAGTCGATTTGCTCTGGAGAACCGTTTTATTTCGTTATATGGTACCTTGCGGCCTCTTGGACTCAATGCATTACATTCCTATGCTTCTTAGTACTTTCTCATCTCTGCCTTGTAATCTATATGTGTATTTGCTTCATATATATAATTTGTATTTTCACTTGATTGTATATTGTTCCTCTTCTTTTCCACTTCTAGTTTTGTGTTGCACTCATTTCATTATTCGTTTTATTCCCAGTTCATTAGATACATTTGCATTTTTCCGTTATCTTCTATTTGTAAGTGTTCTCTATAATTCGTCACTCCTGTTGTGTCATTTGCTTGATAAAG
The DNA here is from genome assembly GCA_020796225.1 of Arion vulgaris. Lineage (NCBI taxonomy): Eukaryota > Metazoa > Mollusca > Gastropoda > Stylommatophora > Arionidae > Arion > Arion vulgaris. The sequence continues at coordinate 13,055,068 of CM036753.1, forward strand.
GCCTTTTGGTCGAAACGTTGCTGTTTATCGTCACTGTTTCTGTATTTTGTAAAACTATAGTACTTTGTTTGTACATGTTTCGCTATTTTATTGATTGGCTCCCATAAGCTGCTGGCAGCGCCACTGTGTATTTCTTTTAGATCTATTTAAAATAAAATTCATTGTCCATTCCCAAGTGGAAGATGTAGTTCGTTGTCCACTCTTGTCGTTAAGCATAGGGAAGGAAGCTTTAATTTGCGTTCTAGTGCTAGATGAGTCGCCCTTGTGTTAATCCGTGTTTATGTAGTGTGGTCTTGATATTGTATATCCATCTTTTTTTGGTCTTCCCTTATCTCGAGTACCTGATCTCTTTTAATTGTATGCTGTTGCCCGTCTGCCCAGCGTGTTCGTAGGGCGTTGGACTACGGGTGACTATCCTCTGTGTTACGGGTTCAATTCCGTGGATGGCAGAAAAAGCCACAGATTCCCCAGATTTACGGTGTTCGTGGCACCGAACAAGGTTCTGATGTCCATGGCACGAGCTGAAAAGCTCAAGTGCTTCTGGATCGGAAAAAATAAAAATTGTATGCTGTTATTGGTGGTTGGTTGTATTTCATTCTCATTAAATGTACAAACCACTGCATTTGTTGTCTTCCGATGTATTCGATGCATGAAGTTATGCCCACTCTGCCTTTGATGTCCTCATTTCATAATCTATCTTTCCTGGTGACCCCCACTGCCTTCCTCAAGCATTTCATTTCACATGTAGGAAAATTCATTTACCTACAGAATGGTATATTACTCATAAAATCGGTTAATAATTAACGAAACTGCAGCTGAATTTGTATATATACCTGCAATGGGAAAATAGGACATTAATTTAATGCAGCCTCAACCCGCTTTTTCAATTTGGTAGCCAATCAGTTAAACATCTGCTGAAATTGCTAAGTAATCTTGAAACAAACATGGTGTTTTTTTTAATAATAGGTCTTCCTCTCCTCTAAACTCCCCAATAAAACATAAGGCATCAACAAATCTCCACCAATCCAGATGTCTTGAGCAAGTCAGATCTGGTTCATTCCAAGTCTTTCTCACCTCTTCTCTTTTGCCGTCTACAGTTCATCTCCTTGTTGTGCTAGGCCACCCCCTACTTCTTTTGCATCGACGATTCCATTTTAAAGTCACATTTAGGTGTCTGTTCTTTTGCATTCTTAAGGGGGGATTCGGTAGTGTGAGGATCATGAAGCTATTTTCGTTGTTTTCATGTTAATGTAAAATTTGTATAACCATTTTGAAAGATTATGACTTAGAATAGTAGAAAAAAATTAGTAAAAAAAAGTCAAAGTGTTGCCATGGAAACAATACAAAATGGCCACCAAAAGCACAATTTCAAACCCTAAGACTGAATTTAATGAATGTAAATGAATTCTGTTTTCACTCTAAGGTGAGCAATTGTAATGTCTAAAATATTACACATGAGTTTTAGAATATATGAAATATTTAATTTTTTATAAATTTTTTGGTAAAAATTCCCTCAAAATTTGGTAAAAAAAAAGCTGTTTTTGGGGTGTGTTTACCCAAAAATTCATTAAAAATGTAATATTTAATATATCCTAAAAACATGTATAATTTTAGATATTACAATTGCTCACCTTAGAGTGAAAACAAATTTCATTTATATTCATTACTTTCAGAGCCTTATGGATTTAAAATTTTGTGTTTGGCGACCATTTTTTATTGTTTCCATGGCAACGTGTTGACATATTTTTTCTACTCTTTTAAATCATAATATCTCAAAATTGTAATACAAATTCTACATTAATATGAAAGCAACGAAAAAGTTTCAGACCAGAATCCCCCTTAATGTATGTCATAACTACTTTCATTTACGCTTTATTTCCTTGTTGATGCCGGTGCACTTGGTGATCTCATTATTTTGTATTATCTGGTACCAGCGAATTCTGAGAGTTCTTCTGAGATACGGTAATTTGTGCCTAATTCAGATTCATAACTTACATTGCTAGAAACATGAATTGCAATGAAATATTCCGTGTATGAATAGCAACGTGGTTTATCAACAACTTGTGAAATGTATAATTGTGCCATATAAACTGCATTGTTAAGAAAAAATTAGAAAAGAAAACCTGTTTTCCTTTTATTAACTCTATATGTCCAGTCGACGCTCTCAGCGTAGAAAACAGTTCTCTCATTATGCCAAATCACTCTGCCAACGGCTAATTTGAGTCCATGCACGTTTTGTTTTACTGTTCAGCTACTATACGTCCGACACTGTTTTTGTTTACAGAATTCAACGGGCAGATAACTCCTATTTCATTGATATATTATACAGCAAGGTAGAATTTAGTTTCGAATTTTTAGTAAATAGTTTTATTCGCAAATATATTTTTCCTGTTGTGAAAAAGTGAACTTTCGAGTGAAAAGTTTAGTTATTAGATGTTTCGTCCTCCACGTCGATAAAGTGCCAAACATGGATTTGTTCCAAAGTTCAAATAAATACACATAGTGTTTCATGTTTATGATTTCACCGACAATGATGGAGAATTCAGCAATGGCTAAGTATTGATTCAAGTTTGAAAGTCGTAGTAGTTACTCTGAACATGAAATACAACAATAATTTACTAAATAAATACTGATTTACATATATAACTATTTATTATCAGATTGTTCAGAATTTAATTCTGCATATTTTGATACCAACAGTATAAATCTAGCTTACCAAGAACTTAAGTTATAGGCATATTTCCAAGATCATTCTATTTTGAAAAATTTTGCTAGAAATGTGTTCTGGCAGAGCGTGATTACCCCCAAAAATTTCGTGGACATAAAGAGTTAAAAACAAAACAACTAAAAAAGAAATGAAGGTTATTGAAGATGTGGCCAACTTATGTCTAGCAAAATATTCTCTGTAACATCCAAAATTATGTATATGGCAGGTATTCTATAATCGAAATGGAAAACAAAAGTCTTTCCATGAAAACCCGTGCAAAATATGTGGTTAGTAAATTGGAAAAATGGATTAAAGATAACTCTTATAAAAAAGACATAAATTTATACACTAACCAATAGCAAAATATCCAGTCAAGTAAAACAAATTCATTTTAAAACAAGTGGTTAAAATAATGTCATTCATCATATGTTAGCTCAAATGTATATATTTTGTTTCTTTTAGTGTCATTTTTCTAAAACTTAATCTAACCAAATAAGAACCAAATATTGAACAAATGTATTACCACATAACATTTGTCACACAAAAAAACTGTTACATTGAATAAACATGTTCAATATTACTTGCAATGTAGAATAATACAAAAGTACAATGTAATTCAACAGATGTCAGTTTCAGTTTGTTAGTGAGATTAAATATCCAGACTGGTGTGTGTATGTATACATACTAGCTTATCTAGTTCATTTTTGGCTTTTATAATTTGACAGTCATTTATTCGTAACCTGAACTGGAACATATTGTTTGGGGCATAAAAATGTATTTGTGACACCATAAACACTGTTTATTATACAAATAACTAACTGTGGGAATATAGACTAGAGCTCTGTGCTAACCTCTTTGTTCATTATTCAGTCTCCTTAGATAACCAGGCTGAGACTAGAATCAAAACATTTATATAGTCTACTTTTGAGTTCCGTCATGAAGTTTATATCATTCTGTGTATAGATTCTCTATCAGCTTGTGTTTCTATATGATCCAGTTTGTTCCACCATTGATACAGAAAGCTCTCTGCTATAAGCTTGAACCAAGGTGTTAGCAAGATTCCTTGACTGTCTGCAGTATCTGTTTGAGAAATGTAAGCCAACAAATCAAGATATAAGTTAAAAAAATATATGATTCACTTTATTTTGCCTTTTCTCTCTCTGGAATAAAATGCTACAACCATCGTACGTCACTGATTTATATTATATGTCATCTTCTTGAGTTCTGTCCTCAAGACATAGGTTTTTTTGGGCCGTCCATTCTACTGCTCTTTCTCACTCTTAGATATCACTGTTGGTTTGTCCATTGTATATATTGCTACGCTGAAAAGTAATTTTCTGAGAGTGTATCCAAAACTGATTACCATTGCCTTTCTTTAATCCTGTTTTGCCTCACAGCGCCAGGATGAGAAGAGATTTCTAGAACGAGCCTGTGTGCACGTTTCATAAGTAGTCTCTTTTGTCGCCTATTATCTCTGAGGTTCACCCCCTTTTGCGTGGCCTGCCTTTTGCTTTGTATCCATTGTATCGGAGCAACATTGCTCTTTGAGATGCACTGTCTGTTGGTAATCTGCTTATGTGGCGAACCATTTAATTTGTTGTTTCTTATGAAGTTCAGTACTGATGTTGTACCCACTTTTTCCCTGATGTCTTCTTTTCTCAACCAGTTTCTTCTTGTTATCCCCAGCATTCTGCGCAGACACTGCATCTCCAGCTATACATGTTATTAGGTTGTTCTTTTCTACAGGTCTGTATTTGTTTTGTGGCAGATGCGAAAAATGGTTTCCATTACAAGAATAGAAATAGTCACAAGTACATTCAACATGAGAAAGTTACAAACAAGCTTAAGGGGGCATTCTGGTCTGGAAACTTTTTTCGTTGTTTTCATATTAATGTAGAATTTGTATTACAATTTTGAGATATTATGACTTAAAAGAGTAGAAAAAGATAGTTTAAAAATATGTCAACGCGTTGCCATGGAAACAATAAAAATGGCAGAGAGTAACTCTGAAAGTAATGAATATAAATGAATTATGTTTTCATTCTAAGGTGAACAATTGTAATATCTAAAATATTACATGTGATTTTTATGATATATTAAATATTGCATTTTATTAATTTTGGGTAAACACCCCCAAAAACAGCTTTTTTGACCACATTTTGAGGGAATTTTTACCAAAAATTTATAAAAATTAAATATTTAATATATCCTAAAATTCATGGGATATATTTTAGATATTACAATTGTGCACCTTAGAGTGAAAACATAATTCATTTACATTGAATAGATTCAAAGCCTTAGGGATTTGAAATTTTGTTTCTGGTGGCCATTTTGTATTGTTTCCATGGCAACGCTTTGACATATTTTGTTTTACTTATTTTTTTCTACTATTCTAAGTCATAATCTTTCAAAATGGTTATACAAATTTTACAGTAACATGAAAACAACGAAAATAGCTTCATGATCCCCACACTACCGAATCTCCCCTTAAGAGAGTGTTATCAAGTGCTATACATTAATATATGGTTGAGAAACATGGACAATGAACAAGCATTTGAAAGACAGAATTAATAACAAATTAAAGAAAAACACTTAAAGAAATTTAAGAAAAAATAGGAATGAAGACCGAACAGATAAAATATTTTGGATGAAAAAAATGCTACTTCACATATAAAAGAATGTATGCTTCCTCGTCTAGTTTGTACTTCAACTGTAACAAAGTGAAACGACTATACTGGAGACTATATCCAAATGAATTTTTGAAATAATGTTCAATTTTACTATCACTTTCCGAATAAATGAATAAGAAGATAACTAGATCTACATACACCAGTATAAATTACTTATGTATTTTAATTTAACAGAGCTGACATCACTACAATCTGGCTGACTCATAAGTATATTTACACATTTACGCGTATAGTTCCTGTAACTCGTGTGTTATACATGTCTTATCCTTTTTTAAGCAGGAGGCAATGCTGACATGCCAAATTCATTGCTTCATGATTGCATTCTTGACAGCATGGAGAAAGCGGGTCTGGAAAGACCATGTTACCATCCAGATTAAAAATGCTTACCTGCCTACCATCAGCAATTTTGAAGACAACTCATTACAATAATTTACAAAAACATATACACTGAAGAACTGACATTACAGTAATTCACAGAAAAATGTTCTGAACACTGAATACTGCAGTAATTTGGGGGAAAAAATACAGCAGACTGAACATTGCAGCAAGTTACGGAAATATATATTGAAGAATTGACGTTGCAATAATGGACAGACAAATATACTGAAAACATGAGAATAATCAAGACTCTGACGAACACTATTTCTGTAACATATACTAGACAAAGCTTACCAATTAATTTCTTGAGCTCCTGTGAGCTGACGTAGTTATAACTCTTGACTTCATTTGGATTGATAGCTACATCCACATCACGTTGTATAAAGAGGATATAATCCATTTCATATTCCCCCCATTTGTTGTCTTTAGGAATGTTCTCAGCTTTATACAGCATACGTGTCAAAAAATGAAAGTCTTGTAAAGGCACCTGAAACATGATCAATTGAACCACACAAGTAAGAATTTAACTTAACCTAAGCACAAAACTAGCAAATGATATCAAATAGTGCAAAAACATGTCTATACACAGATTTCAGCATCTACAAAGAGATGTTAAAAAGAATTGTTATTAATATACCCAGGGTCAATTCTCTCACTGATGTTTGTGTGAAGGAGGCTTGCTTTTCTTATCACCAGCATCCCTAGTCATTTAGGCGAGTCTTACTCTGAGTTCAGCAGTACTTCTAATTTAGATATCTAAGTAAAGAATTAGGGTTTCATGTAGTCCAGTCATGCACTGTGTGCACATCAAGGTTTTTTTTACACCCAAGCTGGCATCGTACCATGGAATTTCCACTGATCGTGGTCCCTAGTGCAGCACGTTATAAACTTTGTTACCAACAACCCTGAATCAAGCTATTAACTTTGTTATCAGCAACTCTAAATCAAGCTATTAACTTTGTTATCAGCAACCCTGAATCAAGCTATTAATTTTGTTATCAGCAACCCTGAATCAAGCTATTAATTTTGTTATCAGCAACCCTGAATCAAGCTATTAATTTTGTTATCAGCAACCCTGAATCAAGCTATTAATTTTGTTATCAGCAACCCTGGATCAAGCTATTAACACCAATAATGAAGATGTTGAAAATGTTACAAATATTGAATATCTTGACTCTATAAATAATAACAATAAAGACTCTACAAAAGAAATCAGGAGACTGGTCATGACAATTCAGAGGATGATAAGTATAAAGAATCTATGGCATAATATAAGGATACAAACAAAAATGAAACTTGATTACATGCATTTTTGCTGTGACAACTTATGGATGTGTGTGAATCATGGATAATAACACAAGCATTAAGAAACACAAAAAATTGAATTAATCAAACTAAAGTGCTAAAATTCTTAGAACACAAGGACAAAAAAAAAGAAATGTTGAGATCAGAACTCAATATCAAGGAACATTGAGGTCATAACCAAAAACATTTTTCAGAAACTGAAATATTTTGCCCACAATACATGTCCTTGTAGTTTAGAAAGCAGTACCAGAGTACATGGTTCCTGGAAGACGAGACAGGGAACGACAAAACAAAAGAACATTAAAAAAGACATGGGAGTAGGCGATAGACCTGACTAGAGATCAAGGGTCTTTCGGACAGATTGTGATGACAACAACGTTCTGCAAAGGACATGTTCCACGAAGAGGGAACCAGCTGGACATAAGGTTTCCTGCTACTAACATATCTGTCTCTATGATGATGGCTGACAATAATTAACCCATCCTTACTAACACCAATATAGTAACAATCTAGTTTATTGGTACTTTTATATTTTGTTTATGTGTGGGTCATATTGGTGAGTAAAATGCATAGCCCCTACACTCTACAAATCATGTTATAAATGATGGCTTCGAAAAATTGTGAATGTGATTAACAATTTTAACATACAAAATAAGTAGCTACAAAAATAACAAGTGTACATAAGTGCTCTTGGGGCATGCTTTCTTTAAGAAAACAAAACTAGCTGTGGTATTCCCATGCTTCAAGCTATGAGAACAAGACAAAGTAGAACAATTACCCCTGCAAGTTACTAAGAGAAGAATAACAGACATAGTTGAGCTACATAAATGTGCATAAAATCACACCAACCTGTTCTGGTTCAATTCCAAGTTCATGCTTAAGTTTTCTCTGAGCTGCTCTTTTAACACCAATAGCTTCATTTTCATCCAATTCATTTGGGATATTCAGAGGATGGCTGCAGCAAGTGTTGGTGAAGTGGTCTGAAATGTAACAACATCTTGTAAATGTGAATTTTAAAAAAATGACAGTATGCGTGGGTAAACTGATATTAATTATCTTAGTTTTAGAATGTCTAGAGCCTAAATTCTAGAAGATAAATTCTGTGATAAACACCACCTCACCCCCTCCTGAATGAGATACGTCAGCTTAATAACCATGAAGAAGACATTTAGAGATGTCCAGATTCTGGGAATGGTAGGTAAATTGCACGTTAGAATCTTAATATATACAGAAGAGTAATAATGAAACGTGTGTACACACACAAAAATCTATATTTTCACTAAGGGAAAGGAGCTCTTATTATACCATGTGGTATATAGGGTAACACAGTGTTAGGTCTGTATTTTTCATTGACCGTTGGCATATGATGTGGTCAAATTCCCGGCGGCCACTTTTACTTCCCAGTGATTTTTTCCTGGTACCCAATTGAGGTTGGGTCGACCTGAGAGCTGCTATGGTCTGAAAAAATTCCACACCTACTTGTGGAGTTGAACCCGGACCACTAGCCTAAGAAGCGAAAATGAACACTGAACTTCCTACTTTACAATAAACTTATTAATACAAAATAATATTCATCATTATCCAGTACCTTGTCAGTCATAACAACACTTCAAAATTTCTCTCTATCATATGTCCTGCCTCAGCTGCTGTTATGGTCAAATCATTTATCATATCACATATCCATTTTGGTCTTGATCTTTCACTTTTCCACTTCCCTGAATGTTTCCCTTCATAACTGTTTTTACCAACCTTTCATATTTCGTTATAAGTCTAAAATACTTTATTTTCTCAACATTATGTTTCAACCAATTTTCTTAATTTTTGTTTGTCCTTTTCTGTGTTATTGTGTGTTAATAATTATATAAAATTGTTATTAAAATGAACTTAAAAGTTTTTGATATGCTTGATCTCCTTTATTTTCTTTCATTGAATATTATATATATTTTTTTCCCCGATCCAGAAGCGCTTGAGCTTTCAGCTCGGTGCCATGGACATCGTAACCCTTCGGTTCGGTGCCACGAACATCAGGAATCTGGGGAACCTGTGGCTTTTTTGCAGCCTGCGAAATTGAACCCACATTCACAGAGGGCTAGTCACCCGCAGTCCAATGCGCTACGAACACGCTGGGCAGGCGGGTGAATATTATATATAAGATTTAGTTAAGTGTAGGTAGTTAACTCACCTGGAAATGTTATTTTTTCACTTGCTCTCTGTTGTATCAATAACTCGCCCTTTGTGTTAAAAAGAAAAACACTGAAGGCTCTGTGAAGCATGCCTATGAAAGAAAGATGTATTAGCAAATAGTTTAAATAATTTCAGACTTAAAATTTGACTAGTTATTACGCTCACCAAGGGACACTTTAGACTAAAGAATGCAGTGTGCTTGACTGTGATAAATGGAATATTTTTCCAACCATAACAGCTCACATGTTGACCCAGCCTTAATTGGGTACAAAGAAAAGCACTGGGAAGTAAAGGCGACCAGCGTGATGTTGACCACATCACCCATTGTGTGCCGGCAGTCAATGAAAAATATGGGCCTAACACTGTGTTACCCAATATACCCCGGGGTATTAAAAAAGGGTTTCTTTACTTTACTTGTCCCTGATGTGATTGAATTGTATACATCAGTTTTTTTTTAAATTTTACTCGTATAAAGATGTAACCTCAACATTATCAGGTGTCCTCATTCTGAAGATTGAGAATGGTATGCTTGCTACTCTACAATCTGTTTATGTGAATAAATATTTGAATTATAATAAAGATAAGATACAATCACATATAGCGGCAAAACAATAAGTGGAATTATATTCAGTGAGTGAATGATACCAAAGAACAAAACAGTAAGCACAGGGCATGTTTTGAAACTATTGTTATTGGTTACTGAACAGACATCATAGTACTCTTGAGTAGACTAATGAATATCTTTCCCCATCAAATATTGACGGGTATGCATACTGACAGTTCCTGCAGATTGCTAGTTAAACACAATCCTCATTCTGTTCCTTAGGAATCCAGTTCTGCACAACATATGATTCCAAACTTCTTAAATCACTGGAACCACAATTTAAGACTTAGTTAGTTTGTTCCTTTCGTTCCAAAGGCGGCACATAGGGCAGAGGTTTTAGATCTCCATGTGATGCGGTTCTTTGCTAGCAGCTGGAGATCTTGTATGGTTTTACATCCCAATAGTTTACTAAACTAGAACGGGTAGCCATTTCACATAAATAGAATGATACACATTTAGATAAATCCTCTGTTTCAGAAATACTGGGGTTTTACGATTGAGGATTATTAGGCCTCAGATCAACCGACCATAGCAAGTACGAAGAAAACAAAACCTTCCATCTTGAAACCGGAAAAACTCCTCATCTATAATATAGCCACCGAACACACTGGAAAATCGTGGTTTGGCTGTGCTGCAGACATTGTTCCACTGTTATGTGGACTCATAAATATTGACCCTAGGGAGGAATGGATAACGGTGCCATCCATATTCGGAACACCTTTTCAACCATCATGAAATTCGACAAAGGGTACAGAGAGATAAATCCAACGGCGGTGAATGCAGATATCAAAACCATAATTAATGAAAACTGTAGTGAGGGTGACATTGTGATCTACATGGATGGACTGGTAGTTCGTCACCAAAAGTCCACTTGGTCCTTCTCTACAAGCTCATACGGCAGAAAGACCAAGGAAGTTGGATTGAAGAGGCCAGAAAAGGACAGCACAACAGAGTAGGCTCATCAAGCAACATCAAACTCGCACAGTCAGTCGCTGGACGAGATATTCCAAAGGAGATCGGAGCCCCTATGGCCATGTCTGGAACGATAACTAGAAAACAGTAGCGAGATAAGTAAAACATTTATTAAATGTCAAAAATGTAACAAACTGTATATACAACCAATATTATGAACAAGAAAACTATGAACTGTGCATTACAAACCTTTATTTATATTTTCTAGCAAATGACAGGTTTTCTTTGAGGCAAATCCAATGTTATTGTCATCCTTATCCACCAGAATACATTCTTCTTGCATCAACTTAGCTTGGATCTCATCCAAACCATTGAGTATATCATCAGAACTCATCCTAGAACATTAAACAAAACAGTATGAAGTAGAACAAATTAAACACACAAAACTGAACAACTCTGTTAGTGACTGAATCATCTTTGATTAACTCCTGCAACACAAGTCACCTGACAAACCTTATGAGAAGTACCAATTCTCAGACACGTCAATTCATCTCCTAAAATGTTTCATTAAAAAAATTATTTACAAGATCCATTTGATGCTATTTTTGTATAATTCTTTGTAGAATACCGAAGGTGAATTTATCAAATAGAGCATCCAACTCTGAACATTCTGATATATGAAATAGTGCTCTGTTGCTTAACTCTTAGTGGACCAGGATAACGGCCATTTAGAGTAAAACGCCACTTAGTGTGGCTCCTTGTCTACAAGGAGTTAACGTAAGACAGCTATAATAGTTATTATTAGGGAAACCCTCCATTAAAATTTTATTGTAAAAAATGCATAAGGAAGTAGTTTTAGTGTAGGTATATCATTTCAACCCACAAGTGACACTGATGATTCTTTGAAGCTAACATAAACAGTGTTTTCACTCTGCATAATAACGACTCTGTTGCAGCACGACAAGGCATGGGTAATGAGAATACATAAAAGATAGCAACATGCCCAGTTTTCTCACTCTTAAACAAACCATAGAATCCCAAAGTAGTCAAAATGGGGACAAATAAACAACTGGAGGAAAAGCCTAACTAGTTTATGTATACCTTTTGATAGCTGTTTCATATAAAAGCCATAGATAGACAATTTTAAAAAAACGTGCAGGTTCAAGTGGTTATGTGCTCGTCTCTCGTGAAAAAGGTACCAGGTTTGCTCCCTCGTGGAGCCATTTCGATATTTTTCGAGATATTCGTGATCTCAGCATAGGTGAGATCGAGTTCCTAGTCCTATCAGAGACGGACGATAAAATGTAGGTCCTCTGTTCAATTTGAGCAGGTAAAAGAACCCTTGGCAGTTCAAAATCAAGAAGAGCAGACTGGAAAGCCGTTGTCTGGGCAAAATTCATTACAAAAAGATTTAAAATAAAATTCCTACAAAAATATCTTCACCATCTTCAAAACTACATCAGGGACCCTCGCAGGTGCTATGGAGTTGTTGCAGTGCAGCTGAGATCTTCCTGTGTAAGAAAAAGATTGGAACAAACATGGTTACTCACCGAAGTGCAATGATGATTGTCCTATCAATCAATCAGTCTATACTGAACGAGTGAGACCAGTTTTAGAATTTGGCATTAAGCATGGACAATAGTAGTCAAGATCATTTTTTAAAAACATAAGCTACAAAACCAAGCAATGAGATTCATAACAGATAACATGAAAACAACAAAAAGCAGAAAAAAATCACATACCTTCAGTCAATGGCAGATAGAAAAGGCAAGAATGAAAATACAAAATATTAAAAAGAGTGAGCGATAGATCAATCAATCTCAATAAAAATGTAGTGTCGTTGGAAGGAGAAGCCTGAAACGGAAAAACTGCAGAAATGAAATATGAGAGCAGAGATCAACAATTACAAAGATCACCTGCACAGCAAACACATTCAACTGTGGCTTTAAATCTGGAAAAATTAGTGTAAGTGTGACATGAACTGAATTTCCCAAATGTTTTGTATTGAAAGAAAAAACAGTCAACAGTCATGAGGAACAACAAAGAGCCCCATGTTGATGTTAAAATATAGACACATTCAGTTTCACATTCTCCCAACATCTGAGATTTATATATTTACAGATCATCAGTAACTCACTGTGACATCACATGTGCAATAGAAAATAAAATAATAGAAATGAAATATTTATGAATCTATCATGTAACCGCACACAGATAATTATTAGCAGAAACAGGTGAAGTAAAGTAAATTTAAAATGCCCTAAAAGAAAATTCAAAAATAGTATTGTAGAAACGAAAACTGAGAAATAAATGAGCAAACAGAGATCTTATGAAACCTACATTTAAATTGGAAGCCAAGCACAAATTTGTGACAAATTTTCCATGATCATGATTTGATTGATAATTTAAGTATACTAAACTCAAAAAAAATATATAATTAATATATAATTACTTAATAGAAGAATATACTCATACTCATTATACCTTTGTAATTTTCTTGCTGTGCAAAAAACTCCACGTTGAAATAAACTGTATTTGTTACCGCAGGCAAGAGGATGAAAATGATTATATATAGAGCGCAGCATCAAGTATTCAATAATATATTGTGCTGCTGATATTGATATGAACTTGAATATATAATATATCACACCTATAGAATAGTCATGCAGCACAAACATCGAACGATATCTGTGATCCGGAAGTTATTGCCGCTATTTGATAAGCTGGTATTCTAATGGTGTCGTGTGGGTAGTTTAGCTTGTGTTAATTACACTGACATCAAAGGACTATCTGTGCTCCTTCCTTCCCAAATCCCCTTACTTTTGTAAACATCCCCTTACTTTAAACATAGTTAGTTTGCTCCTTTCGTGCCAAAGGCGGCACATAGGGCAGAGGTTTTCGATCTCCATGTGATGCGGTTCGTTGCTAGCAGTTAGAGATCTTGTATGGTTTTACATCCCAATAGTTTACTTTCTTGTATGATTGTTCTTCGAAGAGTGGTCTTAGGTCTTCCACGTTTTTTCCCAACTGGTAACCACATAAAAATGTGTTGATTTAGTCTCTTTTCATCTGATCTAAGAACATGACCTAAATATTTCCACCTTCGTCTCCTTATAATATTTGATACGGGTTGTTGTCCTGTAAAGGATATGCCACCATTTTCATTTTAGCAATCTAGTATGAGGATGGAGGTTGAGGCCGTTACTGCTGCCCTCCATTGGATCTCTGGGACTTCATTTACTGGGGCAGTTGTTGTATCTTACTCTTCCAGTCAGATGGGTTCACAAGATTTTCCAGAATAGGGCAGGTTTCGGTATCAGTGGATGTCCGTCTGTATAGAAGAAATTTCCTAGACCTCCAGAGGCTTACGTGGATATCACTGTCCTGAATGGCATCAGGGTGGCAATTTGACCTGTAATGTTGAAGAGAAAGACAGGACATGCTTGCAAATTCAACAGCATGGCATCGGTATTGTTGGGGAGTTGAAGCTGGAATCAAGAAAAGAAGAGGATATTCTTAGGTGTCTCTTTCAGCGACTTGTTTCTCTGTCTGGATGAGGACACTAAAATCGATGTTGAATCGGTCAAACGATTTAGACAGTTTGGAGTTACCCGTTGTTCAAGTCGAACTGGATTCCTGAGAGACAGAGTGAGAGGTGTGTTTAATCAGCGAGCCACAGGAACCATCAGTATGCATACTCTTCGATATTTGATGGGGAGACTGAGCACCTAGGGGTCTGCCGAAGTGCAATGACGTCAGTTTAGTAACCAATAACCAATCATTTTAGCAAGAAGTAGGAATGAGGATGCTTTTGATCATTTGTTTGTTTAGCTGACATGAAATTATTTGTTTGGATGTCTGAGTAGTTTGTTAAATGATAGCATTTGTCTTATGGGATCTAGCTTCATTTCTCTGTCGAGTCTTCCATCTTCTGTAAATATTCTTCATAAGTATGTTGATTTATCCCACGTGTGTGATTGTACTATCGTTGAAATGAACGTTCAATTTATTATGCTTCCTGCCTGCACTCATTGTCTCGGTTTTATTTGGTGTTTTTTTCATATCATACATTGTACAGCTGTAATACAAGGAGTCATTATAGCTATGAATCCCACTCGCTGACTAGATTGAGAGCAATGGGTGTCAATATTGGTGCAGCCCGAAAAGAACGACATACTAAATATGAAAAGAGATTGATTAATCAACATCGAACTGGAGTGTTGGGCTGCTGGATTGTGCGGAGATCGGAGCACCTATGGCTGTGTCCGTAGTGCTATGATGATAGTCATCATATAACTGATAACTGATGCTGTTTGTGTTGGTGTATCAGGTACTGATCATCTTCCTAACTCTTTCTCACTGGTGTAGTAAATCAGTTCTGATGTCGATCTTTGGTCGAATCACGATGTCAGACCATCCAACACCTTATCACTCTGTCTTCTATGATATCTCTAAAGATATATAAAGTAAGTTGAGTGCATTTGAAAATAGATATCTGTGAAAAATAATGAATATAAAATGGGACTAATTCAGGAGAATTGGTGATATCAGAGAAATATCTGGTCAACCACTAGTAACAACTGTTATAAGAAAGAGAAGATGGAGATATGTTCAACATGCATTGAGAAGAATTGATCAAAGAATACCGAAGCACACATTGAAGTGGGAGGCAAAGAGTTCAAGAAAGAGAGGACACCTTAGGGAAACCCTGTAAAGATGAGAACAAGAAGTTTTTTTGCCAGAACCCCAGAGGAAGCAACGGAAGCAAAGAATATGATCAACAAATAAACAGTGTACACGTATTAAGAGCTTCCGAAAAAAACGGACATACACAGGATTCGAACTACTCACTCTCATTTCTTACGACATCCATCGCATAGCCTAGCAATATGAGAGTCATTACGACATCCATCGCATAGCCTAGCAATATGAGAGTCATTACGACATCCATCGCATAGCCTAGCAATATGAGAGTCATTACGACATCCATCGCTAGCTAGCAATATGGAGTCATTACGCAATATGAGAGTCATTACGACATCCATCGCATAGCCTAGCAATATGAGAGTCATTACGACATCCATCGCATAGCCTAGCAATATGAGAGTCATTACGAGCACAACCAGCGGGACCATTCTCGCTATGCACATTTTATTACGTCATTACAAATGGGTATGAATTCTCTAAGCTGAAAGCTACGTATTTATAGTAAGAATATCAAAACGATTAGCATATTTGCAACATGGCTGTCAGATATATTTTACGTACTTGCAAATGGTGCTCATTTTAACAATTGTTTTTCATTATTAACCATTAGTATTTGTGAATAACATGTATATTCGTTAGCTTATATTAGTACTTATTAGCTTAATACTGTTGTGTACTTTCAAGACATTATGTCTCGACCTCTTTCTGTATAAGTTATCTGTCATCATCATCATCAAGGTGCGTATCCTTTATAGGACGTTGCTCTCTTTGCAGCACATCTGAAATTCACTATGTCTCTAGCCAGTTCCTCCACTTAGTCGATGGTCATGTTCATGGTTTCTTTAATATCTTGTAGCCATCTTCTTTTTGGTCTGCCTCTGCGTCCTGGGACCCTGCCCTCTAGTATTGTTCTTTCCAGGCCATCGTTAAGCTTGATGTGACCAAAGTATGTAATATTTCTGTATAGTATGTTGATTATCAGTCAATTCTCTTTAACATTTAGTTCTTTTAGGACATCAGTGTTCTTTCTTTTTCTGTCCATGGTATTCGTAGGATCTTTCTGTAGCATTTAGTTTCGAAGGACTGGATTTTCGTTTTTAATTTTTGTGTAATAGTCCATGATTCACAACCATAAGTAGCCACTGGGAAAATGCATGCTCTCAATATTTTTAATTTTAGTATTTTGCTGGTGCTTTGCCACATGTTCTTCATTGTGTTTAACTTCTTGATTACCATTTGTATGTTATCTGTAGTGGAAGTAAATTAAAAATATTATTATCATCAAATAGCTTCTCCTGAGCAGAATTTTGCCACCCTTGAAGTCCTATTTGAGAGTTTATCTCTCTCATATGCCAGATGTCTCTGCGGCCGTCATGCTCAAATAATCAGTCACATCCTGAATCCAACTTCTCCGTGGTCTTCATCTTCTCTTCTTTGCCGATATGCTTCATTTCATAATCGTCTTCTTGAACCTTTCGTTTCGTTTATATACTTGTGTGTGTATATATATATATATATATATATATATATATATATATATATATATATATATATATATATACTCAGACTTTGTCAGAATATCACATATCAGTGTGACAGACTGTCTTAGAGGCTTCCGCTCCGGATTTGGTTTGAGGGTTTACTCCAAAATCTTTCCAAAGAATAGGTATAGCCACAAAACAGTCTAAGTTGAAATTAGCGTTTTTTCTCCTAGTAATTCGTGGTTATGTTGGCCATATCTATCCGAATTATGAGGTTTTGATGCAGCAGAAACTAGACTTATATACATATATGTGCATGTATTTCTCGTACAACATCTATTTTGAAACGTTTGTTATCGCTGGATAGAATTAGCATAAATTTTGGTGTCCACATCCAACAGCAGGGCACCAAGAGACATCTCACCTATCCATCCTAACTCTCCAACCTTCGATGTTGCCGTTGCAAGCCTGTCCGACCTCTCATTGCTGAGAACACTCACATGTCCTGGACAGTAGATCCACATGAGCCTCTAGAGGTTGGAAACCTCTATAGACGACATTCATTCCTATTGCTACCTGTCATTCTCGATCTTCTGAAGCATCGACTGCGAGTCGGATACAACAACGACCCCAGTATACTGAGTCGAATAGAGCCAATGGAGGGCAGCAGTATTTTCATAATTCTCCATCCTAATACTGGAAGTAGTTGTCTTGTATTATCGGTTTTTCTCTGCTATGACCCTACCATGTACGCTAGCTAGATAGCCAGAGAATGACTTCTCACCACGAAGCACAGACCAGGTATATATTAAGGCATAATTCAACCTAGCTTGACTTGAATCTTTGATCAATCTAATTTTGTTTCGTCAAATACTATCACAGCTGTCTTCTCTTACATATACAGAGCTCTGTTAACATTGATTAAATGTAATATTATGTCCATTTCCTCCATTATTTCTCAAAGACTGTTATTGTAAATTTTTATTTCAGGCACAAACATGGAATATGCAAAATGTGATAGCCTTGTCGATGTCAGCAGTATATGTTTAATATGTAAAATCAGTTGTTACACTTGTGTGGAAATACAATGTACTGTTATAACAACCCGAAAACAAACTCATTATCAGGAGTAAATCCAAGGGAGACAAGCTGGAGAACTTACAGCAAGAGTCTTATCGTCGAATTAAAGGAGAAACTGGCGGACAGGCGGGCTCGAACTCTAGCCTTGCTCTCCGAGAATGGAGATTTGGCGGCGTTCAATGAGATTGATACAGAGAGCGACGGTTTAGATGACACTAGTACTAACATGACCAATGTTCAAGACCAATCACACCAACAAGGCACTGAGGCACAAGGACATTTAGGTGAACAGAATTCCCTTTCAGAAACAAGTTCTTTGACGGAATCTGACTACAACGAAGCCGACATTCGAGAAGAGGAGTCCAAACCCTCTCCAGAGATACCGATCATTGAAAACTCACGATGCTGCAGTGGGTCATGCTCTACAATTAATTCGATATCAGGTGGATCGTATACGTCAGAAGATGTCAGTTCTAGGAGCCTTGATGATTTTGTTGCAGATATTAACTTAGTTGTGGACATGAAAGAAGAGCATTACCGTTGTTCTCCCAGCCAGGACATAACATGTTCTATGCATATCGCAAACACAAAAGTACAGGAGAAATATAAAACAAATGAAAGCTTACAAAACAACAGTTATCAAACATATCCTTGTCACTTTGATGAGCGAAATTTGGCAGCTACACTTTCTAAGTCATCCTTGCACTTTCATCATAACATCGCCGCACATATGTCCCCACTTTCTATCAACTTTGACAATGAGTCGCGCCTACTATTGAAAGCTAAAAGTGACACATCCCTGTTTGTAGCCATGCAGTCAGAAACAGCTCACGCAGATTCATACAGCACAGTCGCTGGTTTATTAATAGTTGGCACAGTGATTCAGACTAGCTTTGACAATCTTTTGAGCACAGGGTCCTCTAGTAGCATATACCAATTATCCAGCCAAGACGCACAAGATATTGACAGTACACCAGTCGAGAGAAAGGAAGTAGACGAAAAAACAAGCATGCAAACTTCCCAAGAGTCAATTATTTCGATGCCACGAGAGCTCGATATCAATAAAGAGACAATTGAAGAAGTGAATAAATACTTTGAATTAGATGAATATTACCTATCAAAAGAATTAGAAGAAATGTAAAGGAAGATAAAGAAGAAAAAGACGAAGAAAATGATGATAAAACAGTAGACAACTCAGAGGAGGGTGAGGAGGCAAAGACACAACAAGAGGTTGGAGACAATAAAGTGAGCGCAGAAGAAATACGAGAAAAAACTGAAACAAAAATAGAAGAACAAGTTCAACAAGATGATACACTTTCTAGCATACAACATGACATTCAGCCTGAAGATGACACTGACAGAGCGTGTTGCGATAACACTATAATCAAAGCTCCAGATGAAGAGATACTTTCAGGTGAAGCTATGTTCCGCGATATTGACTCGCAGGATTCAGAGATAAATAGCAGAGACGACAAACTACAAGATCAAACTATAGTTATGGATGATCATAAGCCTCTGTGGGATCTCAAGGTTATGCTAGATGAGATGGTGCAGATTTTTGAAAGTAATACTGAATTTTATCATTCTGTTGACAAGTCACTTGTTACGATGTTTGAGAACCATTCTACCGATTTTAGTATGGTAATGTCAGCTTATAAAAACAAATCAGGTAACAGTGGTTACATAGAGCCAGGAAAACAAACACCAGAGCCTCGAGCTGTACAGTCAAGTTGTGATGGTTCATCCCGAACAGACACTGCTCCTAAATTGGACGATCAAAATCAAAGTCTGCAGGAATGCTTGGAAAAAGCAAGGGTAGCTAGTACTATGCAGGACACAGTAAGCAACACTACAGACAAGACAGATAACGTTACATCTATCAAGACATATCAACAAACAGTCGCTGAGCTAGAGAAGTCCATGCTAGACTATTTGCAAGTCTACGCTAAGGAGGCAATTGCTGAGGGATTGGATTCTAAGTTACCGCAGAGCAGTGACGTGTTAGACGATCAACAGAAAATAAAACAAAACAGACAGACTATATTACGTAGATCTGATACGTTCGTTGTTAAAGAACAATGTACCGGGAAACCACCTAATATTTCGAAACGAAGACATAGCAATGGCTCCCTTAAGAAAGGAACAAAAGTAAATACTAAACAGATCAACAAAGTTGTTTGTGAAGAAGCTGGTGATTGTAAAAGCGAAGAATCACTGAACGCACCTCACTCTTCACCCACTTTTCTTATAACCGATGACTTTTGGAATAACTTTCCAGATTTGTTTGACATGCCAAAATCTGATCAAGATGTGCAAGATACATCAAGTAAGATTGTCGTAAATAGTGTTGTTGGTAGCGATTTTACAAAACAACACAAATCAATGGCAGGTCCTAGCTGTAATAAAGATGATAGAGACTTCGATAGTGACACCACTGAAAGTCTGTCTGATACGAAAGTAACAGAAAACTTAACATACACGTCATCACTATTAGCTCAGTTACTTGACTACAATTCAGCTGACGAATGTAGACCACTTAAAGACAGTGCGAAGTCAGACATCGAACAAGAAAATAATAACACTCGTTTTAACAATAAAAGCAATGAAGATCCTGATTTATTAGAAGTTAACGGTACAAATGACAAGAAGAAAAGAATATGCTATGAGGACGGTTCTGAAAATGTGGAAGATGATCCATTTTGTAGAAGTGCACTGTTATCTAGTTCATCGGTCAAACTATTATCATTTGAAAAGATTGAAGAAAGCATCAATCTTGAAAACTATGACAGCGAAGAGGATTTAAATGTAGACAATGACGATACAGATCATGAAGACAGAACGTTCGATGTGAAGACTAAATCTGCGTCGAGTCCAAGCCATGATTACAACAGACGAATTGTCAAGGAGTCAAGCAGTGTAGACAAGAATATATTGACACTTGACGTAAGAAACTATAAGAGAAGACGAACTTCTCTCAAGAAAAGGATGAAATGCATTCGAGTCCTTCAGCTTTACTCCGAGAAACCATAGAAAAGCAAAGGCTTGAAGAACTGTGTTGTTTGAGTGAAGTCTCTCATGCTGTGGTATATACAAAAACAAACACACGTGATACATCTCCTCTGGAAAAGGCTAGACCAGATGATGTCATAATCCAAAATATGTCTTCTAAATATAGTGAAACAGATGCAACTAGCCGAGATTGTTTTGGAAATGTTAAAAATTTCATTTTAGAACAAGATGATCAACACTCTCACAAAAAGTGGCAACTGTCCAGAAAAGTGAGAGAAAAATCTCTTCAAAATCTCAGTGAAGAAACGTTAACACTAACTGCAGAGTGGTCTAGCAGTGATGAGGATGCAGTTGACGATCTTCAGCGCGATGTCAGTCCTTCTGATCTACTTAGACAGAAACAGAAAAGAGACGTTGATGAGAAACTTCAGCAGTTGGAGCAGTATTCCAGAAGAAAAAAGAAATCTAGATCTCCTTTGCGGCATAAAACGTCTACCGAAGCTCCAAGTTGGATACAGAATGCTGGAAGCCATCATCAAGCTAACGTTTGCACTGAGGCTATCAATATCGCTACAGACACACACGATAGAAAGTGTGCAGGCCTCGACAAGTTACACGAAAACAAACTTCATCACCTAAATAAGTATACTTCATTACGAAAAGACTTTGATATTAGTGGTCTGTCCTCTACTGAACAAGAAGAAGAGAATACAGAAGTGTTAATGTCAGCATCCCAACTAATGCAGGCACGATATCAGGAAAACGATATGCATAACACTGATAGCAGCGAGTTCGAAGTAAAACTGAAAACGAAAATTGAAGAACGAAATAGGAATCAGCCGAAAATTGCGACAACTTATGAGAGATCAAAGGAAGATGAAATCAAGAGAGAACCACATTCAGAATATTCGTCTAATGAATTCGAAGAAGATAATTGGGAATGGTATTCAAAAAGATCTGCATCGATAAATTCCAGGAAATACGCTCATACTTTCACGGAAACACGTAACATTACAGCCAATAAAAACGAGGACGAACTAATTGACATGCGCTCTAAAAGCAATGATAATACAGTTACAGTCAGTGGTAAAATATTAGGATTTACGAAAGATAACATTTCAGAAGATAGACAAGGAGAATTTCTTAGGGAATCATCTGTTAATACATGCACAACAATGAGAGATGCTACCGAAGTTTCTCGTAATCATGTACAGCAAAGTGTTGCTCAGAAAGTGACCTGCATCTATTCTGATACTCCGGTTAATAATTATGTAGACAAGAGCAGTAGGAATTCAGGAGAAGAAGAACAAGAGCTCCATGAAGTGAAACTGAATTTAAATGTTGATAACCATCGCTCATACCAGAAGAACAAACCAGCTGAAAATATCAACACAGATCCATCGCTTCTTCAACTGAACAGCTGTGAGATAAAACCAGCTACTTGTTTGGAGACATCGGTTAATAATCATTTGCAAGATGTATATACATGTGGTCATGAAGTTCGAAGTAAAGAAATAATACAGCCTATAGAGACGCTTGAAGAAAGAAGTCAAATCCAACTCAATACCAATGCTGATTGCACTTGGGATGCTTTTATTAAAAGTAACGCAGAATTTCTCTACGACAATCAGAAAAAGACACACCCTGGTGCTCACCTTGAACAAACTTTCTCCACATCTGAATTTCAAGAGACTGTTGAATCTGGTAAACTCATGTGTGAGAATACTGTCGGTGATTCCTTAGATAAAAATATCAGGAAGATGAACGAGGAGCATAAAGAGCGTTCTAGATCTGTATTCCAAGTAACATTGCAAGAAAACACATTGAATAAACTCGACTTAATTAAAACATACTTGCCCAGTCAAGGTGAACAGAGCAAGTCACTTGATGAGGGCATACAGTCTGAATACTACGCAATTGATGCTCTACGTTACAAGGTGAACTGTCTGGAACAAATGCTAAGGAACAGTGATATTATAAACGATAGTTATCATCGAAGAAGTGCACGATTTGTCAACAAGGATACGCCCACATCATCAGAGAAACAAATCAGCTGTCCTTGCTGTCAACAGAGCTTTGCATCACAAAGTCATAGTCAGACACAATTCCAACCTATTACAAAACATGAGAGATATTTACATTCTCCCTACCAGGAACACCTCTGTGAGCAGAAATGTATTGAGAAGTCTCACGACTGGAATGTGTCTTCAATCTGCTCATGCGGACATCGTTCTTATCTGAATTTACAAAATGACGAAAATTTGCAAACTAGGAAGGGAGTAAACCGACAATCCACTTTGTCTTCAAAAGAATGTCAAACGTCAGGAGGCTGGACTCTAGATAATCAGAACTCAAAAACTGGCCCATATGTGGACAGTTGGACACAGTACGATAGTACCTTAGATTCTAAGATTAATGAATCTTTAGAAGATCGACTCTCTCTGATGCACAACGACATTCAAGGTATAAAGCATCATGTAAGTAGAACAACCATTTCTTAGTGTGTCCAGTGTCTTTATTTTAAGTGTTCGTGTATTAGTACCGGAGTTTATTTATCCATGGTAAAAAAAAAGTTAATTGCGTATCCTTTACAGGACTTTGCGAATCAACCCAGCTTTTTAACGCTGTTTGTGATTTTTCTAGTCATTATTACGTTCAGTAGTTTGCCATTGCTTTCTGAACGGGTGGTGCCATCGTCCTTTGTTAAAATCCACGCGAAACAATTTGCAACCAAACTGTTCGCAGCGTGATTCGAACTCAGAACGTCGAGGTTGATAGACCAAGTCACTAACCCCTAGGCCACAGACGCCACCATTATACATGGTAAGGGTTCAGAAATGTGCGTGCATCGCACGAGGATTCATACCATGAAATAAACTGGTCAATCTTTACTTCCTCGTGGTGGCTTTTTATGCACAGATTTGACTGACAAACAAATCGACACAATCGTCACTGTGATGAAGTCTGATGAGACAAATGCCTGGTCTCCTGGTAGTCATCATTTTATCTTCTGCTTGCTGTCAAGATTGTAAGGTAGTTGCAGTATTTCCATTTATGAAATAATGATTCAGAATACAGCAAGACTGCAAACTTCTTCTTATGGAATGAATAAAGTAATGAGTTAAGTATAGTAATGTGGGTGTCTGTAGCTTGTGCAGTAGTGAGCTCGATCACAACCCAACAATACCTGGTTCAAACTTCGCGGCGGGCAATTTGGAAGCAAATTTGTTCCCGTTGTTTTTTACAAACGGTAAAAATATAAGATAATAGTGTTCAGAAAGCAATGACAGACTACATAACGTATAAGTGGCGCCTAGAAAATCAACAATTCGTTTACTGTGGCTGATGATGACGTCATGTAAAGGATATGCCCCGATTTGCATTCATATTAATGTTACATTGTAATTCATATTACAGAGTGAATCAACATATTAATATATCAACGTACGTGATGAATAGTACTATCCCCGCTGCTATTCATCACGTACATTGACCACATTTGTAAAATAGCTAACACCAGCGAAGGAAACAACCTCGGAGAACTCTTAAATGAATTTCTTTTGCAGACGATCAGGCAATCATATCAACAACAGAAGAACAGCTACAACAACACATCAACAGACTCCAGATAGCATGTAACGAATACAACATGAGAATTAACATCGACAAAACAGAAGTAATGACATTCGCCAGAGAGGAAAACACTACCAACATCTCCATCGATAATCATCTACTAAATCAACCAAAAGATTTCACATACCTGGGGAGCATTTTTCAGCAAATGGAAGAATAACTAATGGAATTCAACACAGATGCAACAAAGCAAACCAAATGATAGGGCAAATGGCGCCAATTTTAAGATGCAAACACGTCACCATGAACACAAAAGAGCAATGTTCAACACAATCTTTCTCCCACATTATGTTACCAGTGCCAAACCTGGACGCTGACAACAAACGATAGAAGAAAACTAGTCACAACAGAGATGAAGTGTCTACGCAGAATGCTGGGTGTAACAAGAAGAGACCGGTTGAGAAATGAAGACATCAGGAAAAAGTGGGTACAACATCAGTACTAGACTTCATCAAGAAACAACAAATTAAATGGTTCGGTCACGTAAGCAGATTACCATCAGACAGTGCACCCCAAAGAGCAATGCTGCTCCGATACAATGGGTACAAAGCAAAAGGCCGGCCACGCAAAAGATGGACCTCAGAGATAACAGAGGCGACGAAAGAGACTATCTACGAAGCGCATACTAGGGCCCGTTTTAGAAATCTCTTCCTGACCTGACGCTGTGAGGCATACAGGATTCGAGAAAGAAAGAAAAGAAAGAAATATATCAACAGAGTGAATCAACATATTACCTGCTTTCATTTATCTTTCATGAGAACCTAAACGAATGTTTATTATGATATATATATATATACACACAAACAATGCTCCACCATTTTTTTTAAATATCTTTCAGGTGCATGTGAACCTTAATTTGTTCGTTTTCATTTGATTTATATTCATTATTGACATTATATATCTTCCTTTATGATATATTTGTATTCTCCTTGTTTTGCTTTTATTTGTACTTCATCACTGTAACTTGTTTCTTCTTCTACATATCTCTGCATAATGATGGGCAGGAAGCCAAAAGTAAGTTTATCATAATTTGGTAGCTATGTGAGATCAACATATTTGCTGCATAAAATAGGCGAATAAAAAATCCACAGAATGAGAAAAGGTCAAAAGTTCAAGGACCTACTACATATTTCAGAAGGCTAAACGCCCGATGATCTAATGTATTTTAAAAAGACAAGTAGGGACACCATGGTTCAGATTTTTAATAAAATAAATATAATCATTGATGACATAGTACAGTAGAGATAAATGCTCAGACCCGTTTCTTTCCAACATTTTCTCGAACATTCTAACGAGTACATTATACACTGCAAAGTCATGCACAGACAACATTTTGCAGACGTCTTCGAACTGTCTGTCATCCTGTTGTGAACTTGAGAGACAGAGATAACTCTTCCACTCAAATTCTGCTGAACTTGATGATGATCCGGACCATACGGTCTGTTCTCGAGTGCATTTTTTACAGAGATCCCTTGGATTATTGCCGGAGCTACGGAGTTCGTGCTTTGTGCCTTTAGGTAGCGTGCCATTTCTACGGAGATGAACAGAGTCATGTGGGGTACAACCCAGTGCAATGAGGTAAATCCTTCGGCTTAAGACGGCATCAAGAACAGCTTAAGAAAACAAACAGCAGCTTACAAACTGCTTTAGAACAAGCACACACAAGATCACCCCCACATTTCTGTAAAAGGTGGAAGAGATTAGAGGGAGAAAGACATTGTTCATCTTGTGTTTCTTGTATACAATTATTATTTATCTACTATACATGTTACATGCCAGTAAAATGTGTTATAGAAAATAGAATAAGTATCTTCTGTTGTGTGTTGCTATAGGAAGAATGTGCTAGCACGATGATGACAGAACTCAATGATAGGATCAATAGATTTACAGAAAACACAGCGACAATATTAGATGGTCACAGTAAGCAGTTGGAAAACTCGCAGGTTTGAAAACATTCTAACTAAACTACAGGAGTTATCATCTAGAAATTACGTTTTTATTTATGTCAGGTTTTCATATGATGTTGATTTTCTTATATATGTTAACGTGTAGCAGCTATGGTCCTAATATCTATCTGGTTCATATATATCCCATCTAGCATTGGTTTATATATCTATCTCAAGCAGTAACGTGTCCCTTGCGGAACATCGCTTTCATCATGGTCAGCCTGAAACTCTCTGTCTCTAGCAAGTAACCCGCCTCCTCGAGATCTGCCACCTTTGTCGTGGTCACCCTGCCTCGTGCTCCAAGAACCATACCTTTATATTTATCTGGTCCACGTATATAATTGTCACTGTGCAGCATATCATTGTTTAACCTAAGAGAGATATATATATTAATTTTGTAGTTGTTTATATATATATATATATATATATAGCACATTAAGAAGAAGTAAGTAAAGAATTCTTTATCATATCAGAAGTTATGTATTTTAGGGAACACGATGTTAGAATATATTCTCAGCCACCAGTACGAATTGGTGGGCGATGTGGGCACCATAATGTAAGCAATCTTTTCTTGTTAGTGCTTCTCTGGTACCAAATTAAGTCTACATTAGAGCCGTTGCCGTCATAAAAAAATTCCTTTTCTACTTCGGGGTTTGATCTTGGAACCACACGCATACGAAGTAAGTGCACAAATCGCTACACTGTCGTTGCTCGTGAAGAAACTATTTGTTTATATTTCATATTATAGTAATGTGGTGGCGTCTGTGGCTTAGGGTTAGTGACTCGGTCTATTAACCCCGACGTTCTGAGTTCGAATCACGCTTGTGGATTTTTCAAAAGGACGATGGCATCACCCGTTCAGAAATCAATGTCAAACTACTGAACGTAATAATGCCTAGAAAAATCATTAACAGCGTTAAAAAGCTGTGGGGTTGATTCGCAAAGTCCTGTAACGGATATGCAATTAACTAATAATAGAGCGTTCGCTTTTCAAATAGGACATAAGAGAGTTTCGGGTTAATTTCCACACTGGACATTCCACACGTCAGGAAAGGACGTGCTACTACTTCATGCATACTCGGTTCTAGAAATATGAAGTTACAATCATTTCATAGCATCATATCTGAAGAAACTATGATACATTTGATCTATTTACTGGAATGTTATAATTTGTACACATTATAAAATATCACATTGTTCGTGATTTTTTGTCAATTTTATGGTTCATCATCATCAGGTGTGCGTGTCTGAGGGATTTAAGCAAATTCAAGAGAGTATTGAAAGACAGAATGATACGTCCAAATCTATGAGAGAATATCTAACGGTTACGGAACAAAATTGGGATACAATTCTGCAAACGTTGAAATCTCAACACATGGATGCATTAGCTCGATCAGTCAAGGCGAGTTCTGATATCATTGTTCGTTATACGAGTACATAATTTAGAACGTATTACATCTCTACATGAAGAGTTGATTGTCAAGAATTTTCTTTTGATAAGTTTATCATATACCATTATAATTTTGTGTCAATCATATTTATTTTCGTTTCATCACTTCTCTTGTGATTTTTATTTGTTGTTGTTTGTTTGTTTGTTTAGTGTATATGAACTTAAAGTGTTTTTAGCCGAGGCAAACCTTTTGTTGAACTCGCTTCTCAAGGCTGGTGGTCCGGGTTCAACTCCGCAGTGTGCGTTAAATTTTTCCCGACCGCGACGGCTCTCAGGTCGACCCAGCCTCAACTGGGTACCAGACAAGCTCTGGGAAAGTAAAGACGGCCGGCGTGATGCTGACCACATCACCCAACGTTTGAGTCAATGAATAATACAGGCCTAGCACTGTATTGCTTATTACCAAAGGTATGAAAGAGGTTCCTTTACTTTACAACCTTTGTTAAGTTCAAATATCTGTTTAGTTCAAGTGCATATAGCCTTCAATTCACCTTACCTGTTATGACTTTATTTATTTTGTACAGATACAGCTTATTCCGCACATTAAATGTCCTTACAACGTAATCGATAACTTCATTGATGTTAGCGTGCAACCAAACATATAAGACAAAGATAGTTTGTATATATAGAACTATTATTCTCAAACTATTTTTCTCTTCTTAGACTGTGGAAGAAACGGTGTGTCCATTGCAGGAATATTTTCTAGATCAGAAGAAGGAAATAGAAGAGATCAGAACTAGCTTACAGAGTGTTGTGTGAGTTATATTTGATTTGTGTATCTTTATTGTTATCATTCTGGCTAGTAGAGATTCAGTTATTAACATACAATAATGATTGTTTTAATCGTCGACATTATTGCTACAACAATCAGAAAATATAATATCAACACGACAGTCACAGCCGCCACTAACACTATCATATTTGTCATTACGGCTATTACAGCTGTCATTATGTTAAATGTGTATATATACAAGGAAACAGCTGAAGAAGCGGAACAGATAAAAGGTCCTTTCAGTATAGGACAGCGAAACGAAAGAGGTACAAAACTAATTGAATTCTGTCTAGAAAATAATCTCTCCATTACGAACACGCTAAGCAGGCAACATCCCAGAAGACTATACACCTGGACCTCACCAGATGGCAACACCATAAACCAAATAGATTACATCATGGTCCAAAGAAGATGGATAACAGGTATTCTATCAGTAAAGACACTACCAGGAGCAGACTGTGACTCCGACCATGAACTGCTGGTGGCAGAGTTTAAATTAAGACTGAAGACAACAAAGAAAGCAGATGGCCCTATACGTTTTGATACAAATGCCATTCCACTAGAATACAACATAGAAATACAAAACAAATTTGACATACTTATGGCGGCTCAAAAGGACATGACAACTGACGAACTGGCAACACAGGCAAGAGATATATTACTCTCCATCGCACAAAACATCATACCCAGGAAAGTATACAAGAAACAGGTCTACATAACTGAAAAACACTGAAGCTAATTGAAGAAAGAAGATGCTAAAACAAACGGGGTTAAAACGAAACAGCATTGAATATAAAAACTGCTCAAGAGAAGTCAAGAAAGAAATTCGAAAAGACAAGAAACAACACATAGTTGCCTTATGCAATAAAATTAATGAATTAAGAAAACAAGGGAAAGAGAGAGAAATGTACAAAGAAATTAATATAATGACAGGTGACTTCAGCCCATCAATACAAGCCATAAACGATAACAATGGCACAACATTAACAGAAAAGAAAGATGTACTAGAAAGGTGGCGTGAGTACTGCAGAAAACTGTATGAAGACACATCTAAAATCCACATAAGATAATAACAGAAAGCGAAGAGACAGAACCCAGAGCCCATGTTGGATGAAGTGCGCCTGGCCATCAAAAGCCTGAAGAGAGGAAAGTCACCAGGGTGCGATGATATACCAGCGGAATTGATTCAAGCAGGTGGGGAGGCCAGTGTTCGGGTATATCATAAATTGTGCACAAAGATATGGAATAGCTCCTCCTGGCCAAAGGAATGGAAAAGATCAGTATTTATACCTATTCCAAAGAAGGAAACATGAAACTATTCACCAACTACAGAACTATTGCCATTATAAGTCACGCCAGCAAAATCCTACTAAAAATCATAATGAAGAGGATGGAACAAAAAATTAAAAGATGAAATACACGAAACACAAGCAGGTTTCAGAAGTTATTACACAAAAATTAAGAACGAAAATCCAGTCATTCGAAACTAAATGCTACAGAACGATCCTACGAATACCATGGACAGAAAAAAGAAAGAACATTGATGCCCTGAAAGAACTAAATGTTAAAGAGAATTGGCTGATAAACAACATACTATACCGAAAAATTACATACTTTGGTCACACAAGCTCACGATGTCCTGAAAGAACAATACTAGAGGGCAGGGTCATAGGACGCAGAGGCAGAGCAGACCAAGAAGAAGATGGCTACAAGATATTAAAGAAACCATGAAATGACCATCGACGAAGTGGGTGAACTGGCAAGAGACAGAGTGAATTTCAGATGTGCTGCAAAGAGAGCAACGTCCTATAAAGGATACGCATCTTGATATGATATATATATATATATATATATATATATATATATATATATCACTGTGGCTAACATACTGGTAAATATCATCACAACTATTTTATATGTCGCTAAGACTATCACATTCAACATCAAGATCATCATATGTGTCAGAAGATTCATTACTATAACTGCCATTATGAACGTCATACCTACCAATATGCTCCCTGTACCTGTCAATATGACCGTCTCTTCGATCATTTTAAATCTAACACTTGTCTTTATCAGCATTGCATTTCTCATTATCAACAGCATGCCCGCTATTACCAACAACACATCTGTTACATCAACATAACATAAACCGTTATCAGCAAGCAACACATCTATTATTATCAGCATCACATCTATCATTGTTAGCACCGTATCTACTATTATCAACAGAACACATGTAATAAACAACGACCAATTTGTCGTTATCTACATCAAATTTACCATAACCGTCAAATGAGAAATAATTTTTAAACATTGTATTACAAAATACATAAAGATAATAACTCTCTCTCTCTCTATGTTACGCCTTGGCGTTGCAAACGTACACTTAATAACTGAGTACTATTTATTCTGAACACCATGCTACCGCTGTTTCAAAGCAGTCTACTTGTAAATACATTGAAATAATTATAGTTTTAAGTTGATCGTGTTCACCTGATGCACCTTCATGCAATTGACACATTTGTAAGATTTACCCTATTGTTTAACTATTCATACAGCTCATCCTTAGAAAACAGCCGATCCGATGTGACTAAGAGGGGTATGAATTATGACACAATGAAAGAACGGATCGTGGATGTTACGTCACAGCGTGATGCTGAGAAGGTGTTTCATAGAATAACACGTCAGTCTCTGCGTGCTCTGGAACGCGACCACGATAGACTTCGCCAGGAATACATTCGTGCCACCTGCAGGCGTCATAACTATGTCAGTAACACCACTGACAGGTACATCAGTAACAACACTGACAGGTATGTCAGTAACACCAGTGATAGATGCATCAGTAACAACAGCGACAAGGATAGCAGTAACAATAGAGACAGGTATGGCAGAAATAGTGATGACATTTACGTCGGTAACAACAATTACATGCATGACATTAAAAGAAGTGATAGATGGGAATGGGGTCATTGAGCTAGAGGTTAGGTGGTCGTCCTGTGAGCGTAGAGGTTAGGTGGTCGTTCTGTGTTAGAGGTTAGTGTCGTCTCTGTGAGAGGTTAATACTGTCTCTGTGTAGAGGTTAGGATGGTCGCTCTGGCGTAGAGGTTAGTGGTCGTTCTGTGCTAGAGAAGTTAGTGGTCGTCTCTGTGGCGTAGAGGTTAGTGGTGTCTCTGTGCGTAGAGGTTAGGTGGTCGTCTCTGTGGCGTAGAGGTTGTGGTCGTCTTGTGGCGTAGAGGTTAGGTGTCTGTCTCCCGTGCCAAATATACCAGGTTCGATCCCTTGTGGGGCCGTCTGGATATTTTTCCAGAGATCCCTGATCTCAGTGTAGGTGGGATTGAGTTCCTAGTCCTATCGGACTATAAACGCAGATCCGTATTCAATTTGAACACATAAAAGAATCCTTCTATTATCTATTCTCTATTGTCTATTCTCTATTGTCTATTCCCAGGTGGAAGATGTAGTTGTCTGTCCACTCTTGCCGTTAAGCGTAGGGATGGGAGCTTTAATTTGCGTTCTAGGGCTAGATGAGTCGCCCTTGTTGTGTTGTATCCGTGTTTATGTAGTGTGGTCTTGATATTGTCTATCCATCTTTTCTTGGTCTTCCCTTAGCTCTAGTACCCGATCTCTTTTTATTGTATGCTGTTATTGGTGGTTGGTTGTATTTCATTCTCATTAAATGTCCAAACCACTGCATTTGTTGTCTTTCGATGTATTCGATGCATGACGTTATGCCCACTTTGCTTCTGATGTCCTCATTTCGTAGTCTGTCTTTCCTGGTGACCCCACTGCCTTCCTCAAGCATTTCATTTCATACATGGTAAGCTTTCTGTGATGTGTTGCTGTAAGAGACCAAGTTTTGCACTTGTAACAAAGTGTTGGTAGGAAAAGAATCCTTGGCAGTTCAAAATCGAGAAGAGCAGGATTAAAAATAAAATTCCAACATACTTATATTCACCATCTTCACAATTACATCAGAGACTCTTGCCGCTTCTACGGAGTTCTTGCACTGTAGCTGAGATCTTCCTGTGTAATTGGAGCACACATGGTTACTCACCGGAGTGCAATGATGGTCATATCAATTAATCAATCAATCAATCGATAGTAGGAAATTTAACACAAGTTACAGACAGATACGTTTATAGTAACAATTACACACCGAATACCGCGATTACGTAGAGGTTTGTACACTTGCTTCTTAGTCACGCGGTCTGGATTCAATTTTACAGTGGAAGTGGAAGTTTTTTTTCCGACAGTAAGGGCTCTCAGGTCGACCCAACCTCAATTGGGTACAAGAAAAGCACTGGGAAGTGAAGACGGCCGGCATGATGTTGACCTCACCACTCATTGTGTGAGTATGGGTAATGAAAAATTTGGATCTAACACTATATTCGCCAATATAATTCATGGTATGAAAAGTTATTTCTTTAATAGCATAAGTTAAGGAACAGTCAGGACAAAAATTACAAGTTTGTTAGCTGTACTGTAATGCGATGTACGAAAATCAACAAATCTGAGGTAGTCAGACTGGATCAGATCAGATCTGGAGAAAATCGTTAGGGTGGCTGCGGTAATACTGAGGAAATAGGCGATAGAGCAAAGACTGGTATATACAGTATTACATAAGAAGGAAAAATTAATTATAAGATATGAAAAAAACAACACTCAACGTTTCGGTGCTTAAGACCTTTATCAAGAACAGAAAAACAGAAAAACTAAATTAACTAAAACATGACACTAACAAATGATCTGCATCAAAAGATACTGGCATACGTACCTGCGTGGCCCTTGGTCAGCATCTCGTGAATGAAAGAATGGACAGGAAATAGGAAGACTATTAGGTTACCGATTGGCTGGCCAATCGGAAAGGGTCAGTGGCAGGTTACGTAAGATATTGTTTGTACAGGTGGGAACAAAGACCCCACGTGGGAAGAGCAGGAGAGGTAGGTGGAAGAAACGTCAGATAACGTGGGGACTGTCACGTGCTCTAGGTCCCGTTGCTACACCTGTCCTTACGTCTTCCAGGCCACTACTATCTCCTTCCCTAACACTTCCTTTACTATCCGACAAAGCTTCTCTTGTGTCTCCCGCAACCTTATTTATGCTATTCTCTGCAAGCGCTGTGGGATGGCATATATAGGTGAGACAGGCTTGCGCCTTGGTGACCGCTTCGCTCAGCACCTTCGGGACATCTCTAACAGTGCACCCACCCCGGTAGCTGTCCATTTCAATGGCCCCTGCCACCACGGCAGGACAGATGTCTCTATCACCGGTCTTGTGTCGTGCTCCTCCGATGACCGCAGCAGGTTATCATTGGAATGTCGGTTGATTGACCGTTTGGGTGTAGTGTCACCCAAAGGTATCAATGTACGACTTCAGCACGCGTAGTGTCTATGCCCACTGGTCCTTTTTCTTCTTATTTCATTCTCTCTATTTCTTCTACCCCCTCCACAAACCCATTGACTCACTACCATTTCCTCTTCTGTCTATCCACTCTCCAGCCACCTCCCCTGTTCTTATTCATTTCTACGCAGTATCACATGACACTATCATCCCTATTCATCGCTAGAATTCGGCTCACACTCTAGGGTGTCACTTTTGACACTTCTCTCCCTCTGTTCCAGCCACACGACATTGGATTCTGCCTGTGTTCGTTCCCGGGACACACAGGATGCATATTAGCCAAGTAGGGCTCGAGTCATTCTTGGTGAACGGTGGTCGAGACATTCCTAGTTTAGTCACTGGGACCCGCTCTAGTGTCATGTTCTATCCCATTTTCTTACTTGCATACTTATCTTCTGCACGTTATCGTCTGGTATACATATCTGTGGGACACTGTACCCGGGAACATTGGAGTACATACCCGCCTTTGTTATCGGAGTGTATGCAATCCATATTGGCCGAATAGGGCTCATGTTGTATGGGGTTGTACGTGTTTACACAGCAGTATGCTATGTCGGTCATT
This sequence comes from Arion vulgaris, assembly GCA_020796225.1. Classification (NCBI taxonomy): domain Eukaryota; kingdom Metazoa; phylum Mollusca; class Gastropoda; order Stylommatophora; family Arionidae; genus Arion; species Arion vulgaris. Next base: position 13,089,891 of record CM036753.1, read on the forward strand.
AACGCTATTATCTGACGTTTCTTCCACCTACCTCTCCTGCTCTTCCCACGTGGGGTCTTTGTTCCCACCTGTACAAACAATATCTTACGTAACCTGCCACTGACCCTTTCCGATTGGCCAGCCAATCGGTAATCTAATAGTCTTCCTATTTCCTGTCCATTCTTTCATTCACGAGATGCTGACCAAGGGCCACGCAGGTACGTATGCCAGTATCTTTTGATGCAGATCATTTGTTAGTGTCATGTTTTAGTTAATTTAGTTTTTCTGTTTTTTCTGTTCTTGATAAAGGTCTTAAGCACCGAAACGTTGAGTGTTGTTTTTTCATATCTTATAATTAATTTTTCCTTCTTATGTAATACTGTATATACCAGTCTTTGCTCTATCGGCTAGCTGTACTGTAACAAACACAGCAGTAAACATAATGGTATGTTTGTTTGTCTGGCAAATTACAATCTGGTTAATAACAGAAGTTACCGAGTGGTCATTAACAAACATTACATAATCGCCAGTATCAACTATTTTAGGAAAGTTAACAACAGCACTGACATGGACATCATTTGGAGTAGTTGCGATCATTATAGTAACAATAGTGGTATGTACGACAGTAACAATAGTGATAGGTAAATCAGTAGGAGCAATAGCTAGCACGACAGTAACAATAGTGATAGGTAAATCAGTAGTAGCATATAGCTAGCACTGTAGCAATAATAGGAATATGTACATCAGTAGTAGCAATAGTTAGCACTGCAGCAACAGTTGTGATAGGTGCCTCAGAATGAGCTGTTACAAGAACAACAGTAACATAGTGCTATGTAGGTATATCAGTTGGAGCAGTTGCTATAGTCTGTCCATTAATTCGTGAGCACGTTTGAAATTGATTTTCTCGAAAACTACCTGTTGGATCTCAGTGATTTTTGCATGCAGCCTTAGAATATCCATGACGCTAAAATAAAGCTAACCAGTAGTCCATAGATGCTATGGATTTTGCACATCAGCGAATTCCTTTGATCTTTTATGACAATTGCAAATACGGGGGCTAAAATTTTAGATTTTACAGTAATCCCTAGAATTTGTCCATGTCAATTCTATTCATAGGTGTATCTCCATATTAACTTGATAGGTCAAGTAATTAAGTGTGTTGCCCTTTATGTGCAATCGTGAACTTGGATACAATATGCAACAGTTAGTCCTCCCTTCGGTCACCATTAGACCCCAGGGTGTCTTAACTTCACCACAAATTGTATGATGGTAGACGCATTTGGATATGGAAATGTATACGTTGCTATTTCTCAGTCTGTAATTAAAATATGATTTGTATCATCCCGAATCTGATGATTCCATGAGGTTGATAATTGTTACTGGCTGGACAAATTGTAATCCATCTCGGTGCCAGTACTCGTCTTCCTCTCGAGCACATGTTCAACACACTTCTTCCAGAACTGCATGTCTATCATTGAGAGGGACTCACGTGTCAGAACTTCAACATCACACATTTTAAACGTCCTGTTCTGTTCGGCAACTTGCCCTTTACTTTAGCCCAGACAAGCTCTATCGGATTGAGGTGAGCATGATATGGAGGTAGTCGCAAAGACGTGTGGCCGTATTCCGCAATGATTTTGTCAATATGAAACACCTTTGTCTTATTTGTCATCCTCACCAGGTGCAACAACTCGGGTTTCAAATATGTATCATCGAAGCTGACATTTTCCTTAGCAAGCCAAGTCCTAATTTGATCTTTTGTATTTGATGCAGTTGGTACTTTGTCTTCCGCTGATACTGCGTTGTGATAGGATGCATTATCCATTACCAAGCATGATGGTCTGTTTAGAATTGGAAGTAGATCTTTCTCCATCCAGTGCCTGAAAATATGTCCATTCATTTCTGTGTGGTAGTCCCTACCGTCGGTATTTTTTGATTGGAAAATAAGTCCAGCGTCATGGACAAGACCTTCTTCACTACTTCCTGCATGTGTTAGTATAATACGCTGGCCTTTGCTGCTTGGTATTTTTCTTTTCTGTTCACCGTCTACTGATTGCCATTCTTTAGCATTGGTGTGGTGAGCATTGACCCAGGATTCGTCCAAATATACAATATCATAGCCTTGCCTCCGCCGCTCACGGATCTGCTTCAGGTATTTACTTCGGGCAGCAATTAAATGTGGCTTTTCACAAATAATATTCCTGCCGCCTATAGTTTTTCTGAAGGTGAAGCTCGGCTCTTAATTTTCCATAGAGTACTTTTAGAATGTCTATGCTGCAATCTGATTGCAGTTTTAATTTCAGTTTCCTGAGAGTAACAAGTTGATTTGTCGCAAACATTTTCAAGAGCTCCGTCTTATGACATCTATGTCAAAGTCGTCAATTGTTCTTTTCCTTCCTTGCTTGACATTAGTGCACTTTGTGTCCTGTTTAATCCATAGGGAAAAGGATTCTCTATTCAGACCAAGCGCCAGTTGCGTTCGTTTCTCAGGGTTATGAATATCGCAATATAGATGACTTCTCTTAGATTCCATACGGAAGTGTTGGTATAGTAAAACTGTAACCTTCTGCATTGTTATAAATGTGCACTTCAGACTCATTATAAATGTGATATCAATGTCAGTTTTGATAAGCCAACAAATATGATACAATAGCTTAATACAAATAGCGAGATACACCTATAACTATACAACGGTATCCCAATTATAACGTCATATGCTTTCCGCTTTCAAAGTCGACTGGGTTAGGTGCACGGGAATTCGTGAAATTTGTTTACTCACGATATTTCAATGTTACCATAATGTATTTAGAACAACGCGTCTGTGTACCGTAGATCTGTTACTATTGTGTACAATCCGGTGAGGTTGATTTTAATATAACCTGAAGAAGAAATATTTCAAACTACATCAAATTTTCTTGGAAAAAAATATTTCTCTAGCGTCATGGATATTCTAAGGCTGCTTGCAAAAATCACTGAGATCCAACAGGTAGTTTTCGAGAAAATCAATTTCAAACGTGCTCACGAATTAATGGACAGACTATAGCACGACACTAACGATAGTGATAAGTACTTCAAAAGCAAAAGTTCTTCTTCTCTTCCCCCATTTACTTGTTTATAGAAGTGTTGGGGGTGGGTGGAAGGGTGGGGCGTAGTGATCTTGTGTGTGCTTGTTTTAAGGCACTTTGCAAGCTGATATTCATTTTCGTAAGGCTGTTCTTGATGCCGTCTTTCCATCTTTTGCGTGGTCTTCCTCTTGCTTTGTACTCATTATCCTTTTTCTGTGTGGCTCTCTGTGGTTGCAAAGTTACCACAGTTAAACAAAATGCGAGATAAAATGTGAACATCCGTCATAAATCGTTATCTAATTGTGTGCTTCCATGAAAGCAACGAGCCACAGAAAATGGAAAGTTATCTGTATCTAATTGTGTGCTTCCATGAAAGCAATGAGCCACAGAAAATGGAAAGTTATCTGTATCTAATTGTGTGCTTCCATGAAAGCAACGAGCCACAGAAAATGGAAAGTTACACGATCTTCAAATATATTTTCTGGACATTTTGATCTTTGAAAACAAAATAATGGATAATAAATGTGTACAGGGACAGTTCAAGACATATTTTTTGTCTGTGGATGGAACGTATTTTTCTATGTTTCTTGTTATCTAAAATTTGTTGTTCTTTACGTTTCTTGCATCAATACTTTTAATTGAATAGTCATGACTGAGTGTTTTGACTATATTTCTCCATCCCACCCTCTCTCTCTCTCTCTGTGTGTTTGCGTGCATGCGCGCATGTGTATGTGCGTGTGTGTTTTTAATACGTTTGTTTCATCTCCTGTTTTTAAATTATTCATTGAGTGCGTTTCTACTTGGAAATATTTGAACTATTAAAGCAAACATTAAAGAAGAAAATCGCATCTTTTGAAGCAAATGTTGCAAGAACAATCTTAGAATCACCTGGAAAAAGAAAAAACACTATAAACATGTAACAAAAGTTGTACATTGAAGAACCTTTACTTCTAAGCTATATTATACATCAGTAACTCAAACATGTTGGTCACAATAAATGTCACATTATAGATAGCAGTAATTGGGACATGGTTCTGGAAGTCGTATCAGGGGCGACCAAAAGTACAGTGACAACAAAATATTGAGGCAACGTCGAACACGACATGACGATGAAGGAGGTGGCAGAATTGAATTGATATCGAGTGTTTCAGATGGACTTTGATAAGAGCTGACATTTTGCAAGTACAGGTTACGCAAGGGAGATTTCTATGTGACATTTGATATGATGTAATGGATGAAACGTGACACTACTATTAATTTATGATGTTATGCACATCATCACATAACAACTTGTGATTAACATACATACATACAATATCACACATTTACGCTCGAACACACTAGCACATACACACTTGTATGTGTTAATGACGAAATGGTTCTCTGAAGCTCCATCTACTAGATCGCGTGTAATGTCCAAAACTCAGTCAATATTTCGAATGCTTCGAAAACAGTCGGGTTCGGCTTGAAACGCACCATCTAAAAATGTCTCCAACCTTAGGGATCTTACACGCATTTATTGTCTTGGACATGAAGACATTCCTGATAATGAGAAAGCAGAAACAAACGTATGATAAACAACTAAGGTCAAGATGTTACCGATGGATAAAGGGCAACCAGCTGCAGCATATGATACTAATGTCCTATGTATACTTTCATTCAGAAATTTCAATCAATAATTCCATTATTGCAACAAAATATTTATGGGGAGGAATACTGTGGGAGTTTAACAAATGATTTATAGGAACCATCATCATGATTGTTCTTCAACATCAGCTAGGCTAGTCAGAGTACTTACAGATTTCTATTTGTTATGCTGTCAGCCCAATAACTTCTTGAGCACGCATAAATATAGGCTAATATACAAGTATACATAAGCACGTTAGAGTTTAATTTTTAATGCATAAGCGTACTAAGATGTCGTTAAACAATGATAGCTTAACGATACTCTACTCAAATGTCAAGTACAAAATCACATACCGGGTATAAGCAGTCTAGAAGAGTTGCAACATAAGTATCAATCTCATAACATTCAATCTCATCAATTTTCTAATGAACACAACTTTATGTCTTGTAGATAGAGTAAGGTTCTCCATATCTCCCGTGATAGTCATTTTTCTATTATACGTGTAACTCTTTGAATCATGCAACAATGCCATTCTTAATAGTCTTGATTGTCGATCGTACCTTGTCGTGATCACAGTACGTGGGGATTGAAATGCCGTGTATAACGATATAGCTACTTCGACACATGAATCAAAACTTGTAATTAAGTAGAAACAACATACACTCATAAATGGCATCAAGACACATAATTGTCCGTACATAAACTAACATATACTCATATTTGGACACTAAGACATGTTTGTAAAACTACAGTACTTTGTTTTTACGTGTTTCGCCATTGCTGTATTGTTTTACTGCAGTCTTCCCCTATATCGTCCACTAAGACATGCATCATTTTTTACAAATACAATTCATCGTTATTTGTTTAGAAGCAAACATTCATTGCATGCCCTGTCGATGTGTGAACTAATGCTTCGGTCGCGATGATATGCTCGTTTTATCTTAGATTTGATCATCATCATCAAGTAGCTTGCCCCTTCCTAAACTAGGCTTCCATGACAGCATCCCTGAAAAAAATTATTATATTCTGTGCAAGATGCCCCGCGTTAGCAGAAGTCCTTCTCTGATCGTCATTCTTCTTCCAGGTACGATTCCCACACAAAATATTTTCTCTGGTCACTCATTTCGTTTGATGTGTCCGAAATATTTAATTTTCCTTGATTTTATGTCCTTTAACAACCAACTACTCTCTTTAATATCAAGCTGGTGCAGAAATATTTATTCTCTTCTCTGTTCATGATATTCTAAGTACTCTTCTGTAGTATTATGTTGCTAATGCGTACGTTATTTTTTTTTTCCAGTGACGTTCGAAATCGTATGTGGTACAACTTAAACAATCAAGATTTATGTCACCCTTGTAACAACAACCGCTGGAGAGACACACATCCTAGATCTGGAACATGGACTCCTCAAAGTGCTTCTGGAGGAGAGGAGGATTCTTTGAACAACTCTGGGCAGACAACATGTGGAAGACTTCATTCACACCGTCATCTCCGAAAATATGTTCCAGACTGTCAGAGACTACAACAATGCGCGTGTACATCCGCAGACGATATGAAAGATAATGAGCTCTCATCTCACAGAAAATCAGGAAAGACTACAGACAGGAACAATGTAAAATCTAAGAATAGCAAACGTACACTTTCTACGAATTCTGAAAGGAATCAGGAAAATGAAAACCGTAGCTTAAATTCAAATAACAGCCAAAATTATGCATCATCGAAAGCAACAAAGTCGTGTTTACCAAGTCAGGATCAAAACAATGCAAGCTTCTGTGAGTCAGATTTAAGTCATGAGTGCAAACAAAAGGAATTAGTTGTTTGCCATATTCCAGATAGTAGTGATGGTATATTTATCAACGATAATGTTCAATCTGCAACTAGAAACACGGACATATCTTCTACTAAAGACGAAGATATTTTGATTAGTAAACCTTGCGATTGTTGTCAATTTACCAGCACGAGCACACGTGACTTCAAACAACTACATTAGAATATTAACTAGAAAAACATTCATAGCTTTAAATATATTGTGATATAGTAATGTTATACAGTCCAAACAACAGTGATAAAGTCATCTGATCAAGTTTGGATACTCTACTAAAATATTACACACACAGCCATTGGTGGTTCACTACACAAGTCTGATCAACATAAGTATGATCAACGCAAGTTTGAATCCCAATGTCTGTACGTTACAAGGCAATACATGTTGTTATTCGACATATTATTATTATTGTGCCTCGATTGCGCCTTCCAATATTACAGCTAGTCTATCTTAGCCTAATCTTTAGTCCTCTCAGAGAGGAAAAAAAACATGTTTAGAACGATCTTTTTGTGCGCTTCGTATATGGTGTATTTCCCTGTCTCTGTTTTTTATGTGGTCCATCTTTTGCGGGGACAACTTTTTGCATTCTATTCTCTGTATCGAATAGCTTTATATTATGAAGTGCACTTTTGGCTGGCAATCTGGTAAGTTTTCGATCAGTTAGTCAATGAACTTATAATTATAGTTCACGCCAGAAAAGGCAAGTAGTGGTGCTCAACACCGTTTTATAATTTCAAGAAACCAGACTGTTATTATGCTCATATTATTATATCTGGACAATATCAAACTGTATTTGAGAATAGGAAGAAACACGTTTAGTCTTCATTATCATCATCATTGTTGACATTACATACCCTGTTTACTTGGATGTAAACGTTTAAATAGTATTTTCACTATATATATATATATATATATGTATGTATGTGTGTGTGTGTGTATAATGGTATTGTGTTGGCAGGAACATTACAGAAATGACACGTAAGTAGACACCAATGTCAATGTGTCAATGAATATCCTTCTGAAACTAACGGAATACAACGTTAGTTCATTCTGTCTTCTGCTATTATCTTTTGTACACAAGAGTAAGTACAGCATTAACAACATACATCTATTTGATTGTGTTTTGGATAAGTAACATTTTCACTAATTCCCACTCTACTTAAATCGATTTGACTGAGTTAATATCTTGTCTCCAATGAACGTGTTTTCTCATTGTCTTTTACGGTACATATATTATTTCATCGTTAACTGTAGAGTGTTTTCTTTGCATCTGAAAATTGACAATCACAAAATATGAATTGTGAAAGACTCAGTGTAACTTTTCTATGCTATATATTATATTATTATAAATTGGACAATAGGTTTTACCTCAATACATGATACATTTTCATAATTTGGACATTCGCTGTTTTACTGCAATACATATTATATTATTATAAATGTGTATATTTATTTTATTATATAAAGCTACGTATTCGACGGATATATATGTTAGTTGTGTTTCTAAGTTTTAAACAACTAATACATTTCATGAATTTGTATGAATTTATTATTTGCTCATATGTTCCATGTCTTATTTTTATAACAAGTTCTCATACATGTTACGACATACAATGTTACGAACATACCTTTTCTTGTTGTTGATTTCTTCTTTAAACGTATTTGTATGTTCAGTTTCTTTAGTAACATATTTTAAGAAGATGAAACTTTTAAAGAAATTCACTTAAATGAAAATGGAAGTGTTAAAACAGGTACAGTTTTAAAACAATCAGAATAGTAGTTTAGACTAATATAATTACATAACGTAAAGGATACGGGAAAGATGCTTATGTAGCAGTAAGGGGTGAAGGAATGGATGGGGGAAATATCCTAGTCACTGCAAGACATTTTTTTTTTCCCCGATCCAGAAGCACTTGAGCTGAAAGTTCTTCGGCTCGGTGTCATGGACATCGTAACCCTTCGGCTCGGTGCCACGAACACCGTACATCTGGGGAACCTATAGCTTTTCTGCCAGTCCGCGGAGTTTAACCCGCACTTACAGAGGACTAGTCACCCGTAGTCTAACGCGCTACGAACACGCTGGGCACTCGTGCCACTGCAAGACATAAAACGTACTGTGATAGTGTAGGTAATCGTGCCAATACCGAGCACGGTAAAGCCAGAAAGAGAGATGTGTGTCCTGGTCACTAGTATATCTCAGTCATTCGTATCCACATGCTCTCTCTGTGCACACGCTATGCTGGCAGACAAAGAAGAATTGTAAACCAACAAAGAACCGGTGTCGTTAGTCGCCACACGCTGATGGACATACTGAGGGAGAGATCGGAGCACTTATGGACTAATTTGTTCGACGTGCAGTGATGATGATCCGACGACTAAACTAAAACTAAACTAATGCTCTCTCTCTGTCTTACTCAAGTCAATATTCAAATTGATATGTTTATTTAACTATTCCTCAACAAAAACATACATGTTTTATAACATATAGAATACATTATTACAAATAACACAAACCCAACAACAAAATTAATATATATAAGCATATACATATATATAAACAAATATTTAACTATATACATATATATAAACAAATATTTAACACCTAAAGGAATATCTCTAACTTAAGTATATATCTCTAATATAACGTACCTAACGTTCCACTCTGACTTATATCCATAAGAAGTATAAACACAACTTGATCTATTCTATGCAAGTCTATGTGTCCAGTACTTAGGTGTCTCTGAAGATGATGATAATGAAGACTTCAAAGTCATTAAGAGACAGTATGTCTCAGCGATGTTCTCAAGAGGGTCTTATCGATGTTCTCACGAAGGTCTAGTCTTCTAGAACTGCTGCTAATGAAGATAAAGACTTCAAAGTCAATTGAGAGACAGTATGTCTCAGCGATGTTCTCACGAAGGTCTTAGCGATGTTCTCACGGAGGTCTAGTCTTCTAGAACTGCTGATGATGAAGATGAAGACTTCAAAGTCATTTGGGAGACAGCATGTCTCAGCGATGTTCTCACGAAGGTCTATTCTTCTAGAACTGTTGATGATGACGTCAAAGTCATTAAGAGACAGTATGTCTCAGGTCTGGACCGTATCTAACGTATACCTCCGGCTGGAGTTCTCTACTGGTTTTCTTATTCTGCGCTAGTGTCTGTGCCATAGTTCTCTTGCTTCTGTTCTCTGTCCGTCTTCTTTATGACCAGACAGTATCTTGTAGTGACTTCTAATTTACTGGCTCTCAGCCAGACTCTACCTCTGTGTGTTTACTGGCCTCCTCCCTAACTGTCTGTCTGTTCTACTTTTCTGGACTCCCTCTAACTGTCTGTCTGTGGCCATCTCTATCCTCTTCTTCTGCCTGTGCTAGATCCTGGTATATAATGGTACTCGTTTTCTTTGATTCACGAAATCAAAGACATCAAGGAATTATCAGATGTCACCCAGATTGTGGCCAAATAGTCTAGACTTCAGTTACATTTTCAACACTCACTCAGACCCTCATAAGCCAAAAAATACAACACGATTTGAGAGTCTCTGTGTATGTACGCTGACAACTTCCTGTGTTTTGAATTGAAATCAAGAGACAATGCCGCACTACAACAATATTCCTGTGCAGCTGTCAACGCCCGCCATTAATGGGAAACATTGTCGAAATAACGAGTACTCCCCGATGGGGGAGATGAGAGAACTGGCCTATCAATAACACTATTACACTTACACATATATTATGATCATTATAAAGTAGCTTGTCCCTTTCGGAACTTGACTCCCATCAAAACAGCAGTCATGAAAAACTCTGTGCAAGTTGACCGGCGTCAGCAGCAGTTATTCTCAGATTGTCAATGACATCTTGCACCCACAGTTTTCTTAGTCTTCCTCTCATTCTTCTTCCAGGCTTCATTCCCTCCAAAATTATCTTCTCTAGGCATTTCTGTATAGTAGTACTTGAAACGTATATTTAAAACACATAGATACGCTTTTCAAAATAAGTGTAACAAAAGATTTCTCGGTATGTCATGGCAAGAAGAAAACAAATAGATCTACATAGAAAGAAATCAAAATTCAAGAAAATTCGTTGATTCTAGAAGCAAGAATGAGAAAATTGATGTATTCTACACATATAAAAGATACAAATGTTGAGAAGACTATTATAAAAGGAGGTATCAAGAAAAGAAGTGAAGAATGTGGAGAAGATGGATTCAGGATGTAACTGATGATTTGAGCATGATGGCTGCAGAAGCAGGACATCTGGCCTATAAGAAATAAATAACTTCCGAATTGCTGTTAGGGTGACAAAGTTCTGCTCAGGACAAGCTACTTGATGATAATTTGAGATGATGCTGTCTTATAGATGCTAGGTGTTGTCTAGTCATTAATACTGTGAAGAGTCGTGGAAAGTTTAAGTTTTCTGTGTTGGCCAAGTGTTTCACAACGATTGCTGTGAGCTTATACTGTCTATCTATGTCTCTTGTCCGTACTATGCGCTTAGACAGATCTGCCTCTTTTATAGAAGCGGTAGTCAAAACTTGGCTTCATTCTCTCAAAATGGTCGAGCCATTTCATTTTCTGTCTCTTTACATATTATTTTGCGTATACATTTTCTACAATTTTTCTGTTTGTAATTTTCATTATTATATCTTCTCTCAACGTTGATATATTTTTAAACGTACCTTACTAGTACACACTGCTTTCTTTCCCTATTGTGCCTTAAATAAGAGATTAAGTTTGACATTGATAAAGAGGTTTAGTAAAAATAGGATATTTATTATTTGTCCTCTAACTCGCATGTTAGTAATTCTTGTATGCTTCAACAATATTGGTAGCTGGTATGTCAATGAGTTGGACTTTTGTCATCTCGTTTCGATTTCTCGATCAAGTCAGTCATTCTCTGTAAAAATGCTTCACTGAATTTGAAATATGACTTAATTTGGAACATTGACAACTTTTCAATGTGGGCTGGTGGGCTATTATAATTTACATACTTACATTGTATAAGGCATATATTTACATATTGTACCTTTTATTTTAGTGAATTAATGTTACAGTGCTAGTTGATGTCAAACTCAAATATCCTACTTTGGTCGTCTTCAAATAGTAGTTGGTTCAGTAGACTATTTTCTCTATTTTGTTCGTGTCTTTAATTCACTTGGTTCGCTTCTAATATTTCTCTTCTCGTAAATATGTTCAATTAAAGTGGCGATAGAGCATACAACTGTGCTGTCCAATGTTTTTATATATTGTGGCGTATCTAACTGATGACTGTGGAGGCGCGGACGCAATGTGATGATTGAAATACTACTAGTAAAAATAGTAATATTACTACATGAGATGCAGACGCTTTCCCAGTGATAAAGCAAAGAGTGGTGTTAGTTTGCAATAGACTAGTTACAGAATGACACAGGATCACACCCCTGTGTTGCCGAGGCTCGTAATGGGAGCGAAGAATAGTAACACTGTTAACTACAAGGCATGTCGTAAGAGACGACTAAGGCAGGGGCCTAGGGAATCTTTACTAGTAAATAAAAGCTTCGCAGAAGCTGGATGTGCTGGCCTACTTGTAGGCACATAACTGGCACAACGTACAATCGCTCTTGGCTCAGATCACATACAAATCACAAAGAGTGATTTAACAAGTGGTCGATATGAAGCGTTTGAAGAAGAAGAAGTAGAAGAAACGAGATTGAAAAAGTGGGAATATCGGGTTCATGGAAGTGCTACGAAAATAAAATTTGATTTTTTTTCTTAAAATTTGATTAAATTAAAGTCGGTGGTGTAAAGTAGGGTCCATGAATTTGATAAGATTGACGCATTGGGCGCCTGCTGTCACCGCGTCGAACATACATACAATGTAGTATTGTTGAACAACTTCAATATAAATAATCGTGATCCAATAGCTTTAAGTTACAGCCAGAAATAGCAACAAATGCCTGCCGAGAATCTGCGTAAAGAGCAATCTTTTCAAATCATCATCAAACATCTTGTGACGACGAGCAGAACTTTGTCACACTAACAGTTCTGTACAATTTCTCAGTCTTATAGAGCAGATACCCCACCTCTGCAGCCGTCATGCTCAAGTCATCAGTTGCATCCTGAATCTATTTTTTCCCCGTGGTCATTCTCTTCTCCTATTTTCCGGAAGGTCTCCGTCAACAATGCTCACAATAGTTGATATCTATCACGGCAAATGAGACATGACACAAATAGTTGATTTATAGCACAAAAATATCGTACATATAAAAAATAGTTGATATACAACACAGTCAAATTAGACATGTAATAAATAGTGATATATAACACAGTCAAATTAGAGATGTTACAAATAGTTTATATATAACAATATTTACCAGAAATGTTAAGATTTGAACTTGATTTAATTGATGCTTGCTAATGGAGATATTGGCAATGGTTTCCTTTCTAGCAAATGTTATTACTTCGACTTTATCAATGCTGATTTTCATGTTGTAGCCATCGTATGTTAACTATTGTCTGTTAATGCCTTGCTGCAGATGTTCTTCTGTTGATGAATGCCTGTCCGTTGGCAAAATTAAATCACATAGATTCCTGCTATGAGTCAGTTCTGACAGCACCCCCTTTGACCAATGAGATATAATACCATGATAGAGTATAACTCAAGATGTGGTACTTTAATGTGGAGTTTTTTGTTTATAAAATCTTACAGCAATTCGTCTGTACACATTTGTGTCTTACATCAATTCGTCTGTATACATTTGTGTCTTACAGCAATTCGTCTGTACACATTTGAGTCTTAGAGCAATTCGTCTGTACACATTTGTGTCTTAGCATCGTCTGTACACATTTGTGTTTTACAGCAATTCGTCTGTACACATTTGTGTCTTACAGCAATTAGTCTGTACACATTTGTGTCTTACAACAATTCGTCTGTACACATTTGTGTCTTGTTAGATAATATGCATACACTTGAGCTAAATTTCCGATGTGCCTGGCCTATGTTAAAATAGTTGCCTAGATGGGCGCAATGTATTGACTTCTCGACCATACCACACAGAACACAACACATATATCATTTTGAAAATCAATACGAACGCAAATAAACAACATTTAATAGTTTCCTAAATCTGTTTCCTTCCATTAATTTAGCTGATTTTCAGATATGCTCGATGTATTGATAAACTGCAGGGAATAGTAGGCATCCTTGTCTTACTCCAGTCACAACTGGGAAACCGAGAGATAGAAGGATACATTAACTTCCAGTTACTAGCGAAAGGTTATTGTAATCAAACATCATGAATATATTGAGATATATAATAATAGAAGACATAAACCAGGTAGTTTGTGAAACGTGACTAATGTTGGCTAGTTATAAGTTAACGACATATGTGTATGAATAAAGGTGCATATGCACACACACATACAATTACATATACCAGCAACTATTTATTGGTTGTGCCGTTTCATAAGTCACATTTGTTAAAGGAATATGCACACCTTTATTGAAATCTCTATTACTAAACTTGACATTTAAATTATGACGGCGAAATTAAGTTGATACAGAACGCAAGAAAGAGGCAACTATAAATTAAAACAATGTTTCTCAACCTCTTTTGGGTACACCCCAACTCAATGATAAGTGCTTGTCTAGTGACACTCGTCCATGTCTTCCGCAAGGTATGCCCGACCCATCGCAATTTTCTCCTATTAACCTGGGTCATCATAGGTTCTTGTTCAATTCTTATCCACAGGTCTGTGTGAGCAATTCTGTGATATCATCTCAGTCTGAAAATATGCCGAAAACATTCGGTGCTAAAGGTCTAAATCTTATTATATTTAACTTGGTGACTCGCCACGTTTCCGAGCCATACAGCAACCATACTCTTCCCTTTATAGTTGTATATTACTTTCATTGCTTCAGGTTACCAGAAAAATGATGAGTATTATAAGTTGAACAGACAGAAATAAGTCTCGTTCTTTATCATTCTCCCATTTTACAGAATAATAATATATCTTCTGTTCAACAAAATGAGGATATGCATTTTAAATGAGTGTAAATGCGAAGATCGACAAAGAAATTGGCTGTATAATATCTATTAAAACTGTGTCCCAGACTTGATACACATAAAGTAAGTATGTGACCATTAGCGACACTTTTCTGAGAAATCTATTTTAAAACAATGTCAGCTTCAGAATGATCAGAATGATCTTGAACATATTCAATTTGAAGTCAGAGACTTGTCACAAGAGTACCGATATCTCGTAAATGCGGATGATACGAGATATCGGTACTCGTGACAAGTCTCTGACTTCACAATTTGAATATGTTCCAAAATAGCAGTGATCATTCTGAAGCTGACATTGTTTTTAAAATAGATTTACCATCGGGGTCTTTGTGGCTAAGTGGTTAAGCCCTTTGCCTTGTGAGTCGAAGGTCGTGGGTTCGAATCCGGACCACGCCGTTCTTGTCACGAGTGCAGTTTTTCCAGAGACCCCTAGTATTGTTGCTGGAGCTACGGAGTTCGTGCTCTGTGCAATACTCTCGGCAGGTGGCATGACATTTCTGCGGAGAGGGACCGAGCCATATGGGGTCAAACCTGGTGGAATGAAGTCAATCATTCGGCTTTAAAACCCTTTATTATAGCTTACATAAGGCCTGCAAGTAATTTTTCAATACCGCTCTATCTTGGGCAGCTCTCGTAATCTCTTCAATGGAAATGAGTACGACATTTCTCGCCTCTCTCAGCAAAAGTCGCTTCAGGGCTTCCATATGAGGCGTTATTTCTTTCTTGAACCCTTTGCCTTCCTCTTCAATATTCCTCTTTGGTATTCTTTGATCATTTCTTCGCAAAATATGCACAGAACAAAGCAGAACAAATCTTCGACTTGCTTAAAACTAAATGTGGAGATCAAAAGGACTTTGTTTGAAAATCCAACTCCAAATCCAATAAAGTAAAATTTTGTGTATTTGTTAGAATAACAATTTTTGGGAAAGTACAGCAGGTAGTGCACATACATTAAAGACTGTTAAAACATTTTTTTTCAGTGAATCTTGCTAATATTATTGACAGATAAGATCAAGACTGAGAAGTTACGAATGAAAACTTATAGCTCAACACCAGCATCCATATTTAGGAGAAAATGGAGAGGAGGGATGTATGCTAAATTCCAGCTAATATTTTGGCAAAGTCAGCTTTCCAATGAAAGAAAGACTGAAGAATGTGAAGAGACCGACCATATGAAACATGAAGAAGGACGATGTAAGGGGATATGGAAGAGTATGGAACAGGGACGGCTCGTCATTAAGGGCCAGTGGGGCCTAGGCCCCACCAAAAATTTTGAGCAACGTGTACTTATTAATTTTAGAAATTATTTCTTCATAAATATTACTTTGAACGTGATACTGATTAGCTTCGAAAGTTGATATATAACGCTAAAACATCAGGCAGTCTGAAATCTGAAATTCACCATTTTTTCTCCTTAAATAGTATACGCCCCAGGTCATTAAGGGCCAGTAAGGTCGGGCCCTCCAAACCAAAAATGAGTAACGTGTCCTTATTATTTGAATGCCGTCTCTTCAGCGTGTTCTACGTTGACTACGAGTGATATCCTCTGTTGAGTGATTCATTTCCGATGAAAAAGCACAGATTCAGATTTACGGTGTTCATGGCACAACCAGAAATTACGATGTCCATGGCACAACCGAAATCTGAAAAGTCAGTTTCTGGATAGAAAACAAAATTATTTAAATAATTATTCTTTATAAATATACTTATTACTTGACACTGATTAGCTTTGAAGTTGAATATATAACACTAAAATATAAATATTATATCATAATAATATACAAATCTTAATAATATATAAAATATCATTAAAAAATATTCTATACATTCTGAATACAATCGACGATATTACATGCATATTTTCAGTAGTTCATTAAAAATTTGCTATCTACGATGAACTTCCTAACCACAGACTAGTTAGGCAGCTAAATGAACTTTAGTTTTGGCTCGCCAACTTTACAAAATAGATATATCTACGCTTGGCCTCTTGTACGGAGTTAACTGCAATCTTCCATTGTGTCGTCACTTCAATGCATCTTTCCGATGATCCTTGGCGAGAGCGGGCAAATACGTTAGAGACACTTCAAACAATAACGGAAATAAAATACAGATATCCATGAATAGTTATGTTAATTTACAATGTAGGCTAGTGGAGATGTATGCGTAAAGTGTACGCTAGTAGATATATATGTATAGTGCATACTAATGAGAGAGTGTGTGTGTATATTGTACGCTAGGAGATGTATGTGTATACTGTACGCTAGTGAAGATATATGTGTATACTGTACGCTAGTGAAGATATATGTGTATACTGTACGCTAGTGAAGATATATGTGTATACTGTACGCTAGTGGAGATGTATGTATACTGTACCTAGTGAAGATATATGTGTATAGTGAAAGCTAGGGAGATTATGTTTATAGTGTAAGCTAGTGGAGATATATGTTTATAGTGTACGCTAGTGGAGATGTATGTGTATAGTGTACGCTACTGGAGATGTGTGTTTATAGTGTACGCTACTGGAGATGTGTGTTTATAGTGTACGCTACTGGAGATGTATGTTTATAGTGTACGCTAGCAGTCCATTTATACAATTTCGGTGATAATGATTGCACCTTTTCAGCGTCACTAGATCTGATAGTTCACCCTTCAACTTGTCTCACTTAAGAGCCCAAACAAAAACAACAAAAATAAAATCCTTCTTAAGTAAGTCATTACCGCTGACGATACTGCCCTAGTCGCACACAGTGAGTCTGCTCTGCAATATGACCATCACGTGGTACGATAATATAACCACCAACTCTAAAGTACTGCAAACATGTAAACTTGCCTTCCATCATGGACATGCTCTGCAGTATAATACTACGATAGCTAAGGCATGTGAGAAGAAACGACAATAGCCACATACCACAACAAGTGCTTTTCTGTGAGCATTCAGAATTGATGAGGTACAAAGGCAGATTACTGCTCAGATATAAGGATATATGCAGTGCCTCAATGAAGAATGTCTGTCCCAACAAATGACAAAAACTAGATGACCGGAATTGGGTAAGTAAAGTCGTCAAACAACGGAGCATCAACGATGAAAGAAATAAACTCTCGTATAAGATATAGCAGTCTGAGATGCTGTCACTAAATAATAAAAAATTATTAAAGTCAAATGAGATTTCATTAACACGTAGAGTTGAACACAAACAAATTCATATTATAAGGAAACGAGTGAAATATTTAGGTCTTGCTTATCAACAAAAATGCTAAATGCAAGTCCTTTGTGTAAAACAGTTAGAAAGAAATACTGTAAGTACAAAGATATTCAGAACATAACAAAAGTAACTATTGGGATGTAAAACCATGCAAGATTAATCTCAACTATCATGAATTAAACTCGCCTATTGCTGCAGAAAGAATTAACAATAACAAAAGTATAATTTTCTTATGGAAGAACACGCAGTAGTACCTTTCATGACAACATGGTGATATGAGATCGTACTATATGACATGTGATTCGACGTTATCACGTTTATGTGGTCTTCAATATGTTATACAGAATAGATAAAAAGAATCGATATTAGGTGCACAATATGCAAGAGTTTCGAAATTTCTAGAGGATAGTAATCTATTTTTTTTCTAAAAATACTTTTGTATTTATTGTGCGTTTTATTTTGTGTGATTTGTTTGTTGAACTTACAGTTTTTCAAATTATTTTTGAACACTTTTATAAAAAATGGAAGATTTTAAAGCACCCATTTCTTCATACAGCGAAGAAGGTTATCATCCACTTCAAAACTATGAGGACGACGAAAGTTCAAGTAACAATGATGTAGAAGAATTCTCATTAGAACTTTCTGCAGGAGACAATAGTCAACATATCGGAGACGATAACACAGAAGTTAACATTGTTATTAATCGCAGTGATGGTGTAACTAGTAACATAGAACTAACAACTGATTTGATTGTAAATAATGAGTCATCGGATGATTCAGACTTTACTCTAGTCTCTCAAATCTTTGTGGAAAACTGTGATGAGAACATTAATCTATTATCTCTTAGAGAAGATGTTGTATTAGATAGTGAAGATATAGGATCAGTTTTATATAGAGACAAAATTGATCTGAATAATAGCAAGGATATCATTCAAGATGATACATTAAAGTCATTGGTCAATGGAGAAACGAGAAAAATGGACTGAAGCATTTTGAAACATCAGAATCAACAACCCATGTCGGATTTGAAGCGGTGCTGGTGGAACTCGGCAATCCAGGAAAGTTTTTTTGTATCCAGTATTGTTTGATTATGTTAACTACGTACATTCTAACTAGCACAGTTCTCATCTATGTTTTCACAGGTACGTATTTCTGTATGCACCGTCACTTGGTAGAAGATTTTCGTTTCATTATGAACATATTATTCTCTTTCTACTTGTCATTTGCAGAGATACTGGTTTTGAATATATTATTCTATTTCTATTTGTCATTTGCATAGACACTGGTTTTTATTATAAGACGTGGAAAAACCCTAAAGGTGTAATGTATCTCCAATACTTTCTGTTCTTTCGCTCAGAGATTCATTCTGCCAAATGTTTATTTGTTCATATCTTAGTCTGTTTCTCTTATATAAATATGTCTAACTTTCTCTTTCAACAAACTTTCTCTTGTCAACTTACTTTCAATCTATCCCCTGTAATTTGGTTGTCCACATTGTCATGTATCATCACGTGTCTTAAATAAGTTATATGGCAACTTCAAGAATTCTATTTTTGTTCTTTATATTTTCTCTAACAAACATTTTTATAAAAAAGGAATTATCTTTAGAGTCATCAGACAAGACACGAAGTGCAAGAATTCAAATATATAGGAAGCATATTCACATAAGACGGAAGACAGGACAAAGAGAAAGAGACTAGAGTGCAAAAAGCAAATGCTGTAATCTACCAGCTAGCATCATTGTTAAGGCCCCCAAAATTCTCACTGACAGCTAAACAACAGATCATTAACAGCATTTTCATACCTACTTTAGGGGTCATAGGCGCATGGCGGCAACATATACTAGGGTCAGTGAAGGGGCGCTGATCAAGACCTTCCCCTACCTCCATGTGGTGACCCTGGTAACAGACCTTGGTTCCGGTCTGGCTAAGGAAGGACAGGGATCGGAGTGAACTACAGGTAGTGGTAGCAGTGCAAGTACGAAAAAGCAATGCAGGTCCATACAAACAACATGCACGAATCTCCTGGCCGATGTCCAACAAAATATTGCCCAAGTTCCCAAAAGTACGAAACAGCAGCATACGAGCGTCCGAGAACAAAATGCTAACTCCCGGGGGAAGGACCGAATTAAAGGGATGAAGGTGCATCCCAAAGCCGAGACGTGGAGCGAAACTTAGAGCCCTGTGCACGAGTCAAACTCCGTGTCATAACGGTCGCGACGTACGGTAAATGTGACGGCAGAGGTGAACACAGTGATCTTAGAGCAGCTTCCCGTCCGATGGGAAATGTTCCACACGAAGGGATGAGCGGTGCATCCAAATTAGAAAAGAGGGCCAACTCCTCCAGCTGTGTGGCTGGGATATATAAGAAAGGTGCGTAACGAAACAAAAAAGCCTCGGCAAGTATCTCGGAAATCACGGCAACGCAACGTTGTGACGCTACATGGGAAGGTATGCGGGAAACCCCATACATGAGGCTAAGCGCGAGAAACCTTTTGGGATAAAGTTGGCGAGCGCAAATTCTAAAGTTGTGTTCAGTGCTTAACGAAACTGCCCTCCCTGGGACAATCGGACAAGGTACGGTTTCCAAAACAACTAACATCCTCTCAAGAACTGAGGCGTGTATGGTTGGACAAGCGCAAATCATTAAAGTTGTGTTTTAGTGCCTAACGAAACTGTCCTCCTGGACAACAGGGCAGGGTACTTTGCAATAACAACTTACATCCCCGAAGAACTGAGGTGGGTGATGGCGGCGAGCGCAAAACTTCAGTTGTGTTGCTAGCGCCGATTGAAACGACCCTCTAGAATATCTGTGCCCCGCCCCAGACCAGTGTTTCCCGGAGACAGGGAAAATACAGGGCTAAAACCCGGAACAACTCTGGATAATAAAGATGGCAGGTAAGCAGCTTTGACTGAAACCCAAACATGGTAAGGCAATACACTTTTCGACGCTGATCATCCTACACAGATGACGTCCTAATGTCATGGCTCAGATCACATAAAGGCTAAGATACTCCAACAATGATCGTTTGTTTGACAAACAACACAAAAAGGTGATACTTCCTGTGACTAGCCCCAGAAGGGTCGAGATCGTTCGGTCTTTATCTTAGCGACCTCACCAAGTCAGCGCATGTAAGCTAATACTCCTTGGCGTAGATCTAAGCTTAAATTTACGGCACAAAAAGATCATTAAGGAGTGGTTATCTTACGTTGTGTATGGAACGACCTCCCCAAAGGCAGGAAAGCCGTTAGAGAAGGCACCCGATATGTCCTCACTAAAACTAACTCTGTCCGAGAAAGAGTTATAAAGACAGTAGGTCTCCTGCAACGATCACTCTTGAAGGATCTAAGCTTCAAGTACCTCGGAAGTCGGCGAGGCTGTCCATATGGTTGAGTGATGCCTGTAAAAGGGTAATTTAGACCCATGCAAAAAATAGTCAGAAGCGCAATACCAGGCGTCATGACTTTACGCCTGAATTAATAGCGAGTGATCACGAGAGAGAGAGATACCTACTTTGTGTTACCAGAGCCAAACATGGACAATGAGCAAACAGCAGTGGTAAAAATAACTGCATTGAAATGCGGTGTCTGCGCAAAGTTACCAACGACTCCAGAAAAGACAGAGTCGCCAATATCAGCATAAGAAAGAAAGTTGGCACGGAACCTTGTTTGAAATACAGGATGAAGTGGTTTGGCCACCTAATAAGAATGCACCCTAGCTCCACAGTATGCAGAGTCTTCTACAAAAAAAACATAAAGAAAGAAAGCGAGAGGAAGACCACGAAAAAGATGATTTGATGGCATAGCAAAATCCATTCATAGAGCAAAAACAACAATCACCCAAGCCACCAGAACCAATGCAAGACAAAAACATAAAACCACAACACTGGCAAAAAATCCGTTATCAGTGGGACGACAAAAGAAGAGCGAAGAAGACGATGACATATGTTTGTTGTTCAACTATATCACTCTTTAGCTTTCTTTGTCTTTCTCTCGGTCTCTCGTGTACCGTACATGGCAACATAGACGATTATTAACTGTCACAACGGGTATTTGAAAAGCCTTATGTGCACTCACTTTACGACGTAATGAATTATGCCAACCGCAGATTGTGATGTTAAATTTGGAGTTTTCTTGACTTCATTAATGGTTGAACACTTGTGACATATTATTCGTCGTTCGTCCATATACTATCTACTGCACTCGTCTGATGTGTATTGGGTAAAATAGGATGTTTCACGATGAAGTTAATTTAAGCAGATGTTGAAATATCACAGCCGACCAAAAGCCATGTTTGTGGTCGCCTTTTATGTTTTCAAAGACCCTCTGCAGTGTGTCGGGTGAGATATGTGGACTGTGTGCGAGATTTCTGTCTTTAACTCATCTATTGTATCATGATTATACTCACAAACCTTTTCTTTCAGTATACCTCTTCCAAATAGTCCAGTCCTGTTAGGTCTCGAGAATGAGCGGACCATATTGCATGTTAGATTATGCGATTTGTAAAGATGTTCTTCCAAAAATAAAGTGATGCGGCAGCTGAGAGTTCGGTTGCATCATTCTGCTAGAATTTGCATTTCATTTAAACTAATCCATGTCAACTACTAGATTGCAGGAGCTGGGTTTGATGATTGGAGTAGCAAGAAAAGAACGGCATAACAGGTACATGAGTAGGCTCTTCTATCAAAATCGAACTGGTACGGTCAGTCGCTGGACGCTGTTGGAGATATTGCGAAGGAGATCGGAGCACCTATGGATATGTCAGGAGTGCAATGAAGATATTCCAAACTGAAACTGAATTGTGTTAGACTGAAACGTCTTCAATTTTACAGCAACTAAGCTGGACTATGAAATAAACGTGAATGGTAGTACGGTAAACATCTGCGTTTATGGTCTTATCAAAATGTGCCCATTTATATGTATGCGACTTGGGACACAAAATATCCCAATGTTTTGAATGTAGTGAGACACTTGCTAAAATTCGTGGATATTTCTTTGCTTTACAGAATATTGTTCTGTGTGCTCATGTACTCAGAAAGATAGTACAAAGCCTCATCTATAAATAATATTAAATGAACGATTTGTTCACGTTATTTCTTCTTCTTCTTTGCGTTCATTCTTTACGACCAATTGTAATCACTCTTTGTGATATGTCTGATCTTTACCAAGAACGTGTATACGTTGCACATTGGTTTGGTAGGCCCCTAAACGCATAGACTTCTACATGTTTAGGACGTGCATCCGATTTCAGCCAAACTTCCTTAGTCGCCTCTTACGACATGCGTGGCAGGTAACAGTTGTTCCATTCTTTACACCCCAAATTTTGGGCCCGGTAACCACTCGGGCAGTTCACATTATTTAACAAGCAAGTTTTGAAATCACACGCAATAGTAGACATGGTGGATGGTATGCAGTTTATTTAAGATCAGACACTCGAAATGTAACTGCATCTTCAAATGTTATACACTGTGCTTGTTGTCACCTGTACGTGATAGGATAATTACGTTTTACATTTTTATTTGGTAAAGAATATAGATAATATTTTATTCAAAATTCAGAAGCCTAACAGATAGTTGCCCGTCTTGCACACTGTCTATCTTGAGAAACATTTTAATCAAATTTCTAGCAGCATTATAGGAATTGTCTGTGGCTTGTGGGGAAATTGCCATTACTAGAATGGGTTGTCAAGTGACATATAGTATTGCAAGAGCTAGAATGGGTTGCCAAGTGAATTATAGTATTGCAAGAGCTAGAATGAGTTGCCAAGTGACTTATAGTATTGCAAGAGCTAGAATGAGTTGCCAAGTGACTTATAGTATTACAAGAGCTAGAATGGGTTGTCAAGTGACTTATAGTATTCAAGAGCTAGAATGGGTTGTCCAAGTGACTTATAGTATTGCAAGAGCTAGAATGGGTTGCCAAATGACTTATAGTATTGCAAGAGCTAGAATTTACATGTTGTTTCTTTAACTTATATTTCGGGCAAGATAGCTGCACTTCATTTTTAGGTAGAACATCTTATAATTCAGAGAACATCTTATATAATTGCGGTGAACTCTTAATTGATTGCAGTGAACATCTTATATTATTGCAGGTAGAACATCTTTATGTTATTGCAGGAGTCATCTTGATATTATTGCAGGTAGATCATCTTGATATTATTGCAGGTGAACATCTTGATTTTTGCGTAGAACATCTTATTTTGCAGTAGAACATCTTCAATTTTGCAGGAACATCTTATATTATTGCAGGTAGAACATCTTTATATTATTGCAGGTAGAACATCTTTATATTATTGCAGGTAGATCATCTTGATATTATTGCAGGTAGAACATCTTGATATTATTGCAGGTAGAACATCTTCATATTATTGCAGGTAGAACATCTTCATATTATTGTAGGTAGACATCTTGATATTTTAGGTATATATCTTGATTGAGGTAGAACATCTTATATTATTGCAGGTAGAAACATCTTATATTATTGAGGTAGAACATCTTTATATTATTGCAGGTAGAACATCTTGATATTATTGCAGGTAGATCATCTTGATATTATTGCAGGTAGAACATCTTTATATTATTGCAGGTAGAACATCTTCATATTATTGCAGGTAGAACATCTTCATATTATTGCAGGTAGAACATCTTGATATTATTGCAGGTAGAAACATCTTGATATTATTGCAGGTAGAACATCTTATATTATTGCAGGTAGAACATCTTATATTATTGTAGGTAGAACATCTTGATATTATTGCAGGTAGAAAACCTAAATACAAAAAGACTTTCTCTTATAAGTGTGATACCTATTCTCCTATATGTAGTGACCGCACTCAGCAGCATCTCACTTGTAAGTTAATTAAGTATACTTGGTATGTGTTTATACAGCCAGTGTTCTCCATTCTCCATTAATTTTCATTTATGTTTATTTTCTATTAACGATACAATTACAAGAGAGAGAGAGAGAGAGAGAGAAAGAGAGAGAGAAAGAGAGCTCGCATCTGGCCGAATGGATTAGAGCATATAAGAAAAATCCAAACCTGAAAAGCTTCGAGGTGATTGCACTTGTAATGCGGCTATTACATCCCTCAGTATCTCGCCCCCCATCCTACACACCCCAAAACGCAGTACTACAGGCAGTAACGAGTTGTTTTTTAAAAATTTTCAACAAAACACAATTACATATATAATCATACATAAAAACAGTGATTTTTTTTTTCCCTTTGGATTTGTACAGTGAATGATAACTTCATCAAACAATGTGCCAACATTTCAATGTCATTGATGTTTGATACAATACAAAATGTTGACATTCATTAAAGCTCAAAATATATTAATTGATGTTGCAAGGAAAGCTATATTTTGTAACTGACCATCTGTTGCAGGATACGAACCTGAACACTCTTGTCAAAAGGTTGAAAATGAGACTTCGTTTTTGTATAAATATGAGCTGCTCAATTCGTCTACTTATGAATTGCATTATGGGAAATGTGACATCACCGTGACCAGCAACACAAGTGGAGTAGTGGAGACAGTGGCCACGTTTGGATGTTTGGAGGGTCACGACTACAAGGGATATAAGCACATATCTTTTGTAGCTGAGGTAATGTTGACACACATCAGACGCTATTAATGAATGGTGCAGACTGCTCATTAAATAGTTAAATATGCATGTCAGAGTAAGGACCGATTGCTCATCTGCTAATACATATTTAATATATATGCAGACAATAAGAAATTATTTAACACTAAAAGTTGAATCCGTTTAGATTTGGTTGAAATACTTTTTATGAAAACTGAGATACACAGTTGCCACGAGTTAGATAAGTAGATGACAAAGTTATACATTCAAGTATTGTAAAGAAAATATAACAGTTTATCTTTCTAGTTGACAAGAAACAACAAACAAATAAAAACCAGAACATTTTTTTCTAAATAAAGAAACCAAAACAAAAACTATTTACACTGACTAAACTATATGCTAACTCAAAGTTCCCATCGATAAAAAAAAATATGTAAAATATCATTCACACACATTTTCAATAATTTCAATTCGATAAGAACAACAAAGAAAAGAAGTGATAGGAAAGAAATGATACGGACAATGACCAGGACAATTTGGAGATTAAACAATACAAAGAAAGTGTTGCAAAAAACAGGCACGTACACAAAAGTAGAACTCAGTAGGCCATCTGTTATTGTATAAAGAATATTATTTTCATCTTTTGATATTGATGTGAACATTGAAGCATTATATAACATTTAAAAACACAAATCTATTCTTTGGTAGCAAGTGCTCAATTAAAATTATTAGGTTTTCTTGTGTGAAAAAGGACAAAAGAGCAGGAGAACATGCAAAACATGAGCAACGAGAAAACAGCACCATTTCTAGGAATATTAAATATTTTAGTCATATTAAACATCATAGTGGTTGAAGAGAATAACAATATAGGACATGGTTTCTGGATGCTGATGAAGGCGACAACCAATACGTATGGGGTAACAGGACATTGAGGAAACTTTGAAAACGAAGGTGGTGGAAGAGCGGGACTGGCTAGAAACGGAGAGTCTGTTAGGTGGACTGTACAGAGATTGATGTTTTGTAATTGGCATGCTACATGAGGTACTGACGGTAACCAATGCACTACTCTGGCTAGAGTCACAAAACTACACTCATGCGTGCATTTTAAGTGACTCATTGAGTATGATCCGAAAGGTGGAGGCCGGTTCGGTGCTCAGGCAATGGACTGAATCACTGCAGGCGTCAACAATTTGCAGAATTACACTTGTCTTTGTTCCGGGGCACATGGGTGTCGTTGGTAATGAGAGAGCAGACAGGCTGGCTGGCTCTGCCGCTATATCAAACGGTCAGCCAATGACAGAGCTGACATCAGAACGCCCTCATAGAGCGTGGCCGCAGAGAAGACCTTCATCTAAACCAATCCACGTCAACTACTATATTGCGAGAACTGGGTTTGAAGATTGGTGTAGCAAGAAAAGAACGGTACAACAGGTATACGAGTAGGCTCATCAATCAAAATAGAACTGGTACGGTCAGTCGCTGGACGCTGATGGAGATATTGCGAAGGAGATCGGAGCACCTATGGACATGTCCGGAGTGCAATGAAGATATTCCAAACTGAAACTGAAACTAAACATTACATATAACATTTGTATGTTAAATAATGTTGACAAATATGAGAGACTATATATGAATGGTATAAACTGCTTCCACGTTGTTGGTATCTTATTAAAGTTGACAAATGATTATTGTAAAAGTAGCAGGTTTCGAGAGAAATAATCTGAGGATACGTCACACATGAATTAATTCATTATGGTATAACCCACAGTTATATACAATATTAATAATCTTTGTCAGAGGCGAAACATTTAAAAACGAAATAAGGACATTTTACAAAGTATAACAACAAGATATAGAGGCGTTTCGACAAAGAATTTACAAAGTACAGTACAAAAGACAGGGGATTAAAACTTTTACGCAATAGACTTCAATGCACATTGCCTCTTCATCACATGCATTCAAAGTAGAAGATATAGAACAATAAATCTAACGTGTTACAACATACAGTGCCGTAGTGTTGGACTTCATGTAGAACTTGAACTGATAAGAGACAAGTACTTAAATTATATCCTTCAATTACTCAGTTTGAATGTTTTACCTGTACCATGTCACATATCTTGTTGACATATATTTTCCTTATTTAATGTCATTAGCACATTCAGACATTTTATTTTCCTTCTATTACATCAGACATTATGTTCCTTCTTCATCAGACATATATTTTCTTATATTGACATCAGATAATATATTTTCTTTCTAGACATCAGACAATATATTTTCTTTCTATTGACATCAGACAATATATTTTCTTTCTATTGACATCAGACAATATATTTTCCTTCTATTGACATCAGACAATATATTTTCTTTCTATTGACATCAGACAATATATTTTCTTTCTATTGACATCAGACAATATATTTTCTTTCTATTGACATCAGACAATATATTTTCCTTCTATTGACATCAGACAATATATTTTCCTTCTATTCACAGTGGGATCTGGTTTGTGATAATGTTGGTTTGAAAGAACTGGTACAGACAATGTAATGTCTGCCAGACTGTCGAGAGTTAATTTCAGTCTGGGTAAATAACATTATTTTGCTGGGATTCTTCTAGTTAATGTCAATACATTCAGTACTTTATTCTGGTTATATATGCTCTTATACTGTAATTTACAGTTAAGAAACAAAACAATTATTGATATGCGTGTAATGTCGTTTGATAGCTTTGGTAGCGGATGGGATTGCACTTGCTTCAATGACGATTTATCTCGGTTCGATTCGAAGTTGGATTTGAATTTGTTTCCCATCGTAAACTGGACTCCTGTCAACCTAGCTTCAATTGGGTACAATTAACATGCTGGAATATAAGATATCAACTTACTGGTGTTCACATACCTTATCGTATGCTGCTGATTTGATTTATAGAATGACTAAGTGAGAGGAGCGTCATCATTGTGATTTGGGGAATAACCATGAGTTCTTCGATCTCTTTCTTACACAAGAAGATTTCGGAGGCAGTGAAAAAACTCAGTAGCACATGTTAGCGTCATCGATGCTGTAACGATGCTGGAAAAAATATGGATCTAACATCGTTTTTCCAAATATGTCTCATATTAAACAAATGCGTTTCCTATTAGTAATATTTACATTCGTTTTAATTTAATTGAAAATGTAAGATGCCGCTATAATGATGATAAGGGAAGAGAAATACATAAACTAAGATTTGATGTCACATTACAGTTGTCACTGTGTCCCTGGACGTTTAAAACCTCTAAGAAAGACATTCCCTCATACCACAACCTGCCATTCATGATATTCCGAAGCTACATATGAGAGTCAGAAACAACGACTCCTCCAGTAAACAGAGTTCCAGATAACCCAATGAAGGGAGCAATAACGGTATCAACATCCATATATCCTCATACTAGAAGTAGTTGTCCTGTATGTTCTACTTCGCTTAACAACAATCTCTCATGAGCGCTAGCCAAGAAACCACAACCTGACCTCTCACCACGACTCACAGACCAATCGTGCAAACATCATCATCACTTGCATTCTCTGTTATCAACTGCAAAAATGCGAGTTCAGTCTTCATGTTTTCAAAATTTCTACATTCTCTTCCAAGAGTAATGATAACTTTACCGTAGTTGGTCATGCTACCATCTATTGCGATTAATTCTTTTACTTTTGGTAGGGTCACAACTGTGATAACCTTGCTAATTGACATAATATGACTATCTTCGCTAAGCCTGGGCAACCCACGACTTAGCTCACTTGATTCTCATGTTGTTAACGTCAATAGTATTCTTGTGTAGTGGATGCTTCTTATCCACAGTAACCAGCATAAATTCGTTGGTTTGTGAACTTGCATGACGAGAGAGCAGCGACAAAGCGAGAAGCGTATATATTATCTTTACAATGATATATATATCATATGTATCTCTAGTGCAGTCAAGGACTATATGCATCCCTTCATTCTGAGTACGTTCAACTCGTTTACATTGTGATATTGATGCTGTGAGTGCCAAATCTGTAATCTACCACGGACAATCAAGAGATCAACTCGATATTAGAGAATGAACTCACAATCAAAGAAAACTGGTTGATATTACAACTAAGAATGAGAAAATTATGAACATCTAATATAAAAATGGGAACGGTTGAAAAAAAAATCCATTATGAGAGGAAACATCCCGGCATCCCGGAGGCAGAGGAGACGATGGACCCAGGATGCCACTGATGATTTGAGCATGACGGCAGCAGAGACGGGACATATGGCCTTGAGAGCATGAGAGATAGAGGAGACTATGGACCCAGGATGTCACTGATGATTTGAGCATGACGGCAGCAGAGACAGGACATCTGGCTTATGAAAGAGCGAGACATTTTAACAGCTAGGAGAACGTATATATTTGTCAACAGCAATGAGAGCGTATATATTTCTTCGCAATCATGAGAATGCATACATTTATTAGCAATCATGAGAATGTATACCGTTCTTAGCAATCATGAAAATGTATACCTTTCTTAGTAATCATAAGAATGTATACCTTTCTTAGCAATCATGAGAATGTATACCTTTCTTAGCAATCATGAGAATGTATACCTTTCTTAGCCATCATGAGAATGTATAACTTTCTTAGCAATCATGAGAATGTATACCTTTCTTAGCAATCATGAGAATGTATAACTTTCTTAGTAATCAGGAGAATGTATAACTTTCTTAGCAATCATAAGAATGTATACCTTTCTCAACAATCCATGAGATCGTTACCTATTCGTGATAAGCTCGTACAGACTTACATAACATATTAGTCAACTCGTCGTGCAGTTCCATCGGTTAGTTCTACTGTTATTTAAGTCTACATCTAGTATAGGCATCGTATTTATAATATAATATATACATGTAGAATTATTGTAAAATAAATAAATGTTTGTGATTAAAATGTTTCCATTCGTCATGAAGCTGACAAGTTTGGTCGCAGGCCGACATTCCTACTTTGCAATCTTCTGTTGCTGGGAAGCTCATTGGGAGCTGCATACGCCCCCAACATATACGTCCTAATTTTATTTAGATTTCTGTGTGGTCCATTTCAAATGGTAAGTGTCAGAGATGTATGTTTATTTCTAGCAGATTTAGTTAGACTTGTGGTAAGTGTTTAAAGCCGAAAGATTGACTTCATAGCACCTGGTTCCTCCTTCATGTCTCGGTCCTTCTCCGCAGAAATGAAACAAAGCAGAGAATGTTGCACAAAGCATAAATTATGTAGCTCCTGCAACAATCCTAGGGGTCTCTGAAAACAAATGCACCCGTGAACAGAACGGCGCGGTCTGGATTCGAACCCAGACCTCGACTTGCAAGGCAAAGGCTTAACCAATTCGTTACAATTAATCAAGAGTACCTCGAGCGCTAAGCGTTGTCTTCCATGTTGATTGTGATTATTAAACATTACAGGACAATTGATTAGTGATACAATAATGCTGAAAGTATATCCAGTATAAACAAAAACAACTTTATATACAACATTTCCTTCAACTTTCGTTGCATAATTATCCAACAAATAGGCTCTTTCAATTTGAGTAATACGCCCTTAAACCTCTCTCAAATGCTCAGTAGTTCGTCTAAAATTTCAAATATCTCCTTGTCAATACCTTTATTCTTGCCATGTTTAGAGGCCACACGCATCTGTACGTGATCAAATTATAACATCCGGATTCTTATAATATTAGGACGCACTGACGGTGACGTCGCTAATCAGCATGTGTTTTTATTTTGCTTGTGCATCTGTAGACTTTCAAGTTCACTAGTTCGTACAGTTGTTTGAGAGTCTCGATCTATTGTGGTGTATAGCGGCTATGTTGAACAAAGCACTTTGTGAGGAAGTCGGGAAAAGCCTGTTCGCTGAAACTTCGAGCATCCTGCTTTCACTGTTGAAGGCAAGCACATTGACAAGAGCCAGATTATCGAAACGATTTCCGTACTGATATATTACACACAAACACATACATACACTCCCTCCCCAAACACATGAACACACACACACACATAAATATATAGTAAAATACAGTGGCGGCTTGTGATCATTTTTGTTGGTGGGGCCAGAAAAAATGTTCGGAAAAATCATAGTTTTGGGTTGATAAATTTTTATTTATAAAATAATAAATACACATTATACATTATTTTTGGTGGGGCCCGGCCCCACTGGTCCGTAATGACGAGCCGCCACTGGTAAAATATGTACAGGCACATGTGTGGTTATTGTTATAATCTACTGAAGACATAGTAATATGTTGTTTTATACTAATGACCCGCTTAACCCTTCGTTCCTCTGATTCAATATACTGGTTTATGGTATATTTAAAGGTGCTGCAAAGCCAGTATGCTAGCTATTTCTGTATGCAGTGCAATATAAATGCGTCCTGCGGTAATTAAAATTACAGAGTGAAACAGTTAACGACAATGCACTTTGCTACGAGCCGTTCATATGACAATCATAACATCTAATTCCCTTATATCGTTAACAATTAATTGACTGTGAAATCCAAACTGTGAATCACAATGACTAACGGGGTTGAACTCCTTTACTCTAAAGTCCACAGTACAGCAACATACAGTGATATATATCTATCTATATCCTCTTCGTGTCCCGTACACATACGGCTTTCACAAGAGATTTCCATTGTTGCCATTCTTCCGCCTTTCTAGCAAGTGTCTCCCAAAGGCAGACCACAATCTCTCAACTCTTTTGTTTTCACAGTTCTTCTCCATGTTTCATTTGGACATCCAGGGACTGGTATCGCCTACCACATAGAGCCACACAGAAAAAGTATAATGAGTACAAATCAAGAGAAAGACCACGCAAAAGATGGAGCGACGCATCAAGAACAGTCTTACAAAAATGAATATCAGCTTACAAAGTGCCTTAAAACAAGTACACCCAAGATCACTGCGCCCCCACCACTTGTATAAAGAAGTAAATGATGGAAGAGAAGACGAAGAAGATCCAGGGACTTTTCCCAATCCGTTGTCCATCAGAGAGCTGTCCTACCTAATGTTTCAACTGACTTACAATAGAATTAACCGATCCACTTACTCTTTGATCTTTTATTAGTCATAACATTATATATACCATATCTCTTTGTTATATCAATGGATTCCTACGATTCATGGTTAATAATATATTTAACACCTAGTATGTAATGTTCCATGCAGAGAGCTGTCCTACCTAAAGTAACTGAGTCAAAAGGAGAATTACTTCCCTGGTCTTTATTTGCTAACGTATAACCGTACTGAAAATGGATTGATTATATAATTAACTAGTATGTAATGTTACAGGAACAGCGAAAGAAGGGGAGGCCGAGAAATACATGGAGACGATATTTGAAGGCAGAGATCAACAATATAAAGAAGAGTGGGGAGGAGCCGTAGGTGTAGGCTAGAGATAGGAAGACTTGGCATGAGTTGGTTTAAGGTCTATGCCTCAACCGGTTAAAAAGGCAGAGAGAGAGAGATATGTACTGTTAAATACTTAGAGTAATTAGAATATCATGGACAGAGAAAAGAACAAATGCTTCTGTTTTGCAACAGATTGATATTA
Organism: Arion vulgaris; assembly: GCA_020796225.1. Taxonomy (NCBI): domain Eukaryota; kingdom Metazoa; phylum Mollusca; class Gastropoda; order Stylommatophora; family Arionidae; genus Arion; species Arion vulgaris. The sequence goes on from CM036753.1 coordinate 13,122,819, forward strand.
AGGAGAGTTGGCTATTAAAGAGCATAACTACAAGGAACCTTTAATATTTGAGACACACATTAAAACGAGAAAAATGAGATTCCTAAAGGTAGAGAATAATTCTAGAGGGAATGGTGCCTAGAGGATGAATGAGAGGAAGACTTAGAAGAAGATAATTGCAAGATGTCATTGACGATCTGAGAATGACTGCTGCTTACGCCTGTCAACTTGCACAGAACAGAGCATTTTTCAGAACTTGTGTAATGGTAGCCAAGTTCCGGAAGGGACAAGCTGTAGCAGGGAATATGACACCATGTTTTCCCCTTGCTCCTTTTCAATTAACCAAAGGGTAACAATATACCTGGGCGTGGAAACATATATTACAGACCAGATATGTTAGCAAGGAGACGTTGTCTTAACTAGCAGTAAATTTATGCCCTGTTTTTCTTTCCTGGAGCCAGAGAGGTTAATTGTATTCTTTTTTGAACGTCTGGGTGATTGTCCGGTCACGATATCAAATTAGCTGGGATTTTCCCAACCAGCAACTAGATTTGACCGCGAGAATTATATTCTAGGACAATGACTGATTTGGATACAAAGAAAAGTGCCAGTGGTTAAATAGAAGGCTTTTTGTAGATTATAGGAGACTTCGCATACACTTCACAGAGACAGTTGACAGAACACAGCATCTTCACACAGACTTGGCAGAGGGACAGTTGGTCACACATCATCTTCACACACACTTGGCAGAGGGACAGTTGGCAGAAACTTTAGATAGGCGATTCGGATAGAGACAGAGGGACAGAGAGGTACCCAGGAACAGGCAGTGAGGGTAGTCAATTCTCATTCATACAGAGGGACAGAGAGTAGGTAGTCTGAGTCTGAGACAGTTACGGACAGAAAGAGTGAAGAGACAACTTTAGACAACTTCACAGAACTTCAGACGACTTTAGACACTTCATCGAAACATCTTCACACGCATTCAGATAGAGACAGAGGGACAGTAGAATTGAACAGAGTTGCAATCAGAGAGAGTTTCTGTTCGGAATTTAGTGAACCGGTTACCTTAGAACCGGAGGACTAGTTGTCAGAGTTGGAAATCTAGGCGGTAGAGTTAAACTAAAGGAGTAGGGCCAGACCCGACGGAGAGGCTATCACAGTATATGAGAGAGAGAGATGTCAGCCATATTTTTTCAGGATGCATTATTTTAACCAGTAGCAGAGACATTTCGTGTATACTATTAGGACAGCAACTCTAGATAGAAGCGGTATAACATTGTGACTGAACAAGTATTTATTTCTAAGAACATCGCTGAGACCTTTGTGAGAACATCGCTGAGACCTTTGTGAGAACATCCGCTGAGACATACTTTCTCCCAAATGACTTTGAAGTTATCATCCTCATCAGCAGCTCTAGAAGATGAGACCTTTGTGAGGATATCGCTGAGACATACTGTCTCTTAATGACTTTGAAGTCTCCATTACCATCATCTTCAGAGACCGCCCAGTACTGAACACATAGACTTAAGTAGAAAATAGATCAAGTTGTGTTTATACTTCCTATGGATATAAGCCAGAGTGGAACGTTAGGTACGTTGTATTAGAGATTTATACTTAAGTTAGAGATATTCTTTTAGGTGTTAGAAAAAAGTGTTTACATATATTAATTTTTTGTTGGGTTTATGTCATTTGAAATAATGTATTCTACATGTGATAAAAACATGTATTTGTTTGTTGAGAAATAAGTAAATAAACATATAAATTTAAATATCGACTTGAGTAAGACAGAGAGAGAGCATGTGAATACGAATGACTGAGATATACAATTGGATGAGGATATAGAAGAGAAAAGATTACACTATAACATATTTGGGCCGTGTTGACAGGAGAGATCACAAGGATAGAAGAAGAATATTAAATAGCTTATCAGGAGGTTACCCTGTTACATCATAAATGTTGCCGTTGACCCGAGGATAGAACACATGATTTCAGTAGAAAGGCCCACACGGGTACAAAGCTACTTGATGATGATGGATGCAATATTAACCCCTTCGCTCTTCTAGCCCGATATACTGGCTCGCTGTATTGTTGTAAGAGGACGCAAAACCAGTACATCGGCTATTTGAGTATACGTTTCAATCATACAGTACATCGGCTATTGAGTATACTTTCAATATTACAGTACACCGGCTAATTGAGTATACGTTTCAATACTCCAGTACACCGGCCTATTGAGTATACGTTTCAATACTACAGTACACCGGCCTATTGAGTATACGTTTCAATACTACAGTACACCGGCCTATTGAGTATACGTTTCAATACTCCAGTACACCGGCCTATTGAGTATACGTTTCAATACTCCAGTACCCCGGGCCCTAATTGAGTATACGTTTCAATATTACAGTACACCAGCTATTTGAATATACGTTTCAATATTACCGTACATCGGCTAATTAACTATACGTTTCAATACTCCAGTACACCGGCTAATTGAGTATACATTTCAATATTACAGTACATGGGCTAATTGAGTATACGCTTCAATATTACTGTACATCGGCTAATTCAGTATGTGTTACAATATAATTTCGTCCAGATGTGAAACAATTTACAGAATGAAAGGTTAATCAATAATTTTGTTCAACATAAGAAAGAGAATGATTAGTTAAACATCTGCAGTTTTGCTAACGTTTTTTCAACTTATATTTAAGGGAGTTGGATTGATTAGTTACACACTTATGATGGAATTAGTGACGGCAAAACATAGACAGCTGGCTGGTGTTCTGGCTGGGCTGAAATGGTCATTTACTGTCATGTTGCTGGCTTTAATAGCTTATTTGATGCGGGATGAAAGCTGGAGAACAGTTCAGATGGTAGCCGCCCTCTTTGCATGCAACGTCTTCCTAGGACCTTTGTAAGTGTAAGCTTATAGCTTATCGTTGATCATGAAATCAAATAGTCATTAAATGAAACGAACTAAACAGTCATTTAAAAAGATATATTACACAACTACTGTTTATATAATATTTGTTCTTACTATTTATCTTGTAAATGCTTTTAGATATAAGAACTATTAGGGGCCTTAAATATCGAAGTTGTATAACATTTTATTAGCTCTTTCTTCTGTCTTAACATGCAGGTCTTCGACATAGATTCTTTTAGCTCTCACAGCCTGCTTGATTTCTTTGCTTGCATTGTTGTATTATTCCTTGTATATTGCTGTTTTCAGACATTTCTTCTAAAAGTTTATCCTTTAAAATTCTTCTGTTGTCTTTTATTTGTCATGTAGATGTTATCTATTATTTTCTATTTTTCTCAGACGGTACCTTAGACAGATCTTACTGTTATTTTGCTGCTATATATATATGTTTTATGTTGTCACCTGCTTTATATATATTGTCTTTTGTTTCAATGACGAAACATATAAACACAAAGTACTGTAGTTTACAAAGTACAAAGCAATAAAATACTCAGAAGTTTTGACTAAAAGGCCCTTTATCAACAAAGGATACAAAGGCCTTTATCAAGCAAAGGATACAAAGAACTTTATCACAAAGGATACAAAGAACTTTATCAAGCAAAGGATACAAGAGAAAGGAAGAAATTCACTCTTTAAACTGCAGACATAACATATATAATTAAACAATACATCCATAACCGCGCTAGAAGTGATTTTAGGGACGTTATGGATGCGGTTATAATGCATATCAACTTGTTTAAACTATTATTTATATATTCTGTATCACATTCTAGCATATACGAGTCTCCTCGCTGGCTTATAGCCAACAAGAGGTATGACCAGGCTCTGGTAATCATCAAGAAGGCATGTCAGACAAATGGAAAAGATTATGAGAAGGTCAAGGCTGTGTTCAATCGTTGCATCGTTTCCCAGCAGGATGATAGTGATCAGGTATGCATTCACACGAGATGATAATTCTGTCTTTAATATTCAGTTTAAATAGTGACAAACAAATCAACAACAAAAAATAATAGCTCTTATCAGCTTTCAAATGTATTATTCAATTTGTGACATTTAAATCGTCTTTCACCCATAGATACGTTCATTATTGCTGATTTAGTTAGTTTAAATAGTAGTAGAATATTCCACAGACAGGTTTATGGAAGTATTGCAGTCTAGATATTTTCTTTCAGCTGCTATCCAGCAACTATAGCCATGTGTCATTACTTTTGTTTCTGTCTCATTGAGATATATATATATATCTTCTTTTTGTCGTGTTTCTCCTGTACTTCCATTATTAATTGATCAATCCATTTTTGCGATGTTGACAGTAACACTGTATCGTCCGCATATTTTAGTTCACTTATTTCTTATACATAACATGGTACCGTGATACTTCATTGATATGCCCTAAGTACCGTGATACTTCATTGATATGCCCTAGGTACCGTGATACTTCATTGATATGCCCTAAGTACCGTGATACTTCATTGATATGCCCTAAGTACCGTGATACTTCATTGATATGCCCTAGGTACCGTGATACTTCATTGATAGGCCCTAGGTACCGTTATACTTCATTGATATGCCTTAGGTACCATGATCGTCATCAAATATCTTGGCCGGATCAGAACGTTGCCACCCTAATAGCCATTTGAAATATCGTTCTCTCATAGACCAGCTGTTCATTATCTACTTTCTTCGTGCTCAAATCACCAGTTACATGCTGAATCCATCTTCTCCGTTGCATTATCCGTGGTCTTCACTCTCTTTACTATTTGCCGGTATGTCTCTTTCGCAATGGTCTTCTCCACAACTTCGTGTCTTTTTATATATAAAAATACTTCATTTGCTCAGTCATATTTGTAACATCAGCCATTTTCCTTTTTAGTTATTTCTGGATAGACCGTCATATCTCATTGATTAGCATATATATTATATATATTCTCCTTCTTCTTTTTCTTCTTCACATTTTAACTCCCAACGGAGCACAGGTCTTCAACAAACTTCTTTCAGCTCTTCCTCTCTCTTGCCATCCCTTCCAATTCTTTCCATGTTTTACCTATATATTAGTTAGTCTTTCCTCTTGGGCCTGTGGGCGGCGCATAGGGCAGAGGTCATAGTTCTCCATGTCTCGCGGTTTGTTGCTATCTGTTTTAGGTCTTTAATGTTTACTAGGCCCATCGTTGAGCCTTCTCTGGTGATGGTTCTACACAGAGTCTCTCTTGGTCTTCCTCGTTTTCTTTTTCCCTCTGGTGTCCATATGAGGGATTGGTAAGGAGTCTTCTCTCATCCATTCTAAGTGTGTGGCCGATGTAGTTCCAGCGGCGCTTTCTTATAAAATTTGATACATTTTCTTGCTTGGTCTCTTGTCTTATTTGTGTATTGGGTCTGAAATCTGACCATTTGAGGTTCAATATTCTTCTAAGACATTTATTCTCAAAGTTATCTAATTTTCTTTCTAGAGCTTTTGTTGCTTTCCAACTCTCGCATCCATAAGTTAATACTGGAATCACACAAGAGTTAAAGATCTTTAATTTTAAGTGCTTGCTGAGTGAATTGGACTTCCATATATTTGACAATTTGTTAAAAGCACTTGATGCCAATGCGATTCTGTGTGGAATTTCTGGCGCTGTATCCCCGTAGATGTCATCATACTCCCTAGGTATGTAAAACTTTTGACTTTTTCAAGAGTGTAGTTTTTAGTTGAATATTTTCTGGACTGCTGGTAAGGTCAACAATTTTTGTTTTTGTGGTGTTTATTTGGAGAACAATTTGTCCTGAGATATTTTGGAGAAGGTTTGTTTTCATTTGAATATCTTGATGTGATGAACTCAAAAGGGCTATATCGTCGGCAAAATCAAGGTCTTCTAAAATTTTATCAACCCACTTGATGCCCATATTTGCGTTATTGGTGCATTTTCGCATGACCCAGTCAATTGCTATTCCAAAGAGCATTGGCGATAAGACGCAGCCTTGTTTCACTCCTGTTTCCACTGGGAACCAGTCAGAGTTACCGAAATCTGTTCTTACACTGCAGTGCGATTCACTGTAGAAGGATTTTATGATGTTGATGAATTTAGCAGGGAAACCATAGTTTTGAGTAGTTTCCAAAGTGTAGGACGGTGAATACTGTCAAACGCTTTCTGAAAATCAACAAAGTTGATGATTAAATTCGATTGAAATTCTACGAACTCTTCAATGATTACTCTTAGTGTGAAGATGTGATCTATGCATGCTCGTTTTGGTCTAAACCCTGCTTGTTCTTCTCTTAGCCTTTCATCTATAGACTTTTCAGTCTCTCGAGTAACATGCTACAAAAAGTTTTCCTGGCACTGACAGTAGGGTGATCCCACGCCAGTTATTACAATCAGACAAATCTCCTTTTTAGGTAATTTGAAAATAATACCATCTTTCCACTGTTGTGGTGGGGATTCATTTTGCCAGATTTCATTTATCAGTTGGAGTATATGTTGTAAGTTGTTATCATCTGCTGCTTTGAGCATTTCTCCAGAGATATTATCATCACCAACCGCTTTGTTGTTTCTCAATTTTTAATGGCAGATTTCAACTCCTCCAGTGTGAATCGCTCGCAGGAAGCTTCTAGTGTGGGCATGGTGATTTCTTCCTCTAGGTTGGGAACAATCTCTGGTTGCGGTCTATTTAGTATTTCTTTAAAATGTTCTGCCCATCGTTGTTTTTGTTGTTCTTCTGACAGCAGTATCCTACCTTGATTGTCTTTGATGGGTTTATTTGGTGTAGGAGTATGTTTGCATAGTTGCTTCATAATGTGGAATACGGTCTTGTTGTTCCCAGTTTTTGCAGCTGTTTCCGCATCGGTGGCTAGATTGTGAATAAAGTTTTGTTTATCTTTTCGTGTTCTTGACTTCACCTCTTTATCTAACATGGTGTATTTTTGTTTCTTGGTATCGTATAAAAGCTTGTCTTTCGTGGATAGAAGAGTTAGTTTTGTTTGTTTCCTTTCTTGAATTTTTGTCCAGGTGTTATCGCTTAGCCACTTTTTCTTTTGTCTTTGGACATACCCTACTGTGTTTGTTGCAGCATTTATCAGCGTGTTTTTGAGAAAGTCCCAATCTTCTTCTATGTTGTTCTTAGTGTTCACATTTACCGTTTTGTTTTCTTTGTTCGTGTAGGTATTTCATACCTCTGTGTTAAATGTGAGTTGTTGTTCTTTTACCAGTAGGGACTGTGAGTTTATTTTCTTGCTTCTAGGTGGTTTATATAGTGACTTGAGTTTTATTTTATTTTGGCAATGCAGAGATTGTGATCGCTGCCAACATCTGCTCCTCTGTAGGCTCAGGCATCTTGTATTGATGAACGGAATTTGGTATTAATGCAAAAATGGTCAATCTGGTTTTTAGTGATGTTATCAGGCGAGTTCCACGTAATTTTATGAATGTTTTTGTGTGGAAACAAGGAGTTTGCTATTACCAGATTTGCTATTCCACAAAATTCTGTTAGTCTCTCTCCGTTTTGATTTAAGTCTCCTAGTCCATGTTTTCCCATATATTTTCTACGCCCTTGTTTTCTGACCCTATTTTGGCGTTAAAATCACCCATCACAACAGTAATGTCGTGTTTAGGTATTTTGTTGATGGTACCGATTTGTAAATTATAAAAAGTGTCTTTGTATAGGTACCCATATATTATACAAGCGGCCAGCGATAACATAAGGCCGGAGGACACAGGTACAAAGTCTTGGAAATCAGTCTACAATCGTTGCGTGACCTCACTTTCCAGTGTTGTTAAATAAAGAGAAAATTCATGTTAAAAACAACACAACATACTAAATCAAGGTTATATTATGTAACAAATTAAGTATAACATTAAGGACTATCAGTATTATTAACATACTAAATCAAGGTTATATTATGTAACAAATTAAGTATAACATTAAGGACTATCAGTATTATTAACATACTAAATCAAGGTTATATTATGTAACAAATTAAGTATAACATTAAGGACTATCAGTATTATTAACATTTTTCATCCAAATATAACCATGGACTCGTAGAATTGTATAAACATGCAGATCGATTCTATCAAACACGTGTGTGTGTGATATACTAATCGCTTCTCATGGGTACGCTGAGCAGATGGACTTTGGAATGCCTGCTGCAGCGGAGAACAGGGCACAAATGGGAATGCCCAATGTGCCATGACGTCGATCGCATAACATAACATAACATATCAAACACTTATAAATCCAGCCCCCATTAAAGCACTATGCTACTGACAGTTGGGTCAGTTTTGTTAAATATATCGATTTTTCAAATTCATCATATTCTTTTAGTATTGCATCTCTACAATCAAATTACGCAAAGTGTTTTTATTTGTGATCCCGAAAATGCTTCAAAATTATTATTTAACATCCCTACCCTAAAAAATTCGTTATAGAAAATGTCCACAATTGTCTTTCTTTTGTCCCTACATACAGTGTATGGCATTCAATTAACCCAATCGAGTTATGTAGCATTGTAAAGCTTGATCTGAGTACTAACATATATATTAGATTCAATTAATCTAGGCAATGACTGTTTGCTCTAACCAACGATTTCCCTGACAATTTAGACTGAATTCCCATTACATTTTTAAAATGCAGTTTTCTCCCATTTATAAATTTCGTTAACGTGGGTAATGTACGTTTTCCACCGTGAAAGAAATCTTCAAGATATCAGGATGAGATTAGGCGCACACATGTATCTATTAATATGGAATGGACTAGACAACAGAAAATGCAGCTTTCTCAAGCGAATAAATATATATGAGATTTTTAATTACCAATGGGTCCTATTTGTGGCCGTGATTTGGATAGGTCTTATTCGTTGCATCCCCAGAGATCAGTTACATGGTACAGAACAATTTAAAGTTGTCAGTGGGCCAGAATATTGGTATATTTATGCTGTGCAGTCCAAAAAAATTGCAACTGTTATTTATTTCACTCTGTTTGGACACCGTACGACGTTGTTTACAATCCAACATGGCTGCTGTTTCCATGGCAACCCGATAATTTATGAATGCGAAAGATATATAAATTTTCATTTTAGACCACCCTAGTAGTAACTGCTATGTATCACATAATTTTATTGAGGGATAAGAAAGTTGAAAATCTCTACCATAAACAGGAATTTTGATTTTCCCGACTGACCCAGTCGGCCTTATGTTGCTGGTGGCCCTGTTTCTACATGTCATGTATAATATCGTTGATGAGTACTACTTATAGTTGATGTCGATTAATATTCTGAATTAATTATCGATACCTCTACATATATGTTTAACAGGACAAATCAACTGTTAGTGTCACTGATAACAAAGTTGAACGTTACAGTCTGCTAGATATAGTACGTCACAAAACACTTCTGATATCAGCTCTCATCATGTTTTTTGTTTGGTAAGTTTTCATCAAAGTTGACTACATCATGTCTCATTGCTAAAATAATTATTTATATTATTAAGTACTATATAAAACCAGCAAATGACAACAACCAGAACAACCAACCACCAATAACAGCATACAATAAAAAGAGATCGGGTACTAGAGCTAAGGGAAGACCAAGAAAAAATGGATAGACAATATCAAGACCACATAAAAAAACACGGATATAACACAACAAGAACGACTCATCTAGCTCTAGAACGCAAATTAAAGCTCGCATCCCTACACTTAACGGCAAGAGTGGACAGCCTACTCCATCTCCCACCTGGGAATAGACAATAGACTAAATAAACACTATTTATTGACATCATGTTCTTATTACTTGGACGGATTATCGTAATGTATACATGTTCGGTAGGACGGATTATCGTAATGCATACATGTTCGATAGGACAGATTATCGTAATGCATACATGTTCGATAGGACGGATTATCGTAATGCATACACGTTCGCTTATCTGCTCGGACACAAGAAGATTGTAAGTTAAATTCTATAGTCGACGTTCCACGAGAGGAAAGGAATTATCCCTCCTAACACCCGCACACTAGGGTCTAGAAAATGTGACGCCGTGAAGTCTTCTTCCTCTTCGAACGTTCCATATCGATCACTTGTTAACTATTCGTTGTGATTTGTATGTTATCTGAGCATAAGAGAGATTGTACGTTGTGCTAGTTATGCGCCTACAAAGAGGCCAGTACATCCAATTTCTGCGAGGCTTTCTATTTACTGAGGTAGCTTCCCTACCCCCTACCTCAGTCGTCTCCTAGAACTTGTCTTACAGGTCGCAGTCTTACTATTCTTTGCTCCCTTAATAGCCCCGTAACAAACGGGTGGTATTATTTAGCAATTAGGTTTTTACCACATTCGTGAAAAGTGTGATTCAAGGTAATATATAAATCTACTTTTAATAATAAAAACACAAAAAAAAACCGAAAAGTAATTAGTAATCAAACAAAGGAATACAAAGTAAGTTAATTGCATATACTTTACAGGACTTTGCGAATCAACCCCAGCTTTTAACGCTGTTTGTTATTTTTCTAGGCATTATTACGTTCAGTAGTTTACCATTGCTTTTTTGAACGGGTGGTGACATCGTCCTTTTGTAAAAATCCAAGCGAAACATTTTGCAACCAAATTGACAGTAGCGTGATTCGAAGTAAGAACGTCGGGGTTAATAGACCGAATCACTATCCCCTAAGCCAGAGACGCCACCCAAACAATACAAACACATGTAAATATACAATTTACAGTCTATGTATGATTCAATATAAAATATTGAGATATGACTAGAAAACAAATAACAAAGATAATTTCTCATGATATTCTGGAATTTTTCTTGCAGGATAACATGTTCCACGACATATTATGGATTATATCTGACGTCTTCTAATTTGGCAGGAAATCGACATTTGAATTTCTTCCTATTGGGTGTAGCAGACCTTCCTGCCGACATTTTGAATCTCTTTCTGTTTACCTAGTAAGTGACTTGTCATGCTTTTTTCATTCATGTTCAACTAACTTTTCTTCAACACTCTGTACAATTATTATCTTAGTATTGTGTCAGAATTGACTTCAAATAGAACACTCAAACAGTTATTTATTTACAAACAAGAAATAAGACAAGGAATTATAATACAATCCTTCTATTCTACATGGACAGTTAAAAACAAATCAGATGACCATCATATTTAACAAGTGGCTATCAAAAATTCCTTAACAACCAGTGGCGGCTCGTCATTGAGAGCCAGTGGGAAGAGCCCCATCAAAATAATGTCTAACGTCATTTATTATTTAATAAATTAAAATTTAACCTAATCTAGAACCATGAATTTTCCGAAAATGTGTGTCTGGGCCCCAGCAATAAAAAGGATCACGAGCCGCCACTGTTAACAACAATACACAATATTTGATATAGAAGATTTTGTGATATACTTGACTGAACATGAGAGATTTAGCCACATAGGTTATCATATACATAATATTTAGTTACACAATTTACAAATTACAATATTTTGCAAACATATTTTATAAAACATGAATAATTGAGTGTAATGGAGATCAGCTCTACCTCCAGGGCTCTCTAATGGGTGCCTGAGCAATAGGTAACCCATCATCGGGTGCCGTACTGGCTGGCGTAGGCGATCATGGATCTCAACAATTCGCTGTCTTTAGTGTTTGCTCTCAACTCAGATGTTGACGCTCTACCGTGTCATGCAGTCAGGCTATCCACAATTTTCTTCCTCTGTCTTCCTCTGTCTCGTCTACACTCGATTTTACTGGCTGCTACAATGTGTTCTAAACCTCACCCCCACTCCCATCATCATCATCAAGGTGCATATACTTTATAGGACGTTGCTCTCTTTGCAGCACATCTGAAATTCACTCTGTCTCTTGCCAGTTCACCCACTTCGTCGATGATCATGTTCATGGTTTATTTATCATATGCCCGAAAAATGATGACTGCCTCTTTCTTATATTGATAATAAGCTTTCTCTGTGTCTTGATCTCATTCAATACCTCAACATTAGTCATTTTAGCAGTCCATGAGATTCTCATCATTCTTCTGTAAAACCACATCTCTGTGGCCCTTACAGATTTTTCAATCTGTGTGTTCATTGTCTATGACTCACTTCTGTTTGTCAGTATTGGTTCTATGTAGCACTGATTAACTCGCATTCTGATCGTAATTGAGGTCTTGTTGCAGAGAATGTTTCTCATTTTCAGGAACGATGTTTTTGTTTGCCCTTTATTCTGCTCTTTATTTCCGATCGGCATCAGCCATCTGATGTTACCAGGACTCCGAGGTATTTAAATTTCTGCACTTGTCTTACCTCAGTCCATTTATTGTGATTGTGCATTTTGTCAAATTCGCATTTTAGGTAACCCATACGATTATCATGTCAGACTCGATAAAGATGTTCAAAGGATTGAATCTAGAAGTCTGAGTGTGGAATAGGTAGACATCATTTGAAGGTCACATCTCAAGAAAATGACTGTACACACCTGTTTTTTGTTTGTTTTCCGATCCAGAAGCACTTGAGCTGAAAGCTCTTCGGCTCAGTGTCATGGACATCGTAACCCTTCGGTTCGGTGCCACGAACACCGTAAATCTGGGAACCTGTAGCTTTTCTGCCAGTCCGCGGAGTTGAACCCGCACATACAGAGGACTTGTCACCCGTAGTCAAACGTGCTACGAACACGCTGGGAACGCGGGCGTACACACCTGTACATACTATAGCACAGAGTAACGAGCGTGCTGACTTTCTTGCAACAATGCCCCTCTCCAGCTGGCAGAACCACGGACAACCGATGATATCAATGCGGTACGCTCTTTGAGCGATATGTCAGTCTCAGACACTGAACGATTCGAAATTAAGTTAAGTTGACAGGCAATATCGTATTGTGGTAGAGAAACGGTTTGCTATTCAACTTCTAATGGGTACGGTGAAAATGTGGACTTTGGTATTGTTTCTGCAAAGAAGCTAAAGTCAACAAGACTAGACAGCTGGATACATAATAGCAGAATAATACAGGCATTTTGCACATTTTGCAGAAGTGTATTTAATTTTGCGTAGTTTCTTTAATTACCCTTCTCCTTAGAACGTAATATAGAATAATATATTATTGTAAAGTTGGAATTGAGTTTATGAAATATTTACTATGTATCATGATTGATAAACTCTATATGCTTGTGTGTTCTCTTCATGAATAATCCGTATAAGTTACATTATTTATCAATTGACAGTTTTGGTCGAAAGCCGGTGATCATGGGATGGTTTTTCACAGCAGGATCTGGTCTATTCGTAGCTACAATGCTCAGGACCTTTGGTGAGAATATTAAGGTTTATGTTCATAAATTAATCTGATGGTTTAACCAGAACGAATGTAATAATCAGACAAATAGGTGTCATTTGGTCTTGGATTGCTGTTTAATATAACTTGTTTCTTTAATTTGTAGTAACAAATATATTGTTTATGTTGCTGAGAACTGGGCGCTTAGGCGACTTGTGCATCATGCGAGGAATTACGACAATAAAGCACGTGCCATGGCCTTGTTTCATTTAACCATGGTGTGCCACGTCGTGCATCGTGCGAGGCGTAAGGACAATAAAACATGTGCCATGGCGTTGCTGCATTTCCCCATGGTGTGTCACGTATACATTTTCATCTAGCACACGAAGCAAGGTTCTACATATCCATGTGATGAAGTCTTTTGATGATCAATGGCTGGTGTGCTGGAAGGGAACCACAACGTGTTTATTTGCGTGCCCCCAGGGTTTAAGAACGTCACATTCACGGACCATCTGGTGCCAAAGACTATCAGCTGCTGACATTGCATCTCTCGTTCTATGGAAGATCGACACATCATTCCTGCATCGAATGTACTCGGATGTTTTTCACAGGACAAAAGAAAACACACTAGTATTTCATTTGAGAAATATACATATAAAAAGTTTAGAACTGGAGCTTTTAGATGGATCGGTCTTTAGATATTCAGCTTTACATGACATATCGGATATTTCGCATACCAATTCCGATCAGTTACCTTACACAATAGTAAAAGATTTAGTGCAAGAGAAAAAACCTACAAGCAGACATTGTCATTGAAATACTAAAACAGAATGCGTTTACAACTAACAACTGTAACGTACATAGACTTTGAGAGCTGATTTATGCTCACACGACGTTAGACAAATGGAACAGATGAGAGACAGAGAGACAGAGAGGATGCTAAATGCAGTGCGCTCGTAGCATTCTGGTAGGACAGACAGATTGAAAATTGGGTTGAGTATTTACATATTGCTATTCGGAAGTTTAGCTTTCAAGCAGCCATGACCTAAATGAGACCTGCTGATATGGTGTAATGTATGTCTATTTTGCGCTCATTTAGTTTCTGTTTGACGAATTCAGTTTACTTTTGTCTCTTATCAAGAAAGTAAATAATGACAATCTACTTAGCGTTCTCAAGCATTTTAAAATCTATATTAGATTATTTTTAGACCTATGTGCTCTAGTTAACTTCCAGAATGAATTTCTGTCTCCAGCAAAGAGCAGGATCTTTCACCTCCATGCAGGCCTATCCTAAATCAATATTTGTATCGTTCTGAACGTGGCCTTCCTGATAACTTCTGATTAGATACGAAGTTCAATTGTCCCTCCAACTTGTTGAGCAATGCTGGGTTTTCAGGATGTTACACCACAACGATATTTAAGAATTGAGCAGCTCTGATCATCTATTGACTGTGTATAATGTTTCTGTGACATATATGCATCATGATTGCTGTACTTCTCTTGCAGGTAGTACAATGGTGACCAGTATACTCTCAACCTTCTTTTCTATGATTGGAAAACTGGGAATCGGTGCTAGTTTTAACGGTGTCTTCATGTACACACCTAGAGCTTTTTCCCAACAAACTTAAGGTCAGTTACATGTCGTGGTAAGGTACCCCTCCTTTAGTTAAAGACAAACCTATCTTTGGGGACTGTGATATTAAAACTATATGTGCATGGGAGATTTGTTATTTTTACCACTAACGTCTGGGAGTGCGGTATGGGTGTTTGTAAAGAGAGCGAAAAGGGAGAAAGAGAGGGAAGAGAGAGAGTGAGAGAGAGCAAAACAGAGAGAGAGAGAGAAAGAGATGGAGAGAGAGGAGAACGGAAAGACAGATTTTGAATGAACATATAGGATGAATTCATGAAAAGTGATGAAATCAGACAAAAATCTGGTAAACCACTAGTAACACCTATTATAAGAAAAGAAAGGATAGAGATAGGTTGGGCATACTCTGAGAAGAAATGACCAACGAATACTAAATCAGACATTGCAGTGGGAGACAAGGAGTTCAGGAAAGAAATACTGCATTAAGGAAACGATGAAACCAACTTTACTGAGATAGTGGAAATATATCGGACAAAAATTTCATAGAAAAATGTGAGTGAGTTGCACAGGACAGAGCGATGTGGAGAAATTACTCGCATGTGTTATGTAAAGTATAACGGTAGGAGAGGAATATAATATAAATCAGTACACAGCTTATACTTTCTGATATTATTTGATAGCGACATGTATTATTTCAACAGGTCTGCTGGACTTGGAGTTTGTTCAAGTGTAGCCCGAGTTGGAAGCATGGCTTCGCCGTATTCACAAGCTCTGGTAACTAGTAATATTTGTCTTTTATTACGTCCGTGTCCTGTCAGGGCTACAGGGGAGCAAAGAATAGTAACACTACAACTTACAAGGCATGTTTTAAAAGGCGACTGAGGTAGGGGCCTAGGGAAGCTACCCTAGTACATAATAAGCGTCGTAGAAATCGGATGTGCTAGCTTACTTGTAGACACATAACTGGCACAATCGCTCTTAAGCTCAGATCATATACACTCACAAAGAGTGGTTTAACAAGTGGTCAATAGGAGCGTTCGAAGAAAAGTTCGAATCCCAGTGTTAACCACCTGAGTGGTTACCGGGGCCCAAATTTGGGGTGTCACTGTTACCTGCCACGCATGTCGTAAGAGGCGTCAAAGGATGGTTAGGCTGAAATCGGATGCACATGTCCTAAACGTGTAGAAGTCTATGCGTTTAGGGGCCTACTAAACCAATGTGCAACGTATATACGTTCTTGGCAAAGATCAAACATATCACAAAGAGTGATTACAATTTATTGTAAAGAACGGACGCAAAGAAGAAGAAGAAGAAGAGGACAGAGTTAACATAGCAGCTAAGTAGTAGACAAATATAATCACACAGTTATGAATAAACATGTCTAATATGGAAACAATTAAAGATGCATTACTTAGTTATGTACATATATTACGATATTATCATCATCATGAGATGAATGCACATGCTTGACATTTAAAGCATTCAATTAATAATGGTAATTTGGAGATCGTTTAAACCTGGATCTCATTTTACTCTACCATTAACTAATTAATCATGCGTGTTCAAACATCAAGTTTAAACTCTGGCATTTATTGTTTGTCTCTTGTTGTTCAGTCTAAAAATATATTTATTACCTACACAAGTGTTCTATCCCTTTTTCTACACTAGCATTGGATGGACCATGGTCTTTAAATTATTCACACAAAAAACACAACAATCTTGTTCATTTATTTTAGTTTCTGTTACACATCCATTTTCATATATTTGGGTTGTTAGTTCTAACAACATTCCTGATAACCTGAAGTAATGATGTCCAATGGAGAATATTGTTTGGGCAGATGGGTTACCGAATAGATATGATAACTGAAGATGTCAATGAATATTGTTCAATACCAAAGATATGATAACTAGAATGATGTCATGAGAATAGTTTGCAGATGGTACAATGATATGATAACCTGAAGAATGAGTCAAGGGAGAATATGTGGAGATGACAATGATATGATAACTGAAGAATGATGTCAATGGAGAATATTGTTTGGCAGATGTTACGAATAATATGATAACAAGAATGATGTCAAGGGAGAATATGTTTGGCAGATGTTCAAATATGTGAACTAATAACTTATAGTGTCCTTTACTGGTATCTGTGCATTGTCAAGATCTGTATATCATATTTGAGAACTCAGTGTTATTAAAGCCAAATATTTATTGGACAATAAAACACGTACAAACAAAGTACTATAGTTTTACAAAATACAGAAACAGTGACGATAAACAGCAACGTTTCGACAAAAAGGCCTTTATCAAGCAAACGATACAAACGATGTTAACATAATTCTTCCATTTCTTCATTTTTTCAGTATATTTATTTTGCGGTTTATTGTATAGTGTCTATTCCCAGGTGGAAGATGTAGTTGGCTGTCCACTCTTGCCGTTAAGCGTAGGATGGGAGCTTTAATTTGCGTTCTAGGGCCAGATGAGTCGCCCCTGTTGTGTTATATCCTGTTTATGTACTGTGGTTGAGGGCTACGTCCTTGGGATATGCATTTCATTATACTGTGGTCTTGGTATTGTCTATCCATCTTTTCTTGGGCTTCCCTTAGCTCTAGTACCCGATCTCTTTTATTGTATGCTATTATTTGTGGTTGGGTGTATTTCATTGTATTGCGGTTTATTCCTTCCCATTATCCTAAGCTGTTTCTAATAATCTTCACCTAGTTTTTTTCCATTTATATTTTCGGTGTGTTCTTTTATTCTCTGTGTATTTATCATTGTTTTACTTGCATACAGAGACTAATGTTTTTGTGTTAGTTGAGACATTGTCAGATCGAGGTGATATTATGTATCTTTAAAGCTTTGACTTGAACAAATATGTTTCAACATATTTCTTTCTGTTTTCTTATCTATTGTGAGGTCTGACAGTTTTCAACAACCTTTATAGCTTGAAGGATTCTAGTTGTTTTTTAAATATGACCTGTTATTCTCAGGAACAAAAAGAAGAGTTTGATCAGTTGGTAAGAACTTATTTGTCCAAACAAAATGTTTGTTGTATATGTACACATATAGCCATGTGATAAAGCGAAGTATTGTAATTTTTGTTTGATTCCTCTGTATTCTATTGACATTACAGGCAGATGTGATTTTATGGGGACCTGGACTCGTATTTTCTTGCATGTGTTTCCTGTCTGCCATTATGTTCATTAAACTTCCGGAGACCAGAGGCCAGCCCATGCCATCAACTATTAAAGATATGAAGCAAAGATCAACTGGTCACAGAAAAATAAAGCATACAGGAGAGGACAAAGAGGAAATACACTTCCTTGATCCTAAAGAGTCCAGTTCTGTGGTTTAACGGAGTGTGGACACCCTATGTTAACTGACAGTGCATCGATTTAGATATTACATTAGAGAGTGTTTATGTTGTATTCAGTGGCGGCTAGTCATTAAGGGCCAGAGGGGCCGGGTCCCACCAACGATAATGTTTAACGTGTATTTATTATTTAATGGATTAAAATATAGTTTAACCCAAAACCATGATTTTCCCGAAAATGTGTGTCTGGCCCCACCAATAAAAACGATCACGAGCCGCCACTGGTTGTATTCAAAGTTACATAACCATTATGCAGAAAATCGATTCTTAGTTACATCATAATATCTCCAGAATAACACATAAATAAATAAAACAAAGAATACATGCAGAATCGAATCCTGTAATATCGTTTATTGTTGGAAAAACAAAAATAGGAAAATAAAAAGCAGAATGTGTAGAGCATGCATGTTCCCAGTAGCAGCGTATGGCTGTGTGGGAACGGAAGGGGATAAGCATAGTCACAAAGCTAAAAGTTTACCAGGCCATAGTGCTAACCACGCTGCTGTACGCAAGCGAGACATGGACAGTGTATAGCAGACACGCAAGAAAATTAAACCATTTCCACACAAGCTGTCTACGCAGAATACTAAAAATAAACTGGCAGGACAAAATTCCAGACAGCGAAGTCCTCACAAGAGCAAAGATCCCAAGCGTCAACACCCTGTTGCAGAAGGCCCAACTGAGATGGGTCGGTCACGTTGCTCGAATGCCTGATAAACGCATCCCACAACAGTTGATGTATGGCGAGCTTGAAGGGGCAGACGTTTAGCTGGTGGACAGAAAAACGCTTTAAAGACACTTAAAGTGTCTCTGAAATGCTTCGATATAGACAATACGTGCTGGGAATCCTTGCGCAAGATCGCCAAATGTGGCGCTGTAACAACAAAAGAGAAACCCGAATAGCTGAGAATCATCGTATTTTTGAGTCACAGAGAAAACGAGCAGCTCGAAAAGACAGAGCACACAACACGCACATGTCTATCTTTGATCATATATGCCCCACCTGTGGTAGGGATTCTGTTCTAGGATTGGACTCTACAGTCACCTCCGCACACACAGAGAGGTGCAACAGCACACGTCTGAGATTGTTGTCATCATCGCTTGCGATGGACGGCTATTATTATATGGCTGTGAAATATGATCATGTAAGAAAACAAAGAAACGTCAGAGTATACCATGAACAGAGAAAAGTATATATGCGAATTTTGAATATAAGGGTTACATAAAGGTCATCAGTATACTATAGACAGAGAAAAGAAAAAATATATATATCTTCTTCTTCTTCTTCTGCGTTCTCACTAGATTGTGATTTCGGATTCTCTAATAAAGGCAGCCGTTTGCCTCAGATTATCAGCCACACCATACAGTTTGTCCTGGACGCTAGTGTAAGTGGGCCACCTTTTTCTTCTCAAGTCTGCATACTGGGGCAGCTCTGTAGGATATAATTCCTATGATGTCTGCTTCCCCGTTTGTGCCGACCTCTTCCCGCAGTAAGTTTTGGTCACTCTCGTGATGGTAGGTCTGACATTCTTACTGCGTAGCTAAATCTCCGAGGCAGATTGTCGACCGTAGAATCTGTTATCCCATTCCTCATTGTGAGGGTCGTTGCATCATGTTATGCGCATTACGACCTGGTGCATTCGTTTTCTGCAAGCATTTGTTTAGAGTTAGCACTCCCTAGCGAACACGTGCATCCGATTTCAGCCAAAACACCTCGTCGCCTCTTACGACATGTATGGCAGGTAACAGTGGTTCTATTCTTTACACCCCAAATTTGGGCCCGTAACCACTCGGGCGGAATATATCTATCTAAAAACAACTCAAAATAAAACAAAACTGGTCGATGACAGATATAATAAATAAGAAAAGTAGATATTTGTAATATATGAAATGACACGAAGAGTTGGAGATGTTTATATAGAAGGAGACATCCTGACCAAGAGGAAAAGAAGATACAACGGAGAAGATGGATTTCGGATGCAGCTGATGATGTTAGCATGGCGACTGCAGAGGCGGAACATCTGACCTATGAGAGAAATTCTTGATTGTTTGATAGGACCACCGTTATTTCACTTCGGTACGTAGCCATGTGTGGTCCGATTGCTGTTTTACACATGCAGATCTCAGCGACAGGAAGAGTTCCGTAGCATCAGCGAGAGTTCCTGGTGGAATTTAGAAGATGTTGAAAGTATTGTGTAGAAATGTTAATGCTAACAATCTTTTTAAATTAATTTTGCCCGGGCAGCGACTATTCAGCCTGTTCTTCTGGATTTTGAACTGCCATTGTACTTTTACATCCTCAACTTGAACACTGGATTAACGTTTTTGTTAGTTCATCTACAATATGACTAGGAACTCGATCTAGCCATCAGACAGATCTGGGTAAAATCTTGAAAAATTCCCATGGCTCCACAAGGGAGCGAACCAAGTACTTTGCAACGATAGACGAGCATATAGTTTATTACCTTCATTGTCTCAGGTTACCAGAAAAGGAGTTGATTATTACAATTGCAAATATTATATTTCCCACATGTCACTGAAGATGAATGTGCCATCTGTTTAACAAAACGAGAATATGCAATTCTATTGAGTATGGTAAGGAAACTACCTAAATGACAGTATAATATCTATTAAAACTGTATAACAAATTTTGATAGACATAAAAAGTATGCGACAATTAGCAACACTATTTAAGCAAATCTATTTTCAAAATGGTATCAGCTACGTAATCATCACTGATATCTTCGAGAATACTTAATGGTGGCGTATGAAAGTAATCACAAGAGAGGAGAGATGTCAATGAATATGTTAATTTCATCATCATCAAGGTGCTATCCTTTATAGGACGTTGCTCTCTTTGCAGCACATCTGAAATTCACTCTGTCTCTCGCCAGTTCACCCACTTCGTTCATGGTTTCTTTAATATCTTGTAGCCATCTTCTTCTTGGTCTACCTCTGCGTCCTGGGACCCTGCCCTCTAGTATTATTCTTTCCAGGCCATCGTGACGCTTGATGTGACCAAAGTATTAATTTTTCTGTATAGTATGTTGTTTATCAGCCAATTTTCTTTAACATTTAGTTCTTTCAGGACATCAGTGTTCTTTCTCTTTTCTGTTCATGGTATCGTAGGATCTTTCTGTAGCATTTAGTTTCGAAGGACTGGATTTTCGTTATGTTAATTTACATTGTACAATAACGGAGTTTTTGTATCTTTATGATGTACGCTGCTGGCTATTTACTATGCTTATGATGTACACTGCTGGCTATTTACTATGTGTATGATGTACACTGGTGGAGATTTAGTATGCTTATAGTGTACACTAGTAGAGATTTAGTATGTATATAGTGTACACTGTGAAGATTTACTATGTGTATGATGTACGCTATGGAGATTTACTATGTGTATGATGTACGCTGGTGAATTTACTATGTGTATGATGTACACTGTGGAATTTACTATGTGTATGATGTCACTGGTGGAGATTTATATGTGTATGATGTACGCTAGGTGAAGATTTACTATGTGTATGATGTACGCTGGTGGAGATTTACTATGTGTATGATGTACGCTAGTGAAGATTTACTATGTGTATGATGTGCACTAGTGGAGATTTATATGTTTAGTGTCTGCTGGTGGAGATTTAGTATCTGTAGTATAATGTATACTGCCCGAGAATGTTTGGCTCAACATTCTCACCACTGCTGTACTGATGCAGATGGAGCAAGCTGCTAACTGACAAGCATCAGATACTGAAGCTGGGCAGAACACTTTGTTCTGTCCTCAAGCATCATCCACTATATGGGATGAAAACATGAGCGCATGCACAAGGTCTTGCTGCATGCTCAGTGGATGATCTTTGGGAGGCGATGAACATGTAAGATTAAATGCAAGACAGGCGGATATATTCAATCTTCGAGTGAAATCTGCCAAGTTAAGTCAAATATTCAAACCTGTTGTTTGCTATGACTGCCTGTCCTAGCTAGATGAAGATAAGCAGAGTTACATGGATAGTTCACAATAGCCGTGATATGTTTGACTACCATTAATATGAAACAGAGGTAATGTCAGCGGCCAGACCAATATTTGATCAGAAATCACATTAAACACTAGGTCTCCTGTCAGTGGCAACTTTGCTATCATGTAGCTTTCTATCAGAAGGCAACATTAACTCTGAGATCAAAATAGGGTATCAAGACAGAGCTGCGTTGGAGCTTTGTCACTGTGTGGGAGGAGGACTGCACAAAGATGAAAGTTTCCAGGTTATGTCTAACATACTGCTGTCTAGCGAGACATGGAGTTTAGAACCTCAGAACTAACCTTCACAAGCTGTCTACGATGAATCTTAAATACTGGTGGACCATTGACAGGAAGTCTCACAGAGCAAAGATCCCAAGCTTAATGTTGCAGAGGCCCTGAGATGGTCGGTCAGTTGTAGATGTCTGATAACGTATCCCAAAACAGTTGGTGTATGGGAACTTGAAGGGCAGAGCTCTACTAGTGGACAGAATAGCTTTAGACTTTAAGTGTCTCTGAAATACTTGATATAGACATCACTTGGTAATTCTGCCAAGATCGCCAAATGTTGAGCTAGCACAAAGATGAACCGCATAGCTGAGAATTGTCGTACTGTCGAGGCAAGAACGATCTGCGTGAAAGACAGACACACAATGCCACATGTCTAACCTGATCATGTATGCACCTGTGGTAGGGATTGTGTTTAGGATTAGACTCTACAGTCACCTCCGCTACACACAGAGAGTGCAGCAGCACGTCTGAGACGTTGTCATACCTTGCGATGGACGTCTATAATGTGCCTAGTGGAGATATTTGTATGTTCATAACTTTCTGTGTTAGGATAAATGATTTAGTGTATGTTGTTTAGTGTATGTATTATGTTTGATTGTTAGACTATGTCGTCTTTTCATATGAAATGTCTAGCTATTTCTGAGTGACTTTTTATATTTAATAATGCATGCTGATTGTATAATAAAAATGATTATTCTTTGGTCTCTTTCTTTTGATCGTTATTAAATTTAATTATGCATTTAATACCTGCTCTGCTGGATATCACAATAGTTTTAAAAGTTATAAATCACAATTTCCTAATGTGTGAAGATGTAGTTGTACAAATTTTCATTGATAGTGATACAAATATGATAGGAACTGGCTTTAAGTCATATTTGTGTGTCATCTAGTTTATAATATTTATAGAATAGAAAAAGTATTGACATTAGGGGCACAATATGCCAGAGTGTTGCAATTTAGCGAACAGTAATATATATATATATATTTGTTAAATATACAGTTGTATTTAGAGTTCTCGTATTCTATTTCACTTTTTTTCAACTTGTTACTTTGATATAAACATGGACGATTTTAAGTACAGATTTATTGTAAAACGAAGAAGGTTATCATTTAATTCAAAACAACAAGACGACAAAATATCACACGTGAATGATATAGAACAAGTTTTCGTGAAATGTCTGGTGGGCAGTAGTCAATTTCGGAGATGATATACGGAAGATCGATTGCAAACATATGACACTACTAGTTGCATAGACCAGAAGACAACTTATTACTCAAATGTGAAAACTGTGATGAGAATATTAATCTTACCTTAGAAGATGTGTTAGATAGTGAAGGTATAGAACAGTTTATTAGAGACAACATGATCTGAATAATAGCAGATATCATTCAGATGATACATTAAAGTCATTAGTCAATGGAGAAGGAGACTGGGCTGAAGCATTTGAAACATCAGAATCAACAACCCATCGTTTGAATCGGTGCTTTGGAACTCAGAGCCCAGGAAAGTTTATGGATCCAGTTTTGTTTGATCTCAGATAAATTCGTACATTCTAACTCACAGTTTAATCTAGTTTCACTACGTCAATTCTGTATGCACTAAATTAATTCATCATCATCAAGTAGCTTTACCTTTGGAACAGACCAGACAGCAGCCCGGAAACTCATTCTGTGCAAGTTGACGGCGTCAACAGAGTCATTCTCAGATCGTCAATGACACTGCAACCATCTTCCATGTCTTCCTCTCATTCTTCATGCACCATTTCTCCACAATTATCTTCTTCTGCACATGTCATTTGATGTGTTCAAATATTCAATTTTCTGGTTATGTTCTTTAGTGCCAGCTCTCTTTCATATTAACTGTCAGAATAGAAACATTGTCCTTTCTTTGTCATAATATATAATCACTCTTCTAACATTTTAGTCAAGGTATTAATGATTTAATCCTCCACTTTGTCAATAATTAATTATATAAATTCATTATGTAAGTTAAAATTGACTTGATAAGATATTCGTTTCATATTGAACATAGTATTTCTATCTTCTTCTCAGTTGTGAGACATGGTTCCCGTCTCTTGAAAAAACCAAGACGCAACTGTATACAAGCACCAAGACCACAACATATACAAACAACCAAAGACACAACTTATATCAAACAACCAAACCAACTTATATAGAACAACGATAGAAATCAAATGTACATAAACATGGAGGAAGAAAGTAAACAAATACTAGGCATTCAATAATTAGACAACAATGTACATATATTAATAACAACTAAGCACAATTGAAGACACTAAACTGTGAACGGAAATGCTTTGTTAACCTTAGCTCGCTATGTGGTGGTGGGGCCCGCAAAGGAAGCAAAGTATAGTACCACTGCGACCTACATGGCATGTCGTAAGAGGCGACTGATGTAGGACCTAGGGAAGCTACCTAGTAAATAAAAGAATCGCATAAATTGGATGTGTTTGCCAACTTGAGGTGCATAACTGGCGCAACGTATATCGCTCTTAGGCTCAGATCACATACACATCTCACAGAGTCGTTAACAAGTAGTCGATACGTACCGTTCAAAGAAGAAGAAGTAGTTTACCTTAGTAGATACGAGATAGTAAACGTAACAATAGAGATGAATAACTAAAATTATTACAAGGGAAACAAATTTAAAAAAATTAATACAAGAGTAACGTAACTTTATAAAACCCTATACACGAGAAACATAATTTTCGTACCTAGTAAATGTTTCCAGAGATCTTTGATCTCAGTGTAGGTGAGATCGAGTTTCTAGTCCTATCAGAGACGGACAATAAAAGGAAGGTTGTTCAAGTTGTGAATGTAAAAGAACCCTTGGGAGTTCAAAATGGAGAAGAGCAGGTTTCAAATCACTGTACGAACAAAAATAATTATAACGATAAAAAAGTAAAAAATTTCTACAACAAAGTGTCACCATCTTTAAATTAAATCGGGACCCTCGCAAGTGCTACAGAGTTCGTGCACTGTCGCTGACATCTTTTATGTAAGAAACACAACTTGATTACTCACCGAAGAGCAATGCTAATGGTCATACCAAACTAAACTCTCTTGCAGTGGGGCCGGTAAGATCTGTTGAATGTGGGTGTTGATTTCAGTTTCTATGGTGTGTAGATTGTTCTTGAGGATCTGTCAGTTTAGCAAAATTATGCTAGTCATTAGTGTTAGGTCCAGAGAACAAATAGACCATATTATACCAGATATTATACAATTTGCTAAGTGTCTCTTCAAAAAAGTAAGTGATATCTCAGCTGTGAGTGAAGTTGCATGAGCCAGCTTAAACCACGCTTCCTCAGTTTGACGCTTAGTAAGCTGGGCTATTAATGGTTAAAGTATTGTACGTATTACTGTAACCATCTGCGTGTATCGTGTCATCATCTAGGTGCGTATCCTTTATAGGACGTTGCTCTCTTTGCAGCACATCTGAAATTCACTCTGTCTCTAGTCATCTCACCCACTTCGTCGATGGTCATATTCATGGTTTCTTTAATATCTTGTAGCCATCTTCTTCTTGGTCTGCCTCTGCGTCCTGTGACCCTGCCCTCTAGTATTGCTCTTTCCAGACCATCGTGACGCTTGATGTGACCGAAGTATGTAATTTCTTTGTATAGTATGTTGTTTATCAGCCAATTTTCTTTAACATTTAGTTTTTTCAGGACATCAGTGTTTTTTTCTTTTTTCTGTCCATGGTATCGTAGGATCTTTCTGTAGCATTTGGTTTCGAAGGACTGAATTTTAGTTTTAATTTTTGTTAATAGTCCCTGATTCACAACCATAAGTACCACTGGGAAAATGCATGCTCTCAATATTTTTAATTTTAATATTTCGCTGGTGCTTTGCCACATGTTCTTCATTCTGTTTAACTTCTTGATTGCTATTGCCAATCTTCTTGAGATCTCTTTGGAGCAGTCACCGTTATTGTTAATTATTGAGCCCAGATATTCGACTCTCTCAACATTGGAGTTCTTCATTGTTTATTTGGATGTTAGGTAGCCTTTTGCTCTGTCAGTTGACATGATTTTTGTAACGTGTAGTTAACAAAATCTGTCGGTTATTACATACAAATAAGGAAGACCATATTTCAACTTTCTGATTGTTGTCAAATACTTGGTAAATTCAAGAATATTTCATTGCTTCATGACGACTTCTCTTACTCAATATAGGAATGATTATACCATGCCTGATCTATAAAGAACATTAAATTAGGTTACGTTCTCTATCAAGGTAGTTAGAAATCAGATCACTATTAGACATGGGACTGGTAGACATGTTATTTCAGCTGAGACACATCAGACAACCTGTATGAAAAGAACTTAGCTTCGTCTGAACAAAAACTGTACCTGTTACGACAACTGTCTTAAATACTCTCTATTCATGTTCATTATTTTGTCTTGAATATAGAGATTATATATTCATAAGTCAAAGGTCTACCAGATCGGTGCCCATCTTATATCTCGTACATTGTTCATATCTCATAACGTGTTAAACTAATTGCTAACAACTTTACAATGTAGAACATGTATATCTAGAAGTTTATGTACGATAATTCAAACAGTCTTCTTCATATATTTGACAATGGCGAAACATCAAATCAAGTATGTAGTTTTACAAAATACAAAAATAATAACAATACACAGCAACGATGTGACTGTAAGGATCTATTCTGGAGTGACAATATTGCTCAATTTCTGCGAGATGAATCTGGACATTGAGTGTCAGAGGATGGTCTTCTGCACTCTCTTTTGTATCCATGTGATAGCATTTATGTTTTAGTCCTTCCTCACTGCCAGCTCGCCATGCTGTCATGCTAGCCTATCTTTGCCAAGCCACTCGCAAATTATTTAATTATGCGATGATGTGATCACCCTTGCAGGTGTTGATGGAACATAGTAATTGACGTCCATGACGTCTAGTACCAGTTGATGGTTGGCGATATAGAATATTCTTTGGGATTTCACCATCGCTCATGAGGGACATGTGTTTCAGCCAACGCGTACCCAGCAAGGTGTACTTATATGCTTGGAAAGCCAACACTGTCCATGCCTTCTATTTAGGAGATGTGGTCCTACCATCGAATATTGTATATTCATTTGAGACAGCGCATGAGGAAGGTGTTCAGACGATGTTCTTGTCTTGCATATGTGGTCGAATATCACTACTAAATAATATAATGCTGTAAGCAAGCATCACAGTATAAACATATTCTACTCTTAGTACCAGCATACTAAATCTATGTTTTTATAAGCGTTAGTAGAATTTGTTTATTAAAGTTTATAATTGCTCTAACAAAATATATTACATATTTCTTATATTAATCAACGGAACTCTATTACACGCATCAAATTACGCAGTTGAAAGATCTTTTTTGGTAAGTTCATCTACTGTATTCTGCAAAGGAGACACATCATTGAATGGATTTGTAAAAAATTTATTTTGCAAATCATGTTTAGGCCTGTATTTTCGAAATTGACAATCGGGCAAGATTATGGGTGAATGTGTCACATCGACCACTTATTTACTTTCCCAGAGCATGTCTGTTGCCCAGTTGAGGCTAGGTCGACATGAGAGCCGTCGAGGTCGGGAATAATTCCACGCATACTACGGGAGTTGAACCCAGACCACCAGGCTTGAGATTCTGCAAAGGATGTAACACAAATGGCATCGAATGGATTTTGTTAACAATTATTTTGTTTAAATCTAATGTTTTGGCTCGTGTTTAGGTAACTTGTCGGAAAATTGACAATACTAGAGTGGGTTGTCAAATGACTTCTCTTATTGTTAGAGCTAGAATGTTCACCATCTTGTTTAAATACCATCTTATTTCTCCATTAAAATATAATTTGCCAGTTAACACCAAACACTAGAATCTGCATCTTCTTGTTTAGGTAGACAAACAAACAGGCATAAAAATAGACTTTCTCTTATCTTCTTCTTCTTTGCGTTCGTTGTTTACTACCAATCTTAATCACTCTTTGTGATAAGTTTGATCTTTGCCAAGAACGTGCATACGTTGTACATTGGTTTGGTTGCCCCTAAACGCATAGATCTCTAAACATTTAGAATATGTGCATCCGATTTCAGCCAAACCTCCTTAGTCGCCTCTTACGACATGCGTGGCAGGTAACAGTGGTTCTATTCTTTCCATTCCAAAATATGGGCCCCGGTAACCACTCGGGTGACTTTCTCTTATAAATGTTATACTTTTATTGCTTGAAGTATTGCCTTAGCAAAGTCTCAGTTGTTAGTTAAGTTGTGTTTATTATGTCTTTATAACACCAGTGATGTCCAGTTATTTTCATATATGTTTATTTTCTATCCACGATAGAAATTGTTATGTAGTTATACATAAAAACTATGACACACCTGTGTGTTGCAGGTGCCCACATGGAGAGCAAAGAATAGTACCACTGTGACATACAAGGCATGTCGTAAGAGGTGACTGAAGTAGGGGCCTAGGAAAGCTATCCTAGTAAAAAAAAGCGTCGCAGAAATCGGATGTGCTGACCTATTTGTAGGCGCGTAACTAGCACAATGTACAGTGGTACATAGGATGGGATCACATACATATCACAAAGAGTGGTTTAACAAATGGTCGATATGGAGCGTTCGAAAAAGAAGAAGAAAATAGTGATCTTATTTCACTTTACGTTTACAAAGATTGATATCGTGAGTAACGAATGTATCACACAGTGCAATGACATTGATTTTTGATACAAAACAAAATGTTAACATTATTTAAACCTGTTATTATATTAATTGCTCTTGCTAATATAATTATTTTCAATTGACCATCTGTTGCAGGATTCGAACCTGAACACTCTTGTAAAAGGGTGGAGAATGAGACTTCGTTTTTATCTAACTACCAGCTACCCAATTCATCTAATTATGAATTGCATTATGGGAAATGTGACATCACCGTGACCAGTAACACAAGTGGATTAGTGGAGACAGTGGCCACGTTTGGATGTTTGGAGGGTCACGACTACAAGGGATATAAGCACATATCTTTTGTAGCTGAGGTGATATTGACACACATCAGGCGCTATTTATAAATAATGTAGACTGCTCATTAAAAAAATGTTGTTCCTTCTATTTACAGTGCACGATGTATGTTCATCTATTCACAGTGCACGATGTATGTTCATCTATTCACAGTGCACGATGTATGTTCATCTATTCACAGTGCACGATGTATGTTCCTTCTATTCACAGTGCACGATGTATGTTCCTTCTATTCACAGTGCACGATGTATGTTCCTTCTATTCACAGTGCACGATGTATGTTCCTTCTATTCACAGTGCACGATGAATGTTATTCTATTTACAGTGCACGATGTATGTTCCTTCTATTCACAGTGCACGATGAATGTTCATCTATTCACAGTGTTCGATGTATGTTCCTCTATTCACAGTAATCAATATATTTTTCTTCTATCCAAAGTGGGATATGGTTTGTGATAATGTTGGCGTGAAAGAACTAGTACAGACAATCATGTTGGTCGGTCAGACTGCTGGAGGAGTTGTATTTACGAGTATTGGTAAATAACAGTAGTCATATCAACATTCTTCTAGTTACTGTCAATAAAACCAGTACTTCTTCATTCATGTTATATTTACTTTTAGATTGTAATTTCCATTTTCTTGAAGACAATTATTTATGTACGGTATATTTGTTTAGTGATAGCTTTGGTTGCGCAGTAAGTAAAGAAAAGAAAGTAAAGGAACCCTTTCATACCTCGTGGTATATAGGTCAATACAGTGTTAGGCCTGTATTTTTCATTGACCGTCGGCACACGATCGGTGATGTGGTCAGCATCACGCCGGCCGCCTTTACTTTCCCAGAGCATGTCTGGTACCCAGTTGAGCTAGTCGACCTGAGGCCCTCGGTCGGGAAAATTCCCGCGCATTGCGGGAGCTGAACCCAGACCACCAGCCTTGCGAAGCGAGTTCACTAACAACTACGCTACAGCGGCTCTCTTGGTTGCGCAGTGCTTATTGTAATTTCTTCTATGACGAGGTATCTCGGTTCGATTCGCAGTTCGAGATTATGTTTTAGACACAGACAGCTCACACTTTAATCCAGCATTAATTGAAACCATTTTTAATCGTGGCATATCCTTTACAGGACCTCGTCATCAACAACAATAAACGTGTTTTTCTAGACACCACATATACGTTCAGTAGTTTGCCACTGCTTTCTGAACGGCGGGGTCTATTGTTGCCGTTCGTAACAATCCACGGATACGAATTTGCTTCCAAATTGCGTGAGGCGAAGTTTGAACCAGATACGTTGGGGTTGTGATTGAGCTCACTACAGCTTAAGCTAATGAGGTTGAATTAAAATACTGGAATATACTGGTGGCTGATGAAATGATGTTGTTCTCATCATCCATTGTATAACTCTTGTAAGAAATATAGACATAACATCGCATTTTCAAATATACATTATGGTATAAACAGGACATTCTTGTTTAG
This sequence comes from Arion vulgaris, assembly GCA_020796225.1. NCBI lineage: Eukaryota > Metazoa > Mollusca > Gastropoda > Stylommatophora > Arionidae > Arion > Arion vulgaris. The sequence goes on from CM036753.1 coordinate 13,153,787, forward strand.
TAATTGGTATTTTTTTTTTTTCCGATCCAGAAGCACTTGAGCTTTACAGCTCTTCGGCTCGGTGCCATGGACATCGTAACCCTTCGGTTCGGTGCCACGAACACCGTAAATCTGGGAATCTGTGGCTTTTTCTGCCATCCCGGGAATTGAATCCACACACAGAGGGATAGTCACCCGTAGTCCAACGCGCTACGAACACGCTGTGCAGACGGGCGAGTAATTGGTATTAGTTTAGTATTATAGTTTTATATTTAAGGTTTAAAATGTAATTTGCCTGTTGTAATGATGATAAGGGGAGAGAAATACATGAACTTATATATGCTGTCACAATACAGTGTTACTGCCAACATCTCAAATACATGAACTTAGATATGCTGTCACAATACAGTGTTACTGCCAACATCTCAAATACATGAACTTATATATGCTGTCACAATACAGTGTTACTGCCAACATCTCAAACACATGAACTTAGATATGCTGTCACAATACAGTGTTACTGCCAACATCTCAAATACATGAACTTATATATGCTGTCACGATACAGTGTTACTGCCAACATCTCAAATACATGAACTTATATATGCTGTCACGATACAGTGTTACTGCCAACATCTCAAATACATGAACTTAGATATGCTGTCACGATACAGTGTTACTGCCAACATCTCAAATACATGAACTTAGATATGCTGTCACAATACAGTGTTACTGCCAACATCTCAAACACATGAACTTAGATATGCTGTCACAATACAGTGTTACTGCCAACATCTCAAATACATGAACTTAGATATGCTGTCACGATACAGTGTTACTGCCAACATCTCAAATACATGAACTTAGATATGCTGTCACGATACAGTGTTACTGCCAACATCTCAAAAATGAACTTAATATTGTAATGGCAGTGTAAAAGAAAATCTCAAAAATGTTATATATTTCAATGTGGCCCAACATCTCAAAAAATAACTTAGAAGCTGATGAAATAGTATGAACATTTACATAATCTTAGATATGCTTCAATGGCTCAGATAGATGTAAATCTAAATACAAAAGATATGCGTCAGATCGTTTGCCAACTCTCTACAGAACATATGCTGTTGATAAGATGCAATCAGAATATAACTTAGATAATCATATTTAACTCCAAATGTAAGAACTGTTCTATGTGAACAGGTAGACATCTCAATACAGACTAAATGCTGAACACGAACAAGTTGCAACTTTCTCAAATACATGAACTTAGATATACTCACGACATGGTTATGCCAACTCTCAAATACATGAACTTAGATATGCTGTCACGATACAGTGTTACTGCCAACATCTCAAAAAGGGACTAATACATTAATAATGGCAGTGTAAGAGAAAATCGGAAAAATGTAAATATTTCAATGTGGCAAAAACAAATATAATTACAACTGATGAAATAGAATGATACATTTACATATCTGGGAAGTATTTGACATTCAAGGTGGCTCAGATGAAGATGTTAGGGCTAGAATACAAAAGCAGGATCAGCGTTTGCCATTCTTAAGAGCATATGGAGTTCAAGAATGATCAGGAATATAACTAAGATAATCATATTTAACTCAAATGTCAAGGCTGTTCTATGTGGAGCGGAGACATGACGAATAACTAAGGGAACACCAACAAGTTGCAGACATTCATCAATAGATGCCTGTGCAGGATACTCCATCTGCGATGGTATGACATGACCAGAAACAGGGAACTCTGGGATAGAGCTGGACAACGGCAGCGGGAACAAGAGATAAGGAGCAGAAGGTGGCGATGGATATGCACACACTGCGGAAGTCCCATGACAACATCACAAGACAGGCTCTCCATGGAACCCCAGGGCAATAGAGGTAAGGAAGACACAGGAACACATGGAGACGGAGGTTGGAGACGGAATGCAAGAAAATCGGGAGAGAATAGAGAAATTAAAAAGATGGCCTGGGGAGAGGGGGCTTGGATGGCCTGGTTGCGTACCTATGCTTCCCTAGGGGCGAAGGATGAAGAAGATAAAACAACATAACATAGATATTTTTTTATTAATGGAGAAAACGGTGTGAAATGGAACTGATAGGAAACGAAGTTAGCAATACTAACAGCACGCATCGTCCTGTGGCAACGTATGGGTGTGAAACATGTACATTTTTCAAAGTAGTGGAGAATTATATATGTGCTTTGATTGTAAGTGTTACAAAACAGTCCACCTGTTAGTGTTAATGTTATGTGATGCGTCCTTAGCATCTGTCCATCTGATAATGTTAATGTATGTTATGTGATGTCTACATCTGTCCAAACTGATAATGTTAATGTTATGTGATGTCTCATATCGTGCTCATAGTCTGATAATGTTAATGTTATGTGATGTCTACATCTGTCAATCTGATAATGTTAATGTTATGTGATGTCTACATCTGTCCATCTGATAGTGTTAATGTTATGTGATGTCTACATCTGTCCATCTGATAGTGTTAATGTTATGTGATGTCTACATCTGTCAATCTGTAGTTAATGTTATGTGATGTCTACATCTGTCCATCTGTTAGTGTTAATGTTATGTGATGTATACATCTGTTATAGATCTAGTATTGACAAGATCCTACACCAATGTAGAATTATTGTTCAATAAATTATTTTATTTTATATTCTCTCACACGTCATGCAGCTGATAAGTTTGGTCGCAGGCTTGTATTCCTACTCTGCAATCTTATGTTGGGTATATGCTCAGTGGGAGTTGCATATTCCCCCAACATATACATCCTAATAGTTTTCAGATTTCTGTGTGGTTTATTTCAACAGGTAAGTAAGTAAGTGTCTGAGCTGTATGTGTTTATCTCACAGATTTAGTTAGGCTTGTGTTTTAAGCTTCGTCTTCCACGTTGAAAGTGATACTTAAACATTTCAGATGACTTGATTAGAGGTACAATAAAGCTGCAAAGCGTAATGTTCCAGGATAAATCAAAATTCTATAATAAAACACACAAACAGCAACATTTGTTATTAAGGATACTCTATATTAAAAATTCTTAATTTAGTTTTAAAACTATATGACTTGCAGTTTAATATTTTATTTAGACTTTTAAAAGTTGATGACAATTTGTAGTAAAATTTCTTTTGAACATTTCCAGTGCAATTAAAAATGCTACCCAAATAGGTGAGCTGCTCTGTTATTTTGTATCAATTTGGATTTCATGGTAATATCTGCATTACTTGCCATAGATGTCTTCATTTATATTTCTTTTAAAAAATCTTATGTCTGTCCTCTGGCCACTGTTAAAAGTGTCTCGATTTTGAGACTCATAATTTAAGGCTCAAATGATTCGATGCTCCTGCCAATAGCTACTGTCTCTCCAATGTTAATCATGTCTCTATAAATAACATCTCCCGCCATTGCCTTTTCAGACCGTAGGATATAAAATGTCGATCACTTCACATTTCTAGACGCTACTGTACAGGAGATAGGAGGACCAATTCCTTTCTTTATCTGTAAAACGTCGAGTGGGTATTTAACCCACAAGCCATGAGAGTCTGGGTCCATAGATGAACGCTTACACATTGCAATAATCCGTTCAAACCGTGTCTTTAAAAACATTTAATGTCGTTATTTTGTACATCTTACAAGTGTAGAGAATATCATCATCAAGTAGCTTGTCTCTTCCGGAACTTGCCTTCCATGACAATAGTCACGAAAAACTCTCTGTTCTGTGCAAATTGACCGGCGTCAGCAGCAGTCATTCTCAAATCGTCAATGACAACTTGCAACCATCGTCTTCTAGATCTTCCTCTCATTCTTCTTTCAGGCCCAATTTCTTCCAAAATTATTTTAGAGATCTAGTTAACATAATTGATCTTTGAGTGGTCCTAAAGTTTTGAAACCAACGTTTGCAAATTTCAGTTGTGTATACCAGAGTTGCCTATCGTTGCTTCAGAAACTCAACATTCTTATTCGAGAGCACTTTCTACTAGGACCGCAGAAGAGTAGTCAGTCATGGTAGTCTGTGGAAGACATAGTAATACCATCTGATGATCTAATGTGACCCGGTTAACGACATTACATTTTGCAACGATCCGTTCATATGACTATTATTAAAAAAACAATTGCTAGGGAAACACAGTTGCTAATCTCAGTGCTGCACTCCGTTTCTTATTTATGTGAATTCTAAACTGTATAGTACAACGTAGAATGAAATATATATATATAAATGCGAAGCAGGTAGAACTGCACGGAAATAACAAAAACGTCAAAATTATTAAGGCAGTAAAACTCCCCACAAGTCAAGTATTCCATGCTCACATTGTACAAGACCATTTCAAGCCCGCATACGGCTCACAAGTCATCTACACACACACACAAACAAACATAACGCAACTACATTCCCTTGAATTTTCTTCTTTTTATTCACACGCTTCATATCGACCACTTATTAACCACTCTGTGTGATTTGTATGTGATCTAAGCCTAAGAGTGATTGTACGTTGTGCCAGTTATGCGCGTACAAGTAGGTCAACACATCCGAATTATGCGATGGTTTTTATTTACTGAGGTAGCTTCACTAGGTTCTGCATCAATCGCCTCTTAAGACATGCCTTGTAGGTCGCAGTGGTACTGTTTTTGCTTCCTTGCGAGCCCCGGCGCAACACGGGCGATTCCTTTTGGATGAAAATTGTTATCATCATCACGCATGATGTACGTACATCATATAATATATATATATATATATATATATATATATAATAATAATAATAATAATAAACATATATCTGTGATATCGATACATTCCTAAGATTCATTGTTAAACATGTAGTTAAACATTACACAAGAATTATGTTCAACATAACAAGAAATAAAATGATTAGTTGAACATCTTTTTCTTTTTGTAAAACTTGATTAACTTATATTCAGGGCACTTCAGTGATTAGTTTCACAGTGTTGGTGGAATTAGTGACACCAAAACATCGACAACTGGTTGGTGTCCTGAGTGGGATGAAATGGACATTTACTATCATGGTATTTGCTTTAATGGCTTATTTGATGCGGGATGAGAACTGGAGAATGGTCCAGATGGCAGCTGCCCTGTTTGCATGCAACGTTTTCTTATGTCCTTTGTAAGTGTGAACGTATAGATTATCATTGAATATGACTATCATTAACTCATACCAAATTAAAGTGTCATGAAAAGGAAATATATTACGCAATTGCGCTATATAATGATTTATTGATTGATTGATTGACAATCATCACTGCACTTTGGTGAGTAGCCATGTGTGCGGCGATCTCTTCTAACAGGAAGATTCGGCGGCAGTCACACGCCGTAGCACCGGTGACGGTCCCGATGTATTTTAGAAGATCATGAGAATATTCTTGTAGGAATTTTATTTAATCTTTCAATGAATTTTACCCGTGCAGGCTTTCAATCATGGTCTTCTCGGATTTGAAAATAGATGTAGGTGAAGAGATTTAACGAACTGCCCATGGCAGAGCCGTATGGATAAATTACTTGTACATCCTATTTAAAGTATAACGATACCAGAGGAATATATATATATATATATATGCACGAGTAGGAATATCTGTGAATTTTCTACCAGTTGCGAAGCGAACAAAGCCAGTAGTCTACTGCCCTAGCACTAGTGATTGAGTGAGATCTATGTAGGACTCATTGATCAATCAAGTGCCATGCCTGCCGGCGTAGGCGATCATGTCTCTCCACAACTCTCTTTGCTTGGTGCATGTAATCAGTTCTGACGTCGATATTTTGTCGAACCATGATGTCAGGCCATCCAACATCTTCTCCCTCTGTCTTCCACGATCTCTCCTTCCTGAATTTTACCTGTAGTCACCAAATGTTCTAAACCTTCTTTACGCATTATATGCCCGAAGAACCTTGATTGTCGGATTCTTATTCTTTTGATAAGGTTTCTTTGTGTGCAGGCCTGATTTAAAACCTCCACGTTTGTTTTCTTTGCTGTCCATGGAATTCTCAACATTCTTCTGTAAAACCACATCTCTGTGGCTTCCAATGATCGTATTGATTGTTTGTTCAGTGTCCATGATTCGCTGCCATACATAAGAATTGGTTCAATATAGCATTGGAGTACTCGTTTTCGCAGTGTCATTGGTAGTGAGTTCACGCATAGTGTGTTCTTCATTTTCATAAAAGCTGCTTTCGTTTGAGCTATTCTATTCCTAATCTCTGTTGTACATCTTCCATCTGGTGTTAAGAATGTTCCTAGATACTTGAATCGATGGACTTGTTTCAGTGTTGTGTTATTTATTTTGATATTGCATGTTGGTGTTTCTTGTTTCTTGGAGACAACCATAACCTCTGTTTTCTATATTCATGCTTAACTTTTCTTTCACTTTCTCTTACTAGTATGTCTATCGTCTTGCAGATCGTGTTCATTTGTAGCCATGAGAATTGTGTCATCAGCGTACCTTAGGTTGTTTATATTTTGTCCACCGACTGCTATTCCTGTCTTTTCTTCTATAGATCTCATGATGTTTTCACGATATAAGTTGAATAGGTCTGGTGAGAGTACGCACCCTTGTCGTACTCCTAACTGTATCGCCTGATAGATTCCAATCTTACTCTAGTCTAATGGCTGCGGTTTGTTGCCAGTACAAATTCTTGATCAGTCTAAGATCTTTACCATCAATATTTATATTTTCTAACATGCTGATTATTTCTCCATGTTTTACTTTATCGAAAGCTTTCGCGTAGTCTATGAAACATAGGTATAAGTCCAACTTCATTTCTATTGATCTTTCCATTATTGTTCTTATTGTATATATTGCGTTGTTTGTTCCTCTGCGTTCAACAAAGCCACATTGTTCTTCCTTAACTTCTGGTCTTATTTTGTTTCGTACCCTTCTCATAATAATGCTGAAAAGTAGTTTTGTTACGTGACTCATGAGGCTGATTGTGCGGTGTTCTTCGCATTCTATCGTTCCTGCTTTCTTTGGTAGTGCTATAAAAATGGATTGTCGTAAATCTTTGGTTACATATCCAGTGTTGTAGATGTCATTGAATAATTTTGTTAAAACGCCTATGCCCAATTCGCTTGTTGCTTCTATTTCTTCTGTTGTTATGTTGTCTGGTCCTGGGGTTTTCCTTTTTTCGTGTGTCTTATGGCATTGATAACTTCTGATGGAAGTATTTGTGGTCCTTCATGGTTGTAATTAATGTGTATTTCTTGTCTGTTATCACTGTATAAGTCCTTAATGTACTCTGTCCATCTTTATATTTTCTTGTCTGTTTCCATCAGGATATCTCCCTGTTTTGATTTTAAACATCCAGTAGTTGTACGTTTACGTCTGCCAAGTAAGTTGTCTACGTTTTCGTATATTGATTTGGGGTTTTCTTTGTGTTCTGTTTCGATCTGTTTGCATTTTCATTTAGCCACTCTTCTTTTGCTGTTTTACATTTTTGTATTATCTCTTTATTGATTCGATCGTATTCTGCTTTATTATGTTTGTTTTTCCTTCTATTTTCCATTAATTCCAAAATGTCTTCCGTCATCCATTTCTTTTTTGATCCGTTGACATGTTGTGTGGGTTAGTTCCTTTGACGTTTGTTGGATTGATTCTTTAAGCATCTGCCATTGTTCTTCTATTGTTTCTATTTTTTCCATAGCGTTATATCTGTTTTGTATAATGCGTTTAAATGAGTCTTTCACTTTTGTGCCAGTCTTGAGTGTTGAGGAGTTCGATATGATGTTTCTTGCGCCCCTCTTTATCTTCTTCAGTTTTATTCTTACTTTTCCTATCAGTAGTGTATGGTCACTGTCGCAATCTGCACCTGGTCTTGTTTTATATTTAGTAGTCCATTTCGAAATCGTTTATTTATCATAATATAGTCAATTTGATTGTGTGTGTTGTTATCTGTACTTCTCCATGTCCATAGTCTTCTCGGATGATGTTTAAACCAAGTGTTGCCAATTATCATGTTGTTTATTGTTGCCCATTCTATAAGTGTGTTCCCCTTATCGTTTTTCTCTCCTAGGCCACATCCTCCAGTTGTCTCGTCTACCTTTTCAGAGCCTACCTTAGCATTGAAGTCACCCATTACAATTGTCACTTCATGAGCCTTGCACTGTTTCATAGCTATTTGTAACTGGTTGTAGAAATCATCTAGTTCTTCTTCTGTGCTATCTGTTGTTGGTGCGTATATCTGTATGATGTTGATATCTACTGGTGTACCCTGTAGTTTCAATAGCATTACTCTCTCTGATATTGTCCAGAATCCTTTCACCATTTTTGCTCTCTCTGCGTCTAATATTATGCCTACTCCTTTTGTGTGATTGTTTCCTCCTGAACATATTATTCTAAAGTTGTCTGAATACATTTCTCCTGCACCTATCCATCTCATTTCACTTATTCCTAATATGTTAAGTCCTGTTCTTGTCATTTCTTGCTTGATGTTTTCTAGTTTGCCACTTTGTGCTAGAGTTCGAACGTTCCAGTTCCGATATTTAAGAGTTGTTTTCTATCGGTGTTGTTTTGTTGGTCTGGTTTCATTTCGTTGTTACCGTTACGGTTGTGTTGAGACATGAATTTACTTAGGGATAATTACGACGGTAGGTTCCCTCTTGCTTTCCGTCGGGCAGTGACTATACTAGCCGGGGATCGTAGCCATTGTCTCTAACTGAGATCATCTGCCTACCATCTCGGAATAGAGACCATAACTGACATTAATTGTCAGCTGCTCTCACATTCCATTCGCCACCTGCTTCCATGGCTTCAGTTGACCTAGTTCACAAGTTACCGGGAGAACACCGTGTTGTCGTGTCGCTCGAACTGATAAATGTGTCTATTTCTTGAGAGATCCCGTTGACCGATGTGGTGAATGTTTTCAAATGAAACATTACATGAAAGCTGGACGAACTAAATATCATTTCTTCCGAAATACACATCAAATCCACTGAAAAACCAAGAAATAAACCACAATCCAGCACGCACTATCCGACTGCACGTCTTATCGCCGCCATCTTGGAGGACTCATTGATACATCAGGAAAAGTAGGGTTCACTTTGCTCATTCCCGGCCACCAGGTCGCATGCTAGTCAAATTGAACTCTACTAGACTCTAGACATATGTTGATATTTTAAAACAGAGGAGCATGAAGTCTATATTCACTAGAACTGTACGTTGGGTATCAGTCCTCAGACAGCGCTGCACATATTTATACTGTACATTCAGATCTACTCAGTATCATTTTGACTTCTTTACAGCAACATATACTGCATTCACATCGTCTAGGAGGATACACGCTTGTAGAGATGGGCTATTTATACGATTTTACAACCAGAAATCCCCACGTGCTAGTCCACATCTACTGACTTATACTGTAGCATTGTACAATATCTGGTTGTTGACATAAAGGCCATAATAGGTGGGCGTTTCAACAAAACAAAATTGCTTAAACTATAACTTACATCTTCTATGTCCCATTCTAGCATATACGAGTCTCCTCGCTGGCTTATTGCCAACAAGAAGTATGACCAGGCTCTGGCAATCATCAAAAATGCATGTCAGACAAATGGGAAAGATTATGAGAAGGTTAAGACTGTGTTCAATCGTTGCATAGTTTCCCAGCAGGATGATACTGATCAGGTATTTATCACCCGTAGGATGACAAAGTTTTTAATTTGCATAACAAATAGTGACAATTAAAATGAACGAAAAATATTAGCTTCAATGAACTTTGAAATGGTATAACTATCAAATGCATCTTTCTAGTTATTACATCAAAATCGTTATTTCACCTGTGTATATGTTTGTAGGCGCCTAGAGCTTAAGCGGTAGTGAGCCCGATCACAACCCAAGAATTCCTTGTTCAAATCCCGCTCCGGGCAGTTTGGTAGCAAATTTAGACCTCGCCGTTCAGAAAGCTATGATAAACTAGTGGTGCCTAGAAAATCAACAACTCGACACTGTGGTAATTTCCTGTAAAGATATGCCACGATTTTCATTTTTCATATGTTTTGATTGTTAAGTGTATTTTAATCATCTCATACTTATTGTACGTTACATATTGTCTGCAAGCAATTCACTCATTCGATCTATCCTGGACAATTCGTTGAATCTCTTTATGAAATTGAGTCAGATAGTTCTCGATTAGTCCATAAAAGTTTAGATTTTACCTAGAGCCTGATTTCTTTCTTGAACCCTTTGCCTCCCACTTCAATGTCTACTTTGTGATTCTTAGATCATTTCTTCTCAGAGTATTACTAACATATGTCCATCTTCTCCTTCTTATAACAGCTGTTACTAGTGGTTGACCAGACATTTCTCAGATTTTATTACTTTTTCTGAATTCGTCCCATTTCATGTTCCCTATTTTTCACAGACATCTTTTTTTTTTTTTTTAACAATGGTGCACCATACACCAACTGTCCGGTCTATTTACAGGAACGGCATTCTTTCTTGTAAGTTTCCTTAGCCATGAAGAGTACTCATTGTGAGGTAGCTGGTCTCATGCACAAGTTCTTCCTCTTTCTCATCCGGAATTGGAACCGGCAACGACAGAGTTGATTCCTGATTTAGTTTAGTCAAAATAATAGAATATTCCCCAGATAGGTTGTATGAGATGATCATAATCTAGATATTTCATTTTCGGATCTTATCCATCATTTAAATCCGCATACACGAATTGAAAGTATGCAGCTTTTACGCATCCTAGGTTTTATATTGACGTGATAGCCGTCCATCGCAAGCGATGATGACAACAATCTCAGACGTGTACTGTTGCACCTCTCTGGTGTGTGCGGAGGTGACTGTAGAGTCCAATCCTAGAACAGAATCCCCGACCACAGGTGGGGCATACATGATCAGGTTAGACATGTGCGTGTTGTGTGCTCTGTCTTTTCGCGCTGCTCGTTTTCTCTGTGACTCAACAATACGATGATTCTCAGCTATTCGGGTTCCTCTTTGTTGTTACAGCGCCACATTTGGCGATCTTGCGCAAGATTCCCAGCACGTATTGTCTATATCGAAGCATTTCAGAAACACTTTAAGAGTGTCTTTAAAGCATTTTTTCTGTCCACCAGCTAAAAGTCTGCCCCCTTCAAGCTCGCCATACATCAACTGTTTTGGGATGCGTTTATCAGGCATTCGAGCAACGTGACCGACCCTCTCAGCTGGGCCTTCTGCAGCAGGGTGTTGACGCTTGGGATCTTTGCTCTTGTGAGGACTTCGCTGTCTGAATTTTGTCCTGCCAGTTTATTTTTAGTATTCTGCGTAGACAGCTTGTGTGGAAATGGTTTAATTTTCTTGCGTGTCTCTATACACTGTCCATGTCTCGCTTGCGTACAGCAGCGTGGTTAGCACTATGGCCTGGTAAACTTTCAGCTTTGTGACTATGCTTATCCCTTCCGTTCCCACACAGTGACACGTAACCTTCCGAACGCAGCACTGGCTTTGGATATCCTATTGTGGACCTCAGAATCTATGTTTGCCGATCTGGATAGGAGGCTGCCAAGATAAGCAAAATTGTCCGTTGACTGGAGACGATGGTGTTTAATGTTGATGACTGGATCGTAATACTGTTCTCTAGGAGCGGGCTGGAACATGACCTCTGTTTTGTTGGTGTTAATGGTGAGGCCAAACCTATCACAGGCCATTGAGAACTTGTCCATGTAAGTCTGCATTTCTTCCTCAGAGTTGGTAGCGAGGGCACAGTCATCAGCAAACAACAGGTTTGAGATAGTTGATTCTTTTACCTTGGTGGAGGATTTTAACCTCCGAAGATTGAATAGGTTACCGTCTGTCCTGTATCTAATCTTACCCCATGTTCGTCGCCTTCCCAAAAGACATCCGTGAGCATGGCAGAAACATCATGCTGAAGAGTGTTGGGGCCAGTACACAGCCCTGTTTGACGCCGTTGTTGACATGGAAGGCTTCCGACAGCTCCCCTTCGTCACGTACACGTGCCATCATGCCCTCGTGAAACTGTTGAACGATCTTGATGAATTTCCTTGGGCATCACATTTTTCCATGATCTTCCATAGACCCTCCTGTTAACCGTGTCGAAGCCTTTGTCAGATCGACAAAGACCATATAGAGGTTACGGTGCTGCTCTTGGCATTTCTCCTGTAGTTGGCGAGCAGCAAATATCATGTCTGCTGTTCCACGACCTGCTCTGAAGCCACATTGGGTCTCAGGGAGTAAGTCCTGTTCCAGGTGATCGATTAATCGATTGAGGAGGACTCTGGCCAGTATTTTGCCAGCGATTGACAGGGGGGAGATCCCCCTGTGGTTATCGCAGGCCTGGCGGTTTCCTTTCCGCTTGTACAGGTGGACAATAGTGGCATCCTTTAATTCCTGTGGCACACGTTCGTTGCACCAAATGGATGTAAATAACTCTGTCAATTTTAGCATCAACGTGGGCCCTCCTTCTTGTAGACTTCGGTTGGTATTGAGTCCGCACCCGGTGCCTTCCCGCTGGACATCTGGCTTGTTGCCTTCTTGACCTCTGCTAAGGTCTGTGGAATATCAAGCTTGGCATTGATTGGGACCTGGGGCATGCGCTCTATGGCTTCATAACATATAGTGGATGGATGGTTGAGGACAGAACGGAAGTGTTCTGCCCAGCGATTTAGTATCTGAGGCTTGTCAATTAGTAGCCTTGCTCCATCTGCATCGAGTATGGGAGTGGGGTGAGATTGTTGAGGTCCGTAAACAGTTTTAGGGCATCGTAGAAGCGTTTGAAATCATGTCTGTCTGCATATATCTGGATTTCATCAGATTTTTGGCTTAGCCATGCGTCTTGTAATTTCCTGATTCTCTCTTGAGCCCTTCTACGAGCATCTAGGAAAGCTGTTTTTGGATGATGATGATGGGTCATTTTGATAGGCTCTGTATGTCTCATGTTTCGTGAGAAGAATAGACTTGATTTCTTCGTCATTTTCGTCAAACCAGTCGTGGCTCTTGCGTACAGAGTGTCCTATGAGCTCGGAGGTAGATAGGTACACGGTGTCTCTGAGGGCAGTCCAGTCATCGTCCACGCTGGTTTTGCCAAATTGGAGGTCCTTCAATTTGTCGTCCAGGTCTCTTATTAAACTTTCGGTGACAGTGGAGCTTTTCAATTTGGAGACTGCCAGCTTTTTGTTGGTTTGCGACCCTGGTGACGTTTTCAGGCTTGATGGGAGGTTGAGCTTTGACACGATCAATCTAGATCGGTCCAACATTCTGCTCCGCACATAGCCTTTGTGACTCTGACGTCACGTCTGTCATTTTCCTTACGATGACGTAGTCAATGAGGTGCCATTGTTTATCACGGGATGCATCCATAACGTTTTGTTTCGGGTTGGTAAACGAAACAAGGAGTTTGTAATTGTTAGGTCGTGGGCAGCACATAGTCTGAGTAATAGAAGCCCATTACTATTGCACTTGCCCACGCCGTGTACTCCTAGTACTCCATCCCAGACCGGATGGTCTGTCCCTACTCTGGCATTGAAGTCCCCGAGTATGATGAGCTTCTCAGACCTTGGGACCGCTGAGATGGCTGAGTCAAGGTCCTCGTAGAAACCATTCTTGATTTCGCTTGGATTTGTCATTGTCAGGGCGTAGACGCTGAGTAAAGTGGCACTCTTTTTTCTCCTAGTGAGATCTGAAGAGTCATCACTCTGTCACTGACACCTTTGGGAGTCTGGTGAGGCCGCGCACAAGATGAGATTTGACAGCAAACCCTACACCAGATTCCCTGACGTTCTGTATTGGCTCTCCCACTCCAAAAGAAAATGTAACCTCCGCCCACCTCTGACAGCTGACCCTCGTCAGGGAGTCTGGTCTCACTCAAGGCAGCTATGTCGATATCGTAGCGTGCCAGTTCTCTAGCCACGAGTGCAGTCCGTCTCTCAGGTCTTTCAGCTTTGTTGTTATCTAATAGTGTTCGCACGTTCCACGCGCCTATGGTGAGAGCTTTAGGCGTGTTCTTCATGTTGTGTGATTTGTGTTGTATGTAGTTGTCTGAAACTGTAGCTTTGCGCTGTATTTGGATTATAGTGAGGAAAAGTTGCGCTATTCGTCAACCTCACTCTCTCGTCAGGACTATCTGACTATATTGACGTAAGCAATATGGCGACGACAAGACGTGTTGTCGTTAGCTTGTGCTGGATTGTGCTTCGTTTCTTGAATTTCCAGTGGATTTGATGTGTTATTCGGAAGAAAGGATAGTTATTTCGTCCAACTTTTATGTAATGTTTCAGTTGAAAACATAGAATACATCGGGTTGACGTGGTTTCTTGAGAGATATACACTGTTATCAGTTCGAGCGACACAACAACACAGTGTTCTCCCGTTATATTGTCATATAAGTCATAACACCGAGTATCCACCGTTAAAAGTGGAAACCTCTGCTGTTGATCGGAGAGGGGCACTCACTTGTCATGACAACCACAAATGGTTGTCTAAGATGGAGAATAGCTCCTCATGTGGATGTGGAAGACAAGGGGAAACCACCACATTATTTTCCCAAGAAATGTTATGGATCAAAACAAATCACCAACTAAATGTGGCAACTTGGAATGTAAGAACAATGGCCCAAACAGGAAAGCTCGAAACCATAAAGAAGGAAATGGAAAGAATGCGAATTGACATTTTAGGCGTAAGTGAGATGCGATGGCTGGGTGCTGGAGAGCTACAAGTATTGGTGGTCCCTTGCATGTGTTTGGTAAGTTGAAGATGCCATAAAACACATTAAGAGGGGAAAGTCTCCTGGTCCAGATAACATAACAGCGGAAGAAATTCAAGCTCTAGGAAATCTAGGAACGGAAGTGATAACGAAGATTTTAAACGACATATATGACAGCTGTTGTATTTCAAAAAGATTTACTAAAATCCATATTTATTGCTTTGTCGAAGAAATCAAGAGCAGTGGAATGTGAAGATCACTGCACTATCAGTCTTATGAGTCATATGACAAAGATACTACTGAGGATAATGATGAGAAGGATAAGAAGCAGAATAAGACCAGAAATCAGTGAGGAGCAGTGTGGATTTGTTGAAGGCAAGGACACTAGCAATGCTATATATATCCTAAGAACACTAATAGAAAGATCAATAGAAGTAAAGCAGATCTATACTTGTGCTTTATAGACTACACCAAGACGTTCGACAATGTACGCCATCAAGAACTTTCCAAAATGTTAGAGAGCTTAAACATCGACAGCAAAGATCTAAGAATCATTCAGAACATACATTGGCAGCAAACAGCAGCTATAAGAATAGAAAAAAAGATTGGAACTTTCCAGAAGATCAAAAAGGTGTTAGACAAGGATGCGTATTATCACCAGACCTGTTCTCACTGTATTGTGAAAGCATTTTTAGGTCTATAAAAGATTTTCCTGGAATAGCTGTGGGAGGACATATCATAAATAACCTGAGATAAGTGATGATACTGTCTTAATAGCAAGAAATGAAATGGAGCTACAGAAATTAGTTGATACAGTTGTGACAAAGTAACAACGAAGGACTCAGTTTGAATATTAAGAAGACAGAAGTTATGAAAATATCAAAAAAGCAGATTTTGCCAAAATGCACCATCACAGTAAATGGGACTGAGCTAAGACAATTGCAGCAATTTAAATACCTCGGTGTCCTGGTAACATCAGATGGCAGATGCCGATCAGAAATAAAGAGCAGAATAGGACAAGCGAAAACATCATTCCTGAAAATGAGAAGCATTATCTGCAACAAGTCCTTGTCAATCCCGATCAGAATGCGAGTTATTCAGTGCTACATAGAACCAATACTGACATACGGATGCGAGTCATGGACAATGAACACACAGATCGAAAAATCTCTGAGGGCCACGGAAATGTGGTTTTATAGAAGAATGATGAGAATCCCATGGACTGTTAAAATGACTAATGTTGAGGTGTTGAATGAGATCAAGACACAGAGAAAGCTAATCATCAATATAAGAAAGAGGCAGTCATCATTTTTCGGGCATGTGATGAGGAGGGAGGTTTAGAACACATCGTGACAACCGGTAAAATTGAGGGTAGACGAGACAGGGAAGACAGAGAGAGATAATGTTGGATGGCCTGACTTCATGGCACGGTAGAGCGTCAACATCTGAATTAATAGCAAACACCAACGACAGAGATTTGTGGAGATCCATGATCGCCTACGCCAGCCGGCACGGCACCTGATGATGATGAAGTTTTATACTTGTATTGTTACTAATAAAATATATACATTTTGTTTAGTTGACGAAAGCTGTTCTATCTTTGTTCATAATTTTATCATATCCTCGCTGTCCACACAAATTGGTATTACTGTACGTCCCTCGATCGTGAAAGTACCAGTAACTCGATTCTAGATCTATATTTAGACAGGTTGTATATTACCTTAAATTTTGCATAATAACTTGTGTTTTCTTAAGGTTTATGTTCAGTTACTTGTGTTTCCTTCTTCTTGTTTGGCAGGACAAATCATCTGTCAGTGTCACTGACAACAAAGTTGAACGTTACAGTCTGCTAGATATAGTACGTCACAAAACACTTCTAATATCAGCTCTCATTCTATTTTTTATTTGGTAAGTTTTCATCAAAGTTAATCACATTACGTCTTATTGTAGCATTTAATATTTATTGATATATTGTTGTGTACTAAATGATGATGCTCGTCCATCACGGGTGATGATGACCACACAAATCTTCATCCAAGAAATGTATTTGCGTTATGTTTGTCTGTGTGTGCTTAGATTAGTGAGCCCGATACGGGCTTGAAATGTTCTTGAACAGTGTGGGCAAGGTATACTTGCACGTGTGGGAAGTTTTACTGTCTTTCTATTGCCTGCCTGCCCAGAGTGTTCGTAGCGCGTTGGACTGCGGGTGACTAGCCCTCTGAGTGCGGGTTCAATTCCGCGGGCTGGCAGAAAAGCCACAGGTTCCTCAGATCGTAACCGAAGGGTTACGATGTCCATGATACCTAGCCGAAGATCTGAAAGCTCACGTGCTTCTGGATCGGGAAAAAAACAAAAAAAAACTGCCTTTCTATTTTGACGTGTTTGTTCCATCCATGCTGTTCTACCTGCCTCGCAGGCCGAGGAACGGTGTCGAAGAAGTGTGCGCCAGTCTGATCTGTCTTGAGCAACATTCTTCCAGTTGTTGACATCTATGTCAAAGGATTTCATCGAGTTCTTGAGTGTATCTTTGAATCGCTTTTTCTGATCATCCTGTGAGCGTTTACCGCTATGCAGCTCACCATAAAAAAGTCGTTTGGGTATTCTGCAATCTGGCATTTGAGCCACATGTCCTGCCCATCGTGTCTGGGACTTAACAAGATTGCATAGATGCTGGGAGAGCAGCTCTTTTAGGACCTCTGTATCTGGGATCATATCCTGCCATTTTATGTTCATTACTTTTCTAAAGCAGACTGTGTGAAAGTGGTTTAGCTTCCTTGCGTCTCTGATATACAGTCCAAGTCTCGCATGCGTGAAGAAGGACTGGGAGCACGACAGCTCGATATACCTTCAGGTTTGTGACTTGGCCAATACCGCATCTGTACCAGAAGTTTCTATGTAGTCTGCCAAAGGTGCTGAAATAAATATGTACTAAATACAAGTGTTCTTACTACTGGCTGCAAGTTCTCATGAAGGGGTCTCAACAGCGACGTTTGCTTATCGTTCTAAAGATTGTGGATTAGAATCCGGACTGAATAACAAGTACCGTTTTTCAATGAAATCCTAGCATTTTTGCCGCAGCTATGGTGTTCATATTTTATTAAACACTCTCGGCAGATGACGTGACATCTATGTAAACAGGGACGGTAATGCGGACGGCAAAGTTGGCCGAGCAAACAATTAAAAGCTGTGTTCTAGAGTCTAACAAAACTGCCCTTTCAGGAAGATCCTGTGTGTGTTATGTTTCTCAATCGAAAACCAAAAATTGTTCTTTTGTGCCTAGAAAGGCTCCCTGTGTATCTGGAGTGAGCGATGTAGTCGGTGGGAAAGAAAATGCGTTCTGGCGTTTGCTGAAAATGCCCTCTCTGATTCAGCCATGACCCAAAGCTTCTGCTCCTTCTAAAGGGGAAGTACAAAGTAGAAATTCCAACTTGTCTCCTAGCGACAAAACAACACATGTCCCAGCGCGGTTGAGAATGTTTCTAATCCAGACCGACCTCACCAAAGTCAGAAAGGAACAAAACATGAACACACTCCTTGGCATAAATATACCTCATGATTTATCAAGATGATAAGGATTGCCAATATAGTGTTGTTTTAGAAAAGGGCCGGAAAAATATGAGTTATTAGCATAGACAAACCTAAACACATCCAAAATCACGTGTCCCAAAAAGATTGAGAATGTTTCTTCTCCGGAACGACCTTACAGCAGCTAGAAAATTTGTGAGGAAGCAGAGAAGAAATGTCTTATCTTCACTAGTTGTGAATTGTAGTAGAAATTTCGGGATTCCGCGGAATGAACCAAACATTTTGGTCGAGCTCGCAACAAATTTGTTGGACTATAGGTTCCCTGACCACATATCAATACTTCAGTATCTTAAGTATAAGATCCTCAGAAGTCAGAAAAGGCACACCTGTACGTCGGAAGACACCGATAAAAGGAAAGCATGCATTCACGCAATATTAGCTAGAAGAGTCATACAGGGTGCCATGACGACGCCTGAATTCATAGCGGTGAACAAAAAAGAAGATAAATTTCCATCTGGTCATATTTAATGAAGTCTTTCAAATATATATTCGTTTTGAGTTATTTCAAATGTGTTTTTGTAGTCTTAGAAACGTACATAAGTATGTAGTTTAGCCTAGATTTGTAAAAAGTGTGTTTTAATAAGGAATGAAACAAATAAACAGAGACATCATTTTTAATCAAACAATACAAGCAAATGTAAATCTGTAATTTACAATCTATGAAACAATATCAAATATTATATGCAACTAGTAAATTAATGACACTTGACATCTTATAAATTTCTGGAATTTTTCTTGCAGGATAACATGTTCCACTACATATTATGGATTATTTCTGACGTCTTCTAATTTGGCAGGAAATCGACATTTGAATTTCTTCCTTTTGGCTGTAGCAGACCTTCCTGCAGACATTTCGAATCTCTTTCTGTTTACCTAGTAAGTGAATTGACAAGTTAACGTTACGTGTTTTTTTTTCATTCATGTTTTACTAAATTTTCTTCAACATTTTGTACCAGTATTGTCTTAGTATTGTACCAGTATGGGCTTCAAATAGAACATTCAAACGGTTATTTACGAATAAAATATAAGACAAGGAAGAACAGTCCAGTCTGTTCTGTTCTACAGGACAAGGTTACTGGACAAATATTATATCCAAAATGTTTAACAATTGCTACCAAATATTTCTTAACAACAATACACAATACCTGATATAGAAGATTTTGTGATATACCTTACTGAACATGAGAGATTTACTTACATAGTTTATCATATACATGCGATTTAGTAACACAATTTACTAAATGCGCTTTATTCTGCGACATATGTTACCAAACAAGGACGATTAACGGGAAAAATTTACAAAACAGCTATGATTTGGTGGTACAGACTTTATGTTGAAACAAACTTAAACACGTCAGATCTATTGATTCATTTTATCAAACCGCCCGTCTGTTGCCTGGGCTCACAGGGTGAGCAAAGAATAGTCACACTGTGACCTACACGACATGTCGTAAGAAGCGAATGAGGTAGGCGCCTAGGGAAGCTGCTCTAGTAAGTAAAAGTATTTCAGAAATCAGATGGGCTGGTCTAATTGTAGACGAGCAATTAGAACAGGGTACAATCGCTGTTAGGATCCGATCACATACAAATAACATAAAGCGGTTTAAGAAGTGGTCGATAGTAAGCGTTCGAAGAGAATGAAGACGATGTTTTATCCAGCACACAGAGCTTGAGGACATTTCTAAAGTTATATAATTTTATGAGTTTATTCAAACGTTTAGATTATACATATAAGGTGGCAAATTAATATTTATTGAATATCAGATAAGTAACCAAGGTAGTTTTGTAGCCAGATTAAGACCTGTGCCTTACAGAATAGTTTAGCTGAAACTGTTAGTAGATGAACAGATGTATATATTTTATTTGTATGATAAGTTGCTACCCAACTGGATTTTCGTCTTCACTGTTCTATTTACACATCTATCACAAACTTCATGTTGTATATCGATGGAATCAATATGTACTCTTACATTTGTGATAGTTTTCTATCATTAATTACCCTAGCCTTCTCTGCTTTGTGTTGCTTTTAGATGATATTCTTGAACTTGTTTCAACATCCATACATTCATTTGATTTTGAATTCATAATTGTTGACTGGCTTTCATCAGCTGAGTGTTGTATAGAGATGGCATTTCTGCTACTAACATTTTTTTATGAGCTAACGGATACAAATATAATTTCTTTTCTATCGTGCTCGTCTATAAAACCCCAATGGTTCTTAAGTAGTCGGTTCTGTAGCTGTAGAAATAGGGTTAATTTCTTTATTAGTGATATACAAATGTGAGATCTGCATTTAGGTGTAACAGCGCTAACAATTGTCCATTAGAGCATGGTTACACTTTTCAATTCCCGTGGAAAATGCTATTTTTTCGGATTAAGATAAATAGATCAGTCAGTCTATGCATCAATATTGAGCATTCCACTTAGTTATAGAACAGAAAACAGTGTTAGATCTCAAGCATTAGCATGTGCCTTTGCTTAACGTCGATTTCATCACATCCCGCCAGAGAAACTATCTTTCTCTAGCACCTTCTCCCGTCTCTTTCAGCGTTAATTTCAAGTTATCTTTGATGTCCTGCTGTTACCTTCGTCGTGGTCGTCCCATGCCTCGTCCTCCAGGAACCATGCCTTCCATTATCGGTCTCTACAAACCACTGTGACGTTGAACGTTGTTAATAGATTTCATCTTTCGGGACATGATCTAGCGTTAGATAGAAAATTAAATAAATACATAAAAAGTATGCAGAGAAAGAATTTCAAATCAACTAGTAATTCCTAACAAATATTATCCACTTATTAAAGTATGTGTGATCAGAAAAAAATACTTTGCTAGAGAGTAACTTCACAAACAAAATACATTGCATGGTGCCAAAGAAACAAAAGTAAACAATACTGATGGATACAGAACAGTAACAATAATACTTGGACTGATAAACTTCTCGCAGAAGTGCTTCTCCTTGTGTTTAATTTTCTTATTTACATTTTCGCAAATAGCGTGTAATGCACAATAATACATTAGTTTGCAAATGACATTAAGGTGATAAAATTGTTAGTGTGTGTTATGACTGATACACAATATGTCTGTGGGCTCACATTACATCATTTATTAATTGTCAGTTTTGGTAGAAAGAAGGTGCTCATGGGATGGCTTTTCACCGCAGGATCTGGTCTGTTTGCAGCTACAATGCTCACGGCTTTCGGTAAGGATGTCAAAGTTTATGTTCATATATTTAATATGCTGACTTTACCAGAACGAACGTAATAACCAGACAAATATGAGAAATTTTAAGCAATGTTATCTCAACTTTAGTTTTGAATTAAATCATATCATTTATTCGTGAATTACCATATTATATCAATAAATACATAAATCAATCAGTGGTAGGTTAGTTCTATATAAACACTTTTCTTCTTCTTTTGTCAGCACACTGTTACCGGGTTGTTAACCCAGTGTCCTGGTTTTATGTATTTGTTTTGCGCTTCTCTGGTGACTTGTCAGCACACTGTTACCGGGTTGTTAACCCAGGGTCGTCGTTTTATGTATTTGTCTTGCACTTCTCTAGTGACTTGTCAGCACACTGTTACCGGGTTGTTAACCCAGTGTCGTGGTTTTATGTATTTGTCTTGCGCTTCTCTGGTGACTTGTGAGATGGTTTTCTTTGTCCCCTGGCATAATTCAACTATATTATCTATCCACCTTTTCTCGGTCTTCCTCTCGCCTTCCTTCCTGATATTCTGTTGTGGAAGCTTCATAGGCAGTTTGGTCTGTTCTCATGCTTACTAAGTAAGTTGCCAAACCACTTCATTCTCTGTTTTGCTATATAATTCATGCACGGTCTTGTTCCAACCTTTTCTCTGATGCTGGTATTCTTAACTCTGTCGATTCTTGTGTTGTAAACACTCTAGTTTACATATATTTAATATGAAGACCATATAGAATAACTCTGTAACATATATTTATCATGACTGCTTCTCTTACAGGCGGTACAATGCAGACCAGAATACTCTCAACCTTCTTTTCTATTATTGGAAAACTGGCTGTTGGTTCCAGCTTTAACGGTGTCTTCATGTATACACCTGAGCTGTTTCCAACAAACTTAAGGTCAGTTACATGTCATGGTAAAGGTAACCCTTCTTTAGTTACAGATAAACCTATTTTGGTGACTATGACAATAGACTTATATGTGCATATGAGATTTTTTATTTTTACTACTAAAGTTTCAGTTTCACTTTGGAATATCTTCATTGCATTCCGGACATGTCCATAGGTGCTCCGATCTCCTTCGCAATATCTCCAACAGCGTCCAGCACGATCGACCAGTTCGATTTTGATTGATGAGCCTACTCATATATCTGTTATGCTGTTCTTTCTTGCTACTCCAATCTTCAAACCCAGCTCCTGCAATCTAGTAGTTACGTGGATTGGTTTAAATGAAAATCTTCTTTGCGGCCACACTCTATGATGGCGTTCAAAATATCAGCTCTATCCATTGGCTGGCCCTCTGATATGGTGATAGAGCCAGCCAGCCTGTCCGCTCTCAAATAACTAATAAAGTGTGCGAGTGTGGTCATGGGTGTTTGTACAGAGAGAGAAGAAAGACAGAGAAGAAAGACAGAGAAGAAAGAGAGATAAGAAAGAGAGAGAAGAAAGAGAGAGAAAAAATAGAGAGAAGAAATAGAGAGAAGAAAGAGAGAGAAGAAAGAGAGAAGAAAGAGAGAGAAGAAAGAGAGAGAAGAAAGAGAGAGAAGAAAGGGAGAGAAGAAAGAGAGAGAAAAAATAGAGAGAAAGAGAGAGAAGGAAGAGAGAGAAGAAAGAGAGAGAAGAGAGAGAAGAAAGAGAGAGAAGAAAGAGAGAGAAGAAAGAAGAGAAAATAGAGAGAAGAAAGAGAGAGAAGAAAGACAGAGAAGAAAGAGAGAAGAAAGAGAGAGAAGAAAGAGAGAGAAGAAAGAGAAGAAAGAGAGAGAGAAGAAAGAGAGAGAAGAAAGAGAGAGAAGAAAGAGAGAGAAGAAAGAGAGATAAGAAAGAGAGAGAAGAAAGAGAGAAAGAAGAGAGAAAGAGAGAGAAGAAAGAGAGAGAGAGAAAGAGAGAGAAGAAAGAGAGAGAAGAAAGAGAGAGAAGAAAGAAAGAGAAGAAAGAGAGAGAAGAAAGAGAGAGAAGAAAGAGAGAGAAGAAAGAGAGAGAAGAAAGAGAGAGAGAAGAAAGAGAGAGAAGAAAGAGAGAAGAAAGAGAGAGAAGAAAGAAAGAGAAGAAAGAGAGAGAAGAAAGAAGAGAGAAGAGAGATAAGAGAGAGAGAGAAAGAGAGAGAAGAAACTAAGAGAAGAAAGAGAGATAAGAAAGAGAGAAGAAGAGAGAAGAAGAGAGAGAAGAAAGAGAGAGAAGAAAGAGAGAAGAAAGAGAGAGAAGAAAGAGAAATAAGAAAGAGAGAGAAGAAAGAGAGAGAAGAAAGAGAGAAGAAAGAGAGAGAAGAAAGAAAGAGAAGAAAGAGAGAAGAAAGAAGAGTAAGAAAGAGAGAAAGAAAGAGAGAGAAGAAAGAGAGAGAAGAAGAGAGAAGAAGAGAAGAAAAGAGAGAAGAAAGAAGAGAAGAAAGAGAGAGAAGAAAGAAAGAGAAGAAAGAGAGATAAGAAAGAGAGATAAGAAAGAGAGAAGAAAGAGAGAGAAGAAAGAGAGAAGAAAGAGAGAGAAGAAAGAAAGAGAAGAAAGAGAGAAGAGAGAGAAGAAAGAGAGAGAAGAAAGAGAGAGAAGAAAGAGAGAGAAGAAAGAAAGAGAAGAAAGAGAGATAAGAAAGAAAGAGAGAAAGAAATAGAAGAAAGAGAGATAAGAAAGATAAGAAAGAGAGAAGAAAGAGAGAGAAGAAAGAGAGAGAAGAAAGAGAAGAACAAAGAAAGAGAAGAAAGAAAGAGAAGAAAGAGAGATAAGAAAGAGAAAGAAGAAAGAGAGAGAGAGAGAAAAAGAGAGAGAAGAAAGAGAGAGAAAGAAGAGAGAAAGAGAGATAAGAAAGAGAGATAAGAAAGAGAGAGAAGAAAGAGAGAGAAGAAAGAGAGAAGAAAGAGAGATAAGAAAGAGAGAGAAGAAAGAGAGAGAAAAAATAGAGAGAAAGAGAGAGAAGAAAGAAAGAGAAGAAAGAGAGATAAGAAAGAGAGATAAGAAAGAGAGAGAAGAAAGAGAGAGAAGAAAGAGAGAGAAGAAAGAGAGATAAGAAAGAGAGAGAAGAAAGAGAGAGAAGAAAGAGAGAGAAGAAAGAGAGAGGAGAAAGAGGGAGAAGAAAGAGAGAGAAGAAAGAGAGAGAGAAAAAAGAAAGAGAAGAAAGAGAGAGAACGAGAAAGAGAGAGAAGAAAGAGAGATAAGAAAGAGAGAGGAGAAAGAGAGAGAAGAAAGAGAGAGAAGAAAGAGAGAGAAGAAAGAAAGAGAAGAAAGAGAGATAAGAAGAGAGATAGAAAGAGAGAGAGAAAGAGAGAGAAGAAATAGAAGAAAGAAAGAGAAGAAAGAGAGAGAAGAAAGAGAGAGAAGAAAGAGAGATAAGAAAGAGAGAGAAGAAAGAGAGAGAGAGAGAGAGAAGAAAGAGAGAGAAGAAAGAGAGAGAAGAAAGAAAGAGAAGAAAGAGATAAGAAAGAGAGATAAGAAAGAAAGAGAAAGAGAGAGAAGAAAGAAAGAGAAGAAAGAGAGAAAAAGAGAGAAGAAAGAGAGAGAAGAAAGAGAGAAGAAAGAAGAAGAGAGAAAGAGAGAGAACGAGAAAGACAAGATTATTTGGAGCGCCTTCACATCCAACTATACGACCACTTGTTAATCACTTTGTGATTTGTATGTGATCTGAGATTAAGAACGATTTACGTTGTACTCTGTTATGTCCTGAAAGTGCATCCGATTTTGCGATGCTTTTTATTTAATATATAGTTTCCTAGGCCCTACATCAGTCAACTTACGACATCTTTGTATGTTAGTTATATTCTTGCCTTTCTAGCCCCGTGCAACAACATCGATTTGTGATCATGTGTACACATCATTACTATATTTAGTTATATTCTTCTATAGTGACGTGCATTTTTCCACAGGTCTGCTGGACTTGGTGTTTGCTCAAGTATGGCAAGAATTGGAGGCATGGCTGCGCCGTATTCACAAACTCTGGTAACTTGCAATATTTGTCTTCAATCACATTGTTAACATTAGCCGCTAGATAGTATAAGAGTGGAACAAGAAAATTATGAATAGACATGTCAAATATTGATAAACTACTGTTACACTAGTTATTTACTTACACATATTACGACACTATCATCATCATGTGAACTCAGGGCCGTACGGTATATTTTATCACTATGATGCAAGTTTTCGAAATCCGCCCTTAAATGTTTGTTCTTTAAACAACCTTCGATTGTGATTTTAAATGCACAAAATGTACAAATACTAAATTGTATACATCAATATCTAATAACATGGAGCAATATAGAAAAGCGTTGCGTAAGATTTTTCATTATTGAATGGTTCAAATTTTATTTTGATTTCTCTGCTTATACTGACCCCTTACGGTAACCCCCTGATGCGACCACCACTCAGTATCATTGCACAGCACTGCCCTGTGTGTCCTGGAGGTAAGTGCCAGACATTTGAAGCATCTCATTGATAATTGTAACTTGGATATCAGTTTCAAACATTCATCATCATCATATAGCTTGTCCTGAGCAAAGCTTTGCCACCCCAACCGTCCTTCTGAATTTCTCTTCCAGGCCAGATGTCTCGTCTCTGCAACCTCATGTTCAAACTAGCGTTTACATCCGAATCCATTTTCTCTGTGGTCTTCCTCTTCTTGTCTTTGCTGTTATGCCTCATTTCAAGATGGTCTTCTCCAGCCCATAATATTTGATATGTCCAAAATACTTGAAATTTCTCTTTCTTATTTGTAGCATCAGCCACGTTTCTTTGATGTTGAGTTCTTTCTGAATATATCTATTTGTTCTCTTCTCTGTCCATGATCTACGAAGAACTCTTTTGTAATACTTATATTCATAAACATTCACCACCTGGTAATTGAACTTTGGCATTTGATGTGTGTTTAATGTAATGTTTTTAACAAATATATCTTTATTGTTAGCTTCTTATCAAATACAGAATATGTTTAGTTCTTGTACTTTTGTTTTGTCTATATTTTCTTTGATAAATGGTACATATGACTAGTGGCGGCTCGTGGTCATTTTTGGTGGTGGGGCCAGACACAAATTTCGAAAAAATCATGGTTTTTAGGCTAGCTTTATATTTTAGTATTTACTATTAATTGTCTATTCCGCGAAGTTATTCCCCCTTTACTATAATGATTTGACGCCGCATGCGCAAATAACAAACGGGACAACGTTGCGCCAGGATAAGTGATCTGGCACTCATTAAGATCCTACTCCACCTCCTCGTGGTGACCCTGGAAATTGACAAAAGATCATGTCTGGCTAAGTGGGTAAGGATCGACAGAGAGCTCTCTTTATAGGTAATAAAACAAACGCAGACACTCCTCTTGGGTCCTAAATACTAGTGAATGCACGCATCTTCTGCCGATGTCTAATGAAAAAATTTGCATAAATGCAAAGCAAATGTAAGAAGTAACAACGTACGAGGCGCATGTAAGGTATACTCTCTCCTGAATCAATGGTCAACATAATTGCCAGCTTTCATTGCAAGAAGCAGGGCACTCTCCCCACGCACTGTAGGCAAAATGGTGAAAACTCATAATTCCTGGGGTTCAACAACAACTAAAATATATATCATATAACTAAGGTACAAAAGAGATCCATACAATCTACCGTTGACCACAGTCCTTCACCATGAAATAGCAAACAATAAAAAAAAAACTTTGCTTTTCTTCACTGACAGTTAACCACGATTTTTTACTAAAACACTTATTATTGAAAGTCCTCTTTTTCTTGTCATCTTGTTGCACATATACAAAGCCGTTTGGCTGATGTGCACTTAGCCGTTTAATTTCAAGCTTTTATTCTATCTTTAACGAAGGAAACGGATTTCGCAAAAATTAATAATCCTGATTAATTTTGAATTTCGAGTAAGCCACAACTTCAAAAGTAGGTCACAGCTTGTCAATCGCAAACGAGTGTGCGTTGTAGAAGATATATGTATATTGAGTACGAAACCGTTACGTGAGATTACCGTTAACGATTATAATAATAGTTAGTTACATATTTCTATTAATGCATATTCTTGTCTACCATTTTATATATAATTTGTGATTCAATTGATAATTATACAAAGTACTATTTAATCAAGAGTCGTCGTTTAACTGTTAATTGGTTGATCGCGTAGGAACTGAGCTTCCGGTGAATAAAATGACTAAATTGTTTTGGCAATTATTATTAAAGGTAGCGGTCGAAGGTAAGAGATCGCAATGTTACATCGTCAGTAGATAATTTTAAAACGACCCGATAAAACATAGTGCGCTGATATATACGTCAAGCGTTATAGAGAGAAGCTGAATTTGCTACCGTATATAATAGTTTTTAAATAATAATGTTTATATATTATTATGATTGTTATATTAATATGATATAATATTTATATTTTAGTGTTAAATATTCAACTTTCAAAGCTAATCAGTGTCAAGTTAACAATAATAATTACGAACAATTTTTTTAAAAATAATAAGTACGCGTTAATTATTTTTGGTTTGGTAGGCTTGTTCTTACTGGCCCCTAATAACCATGGGTGTATACTAATTGGAGGAAAAATATGTTGAATTTTAGATTTCAGAATGTGTGTGATATTTTAGCGTTATATATCAACTTTCAAAGCTTATCAGTATCCTGTTGAAAGTAATAATTATGAACAAATAATGTCTGAAATAATAAGTACACGTTACTCAATATTTTTGGTGGGGCCTGGCCCCACTGGCCCTAATGACGAGCCGCCCCTGATATGACTACATAATATTTTTTTCTAGAATAATGTTGTTTGTGTGTACACGTTTAATAAAAGAGAACACTCTCATTTATGTTCGATTCATCTTTATTTTATTAACTTTACAGGCAGATGTGGTTTTATGGGGACCTGGACTCATGTTTTCTTGTATGTGTTTCCTGTCTGCCATTATGTTCATTAAACTTCCAGAGACCAAAGATCAACCCATGCCATCAACTATAAAAGACATGAAGCAGCTATCAAATAGACAAAGAAGAATTATACATACAGTAGTGGACAAAGAAGAGTCTAGCACAGTGGTTTAAGTGAGAGCGACTCTCATATGAACGCTGAAAGTGCATCCATTTATATAATACATAGGATATTGTTCATATTTTCTTCAAAGTTATGTAATCGGTAAGCAGAAAATCAATTCTGAATTATATCATAACATGTCCATATTAATACCTAACAAGTTTATGATAAAATTCTTCAATAATCGAATACTATTATTGTGTTGGTTGTTGGGAAAATAAACATAACAAAATAAACATCAGAATACGTGAAAATTTATGTTGCCAGTGGCAACGCATAGGTGAGAAACTTGGATATTTAACAAGGCACGACAAGCAAATATGGGCTTTTGAATATCATCATTAAGTAGCTTGTCCCTTCCGGAACTTGGCCCTATGACAGCACTCCTGAAAAATTATATGTTTTATACAAGCTGGCCGGTGTCAGCAGCAGTCATTCTCAGATCGTCAATGACATCTTGCACACATCGTCTTCTAGGTCTTTCTCTCTTTTTCTTCCAGGCACCATTCCTCCAAAATTATTTTCCCTAGGCACTCATGTCGCTTGATGTGTCCGAAATATTTAATTTTCCTTGTTTTTATGCTCTTTAATAACCAACTCTCTTTAATATCAAGCTTTTGAATATAGATGTTGCAAAAGAGTCCCACATATCATGGAAAGAGAAGAGAATAAATAGATCACAAAGAAGAAGCCTGATATCAAGATACAAGATAGGAGTACAGTAAAAACAACAGAAGGAATGACAGACTAGTTCTCCATTACATCAGGTGTTAGACAAGGTTGTGTCCTCTCACCACTACTCTTTATTGCATATATGGATAAAATAACTCAAGAGTCAAATTCAGATAATGATGAAATAAATGAACTGTTGTTTGCAGATGATCAGTGCCTGATACATCAAAATGAACAAGATCTAAAACATCATTTTGACACCTTGAACAAAAATTGTGTAAAACATGACATGAAAATCAACAACACTAAAACAGAAATAATGAATATGGGAAGAAAACATAACAATCTAGACATCAATGTCAATGGCACTAAAATAAACCAAGTGAAAGAACTCAAATACTTAGGAAGCATATTCACAGAAGACGGAAAACTGAATAGAGAGATAGAGGCTAGAGTGCAAAAGCAAATGCTGTAACCTACCAGCTAGCTCCACTGTTAAGGCACCCAAAAATGTCACTAAGCAACAGATGATCAACAGCATTTTTATACCTACTTTGTGTTACCAGTGCCAAACATGGACATTGAGCAAAGCGCAGTCACAAAAATAACTACATGTGAAATACGTTGCCTGCAAAAGTTCCAACAACACAAGAAAAGACAGAATCACTAACATCAGCATAAGAAAGAAAGTTGAGCACAAAACCGTGCTTGAATTACATAGATAAACAAAGAATGAAGTGGTTTGGCCACTTAATAAGAAAGAATGCATCCAAACTCCACAGTATACAGAGTCTTCTACAACAGAACATCGGGAAAGAAGGCAAGAGGAAGACCACGTAAAAGATGGTTAGATGGCGTAGCAGAATCCTGTGAAAGAGCAAAGATAACAATCACACAAGCACCAGAACAGCGCAAGACAAAAACAGAAAACCACGACACTGGGCAACAACCCGGTAGCATTGTGACGACAAAAGAAAAAAAGAAAAGAAGAAGCTCAACATGAAAGACATGTACAGAAGGGACGTTGGCTATGAGAGAGAGAGAAATTCGAAGGACTGTTATGGTGGCAAATTTCTGCTCAGGACAATATATTTAATGTTGATGACAATTAGGTCTGTTAGTCATGTTACTCTGTAACAGTAATCAGCGGTTCTCTCACCACCTCCAACCCACCCTTTGATACTTTTGAGTTCCACTTATAGATTGTACTAACAATGGAATGGTGACTGAAAAGTTAGAATCAGGACATAAGATAAAAAGACTATGTATTTTTGTGGCTAACATTTTAGCATAGAGTAAACATCTAATAACAAACACTGAAATAAAATTATTCATGTGTTGACAAAATGAAGCAATCACATGAAATAGGAGTCGTGAGAACAGGAGGATAAAAGTTTCTTCCTGTTTTTTACATTACATTAAACGTTTCCTGTGTTGATGGATGTATTGGTTATTGATTAATAAACTGACGTCATTGCACTCCGGCAGACTCTAGGTGCTCAGTCTCCCCAACAGATATCAAAAAGTATGCATACTGATGGTTCCTGTGGCTCGCTGATTAAACACACCTCTCACTCTGCCTCTCGGCATCCAGTTCGACTTGAACAACGGGTAACTCCAAACTGCTTAAATCGCTTGATCGATTCAACATCGATTTTAGTGTCCTCATCCAACAGAGAGTCGCGAAGAGACCGAAGAATATCCCTTATCCATCTTCAACTCCCCAACAATCGATGCTGTTGATGCAAGCCTGTCCGCTCTCTCATTACCGTAAACACCCGCATGCCCAGGACAGTATATATAGATGATGGATGTAGTGAACAGCAAACGTAGTAGTGGAAGTTCGTGTATTTTAAAGTTTTCTTAATGCTAGGTTAAAATAATATTCAATCCTAGTGTGATGATGGCAGTTGGTCAGATAAGCAGAATTTGGGTATGAAAGAAATGATGAGTAGCGAAAATATAATTTAATTGTTTCTTTCATGAAGAAAGAATTGATCGTCAAATTTCAAGAATCAAAATATCAATTCTCGAACAAAGAGAATGATGATTTTTGCCATGCTGAATATATATAGAAGAAGAATTTTAGAGTTAGACAGACAGAACCCGGAGACGGACAGAAAGAGAGAGAGAGAGAAGCCGGAGGCAGCGACAGAGCAGTCTCACAGTCACAGAAGGAGACTACACAAGTTAGGAGAAATCAGAACAGAGACTGTAAAAAGGTCTAACTTTCTAGACTTAAGCTACACATCGTGAGAATTAGAGATTCTGTACTAAGGGGCTAAAATGTTGAACAAAAATCCAGACGTGAAACAAGTTGTACCAGACGTTTTTTGTTTTTTTTCCGATCCAGAAGCACTGAGCTTTCAGCCTTCGTCTCGATACCATGGACATCGTAACCCTTCGGTTCGGTGCCACAAACACCGTGAATCTGGAGAACCTGTGGCTTTTCTGCCAGCCCGCGGAATTGAACCGCACTCCAGAGGGCTAGCCCCCGCAGTCCAACGCGATACGAACACGCTGGGCAGGCGGGCAATACCAGCCGTTTACAATCGTCGATAACAAAACGACACACAGAAAACAGGATAGTGTGACTTGATGGTCCTGTTTTCTAGACGAGACGAGACAGTCTTTTCACAACAGAAATTAATCAGTCACATTCAAGGACAGTCAGTTTAGAAGAGACGAGACAGCCGTCTCACTACGAGAACTAAACAGTCTTACAGTTAAAGACACTCAAGCCAGAAGAAACGAAGCAGAAAAGAGAATTAGTAGGTCTCACAGTCAGAGATAGACAGATTAGAAGAGACCAGGCAACCGTATAACAGGGAGAATTAAACAGTCTTACAGTCAGAGATGGAAGATAGAGAGACAGCAGTTGTCTCAAGAATAACAGTCTAAGAAAGACAGAAGAACAGGAGGAATTGGTCTCACAGTCGATAGACAATTAGAAGAGCCAGGAACCTTAGAGAATTACAGCTACAGTCAGAGATGCAGCATAGAAGAGACAGACAGCTGTCTCAAGAAATAGTCAGACCTACAGCTTAGACGCTAAGAGACAGACACTGTCAGGATACAGACTACAGCTAGACAGCCAGCATAGAAGAGACGAGTCAGCAGTCTCCTCACGAGAATTAATCAGTCACAGCAGAAGTCAATATTAATTGAGATTAGAAAGAGATTCCACCAATTATTTGACGAGGTCAGAGTCTTATACTTGAGCATGTTGGTTATATAAGGATGATTATTACTGGTGTAATTTACAAAGACACCTAGAGTAGCGCTTCCAAATCGATGCTTGTGGGTACCATTACACCCGTGTGAGACATCCATGCTAACCTATTTTACTCGCTGGCTTTAACAATAATCAGAATACTTAAAACATGTATTTCTTAATAACAGTATGTTTCAGTTTGTTCGTAAACACAATATGTTTTCTTGTAATGACACGTTTGGTCAGGATTTTGATTAGTGTTGCTTGTTACGTTATCATTAGTCTTGCTTGTCAGGTTATCATTAGTTTTGCTTGTCACGTTCTCATTAGTCTTGCTTGTCACGTTATCATTAGTTTTGCTTGTCACGTTCTCATTAGTCTTGCTTTGTCACGTTATCATTAGTTTTGCTTGTTATGTTCTCATTAGTCCTGTTGTCTTTACTTTCGTTCTGTTCTTTAGTTCTCTACTTTCTATGCAGCTATTGAAATCAATTTCCAGCACTATATATATTTATAACAATATTCATTGATTGATACTTTGGTACATTCTGAGTTTGGTTTGCAACTCAAAAGACATCTCGTGAATTTAAAACCAAATATGTATTTATACGATTTCAAACCAAATATAAATGTCTCTGAGTTCAAGCTACCGTGACATTCTCAACAATTTAACTTGGTTATTGGTTATTGGCTACTAAACTGACGTCATTGCATTCCGGGCAGACCCATAGGTGCTCAGTCTCCCTAACAGATATGAAGAGTATGATACTGATGGTTCTGGCTCGCTGATTAAACACACCACTCTGCCTCTCGCATCCAGTTACTAACAACGGGTAACCAAACGCTTAAATCGCTTTAACACACTATATACAGTAATGTTGAATATCATGTATACACTATCATTTAACAATCATGTATAATATCACATTTAACAACAATCAGTATACAATCAATTTAACAACAATCATGATACAATATACATTTAAAACAATCATGTATACAATCACATTAACAACAATCATGTATACATATCACATTTAACAACAACATTATAAATCACATTTAACAACAACATGTATACACTATCACATTTAACAACAATGTATACATATCACATTTAAAACAATCAATACATATCACATTTAACAACAATCATGTATACATATCCCATTTAACAACAATCATGTATAATACACATTTAACAACAATCATATACAATATCACATTTAAAACAATCATGTATACATCACATTTAACAATCATGTATACACTATCATTTAAAACAATCATGTATACATATCACATTTAAAACAATCATGTATAATATCACATTTAAACAATCTGTATACTATCACATTTAACAACAATCATGTATAATATCACATTTAACAACAATCATGTATAATATCACATTTAAAACAATCATGTATACAATATCACATTTAACAACAATCATGTATACTATCACATTTACAACAATCAGTATACAATTCACATTTAACAACACTCATGTTACACTTCACATTTAACTAACAATCATGGTATACACATATCACATTTAACAACAATCATTAACACTCATACATTAACAAAATCATGTATAACAATATCACATTTAACAACAATCATGTATACAATATCACATTTAACAACAATCATGTATACACTTGCCATTTAAAACAATCATGTATACAATATCACATTTAACAACAATCATGTATACAATATCACATTTAACAACAATCATGTTAACTATCACATTTAACAACAATCATGTATACAATATCACATTTAAAAATCATGTATACAATATCACATTTAACAACAATCATGTATACAATATCACATTTAACAACACATTATATTAACAAATTTGTTAGGAAACTAATTTTTCCGTATAATGTTCATGCCAGTGAATATCTTAAATTAGTTCCCTTGTAACTCTAGTGTCAATAAGTGTGTTACTGTGCTTGGTGTTTTGTGAAAATATGTATGCATGATAAAAGTACAATATATTATGTTAAGAACTGTGTGACATACTTTTACATTATATTCTCCGTGTGGTCCAGGCCTGCAAGGAAGCAAAGAATAATACCACTGCGACCTACCAGGCATATCGTAACAGACGACTGATATAGGACCTAGGAATGCTACCCAAGTAAATAAAATGCATCGCAGAAATCGAATGTGCTGGACTACTTGTAGGGGCATAACTGGCACTACGTACAATTGCTCTGAGGCTCGGATCACATACCAATCACACAGAGTGGTTAACAAGTGGTCGATATGGAGCGTTCGAAGAAGAAGAAGAACATTATATAACTGGTCAACTCCTTGACCAACATTATTGTAATGTTGTATATACACATTTCAATGTTGTATATAAACATTTCAATATACTGTTAAAAAATATAAAATTATTGTGAGACACCTGACTAGTGATTGTTTATTTCGCTGTACACTAAAAACAAATAATTGACAATAAAACAAATAAAAAGCTCTAATTGACAGCAGATTTAGAGTTTTACAGTATATTAGTGAGACACAATTTGTATGTGCAGTTGTGGATACATTACGGTCAATGTGATATGTGGAGAAATCCCGAAACTATAGCAATATGTAAATGTATAACAAATGGGGTCAAGTTTGTTCTTGGCGTCTAAGGGTCGCTGCCCTAAAAGAAAATGGCAACCTGCTGCCTTGTGGGTTTTGGCTGGGGACAGCAAAAGGCTAGTGGAGAGCGAACCGCACACAACGCTGGTTGAAATCGAACATACCACCGAAGGATAAGCAATTGAGCTCCAATAGGTACTGAAGGCTTGTGCACGTACATCACGTTCTGATGTTTGGCTGTTTATATATCACAATAGAACGAGAAAAATGGCTTAAGAACGATCGCGAGAGAGAGAGAGATTCAGGATGTATCTGATGGTTTGAAAATGACGGCTGGAGAGGCGGAACACCTGGCATATGAGAGAGAGAAATTCCGGAGGACTGTTGGGGTGACAACGTTCTGCTCAGGACAAGCTATATGATGGTTTGATGATGACATGGGCGAAAGAAATATTTATTTGTGAGAAGCTGTATATAGATATCTTGAGAAGCAAGTACTTAGGGAAAGTCAAAGAAATGTGCAGAAGAAATTAGGATATTATACAGTTGAATGAAACTTGGATAACTGTTAATTACTTCATTCAATAGGTACGACAATTAGTAGATGAAACTGCAATGAGAATTGTTTGTACCAATCAGCAAAACTAACGACTTTGCAGGTAGCAGACATTATGTTTTATTGGAAGATACTCTACTCATTTTCATATTAAAGTTGACAGAAAATTCAAATAATCCCTAATACATCAGTTATCATCGCCAGAGTGGTTACGGGGCCCACATTTAGGTGTAAAGAATAGAACCACTGTTACCTGCCACGCATGTCGTAAGACACGACTAAGGAGGTTTGGCTGCACGTGTCCTAAACGTGTAGAAGTCTATGCTTTTAGGGGACTACCAAACCAATGTGCAACGTATACACGTTCTTGGTAAAGATCAAACATATCACAAAGAGTGATTAAAATTGGTCGTAAAGAACGAACGCAAAGAAGAAGAAAGATCAGTTATCCTATGTTTAGAAAGTGTATAGAGAGAATTGTAACTCCATCCCTAGATATAATTACTTGTGAAATATCGGGGAGTCCATGATACCACACTGTTGGACAAAACATCGACATAAAAACGAAGTTCCATCTAATGAAATATTCGTAAAATCGTTCCTGCTGTTCATTGTAAAGCAGACACAAAACACAACAAACATGCATATTGTCAAGTTAGTAGTAGATCATTGTTATGTGAGTTTGAGACTGCCACCACATAATTGTCATATAAATCCAATTAAATTAGCAAAAGTAAAAGCAAGTATGGCTGTTGAGAAAAATAGAACTTTCACACAGTTCGATGTCAACTTACAACACCTTGCTATCCAAACACAGTCCTGGTACAACACCGTTCTAGCTATACATTGGTATACACTACTGGTACAACACCGTGCTATCATACATTACTGGTACAACACCGTGCTATCCAAACACTGGTATACAGTCCTGGTACAACACCGTGCTAGCTATACATTGGTATACATTCCTGGTACACCACCGTGCTAGCTATACATTACTGGTACAACACCATGCTATCTATACATTAGTATACACTACTGGTACATCACCTTGATATCTTACACATTAGTATACACTACTGGTACAGCACTTTGCTATCATACATTAC
Organism: Arion vulgaris; assembly: GCA_020796225.1. Classification (NCBI taxonomy): domain Eukaryota; kingdom Metazoa; phylum Mollusca; class Gastropoda; order Stylommatophora; family Arionidae; genus Arion; species Arion vulgaris. Next base: position 13,190,388 of record CM036753.1, read on the forward strand.
TGGTATAACACCGTGCTATCCATACAGTACTGATACAACACCGTGATATCCATACCGTACTGGTACAACACCGTGCTATCATATATTACTGGTACAACACCGTGCTATCTATATTACTTAAACACCGGTATATATATTACTTGCACAACATCGTGCAATTATATATTACTGGTACAACACCGTGCTATCCATACAGTACTGGTACAACACCTTGTTATCATATATTACGGGTACAGCACCGTGCTATCATATATTACTTGTACTGCACCGTGCTATTATATATTACTGGTACAGCACCGTGCTTTCATATATTACTTGTACTGCACCGTGCTATTATATATTACTGGTATAACACCGTGCTATCATATATTACTGGTACAACACCCTGCTATCATAGATTGGTATACATACTGGTACACCACCATGCTATCAGACATTACTGGTAAAACATCATGATATCATACATTGGTATAAGTTACTGGTAAAACATCATGATATCATACATTGGTATAAGTTACTGGTAGAGCATCATGATATCATACATTGGTATAAGTTACTGGTAAGCATCAGATATCATACATTGTATAAGTTACTGTAGAGCATCATGATATCAACATTGATAGTTACTGGTAGAGCATCATGATATCATACATTGGTATAAGTTACTGGTAAAACATCATGATATCATGCATTGGTATAAGTTACTGGTAGAGCATCATGATATCATACATTGGTATGTTACTACATCAGATATCATCAGGTATGTTGGTAGAGCATCATGATATCATACATTGGTATAAGTTACTGGTAGAGCATCATGATATCATACATTGGTATAAGTTACTGGTAGAGCATCATGATATCATACATTGGTATAAGTTACTGGTAGAGCATCATGATATCATACATTGGTATAAGTTACTGGTAAAACATCATGATATCATACATTGGTATAAATTACGGGTACAATACAGTGCTATTATACATTACTGGTACAACACCATGCTATCATAGAATGGTACAATTACTGGTACATCACTGTACTATCATACATTGGTATAAATTACTGGTACATGTCCGTGCTATCATTCATCAAGTAGTTTGTCATGAGCAGAACTTTGCCAGCCCAACAGTCGTCTGGAATTTGTCTCTCCCATAGAACAGATGTACTGCCTCTGCATCCGTCTTGTTCAAACTATCAGTGACATCCTGAATCCATCTTCTCCGTGGTCTTTCTCTTCTTCTCTTTGCCGGTATGCCTCCTTTCATGATCGTCTTCTCCAGCCTTTCATGTCTTTTTTTTGGTCCAAAATAGCTCAATTTTATCTTCTTATTTGTAGCATCAGTCAGTTTTCTTTGATTTTGAGTTCTTTCTGGCTAGATCTATTTGTTCTCTTCTCTGTGCAAGATATAAGAAGGACTCTTCTGTAACACCTATATTCAAAAGCACATATGTGCTGCATTAAATGTCCTTGCTTCACACCTATGTATAGTGTAATATAATAGTTTCACTATTATGTAAATGTAATGTAGTATGTTCACTATTATGTGATGTAATGTAATAAAGTTTCACTATTATGTAAATGTAATGTAATAAAGTTTCACTATTATGTAAATGTAATGTAATAAAGTTTCACTATTATGTAAATGTAATGTAATAAAGTTTCACTATTATGTAAATGTAATGTAATAAAGTTTCACTATTATGTGGTATAATGTAATATAGTTTCACTTTTACATTAAAGTTATAGTTTCACATGTTTATAATTTCTCTGTGTTTAAAAAAAAATTATATGTTCCGTTATATAAATAATAATTCCTCTCGTACCTTATACGTTACATAGGGCCTGCAAGCAATTTCTCCATACCGCTCTATCCTGGGCAACTCGCCAATCTCCTCCATGGAACTGAGACCGATATTTCCTGCCTCTCTCAGCAAAGTTTGTTTCAGGTCTCCTTAGCCGACCTCTCTTCTTGAACCCTTTGCATCCCACTTCAATGCCTGCTTTGATATTCGTTGATCATTTCTCCTCAAGGTGTGTCAAACATATCTCCATCTTCTCTTTCTTATAACAGTTGTTACTAGTGGTTGACCAGACATGTCTCTGATTTCATCACTTCTCCTGAATTCGTTCCATTTTATATTCATTATTTTTCGCAGACATCTATTTTCAAATGCATTCAACTTGCTTTCTTTATCTTTAGTAATTTTCCAACTCTCGCTGGCATATGTTAGGATTGATACAACATTTGAATTGAAAATTCGTAATTCAGTTTTAATACTATATAGCTTGCAGTTCCATATTTTATTTAGACATTTAAAAGCTGATGTTGCTTTGCCAATTCGTATCATAATTTCTTTTATAACATTTCCCGTTCAAACAAAATTGCTACCTAAATAGGTGAACTGCTCTGTTATTTTTATCATTTTAGATTCCAGGGTGATATCTGCGTTACTTGCCTTAGGTGTCTTCATTATATGTGTTTTTTCATAGCGTATCTGCAGTCCAACATTTGATACTATAGATGCCAAATTGTCTGTTTTTCTTTGCATATCTTGGTTGTTTCTACTTAACAAGGCAATATCATCTGCAAAATCCAAATCTTCTAGTTGACTATTTTCTACCCAATCGATGCCAGTTTAACCCCTGTAACATTTTCGCATCACCCAGTCAATGGCCACTCCAAACGTTAGCGGAGATAGAATACAGCCTTGCTTTACTCCGGTTTCAACCATAAACCAATCACTGTGTTCCGTTATATGCTGCTACAATAATGTAGATATATAGCAGATGTCATGTATGGATCAAAATGTATGAGTGTATCACAATTAGTGTCCAACACATATGATCAAAATGTATGAGTGTATCACAATTAGTGTCCAACACATATGACTGTTTCCGTTATAAAAGTGCACACAGTACCTCTATATCATGATATTACTGTTATGAACGAGGAATGTAGTGATCACGTTACATAAACTGATAACGTTAACCTTCCTCTACGTTCATTCTTATCACCAATTGTTGGCCCATCTTAGTGACCTGAATGTTGGTTCTTGGCTGAAGAACGGGTGTATGTTGTTAGTTTACAGAGTTTTATAAACAGCTGAGATATTTGCGACTGTCGGTTCAACACAATCGTGTTTCGGCAACTGACGGTTTTACTTTTTCTGTTTAGATCGTACTACCTTTTCAAGGAGGCACTAGTCTGTTTTTGTTATTTTCGAGCACATCGCAACTACTCATTGTAACGTGTGCATGGTCTGAGCCGAAGAGCATTAGCAGGGCTGTGTGGCAGCGAGGCCGTTTTGGATTAATAAGATGCCGATTTACGTCTTTCGGGCATTCATGTTTTCATCCTTTTTTTTAGAAATGTCGAGTTTTTCACTCTGTTAACTGAGAATGTTAATTTGTGATGGTATGTAAAGTATAAGTGCAGATAGTGACTACATAATATGTCACATAGTAGTGGATTTATTTACAGGACAGATGTTGTTTATTCAGGACAGTTGTGCAAAATATCACAATTTCTAGTGGAGCGTGAAGGCTTATTTTTTTTTGTTATTGTATTTAGTTGGATATGCAGTTCTCCATTTATTAATTTCTTCTTTACATTTCTCACTTAATAATAATATACATAAAAAATAATTAAATTAAAATGTAACTATACAATGAAGAAATATATATATATATTCAAACAGTGAAGAAAGATATGTGTTCTTACAGTGAGGAAAACTATGTATTCATACATTGAAGATAAATATTTGTTCATACGTTGACGATAATTGTGTATTTATAAAGTCAATGTAACTATGTATTCATACAGTGAAGAAATATATGTATTCATATAGTGAAGAAATATATGTATTCATATAGTGATAAAATCTATCTATTCATACAGTGAAGAAATATATGTATTCATACAGTTAATAAATATATCTATTCATACAGTGAAGAAATATATATATTCATACAGTGAAGAAATATATCTATTCATACAGTGAAGAAATATATATATTCATACAGTGAAGAAATACATCTATTTATACTGTGAAGAAATATTTCTATTCATACAGTGAAGAAATACACCTATTCATACAGTGAATAAATATTTATATTCATACAGTGAATAAATATTTCTATTCATACAGTGAAGAAATACACCTATTCATATAGTGAATAAATATTTCTATTCATACAGTGAATAAATATTTCTATTCATACAGTGAAGAAATATATCTATTCATACAGTGAAGAAATACACCTATTCATACAGTGAAGAAATATATCTATTCATACAGTGAAGAAATACACCTATTCATACAGTGAAGAAATATATCTATTCATACAGTGAAGAAATATATCTATTCATACAGTGAAGAAATACATCTATTCATACAAGGAAGAAATATATCTATTAATACAGTGAAGAAATATATCTATTCATACAAGGAAGAAATATATCTATTCATACAAGGAAGAAATTTATCTATTCATACAGTGAAGAAATACATCTATTCATACAGTGAAGAAATACATTTATTCTCATACAGTGAAGACAACTATGTATTAATACAGTGAATAATACTATCAGCCTATCAGAGATAGTAATAATCGGCGGTGTATCTGTCAAATATATAAAATAATACTATTTAAAAATATTTCTGGAATTAACAATATCTAACATTTTGGACAAAAAAATCACCAAAGGAAACTCTGTTAGCAATCAAAGTGAAAATAAAATAAGAGCCATGGAACTATCAACAAATGTCAATGTGAAAAATGAAAACTCGGAAGATTACGATATTAATCTGGAATCTCCGACATTTGTGGAAAATTGTGAAGAAAATTCCAATCTGTTGCTTGCGAGAGAAGAAAGTGAAATATTGTTTGATCATGAAGATTTAGGTTTAAATGAGAATCATGCAAATTTAAGCAAAGGCTCTAATAACATAGCACAAATTTCTACACTAAACGAAAAGAACCAGAATGGTCGTGAGTATACAGAAGTGACAAATGCAATCCCTGTCGGATATGAAGCGGTGCTACTAGAACTTGGCAACCCAGGAAAGTTTCATTTGATCCAGATTTGTTTGAATTTGTTGTCAGTATATATTGTTACAAGCACAGTTCTTATCTACGTTTTCATTGGTAAGTATTTCTGGTTGCACCTTGATATAACTATCAGTTAGTAGTAGTAGTAGTAGATGTACTCATTTTTCTACAATATTATTGACAGATCTAGGTGACGTCGTCAGAAAAGTAGAGAGGAAGTAGTTGGATAATGGTTGGTGACTTGACTTTTGACATCTGACAATGCGAATGTCCAGTCATTTCACATGTTTTACAAACTATATTTTAAAATGTTTAGCACCTATAAATATGTTACATATTTAACTCTTTTTATTATTAGATTGATTACATATTTATAACAGTTATATAAATATATATATAAAAACAAAAAAGACTTGATACTTAGAAATCAATGAATCAGGTACTGCTGCGTAATCAACAGACGTTAAAAATGTTGAATTTGATATCACCTTCTCTCTCTCTCATGATCCGCTTAACTGATGTACAAGAAGTCAAAACAAAAGAGACGTGATAGCATAAACTATGATACAAAAGATAACATAAACATGATACAAAGAGATACATAAACCATGATACAAAGAGATAACATAAACCATGATACAAAGAGATGAAACATAAACCATGATACAAAGAGATATACATAAACCATGATACAAAGAGAGAAAAGCATAAACCATGATACAAAGAGATAGCATAAACCATGATACAAAGAGACGTAATAGCATAAACCATGATACAAAAAGACGTGATAACATAAACCATGATACAAAGAGACGGATAGCATAAACATGATACAAAGAGACGTGATAGCATAAACCATGATACAAAGAGACGTGATAACATAAACCATGATACAAAGAGACGTGATAACATAAACTATGATACAAAGAGACATGATAGCATAAACCATGATACAAAAAGACGTGATAACATAAACCATGATACAAAGAGACGTGATAACATAAACCATAATACAAAGAGACGTGATAACATAAACCATGATACACAGAGACGTGATAACATAAACCATGATACAAAGAGACATGATAACATAAACTATGATACAAAGAGACGTGATAACATAAACCATGATACACAGAGACGTGATAACATAAACCATGATACAGAGACGGATACATAAACCATGATACAAAGAGACGTGATAACATAAACCATGATACAAAGAGACGTGATAACATAAACTATGATACAAAGAGACGTGATAACATAAACCATGATACAAAGAGACGTGATAACCCAAACTATGATACAAAGAGACGTGATAACATAAACTATGATACAAAGAGACGTGATAGCATAAACCATGATGCACAGAGACATGATTGCATAACTAACCCTCCCCTTCATCATAATAACAAATGTATATACAAAACTAATTTAATTAAAATTGTGTTAAATAAAGTGTTTAAAAAAACTAGTTAAAAATATACATTCACGAGTGGAATGAAAACACATACATTAACTGTATAAAGCGTATGTTGTAGTTTAGTAGTCGTTGTCTTGGGACGGGTTAGTGTAATGCATAAGCGTTTGCTTATTGCCTTGGGCACACGACTGTTGTGGGATCAAACTCCAACTCGACATTAACAAGAACTGGAATATGCCCCTTTATCACTACAAACTTGGTAACTGTTTTAAAGTGAAATGAACTAGTAACACTAAACGCAATGAACGTTACAGTACATGATGTAACATTGTTTTAACAAGAATAACAGCAATGTAACTGTTTTAACAAGAATAACAGCAATGTAACTGTTTTAACAAGAATAACAGCAATGTAACTGTTTTAACAAGAATAACAGCAATGTAACTGTTTTAGGTACAGAAGGGATTACATGTACTGAGTAATATTATAAACTTTACCATACATAACCGAATGTTGAAACGTTAATTATAAGTATGGGCTGCAATACGGCAGCACTAATATACTTAGCAATTTTATGTAAAGCTGGTGGCGTATGTGGCTTAGGGGATAGTGACTCAGTCTATTAACTCCGACGTACTGAGGTCGAATCACTCTGCGGACAATTTGGTTGCAAATTTGATTTTTACAAATGGATGATGGCACCACACGTTCAGAAAGCAATGGCAAACTACTGAACGTAGAAAAATACTATGCCTAGAAAAATCACAAACAGCGTTAAAAGCTGGGTTTGATTCGCAAAGTCCTATAAAGGACATGCAATTAACTTATGTAACGCTGTGTTATTGAATCGACATCATGGCAGTTTGGGCGTCCCCATGCTTACTCCGTGCTACGCTGCAGCCGCCACACCAAAGTCCACATACTAACTGTACCCATGAGAAACTGATTACTGTATATTCTCTCTCTCTCTCTCTCTCTCTCTCTCTCTACCATTACGATGACACTGCTTGATGTTCAGACTTAACTCCCATTTCTAACAATCGTTTCAGTGTCTGAAAATCATATTCCATAACTGAGTCTTTCTTTTCTCGAGTCCTGTTTTGCCTCACAGCTTCAGGATACGTAGAGATGTCTAGAACGTGTCCTTGTTGGTGTTTCATAAATACAGTCTTTCGTGATAACGCAAACAATGATGATGTTGCTGTTTATACAAATGGGTTTGAACACTGAGATGAGAAATCGTATTGAGGTTTTCTAGATAGCGCTATGTGATCTATGCAAAACTGAATGAAATATACACACCAGCTACTTCGAGCATGAGGATAGGGATGGAGAGTTACTGATTCCCTGCAATGTCTCTTTGATACTACGTTATATTAGAATATTTAACGTATCTGACTCCTTAGACTATTTGAAAGCTTATCATCAATATAAGAAAGTGGTAGTCATCATTTTTCGGGCATGTCATGAGAAAGGGAGGCTTAGAACACATTGTAACAGCTGTTAAAAACGAGGGGAAGGGAGACAGAGGAAGACAGAGAAAGAACAGTTTGGATAGCCTGACTTTATGACACTGAAGATGATAGCAAACACCAGAGACATAGAGGAGATCCATGATCGTCTACGCTAGCCGGCACGGCACCTGATGATGATTATGAGACTGTTTAAAAGGTTGAAAAGGTCATGTTGTGGTATACCAAGCTACACTAGTTAGAGTGTTATAGACGGAAACAGAGAAGGAACTAATTCGTTCGCTTAGCTATCACATGTTAATGCGGATACAACAGTTGGTATTATACATATATCCATGCTCTAAAATAAATGTGCACACTTGGCAACAAATGAACGCACAATTGGGAGGCTGTTTTATGACAACCATCAAACTTCCTACGTTCGCATACTGGCTTGGGGCAGGAGGGGGGACAGCAACTATGTGCCCGTCAGAACTATAACATCTATTCAATAACCATTAACTGATATACCTCTGTTACTAATTATTGTTAAACAAAATTTCTGATTACTCACACCCCCTGCCCTACACACACAGACACACACCACACAACACACACATACATTAACACAGTCACAAAATAACGATCATGTTATTTTGATTCATCATTTTGATGTTTGTACTACACTAGTATCTCTTTGTTACTACTGTGTGACGACGAGGTATCTGCTGAATTTCCCGACCATGGAGTATAGACTCAAGATAGCTAGAGCACGTACGTATTTAAAATAAAGTGCTAAAGGGATCACCCATTACACGAGCTGTTCAGCGCCAGTGGTGGACATCTTTCAAACGGAACAAGTCGTGGGTTGGTCATGCTGCAGACAATGTTCAGCTGGTATGGTCTACAAATATGACCATGGAGAAGAATGGATATCGGTGCCTTCAATCTATAGGAACACTTTTTTCGACCATAATTAATTTAGACAAATGCTGCAGAGAGAGGAGTCCGTGCTTTGATGCAGAAGTTCAAGCCATCATTGATTAAAACGGCAATGAGGGTGACGTAGTGATTTACACGGATGGATCGGCAGTTCGCCACGAAATGTCCATGGGTCTTCTCTTCAAGCTCATGCTGCAGAATAGTGAAGAAAGCCAGTGGTGCATTTAGTATGACAAAAAACAGCAATGGAAATGGGGTAATTATAGCACAAGTTCTGGCTGGAGTTACAAAACTACACTCATGCGTGCATTCTGTGTGATTTAATGAGTATAAGCTTAAAGGTTGAGGCTGGTTCGGTGTGCAGGCAATGGAATGAATCACTACAAGCGTCAACAATTTGCAGAATTACACTTATCTTCGTTCCGGGACACATGGTGTCGTTGGGCAATGAGCAATCAGACAGGCTGGCTGGCTCTGCCACTATATCAGGGGGCCAGCCAATGGATAGAGCTGACATGCCCTCCTTAGAGTATGGCCGCAATGAAGATTCTCATTTAAACCAATCCACGTCAACTGCTATGTTGCAAGAGCTAAGTTTGAAGATTGGAGTGACCAGAAAAGACCAGCACAACTGATATATAAGTAGGTTCATCAATCAAAATCGAAATGGCACGGTCAGTCACTGGACGTGGACGCATTCCAAACTGCCAGCCGCAGAGTTTGATCTCGGTACACTTTGATTGTGATCTACATACAGCAACTTCAACGTTAACCTTAAGGAAACTAAATATATTATATAAGTGTTTCCTCATTAATGTTAAAGTTAAAGTTAATTGCATATCCTTTACAGCACTTTGCGAATCAAATCCAGCTTTTTATCGCTGTTTGTGATTTTTCTAACATTATTACGTTCAGTAATTAATTTAATGTACATGAATAAATTGTGAAATTATTTGAGAGCGTTCCTAATATTGTAGGCTGCTGTCATTTTTACTGTTCAACAAATGATCATCTATTGCAGGATTCGAACCACCACACTTGTGTAAGAAGGTGGAAAATGAGACTATATTTCTGTATCAAAATTATCTGCTCAATTCGTCTACTTATGAATTACATTATGGGAAATGTGACATCACCGTGACCAGTAACACAAGTGGAGTAGTGGAGACAGTGGCCACGTTTGGATGTTTGGAGGGTCACGACTACAAGGGATATAAGCACATATCTTTTGTAGCTGAGGTAATATTTACGAACAATCATTAGTAAATAATTTCAATCATTATTGAATAAAGGATGTTACACTCCTGAAGCGCCCGAGTGGTTACGGGACCCAAATTTGGGGTGTAAAGAATAGAACCACTGTTACCTACCACGCATGTCGTAAGAGACGACTAAGGAGGTTTGGCTGACATCGGATGCACGTGTTCTAAACGTGTAGAAGTCTATGCATTTAGGGGCCTACCAAACCAATGTGCAACGTATACACGTTCTTGGCAAAGATCAAACATATCACAAAGAGTGATTAAAATTGGTTGTAAAGAACGAACGCAAAGAACAAGAAGAAGACACCCCTGAATGAATGACTGACTAGTAACTCTCCCGTTGAACCATTGTCCCTTAATTTTAGACTCTGCAAGGTTTAGCTGTGTTAAAAAAAAAGAAAGTTGGGACATATCGTTGCTTGAATTGCATTTAGAAGCAACGAATAAAGTAGTTCGGCCACCTAATAATAATGCAATCAAACTTCATGGTATACAGAGTCTTCTTTAACAGAACATCATGAAACAGGGCGAGAGGTTGGCATCGAATAGAATGAAAAGATGAGCAATTAGAAACATGTGAAGAAGCAAAAATAACTATCACATGAGTCACTAGAGCAGTGCAAGAATAAAACAGAATACCACGATACTGGACAACAATCCGGTAACAGTGTAACGACAAAAGACGAAAGAACTGTGTTGACAGAGATCAGTAAATTAGAGCATTTTGCTAAAGACTTGTATGCTTTTCAAAGTAAACTTGCATACCAATTGTCATATCAATGCGTGTGTTTGTGGAATGTTGTCAATCGACCAGTTGCATGTTCCATGTTAGGTTGCATTGTAAACAGAGATATGGCTATTGAAATTACTATCAATATTAAAGACATTGAAAACGTTACAAGTTATCACCATCTTTTCTACGTAATAAACAATAGTGAGATTGTACAATAGAAATCAGGATTGTACCCATGCCATTTCTGAGCGTGGTTAGTATGAGACACTATGACAAATATGAGAAACAAGCAAATATGCAAACGTAAAACTTGTAAGAACACGCAATTTGCCTGTGTCATATCGTTGTGAATCAATGACCATAACAACCATCTTCATCAAACAACTTGCAGGACGTGGATAATGAACAAATTTGCTAGAAAATCATTCTGTCTTCATCAAACAACTTGTAAGACGTGGATAATGAACAAATTGCTAGAAAATCATTCTGTCTTCATCAAACAACTTGTAGAACGTGGATAATGAACAAATTGCTAGAAAATCATTCTGTTTATTTGAACAAGTCGCCAGTGTGGGGATGAGACCTGCAAAAGAAGCAAAGAATAGTACCACTGCAACATACAAGGCGACGTAAAGCATGCGTCGTAAGAAGCGACGTAAAGCATGCGTCGTAAGAAGCGACGTAAAGCATGCGGTACGAATACTGGACAACGTCAGAATCAAAGCCATCCAAAGGTATGTCACGGTGTCATCCTGTTATTTGGTGACTTCCTTAACTGAACGTATGTTTTGGGACAACACTGCTATCAACAGACAGTGTGAGGCCCTAATCGCCTTTGATCTGAACTGTCTGAATGGTGGTAGAAAGACAAAGATAATATTGAGATATCGACATTGATCTCTAGCTAGTTTCTCCCAGTCTAAGTGAAATATGTCGAAGGAATGTGCTAGGGCAATATAGAAGGGACCATCTACCATGCATGGTGCTAGTGTACACATGTTCTCATAAGTCACGTCAGAAACAAATAAAGGCATTCACTACAAAACCAGACGTCGTTGTATCATAGGTCGCATGCGCAGTCTCCTTTCTAGAAAGGTGAGATACACTAACATACTCAGCAGGCACTATGATGGAGTGACAGAATGAGAATACTTAAACTCCTAAGAATACATATACATTTTTCTTTTTTACAGTCAATTGGCAAGTGTTTTACTATGACAACTTCTGAGTTTGCGCTAGTGTTCCTAACCTGTCAGCTCATCACTAAGTCTCTTTTCAAAAGATTATATACATTGTACTCACATATTATCCTAATATTTACAGTAGTACAAGTGTTATCCTAACATGTACATAAACACATCTATTATTATACAATTCACAGTAGAACATTGCACAGTGGTATGCTAAGATTACGAATGAGGAACTCTGAGAAAGAACTAAGCAGATACCTGTGGAGAAAGAGCTAAAGAGGAGACGCTGGCGATGGATAGGGCACACATTGAGAAGACAGACAGGAAGTATTGCAAGACAGGCACTGTTTTGGAACCCGCAGGGATAGAGGAGTAGGAGAAGGTCTAGGCATACCTGGAGAAGAGAGCTAGAGGCTGATATTAAAAGGATTGGTAAAACGGAAAGAATTGGAAGTTGATGACAAGAGAGAGGAAGAGCTGGAAGAAGTTTGTTGAAGATCTGTGCTCCGTTGCGAGTTGAAAGGGGAAGAAGAAGAAGTACTACTTGTCAACAATATGTTCACAAAAGGACATTTGGTATCTGTATATACACAGTAGGACATCTATTCAGGACCGTACGGTAGATTTTCTCAGTATTATGCAAGTATTCAGAATGTCGCACCTTAGGTGTTTTAAAAAAATTAATAACCTTCAATTGTGGTCTTGATTTTGCTGCTTATGTCGCCTCACTTTATCATAGCCCGGCATGGTCCTGCATCTATTATCTTGATATTCACATTAGCACATATTGTATCCTTATTTTCTATAGTGGGATCTGGTTTGTGATAATGCTGGTTTGAAAGAACTGGTACAGACAATCTTGTTGGTCGGTCAGACTGCTGGAGGAGTTATATGTACCAGTTTTGGTAATATTATATTACTCATATTATAACTCTTATAATTAGTATCTCTGCGTGTTTCTTTATGTCGTTAAGCAATAACTTATATTATTATGTTAATTGTTACTAAAAATATAACTAATATTTTAGATGGATATCTCTAAGGCGATCAAATTCTGCTTTATCCTCATGCTTTTTTTTTTTTTTGGCCTGATCCAGAAGCACTTGAGCTTTCAGTTCTTCGACTCGGTGCTATGGACATCGCAATCCTTCGGTTCGGTGCCACAAACACCGTAAATCTGGAGAACCTGTGGCTTTTCTGCCAGCCAGCGAAATTGAACTCCCACTCACAGGGATCTTGTCACCCGTCGTCCAACGCGCTACGAACATGTTGGGCAGGCGGGCTAATCCGCATGCTTCAAAAGTAAGCACTTCGACTGCTATTTTCAGCAATTTTGTTGATTTACAGTGGTACCTGATGTTCGTGTCGTACAGCAATGCACTCGTTATCTTCCGTCGAAGTTATTGTTTTCTCCAAAGTGATATCATGACTAAAATCGAGGTTAGACTAAACAGAGGAAGACAGAGAGAGACAATTTTGGATAGCCTGACTTAATGGCACGGTAGAGTGTCACCATCTCAGATGATAGCAAACACAAAAGACAGAGATTTATGAAGATATATGATCGCCTACGCCTGCACGGTACCTGATGATGATGATGATGATGATATGATAAGTTATCTGTCGTTGACCGTGTGTGTTAATTTATTGCACATATTGAATGCCTGGTTACTCTGAAATGAAACGGTTATGTACTCGTTGCACACAGTCTTCTTCTTCTTCAAACTCTCCATATCGACCACCTGTTAACCACTCTGTGTGATTTGAATGTGATCTGGGCCTAAGAGCGATTGTACGTTGCGCCAGCTATACACCTACAAGTAGGCCAGCACATCCGATTTCTGCGATGACTTTTATTTACTAGGGTAGCATCCCTAGGTCCTACATCAGTCGGATCTTACGACATACAGTGCAGGTAACAGTGGTACTGTTCTTTGCTTCCCTTGCGGGCCCCAGCACCACACGGGCGTAACGACTGTACAAGTCGCACTGTTGTAGATATTGATATATAACAAACATATACAGTGCATTGTTGTAGATATTGATATATAACAAACATATACAGTGCATTGTTGTAGATATTCACATATACCAACCATATACTTCGCATTGTTGTTGAATTATTGTCTAATCAATATCTTTATTACTATTTCTCCACACGTGACAAAGCTGACAAGTACGGTCGCAGGCCAGTAGCTCTATTAACTAATTTCTTGTTGGGTGCATGCTCAATGGCGGTTGCATATGCCCCTAACATCTACGTCCTGATAGTTTTCAGATTTTTGTGTGGTTTACTCCAACAGGTAATTGTCAAATATGTTTGAGTAGTGTCCAAAGGATTGATCTATTTGTGTACTTTAGAATGGATAGTTTATAAGTTGTGAAAAGTTGAGGTAATGGACACTTGAAAGTAGTGAAATGGGGGTACAAATTTAGTATATATATATCCATGATTGACTGATTGATTGATTGATAGGACCATCATCGTTGCACTTCGGTGAGTAACCATGTGTGCTCCAATATCTCTCTTACCCAGAAAGATCTCAGCTGCAGTGTGCGATTCTGAGCACCGGTGAGAGTACCCGATGCAATTCTGAAGATGGTTAAAGATATTTTTGTAGGAACGTTTATTTTTAATCTTTTCTTATGAATTTTGCCCAGGCAGCGGCTTTCCAGCTTGCTCTTCTCGATTTTGAGCTGCCGAGCGTTCTTTTACGTGCTCAAATTAAACACGGTAACTACGTTTTATCGTCCGTCTCCGATACAACTAGGAACTCGATCTCACCTACAATGAGTTCGGGTATCTCTTTAAAAATATCCAGATGGCTCTACGGGGGAGCGAACATGGTACCTTTGGCAGAAGAGACGAGCACTTAACCTCTACGCCACAGAGACCCACAATCTATATACACACACACATGGTGAAGCTGTAATACACACACACATGATGAAACTGTAATACACACACGCATGATGAAATAAACAACAGATAATATGTTGTTACATCCTGTAATTCTGACACACACGCATGATGAAATAAACAACATTCAATATGTCGTTACATCATGTAATTCTGACACACATGCATGATGAAATAAACAGCATATAATATGTCGTTACATCCTGTAACTCTGACACACACGCATGATGAAATAAACAACAGACAATATGTCGTTACATCCTGTAATTCTGACACACACGAACGATGAAATAAACAACAGATAATATGTCGTTACATCCTGTAATTCTGACACACACGAACGATGAAATAAACAACAGACAATATGTTGTTACATCCTGTAATTCTGACACACACGCATGATGAAATAAACAACAGATAATATGTCGTTACATCCTGTAACTCTGACACACACGCATGATGAAATAAACAACAGACAATATGTCGTTACATCCTGTAATTCTGACACACACGAACGATGAAATAAACAACAGATAATATGTCGTTACATCCTGTAATTCTGACACACACGAACGATGAAATAAACAACAGATAATATGTCGTTACATCCTGTAACTCTGACACACACGCATGATGAAATAAACAACAGATAATATGTCGTTACATCCTGTAATTCTGACACACACGCATGATGAAATAAACAACAGATAATATGTAGTTACACCCTGTAATTCTGCCTTTTAGAGCGGTGTAGGATATGGGAGACATGTACCAGTAAAATTCAATGGTCACATGGCTAGTACAGTCGTCGTGAAACTGTTACGGTTCGATGTTTTCTTTGTACCTTCGACAGAAAACAATTTATTGGTCTTACCGTGGATTGAACATGGGTATCCGGCATAAGAGTCGTGTTCTAATCCATTCGGCCAGACGATGCCCTACGTTACATAGAGCCTACAAAAACCGATTTCTCAGTACCGCTTTATCCTGGGAAACTCGTTCAATCTCTTCTATAGACTTTAGTTTGATATTTGTTTGTCTCTCTCAGTAACTTTTCTATCAGATTTTCCCAAAGGAGTTCTAAAGGGTTTAAAGGGTTTAAAGCCGAAGGATTGACTTCACTGCACCGGGTTTTACCCCATATGGCTCGGTCCTCTCCGCAGAAATGGCACGCCACCTGCCGAGAGTATTGCACAAAGCACGAACTTCGTAGCACCGGCAACAATCCTATCGGTCTCTGGAAAAAAACTGCACTCATGAACAGAAGACCGCGATCCGGACTCGAACCCACGACCTTCGACTCGCAAGGCAAAGGACTTAACCACCCAGCCACAGAGATCCCCGAACAATTTGTCTGGAACTTGAATTCTTGTTTTGTGATTCTTTGATAATTTCTTCTCAGAGTATGCCCAACTTATCTTCATCTTCCCTTTTTTATAACAGCTCTTATCAGCGGTAGGGGCCAGACATTTCTCTGCTTTCATTACATCTCGCGTGTTCGTTCTGAATTTGGTTCATTTTATCTCGCAATCTATTTTTAAGTGACTTCAACTTATTGTATATATCTTTAGTCAATCTCCAACTGTCGCTGACATATGTTAGTAATGAGACATTAGTTATCAAAATGTATAATTTAGTTTTAAAACTACATAACTTGGAGTTCCATATTTTATGTCGGATTTTACAAGGTGATGTTGCTTTGTTAATTGGTAGCATAATGAACACTAAAAATGGTACTTTTTCCGATCCAGAAGCACTTGTGCTTTCAGCTCTTCGGCTCAGTGCCATGGGCATCGTAACCATTCGTTTCGATGCCACGAACACCGTAAATCTGGAGAACATGTGGCTTTTTCTGATAGTCCGCGGAATCGAACACGCACTCACAGAGGGCTCGTCACACCGTCGTCCAACGCGCTACGAACACGCTTGGCAGGTGGGCAAAAATTATACTTAAATATGGGAAGTGTACTGTTAATGTTATCAGTTGTATAAGTTGGTAGTACTGTATTCCTTTCGTACCTTTATACGTTACATTGTGTCTGTAAGTAACCGTAACGAATTGAACCTTTATACGTTACATTGTGTCTGTAAGTAACCGTAACGAATTGAACCTTTATACGTTACATTGTGTCTGTAAGTAACCGTAACGAATTGAACCTTTATACGTTACATTGTGTCTGTAAGTAACCGTAACGAATTGAACCTTTATACGTTACATTGTGTCTGTAAGTAACCGTAACGAATTGAACCTTTATACGTTACATTGTGTCTGTAAGTAACCGTAACGAATTGAACCTTTATACGTTACATTGTGTCTGTAAGTAACCGTAACGAATTGAACCTTTATAAGTTACATTGTGTCTGTAAGTAACCGTAACGAATTGAACCTTTATAAGTTACATTGTGTCTGTAAGTAACCGTAACGAATTGAACCGTTATACATTACATTGTGTCTGTAAGTAACCGTAACGAAATGAACCGTTATACGTTACATTGTGTCTGTAAGTAACCGTAACGAATTGAACCTTTATAAGTTACATTGTGTCTGTAAGTAACCGTAACGAATTGAACCTTTATAAGTTACATTGTGTCTGTAAGTAACCGTAACGAATTGAACCTTTATACGTTACATTGTGTCTGTAAGTAACCGTAACGAATTGAACCTTTATACGTTACATTGTGTCTGTAAGTAACCGTAACGAATTGAACCTTTATAAGTTACATTGTGTCTGTAAGTAACCGTAACGAATTGAACCTTTATAAGTTACATTGTGTCTGTAAGTAACCGTAACGAATTGAACCGTTATACGTTACATTGTGTTGTAAGAAACCCGTAACGAATGAACCGTTATACGTTACATTGTGTCTGTAAGTAACCGTAACGAATTGAACCGTTATACGTTACATTGTGTCTGTAAGTAACCGTAACGAAATGAACCGTTATACGTTACATTGTGTCTGTAAGTAACCGTAACGAATTGAACCTTTATAAGTTACATTGTGTCTGTAAGTAACCGTAACGAATTTAACCTTTATAAGTTACATTGTGTCTGTAAGTAACCGTAACGAATTGAACCTTTATACGTTACATTGTGTCTGTAAGTAACCGTAACATATACTCTAGAACAGAGTTCTCAACTTCCTAATGCACTGCAACCTTTAATATAGTTCCTTATGTTGTGGTGACCCTCAACAATACAATTATTTTGGTTGCTACTATAACCGTAACGAACTCTAATTTTGCTACTGTTATGTTGCTACTTCATAACTGTAATGGTGATACTGTTATGAATCGTAATGTAAATATCTGATATGCAGGATGCATTTTCATAAATAGTTTCTAAGACCATCGAAAATATGTGTTTTCGATGGTCTTAGGCGACCTCTGTGACTCTGTCATTCGAGCCCAAAAAGACGTCGCGACCCACAGGTTGAGAGCCACTGCTCTAGAATGAAGTTTGTTAGTGTGTTTGTGTTTTGCATTTTAGTACACTTAAAGTGAGAGTATTATATGCAACATGTCATTGTCAATTGGTATAAGACGGAGAGTTTTACAATTCCACAAATACCGAATACTGACACGGATCCGAGTCGTGGACAATAAACAAATAGATCGAAAATCTCTGAGGGCCACATATATGTGATTTTACAGAAGACTGAGTAGAATCCCATAGACTTCTAAAGGAGATAATGTGGAGGTGTTGAATGAGGTAAAGAAATAGAGAAAGCTTATCATCAATATAAGAAAGAGGCAGTCATCATTTTTCTGACATGTGATGAGATAGATAACATCTCAGAGTCCCTGCGAAGCATGGATGACAACGTCAAGCGCACACCCTGGCACAAGATAGGAAACTAACTCTCCCACGGCGCTTCACGGCAAATGTGGTTAAGATAAGATAAGATAAGATGAGAAAGGGAGATTTAGAACACATTGTAACAACTGGTAAAATCAAGAGAGGAGACGAGACAGAGGACGACGGAGAGAAAATTATGGATAGCCTGACTTCATGTCAGGGAAGAACGTCAACATCTGAGATGATAGCAAACACCAGAGACAGAGATTTGTGGACATCTATGATCGCCTACGCCAGCTGGCACGGTACCTGATGATGATACTTAGAGTTTAAAAAAAAATAAATCCTTAACTGAACAACGAAGTAATGTCAAATATATTATTTGACTTCAACAATCGATCCCAGAAACAATAACTTTATTTAATGAGGCTTATGCTGATATTGCAAACAATAACTGACATATTATTCAGTGATGCAGCAACTTTCTCTTGTAAGTGTTGGATAGGATAGGATAGATGCAGTGGCGGCTCATCATTAAGTGCCTACGGGGCCGGGCCGCACCTAAATTAGTGTAATGTGTATTGTTTTTTAATAAATTAAAATATAACCTAACAAAAAATACCATGATTTTTCCGAAAATGTTTGTCTGGCCCCACCAACAAAAATGATCACGAGCCGCCACTGGATAGATGACCACCAGCCTGGATGAACAGTGGAAACATTAAACTTGTTTGATACGTTCGAACGTTTACATAGAACACTTAATGTAGATATGGAATCAGAAGAAACACACATATTCTTCAAACATAGCACCAATTGATTTCTCATTTTCCTTCGACTAATATTGAAACTGAAAGCACCGACTTTTATTGAAGATGAGGACGTAATCATCAAATGCGACATAGCAGCTGAATGAGATTTTAAAGAATGTGTCACCTTTAACGTTTCCAACAGTTAAAATGTCGTTAACAAAAATATATAGTTTCCAAGAGTAATAATTAGGAAAGAAATATATATTTATATATATGTTCTTCTCGTATTGTTAAACTTTATATGGTACCTGCAAGTGCTATTAAACTTTATATGGTACCTGCAAGTGCTATTAAACTTTATATGGTACCTGCAAGTGCCATAAACTTTATATGGTATGGCTTTCACACAGTCTGCCTCAGAAAAATAACGAACATCAAATGGCAGGATATTATCCCAGGCACAGAGGTCCTAAAAAGATCCGCTCTCCCCTGCATCTATTCAATCTTAATGCATCCCCAGACACGATGGGCAGCACATGTAGCTCGAATGCCGGATTGCAGAATACCGAAACGACACTTTTATAGTGAGCTGCATAGCAATAAACGCTCAGGGTGGTCAGAAAAAGCGATTCAAAAACACACTCAAGAACTCGATGAAATCCTTTTGCATAGATGTCAACAACTGGGAGAATGTTGCTCAAGACAGATCAGACTGGCGCACACGTCTTCGACACGGTTCTTCGTCCTGCGAGGCAGGTAGAACAGCACGGATGGAACAAAAACGTCTAAATAGAAAGGCAGTAAAACTTCCCACAAGTGCAAGTATACCTTGTCCACACTGTACAAGAACATTTCAAGCCCGCATCGGGCTCACTAGTCTTCACGCACACACAGACAAACATAACGCAACTATATTCCCTTGGATGAAAATTGTGTGGTCATCATCACCAGTGATGGAGGAGCATCACCTGCAAGTAATGTCTCTATACCGCTTTGACCTGAGCAACTCGCTCAATCTATTCTATGTAATTTAGTCTGATATTTCTCAGTAAAGTTCGATTCATGGTATATTTAGGGTTTCACTAGAACGTCACATATTGGTGTGAATAATGTTGGTGTTTATTATGTGAATTTCAATATACATATTAGTGAATAATGTTGGTGTTTATTATGTGCACACGTTTCAATATACATATTAGTGTGAATAATGTTGGTGTTTATTATGTGCACACGTTTCAATATACTTATTAGTGTGAATAATGTTGGTGTTTATTATGTGCACACGTTTCAATATACATATTAGTGTGAATAATGTTGATGTTTATTATGTGCACACGTTTCAATATACATATTCGGGGAACCTTTATAACTGATCTCGTATCTAACGTCAAAAACGTCCGTTTCGGATGCGCCCGTCCTACAACAGTAGAGGCTTACTTTAAGACGGGAGACCCACCCAGAACAAGGATTGTATTTTTTTTAAATTCACAGAAAAAACTAACAAACATATTGTCATACAATTTGGCCACCAGTTGCTAAAGACATCGTGTTCGATGATAAACAACATGTAGTGTATGCACTGTAGTTAGTTATTTTAAAAATAATTAATTTTCTTGAAAATATTTTGTAAAAAACCCCCTCCTGTATCGGGAGAGAGATTTCACAAATATAAGAAGTTCAAAGAATGCCAAACTGGCATATGATGTACATATCACACATAGTTATAGCGTGAACCTCCACTTGTTGTCTAAACTGTATATAAGCAGAGATATTGCTGCTCTAATTTGAAATTTTTTTAAATTTGGAAGGGTTACATTGCAAAAACCATATCTACAAAACCAATTGAGTTAGACATTTTTGGAGGTTCACGCTATAGCTATGGGTGATATGTACATCATATGCCAGTTTGGCATTCTTTACACTTCTTATGTTTATGAAATCCTCTCCCTCGATGAAGGGGGTTTACAATATATTTTCAAGAAAATTAATTATTTAAAAAAAAACAAATTAGAGTACATACACTAAACGTTGTTTATCATCGAAAACGATGCGTTTTACAACAGGTGGCCAAATTGTATGACAATATGTTCGGTAGTTTCTTTTCTGTGAATTTTAAAAAATACAACCCTATTTCTGGGTGGTCTCCCGCCTTAACTGGGGTGCAGATGTAATAGATCAGCTAACCTAACGGCTAACTGCTGGTACAAGGTCCCAGGAAAGTATAATAAGTCCAAGGAAAATAGGCTGCCGAAAGAAAGGCTCATGTTCGTCCCCTGATTCTATATTCTTAATTTAAAATATAACAGCACTCTTTCCACACTTCTGTCTTACTACAAAACAAGATGTTAGTGAATACAACTAACCTAACACCATTGTGATCAATTAGTAACAAGATTGATAAATCATTTAATAATGAACTCAGACTATGCATATATTAATTGAACATTGGAAATATTTCACAAGTCAAAATTAGTCCATGTTTCTATTACTCTCATTCAAGTTAAGAATTGATGTGGTACCAAGTAAACAGAAAAACATGTCAATAGTTCAAAAATGGGGTATTACCTTAACGTTATCTAACAGACTTTCTTCTTGGAAGGAAATCGTTCTGGAAGGTCATGAGCTCTGGCGATCTTCAAGTTCTCAGCTCCCAAGTTGTGTTCCCCACACCCTTCGCTCTTTTGTCGTTTAGATGACGTCGTCGCTGGTCTCTGCAAAGTGGTCTTCAGGCTCTCAGCTCCTAAGGTGTGTTTATCACAACTTTCGCTCTTTTGTCGTCAAAACACATCGTCGTTGAATCTTCTGGTCAGAATTGAAGTATGTGGTTAAGTCGATCACTATGACTTTTCTTCTGTGTTGTTCAAGTTATAATGAGTGCGAGTCGTTTTAACAACACGACTTACTGTTCGGCTTCAAGGTTCAGCATCATCGTTTCTTCTCTGATATCGTTTTGTCGCTATGTTCTGGTTATCTTAGTAGCACAACCCAACAGCTTCACTCTTAGATGCAGGTATTTGTTAGCAGGCTGTCATTTTAGAGAATTTCCTATGACTCAAAAGAAACATTTCTTCTCTGGGTTCAGTCGTACAGTCTTCTGTTTGATCAGCCCAATCTTCGCTCTTTTGTTTCTTGGTTGATGGTGACCCTTCTTCTCAACTACTTTCCTTCCATCTTGCTCGCATACCAAGGTCTCGTCTTGCACTCTCTGTTGATGGCGATCTCTTCATCTTCTCAAGTTCTAAGTAAGTCTCTACGCATGGCGATCTCTTGGTCTTCTGCTGCCCTACAAGTGGGTCGTGTGCAAAAATTACCCAAATGGATTGACCGTTACCTACTTCTCTATGTTGGAATATTGCAGGCCATTTTACCATCAGTTGGCATTCAAGGTATGGCTGGCCAGTTGTCCACTGTTCCATCCTCTGGCCCTGCATAACCCTGTTACACAACATTCAAACCGTTCTTTGCAAAGTATGTTTATATATAACAATTAGAATGATCAAAATGGTAGAGAAGAACAATCAAAGCAAACAAACAAGCAAATCTCGTATTATTTGTCGTGATTTGTTTATTGTTCTGTTGTAACTGTTAGTCACTGTTAATTAATGCTAGCTATAATTATTTGCATACCCAATTCCTCCCTCACTGAGCATGAATCTCATTAGCATACACCACAAACACCCTCTCAGAAATCTCATTAGTACATATCACAAACACCTTCATCACGAGAATGGTTACCCTCAGATGGAGGGGTGGTAGTTGTAATCAGTTGAGTTGATTAAAGAATGGATTAAGTAATTAGAATGTTCGAAATATATGATGGAAGCAGGTAAGAAAAGAACAAGGGAGAATAAATAGAGAGAAAGAAGACAACGATGAAGGAATAAACTATTTGAAATTGGTGTAAAATGAGAAGGGGAGGATATTATCATAATTATTACTGCGAACCGTTTCATTCGTTACACAATATCCTTTATCCAACTTCATTATCCTATTTTTTTGTTGTATTCATCCATTCCTAAATTGCGCGAGTTACTTGGAATTACTAGACAAACTGTTTTAACATATGAAATTTAAGTACATCTACTTTGTTGCTAAACGTTTTATTGACTTCTATCCAGGGTGCTAATTTGGTGAGTTATACCCTGTTGATAGAACATGTCAAGAGTCAACATAGACAAGTATGCGCTGTTCTACGTGGGGTGAACTGGTCATTCACCATTATAGTACTGGCATTATTGGCTTACATAATGCGAGATGAAAGCTGGAGAACTTTCCAGATGGTAGCTGCCCTGTTTGCCTGCAATGTCTTCTTAGGTTTTTTGTAAGTGTCAGTTTATAACTAATCTTTAATCATGACAATAGCTATTGATTCATACTTTCGTTGTTTTGGGTCCCATCCTGTTTTCTCTCACAGCATCAGGATAAGAAGATATTTATAGAACGGGTCCTTGTGTAGGCTTCATAAATACTGTTTTTCGTTGACTGTTATCTCTGATGTCCACCTTTTGCGTGGCCCGTCTTTTGCTTTGTATCCATTGTATCGAAGCAACATTGCTCTTCGCGGTGCACTGTCCGTTGTTAATCTGCTTATGTTGCCGAAACAATTAATTTGTTGTTTCTTGATTCAGTTCAGTGCTGATGTTGTACCCACTTTTTTCCTGATATCTTCATTTCACAACCGGTCTCTTCTTATTTGTAAAAACATTCTACGTAGTCATTTCATCTCTGTTGTGACCAGTTTTGTTCTACCATTTGATGTCAGCGTTCAGGTTTTTCCCTGATAGCATAATGTGGGGAGAATGATTGTGTTCAATATTACTATTTTTGTGTTCATGGTGACGTGTTTGCATTTTAAAATTAAATCATTTTTTCTATCATTTGATTTGCTTTGTTTATATGTGCAAATCGAATTCAAGATAAGTAAAACGTCATCCATCATACATAAATCGTTTACACAACATCATATGTGTATATATTACTTGTAGTTGCTTCATGTATGTCAATATACTAAATAATCAGACATAGAATTAAATTTGTCCAAAGTGAGTTTATGATTGTAACAAAACAACAACAATTATATAAATTTGCAATATGTGCTGAATAAGGGTCCATGATGCAGTAGTCAAGGAGAAGAATCGAAATGGTTTTAGAAGAAAAAAATGTTATGCACAAACAACTTTTAGAATGTTCTGATCAAAGAAAAGTATGATGACAGAAGTCTTAAAATATCTAAACACTGTAAGATTTAACCTCATCAACAATGTCATGTGTAGGATACATAATTAGTTTGGTCACAGTGAACATCAGAGTGGTTTAGATAATGTCTGACTTGAGACGATGATTGCTAGAAAACTAGGAAATGGACCAACAGTAAGTCAATGGTAGCATGACATGACATATTACTTGGTATACGACGATGGAAGAGTGAAAAACTACTGCAGATCTAAACTCTTTCTGGAAACTGGGATAAAAGGAACGTATTGTAAAGGACACGTTACATTACGGTGCTGTCTATAGCCCATTGATACTAAATAACAAAATAAAGTTAAACACGAGACAAGCCATTTACAATAGAGGTCAACTATGAGAATGTAGTCGTTTATTTTGTATGAGAATGTGTTACAAACACCGACATATATGTGTGCGTACAGACACGCCGACATAGACACACCGAACATATTCTCACCGACACAGATACGACAGCTTAGTTGAAAGGCACTTGTGTGCAGAGAACGTTTAATAAACTATTAACATAACTGAGATCTAACGGTGGAAGAGGTATGTGGGATAGGTTGAGAATAATTGATACATGTGGTTGAATGGAAATAGAGACATGTGCGACCGGTCACACACATGCACAAACACACATACACTAGCAAATGCATTGATACACGAGCACGTGCATTGCTAAAAGGACACAAGCAGACATGAGTATGCTCATTGATAGAAGGAAACGCCCGAGTGGTTGCCGGGGCCCAAATTTGGGGTGTAAAGAATAGAACCACTGTTACCTGCCACGCATGTCGTAAGAGGCGACTAAGGAGGTTTGGTGAAATCGCATGCATGTGTCCTAAATGTGTAGAAGTCTATGCGTTTAGGGGCCTACTAAACCAATGTGCAACGTATATACGTTCTTGACAAAGATCAAACATATCACAAAGAGTGATTAAAGTTGGTCGTAAAGAACGAACGCAAAGAAGAAGAAGAAGATAGAAGGAAACACGCACGTGCATTGCTAAAAGAACACAAGCAGACATGAGTATGCGCATTGATAGAAGGAAACACGCACGCATTGTAAGCACGTGCATATTGCTGAAAAGAAACAGCACGAGCACATGAGTATGCGCATTGATAGAAGGAAAACACGCATCGAGCACTGGATGCGCATATGAACACGCCCTATTTAAGCCTAGCCAAGAAACAGACGCACGCATAGCATTGCCAAACCCACCCATCATTCACCATAATAACATGTACACACGTGAGAAGCACAACCACACCCAACAAGTGAACGTAGACACATATGCACGCATACATTTTCTTCATACATAAATTACAACGTATTACAATTAAGATACATTCATAAATAGAAAAGAAGATTATCCTGCAAATAGAATATTACACCTGTTAAAAGCTGGTCAGAAAAGAGAAAGTCTCTATCTTCATACTTCGCACATGTCACAACAGTCTAGCGTACCTTCAATTCAACATACTAAAGATAGGAAGATATATAGTCGCCCTTGTGTTGCCGGGGTACACAAGTGAAGCAAAGAATAGTACCACTGCAACCTACAAGGCATGTCGTAAGAGGCAACTGATGTAGGACCTAGAGAAGCTACCCTAGTAAATACAAAGCGTAGCAGAAATCGGATGTGCTGGCCTACTTGTAGGCGCATAACTGGCAGAACGTACAATCGCTCTTAGACTCAGATCACATACAAATAACAGAGAGTGGTTAATAAGTGGTTATATGTAGCGTTCGAAGAAGAAGAAGAATGAAGATATGGAAGGTAATGAAGAAAAGAAAATGTTGAAAAACAAAAAGATAATAATGAATAAAGCTAATGACAAGAAGGAAAAGAGTGGATGTTAATGTGTTAATTATGACAATGAAAAATATGGCAACAACAGTAAAATGAAGGTGAATATGCTGAAAAGGAAAGGAATAACAAAATACCATGATATTAACTGTGTGTGTAAGAAAATTATGGATATTTTCTCAAAAATGTAAATCCAAATAAACTGTAACCTAACATTTGGAAAGAGAATAATTCAGAAAGGAAGTCGGGGGAGTGAGAGAAGAGAACCACCAGGCAAGCAATCAAACAGTCGTCAGAAAATAAGGAAGATTATGAGAAACTTTGCAAAGTAAAGCATGAAAAAACAAAACTAACTTTAAAAAACAGAGAATGTAGAAATAGATAAGTGATAGTTAAACTAGAGAAAAGAAAGATAACAATAAAAGTATGAACAGTGTGATACCTCTTGTTAAGTTCATAGTGACACTGGTTGTAATAATAATATATATATATATATATATATATTTTTTGAGTGTAGCGTACCCTTTAGTATGCTCGATCACAACCAAGCGTACCTGGTTCAAACTCCGCGGCGGGCAGTTTGGAAGCAAATTTATTCATGTAGAATTTTACGAAATGTCAAAATTAACCCACAGTTCAAAAAGCAAGACAAACTACTGAGCGTATAAGTGGTGTCTAGAACATCGACGACTCACTTATTATGTTTGATGATGAAGTCATGTAAAGAATAATGACATGATTTTCATTGTCAGATACGATTAATGTGATATATACAAAGATACACGTGTTTAATACTCTCTTACATCTTTTATGTGAACCTGTTTAAATTACAATTTACATAGTCTGTGTGCACCTACTTCAACCACTGCTTATATATTGCTGTTTCAAATTGTAGCGTTTACGAGTCCCCTCGCTGGCTTATAGCCAACAAGAGGTATGACCAAGCTCTGGCAATCGTCAAGAAGGCCTGTCGAATAAATGGAAAAGATTATGAGAAAGTCAAGGCTGTGTTCTATAGCAATATAGTTCACCAGCAAGACGATACAGATCAGGTATTTATATTCTCATATTTAATTAATTTAATACGTGCTTTTTTCCCAATGACCACAGTATCTTCAGAAAATGAATCAAAAATCGACAAGATTTCTTCATCATGGACGCACAACCAACCTACCATGCGCAGAATTCAAAGCAGTCAAATTCTGCACTATATGGTTGCAAATTTCACCTATTTATGCAGGGGTGTTTTTATAACACACTTTCTGTTATCTAATAGTCTAGGACACTTTACCAAAGCTATCGGTGACGTAACATCTCGCCATGTTCTTGACAGTCAATTCGAGATTAAGCTACATCTTTATTCACTAAATATACTTCATAACGAGAGTTGGCTATTAAAGAGCAATGAAACAAGGAAAATAAATATTTCAGAAACATCAAACGACATGATTGCTTAGAGAAAATAATTTTAGAGGGAATGGTGCCTGGAAGAAGAAAAGAGAAACCTAGAAGACGATGGATGCAAGACGTCATTGACGATCTGAGAATGACTGCTGCTGACGCCGGCCAACTTGCACAGAAAGAGAGTTTTTCAAGACTGCTGTCATGAGAGCCAAGTTCCGGAAGAGCTAAACAGCTTGATGATGATACTTCATACGTCATTCATTTGGAGTTCTATATATTTCATTCGTTTCTAAATTAACAATTGTGTGGTACTTCATAATTTATTCAAAGCGAGAAATTTTTTTCAGGACTTTTCGGAGTCGTCATATAAAGTGGCTTTGTTTTGAATAATCTAATCTTTTACTTCTTCTTTGCGTTCGTTCTTACAAACAAGTTCACCAATCTTTGCAATTTGTATGGTTGTACACATAAAATGTGAACATGTTAGGGTCTCCTTCGTAGGCACATGTGATCTCCAGTTCTTCTTCTTTTTCTGCTCCACATCGACAACTTCTCAACCACTATTTGTGATTTGTATGTGATCTGAGCCTAAGAGAGAGTGTACGTTGTGCCAGTTATGCGCCTACAAGTAGGCCAGCACATCCGATTTCTGCGATGCTTTTTTTTACTAGTGTAGCTTCCTAGGTCCTACATCAATCGCCTCTTCGACATGCCTTGTAGGTCCGCAGTGTTACGATTTTCTGTTGCCCTTGAGGGCCCAGGGAACACACAGGTGACCACTATTTGTGGTTTTACACATCAAACGTGAACTTGTTCGGCTCCACTTTATATGCACATCCGGTATGTAGTAAAACCATTAGAGTAATTTCGACCTAAGATGATGTTTGGGTTTGTCTGAACCGAACATCTTTCAGACTTTCTCAAACTGAATTGCAGATAGTGTGTATTGATCACATTTCAGCCACTCAATGTAGATTCTATTGGACTAGTGACTACGATTTTTTAAATATGACATAACATAGGGACGAACGTTTTCAAATACTAAAGCTGCAAGCGATAGGGAGAAAAAGCTAATATTTCACTGTGTCTAAGACAAGCCGTAGAATAAAATCTTTAACAGAGATTGGAAACCGACGTTGTATAACCAGGCAGTTTCATTGTCACTCAAACTCCCCATCAGATGTCACACGATATACACGTTGATGTTCTGCAAAACTCACTGGTCAAACACATTCAGCCTTCCATCCTGCAAGTTCAACCCGTAGCGAGCGTGACTTAATTTTATTTAAATGTTGTTTCGGTATGTCATCATATATCATATCATAATTCCACTAAATCAATTCATGCACTTTCAACTGGACTAAGATGGCAGTTGCAGATCGTTTTAACAAGGTGAATCGATCGACAGTACTAAAAATTTAAACAGTACACATTAGATAACAAATCCAGATAGCACAACTATCTTCTAAAGTTATATAAGTTTCTGCAGTGTAAATGTAAGCCATATGTTTATGATCTTCTAAATCAATTCAAACGGATTTACACTTCAGAATGAAAAAAAAGTCCAATCCTTACAAAAACTGATAAATACTTATGAAGTTGAAAAAAAGTTGTCATAGGATTTGTAACAACAAACTGACTAGTTTCATAATGGAAACAGTTCTACTTTCTGTTTTCTTCTTCTTCTTTGTGTTCTGTTTCGTTTGCTCGTCTAACCATGTGATGGATTGCCTCTATGAAGCTGCATGTCAGTTGCAGTTCTTGTAGAGTTCCCCATAGATTCCTCTGTAAGCTTTGTTCGTGAGGCCATGTTTCGTTTCGTTTATGTAAGTATGATGGACAAATCTGCAGGATGAGCTCTGGAGTCTGTATTTCTATCTAGCATACACACAGCGCAGTCTGAGCTGGTTTTATGCTGTGCATGTGATGGTTGAGACTGCAGTGGCCTCTTGTTAAGCGAAAGATTGGTGTGTGCTGTTTTCTGTTTAGTATGCTGATGAGATCTTGTTGGTGTTTGCTGTGGGTTTGTTACCTCCACAAATGTTTATACTTTCGCTTGATGGTTTGAAATGCAAACAGTGTGTTACTCCTTACTTTGATCAGAGCTGTAGCTTTACTTTATTATTCGATACTAGTACACTATTCTACTCGTTACTTTGATCACAGCTGTAGTTGTACTTTATTATTCGATACTAGTACACTATTCTACTCGTTACTTGGATTACAGACACATAGCTACGTTAAACATATATCACAGACGAGGTCTTACATCCTTGCTTGGCAGCCACGAACAACTTAGTAATGTCTTCATTTAACAATTGTATATTATATTATGCATAATATCGTCGATATGTACTACTTCAATTGAAGTCGATTAATATTCTCAATTACTCATCGATATATTTACGTGCATGTTTGGCAGGACAAATCAAAAGTCAATGTCACTGACAAGAAAGTTGAACGTTACAGTCTGCTAGATATAGTACGCCACAAAACACTTCTAGTATCAGCTCTCATCATGTTTTTTATTTGGTAAGTTTTCATAAAGTTGACCCACATTATGTCTATGTAAACTCATTAATATGTGTTCTCTTCTTATTAATTCGCTCTTCATCAACCACTTGTTAAATCTATCTTCGTCGTCTTTACACATCTTGTGCCTTGGAACGTGTGCTCGTCTTGCTATTCAGCAGTCTACAGACCAGTTGACTAGCACATCCGACTTATTCATACCTTTTGTTCGGGTACGCCTTTTTAAGTAGTGCAATGATATGTTCATATACTTGTTAGATTACCAGTTCAACATTAATGTAATAATAATATTTGACATATTCAGATGACACAGTCTGGAATTATTTGTTCAAAAGTACATTTTATTTCAATAACCAATGAATCAGGTATTTCGTTTGTTGTTACTGAACAGAAGACAGATAACTTTTAGCATGTTCTTTAGTACTTAGCCTACAGCAATAAATACCAAAGCATATCCCCCAAGACGATTCCGGTGGCTTGCTGGTGTGTACACCACCTCGTTCTGTATTTCAAACGCTCAGTAGTGCAAGTACAACATGTGAATCCAGTCAAAAAGAAATGGACTAAACACAAAGGGTTAACGTAATGGCACATTGTTCCCTTTTGTACCGCTGTATCCCTGATGGAAGAAATGGAACATTCCTGCAGAAAGTAGTGTATAAAATGTAGACTCCTTAGCTCCATCAACACTCTTAGGATCTCCAAAAAGTTACACATGTGACTTGGTCTGGATTGGTTGATTGATTGATAGGACCATCATCATTGCACTTCAATGAGTAACCATGTATGCTTCGATCTCTTTATTACACAGGAAGATCTCAATTGCAGTGCTTGAACTCCGTAGCACCGGCGAGTCTCCCCGATGTAATTTTGAAGATGGAAAATATATTTTTGCAGGAATTTTAATTTTAACCATTTCTAATGCGTTTTATATGCGTTGTATGCAGCATATGCGTTGTATCCCGGACAATGGCTTTCCAGACTGCTTTTCTCGATTTTGAGCTGTCAATGGTTCTTTTACGTGCTCAAATTGAACTCGGGACCTACGTTTTATCGTCCGCCTACGATAGAACTAGGATTTCGATCTCACCTACACTTAGATCAGGGATCTCTGGAAAATATCCAGATGACTGCACGGGGGAGCAAACCTGGTACCTTTGGGATTCGAATCTACAACCTCCAGAACGTCAGACAAATGTCTTCACTACTTGGACATAGAGATCTATGAAATGATACTTGGACATAGAGACCTGCGAAATGATACTTGGACATAGAGATCTACGAAATGATACTTGGACATAGAGACCTGCAAAATGATACTTGGACATAGAGACCTGCGAAATGAAACTTGGACATAGAGACCTGCGAAATGATACTTGGACATAGAGACCTGTGAAATGATACTTGGACATAGAGAACTGTGAAATGATACTTGGACATAGAGACCTGCGAAATGATACTTGGACATAGAGACCTGTGAAATGATACTTGGACATAGAGACCTGCGAAATGATACTTGGACATAGAGACCTGCGAAATGATACTTGGACATAGAGACCTGTGAAATGATACTTGGACATAGAGACCTGCGAAATGATACTTGGACATAGAGACCTGCAAAATGATACTTGGACATAGAGAACTGTGAAATGATACTTGGACATAGAGACCTGCGAAATGAAACTTGGACATAGAGACCTGCGAAATGATACTTGGACATAGAGACCTGCGAAATGATACTTGGACATAGAGACATGCGAAATGATACTTGGACATAGAGACCTGTGAAATGATACTTGGACATAGAGACCTGTGAAATGATACTTGGACATAGAGACCTGCAAAATGATACTTGGACATAGAGACCTGCAAAATGATACTTGGACATAGAGACCTGCGAAATGATACTTGGACATAGAGCCCTGTGAAATGATACTTGGACATAGAGACCTGCGAAATGATACTTGGACACAGAGACCTGCGAAATGATACTTGGACGTAGAGACCTGCGAAATGATACTTGGACATAGAGCCCTGTGAAATGATACTTGGACATAGAGACCTGCACAATGATACTTGGACATAGAGACCTGCGAAATGATACTTGGACATAGAGACCTGCGAAATGATACTTGGACATAGAGACTAGTGAAAATGATACTTGACATAGAGACCAGCAAAATGATATTTGACATATCAGAGACACTTGCAAATGATACTTTGACATAGAGACCTGCAAAATAGATAATTTGACATGAGACTCTGCAGCAATATACTGGACATAGAGACCTGGTGGTAAATATCTTCTGTATTCAAACCTCAGCGCAAAGTACTTGGGAAACATAGAGACTCAAAAAATTAAACTCTGGACATGTTGGGATCCTGAAGAAATGAACGTTCTGAGAATAGAGACTCTGCTAAATAGATTCCAAAGTTGCACATGGACTTGTCTGAATTGGTTTGATTATAGGACATCAAGACTCATGAGTAAATGATCTTGGACTTCACAGAGATCTCGAAATGATACTTGAACCTAGAGAGTCCTGATGAAAATGGAATATTTGCAGGAATTTTAAGACCATTTCTAATGTTTATACTTGACAGGAGGGCTCAGACCTCTGAATTGATGTCATGGACTTAGGCTCTTTGGAACTGACTACTTGTCATCGCATAGAGACTAGAAATTTGATCACTGACGATCAGGATCTCTGGAAAATGATGACTAGGGGACAAATGAGACCTTGGGATTCAATATACAACCAAGAACGTCAGAAAAGTTATACTTGGACATAGAGACCTGCGAAATGATACTTGGACATAGAGACTGCTGAAATGATACTTGGACATAGAGACCTGTGAAATGATACTTGACAGAGACCTGCGAAATGATACTTGGACATAGAGACCTCAAATGATACTTTACATAGAGACCTGCAAATGATACTTGGACATAGAGACCTGCAAAATGATACTTGGACATAGAGACCTGCGAAATGATACTTGGACATAGAGACCTGCGAAATGATACTTGGACATAGAGACCTGCAAATGATACTTTCATAGAGACCTGCAAATGATACTTGGTATAGAGACCTGCAAATGATACTTGGGCATAGAGACCTGCGAAATGATACTTGGTCATAGAGACTTGCGAAATGATACTTGGACATAGAGACCTGCGAAATGATACTAGTGAAACAGATATACAAGAAAAGTAATGAATAATTAAACACTTCACGAAATAATATTTGACTAGTTACTTTTATGAAACTAACAAACAAATATTGAACTGTAACTAGTTAACTTAAAATAGTAGATATTTTCTCATGAACATCTGAAATTTATGTCTTGCAGGATCACAAACTCTGTGACTTATTTTGGATTATACATGACGTCTTCAAATTTGGCTGGAGACCGGCATCTGAATTTCTTTCTGATGGCAGCAGCAAGCATACCTGCGGATATTATGAACCTTTTTTTATTCGCACAGTCAGTGATGTTTAGTAAACTCTATGTTTCTGTATATATATATATATATATATATATATATCTAGTCAGTGACATAACTAGTGAACTTTATGTTTCTGCATTCTTCTTCTTCTTCTTTTGCGATCAACTTCTGCTATGCAACTACTCCGGTATGTGTCACAAACAAGGCGGTGCGATTGAGGTCTCCACCAGTTCCCCATGTTTGTTTTGTAGGGTTGTGTTTGTTGGCCAGATTTCTATTCTCACACTGCTGAAGCTGGTGCAGTCTTGCAGAATGTACTGTGGGAGCGGATTTGGTGCTCCACTGGCGCAGGCAGCCGAGTCCCTGAGATTCATTCTATGGAGGTGTGCTCTGAGACTGCAGTGTCCCGTCCTAAATCTGAAGACTGTGGTCTGCGCTTGTCTGTTTAGTGTATTTATGCTGTCGTTCTCTTTGTTGTATCTTCCGGTTTTTTTCTCCATATATTTTTCTGGATTGTTTCAGGAGAGTCTTTACTTGTGTTTCTTTATATATATATATATATATATATATATATATATATATATATATATATATATATATATTATATATATATATATATATATATAAGTCAGTGACTTGAATAGTTATTTGTATGTTTCTGTATATATAGTCCATATGATTAGTTAGCTTTATGTTTCTTTTCATGATGTTCTCTTGAATTGTACTCAATGTTTCCTATTATTTCTCTCTTCGTTTTGCACCTACGTATCGCAGATTCATTTTTAGGTTAACCCAATTATTCTGACTATTATATATATATATATATATATGTATGTGTGTGTGTGTGTACACGATTTGTTATTGGTTACTAAACTGGCGTCATTGCACTCCGGGCAGACCCATAGGTGCTCAGTCTCCCCAACAGATATCGAAGAGTATGCATACTGATGGTTCCTGTGGCTGGCTGATTAAACACACCTCTCACTCTGCCTCACAGGCGTCCAGTTCGACTTGTACAACCGGTAACTCTAAACTGCGTAAATCGCTTGATCGATTCAACATCGATTTTGGTGTTCTCGTCCAACAGACAGTCGCGAAGAGACCGAAGAATATCCCCTTATCCATCTTCAACTCGCCAACAATCGATGCTGTTGATGCAAGCCTGTCCGCTCTCTCATTACCGAAAATACCCGCATGCCCACGACAGTATGTGTACATGAAAGTTGAATGAACATGAATATATGTCTGTTATAGAAAAGATTGCACTATTCAGAATCCATTAGATATAGTTTCAAAGTTATCACATACCGAAGGCTTTCAAACATTATAATTTAGAAATACAGACTTCTATTTTTTTTTTTTTTTTCCGATCCAGAAGCACTTGAGCTTTTCAGCTCTTCGGCTCGGTGCCATGGACATCGTAACCCTTCGGTTCGGTGCCACGAACACCGTGAATCTGTGGAATCTGTGGCTTTTTCTGCCTGCCCACGGAATTGAACCCGTACACACAGAGGGCTAGTCACCCACAGTCCAACGCGCTACGAACACGCTGGGCACGCGGGCACAGACTTCTATTTAAAATATACCACTCTTAAAAGTAGTGAAAATATTATTTCAAGAAATATGTATCTGAGTACATCGACAAAATCTATATTACATGATTACATCAAATATTTGTTTATCTTTTTTGGTTTGTCCTTCTACTTAGAATGTCAGCATCGTCATAAAATAAAATGTCCTTCTGAAACATCGTTTTCATCACAGCCCGCCTGAAAAACTCTCTTTCTGTATCAAGTTTTTCGCCTCCTCCAGCGTTCAATGTTTCTTTGATGTCCTGCTGTCAACTTTGTCGTCCCGCGCTTCATACTACAGGAACAATGCTTTCAATTACCGTTCTCTCCAAACTACTGTAATGTTTAACGTGGCCAAAATATTTCATCTTCCGGGACATGATTTTATTTATAAGCCAATGCTCCTCGATATGCAGGTCATGTAGGCATGCCTCTGTTTTTGTTTCCTTCTCTTCTCTGTCCAAGATGTTCTAATAACTTTCCTGTAACAAACTGTATTAAAGAGCTTCAATTTTATTTTGTGCTTTAATGTTTGTGTTATGGTTCTCAACTAACATCAATATGTTGCAACATGGAATATGCATGTTCTCTGAAGTCTTACTTTTGTTTCTTTGCTTTAGTCATGCCGTAGTTTCTTCATACCGGCTACATTTAGAATGTAGTGTTGCATAATACATTGTTATACAGTTTACTGATAATTTATTATACATTCATTGTGTACCTCAGTGGTTCTTAAATAGTGTGTCCTTGCGCAACAGTGTACCCGGTGACATTCCTAGATGCGTCCTATGAAATCCCAGATCAGGTGTCGGCAACTTGGTTTCAGCAGGTACACGGGTAAAACAAACACCAAGATGCATCATGCCCATATTTGTCATAGGAAGAAATAAAATGATGAATAAAAATACGTAGCATTTTCCAATTATGTATGTATTTGTATGCTTTTTGCATCTCATTTGTAAAGTTGTTATGTATAGTGCGCCTACAATTTATTGTAGAACTTAAATTGTGCCATGACTTCAAAATGTTTGACAACCACTGGTGCACCGTGTCTATCCCATGTGGTTCAACATCTCTGAAAATTATGTGCAAATAACATACTATTTTTTTTACAGTTTTGGTCGAAAACTGTGCTCATGGGATGTCTGCTCGTTGCAGGGTCGGGTCTGTTCGTAGCGACAATGCTTAGAGCTTTCGGTGAGAATGTCAACGATTTTGTTTAACATATGTATTCATGTTCTATTTAAGTAGTCAGATAACACACGAGTTAATTTAAGCATTATTATAGTATCTTTTGTTCAGTATCAATTTATCCTTCTTGCAAAATTGAACCATTCAATGTTTTTGCTCGTTTGAATTTAATCTGTTGAGCTTAGTTTATTTTTAGATCTTAGCTTTTGTTTAGGTTTACGTCCGTCTGGTGCTGGGGCCCGAAAAGGAAGTAAAGATTTGTACCACTGCGACCTACAAGGCATGTCGTAAGAGGCGACTGATGTAGGACCTAGGAAGCTACCCTAGTAAATAAAAAGCATCGCAGAAATCGGTTTTGCTGACCTACTTGTAGGCGCATAACTGGCACAACGTACACTTGCTCTTGGGCTCAGATAACATACAAATCCCTCAGAGTGGTTAACAAGTGGTTGATATGGAGCGTTGAAAGAAGAAGAGGTTTAGGTTTCTGACACTGCTCACAATATTAATATGTGTAATCAACATTAAGTCCTTTAGTGGGAATATCATCTGAGCTCTATTTATACCCAAACGTGCCACCTCTCTGATTTTTTAGCAAATATTGAGAAGGATAAGTACATACTTAGCACTAAAGCCAATGTTATCTAATGTTACTGATTTATTGACTCATATGAAAATCGATATTACCCTATGTTGAATAACCTTGTGTACTCCGATCACTTTCTTACACCATACGATTCATAGAATTCGCTTTTTAAAAAAACGTCTCCGTAAAGTCTATGATGTACGAGTTAGCGAAACACGTACAAACAAAGTACTAGTTTTACAAAATACATAAACAGTGACGAAAAACAGCAACGTTTCGACCAACAAGGCATTTATCAAGCAAACGAACAGACAGGAGTGACAAATTAAAATGAAACACAAATGGACGACCAAATACAAACGTATCTAAGGAAAATCTGGAATAAAAACGAAAAAATACACAAAAAACTAACTAGAAATAGAACGGAAAAGAAACAATGAAACATCTAGTAAATATATAACTTGAATACATGCAACATATACCCATATAGATTACAAAGCATGGGAAGGAAAGTACTAAGAAGCATAAGAATGTAATACGTTGAGCTCGCGTGGTCGCAAGGTACCATACAAAGAAAAAATGATGTACGAGTTACTCAGTCGTGAAGTTATCTGAGAGACTTGTAGAGTAGTCTTTGATGATTGTGTTATCATATAAATAGCTACATTCAGTTCAATGACTATCAACCACTTGAAAGATATCTCTCTATCTAATAATAATAATAATTCATCTCGTACCGTTATACGTTACATAGGGCCTACAAGTAACTTCTCCATACCGCTCTATCCTGGGCAACTCGCTCAATCTCCTCCATGGAACTGAGACCGATACCTCTCGCCTCTCTCACCAAAGTTCGTTTCAAGGTCTCCTTATGTCTTTCCTGTCTTTCTTGAACCTTTGCATCCCATTCAATGCCTGCTTGATATTCGTTGATCATTTCTCCTCAAGGTGTGTCCAACATATCTCCATCTTCTCTCTCTTATAACAGTTGTCACTAGTGGTTGACCAGACATGTTCTCTGATTTCATCACTTCTCCTGAATTCGTTCCATTTTATATCATTATTTTTCGCAGACATCTATTTTCAAATGCATTCACTTAACTGATTAAATCATGTAATATTTTCAACCGCTGGAATGTAGTTGATAAAATTTGAATTGAAAATTATTTATTAATACTATATAATTTATATTTTATTAATTAAAACTGATTGCTTGCCAATTCGACATAATTTCTTAAATTTCCAATAAAATACCAAATAGGTGAATGTTAAATGTGTAGATAAATAAAACGGTGTCGTGTGATTGCTTGATGTCTCTGAAGTCAAGGTTGACCGAAGCTCTTCGCATTTCCAAAACTATGGTTTGAGATCTTCTCAGTGACATCACTTCTGTGAATGACATATATTAAAATTGCATTGACGATTCAAAGTTTATAATGCATAAACACTGAATGTGAAATCGAGAGTAGAAAATATAATCTACCAGATATTGAAAAATACAATGAGAATAATCAAGATGATGACCTTGATTGAAGTTTCAAATTGTTGACCAAACACTAGACTTTATCTTTTACATCTATTTTGTTTTACATATTTTTCTGCTGAATACTGTGTGATAAATATTTATGTTGACTCTTTTATTTCTAGGTGACACAATGCTGACAAGCATACTCTCAACCTTCTTTTCTATTGTTGGACAACTGGGGATATCTGCCAGCTTTAACGGAATATTCATGTACACGAATGAATTGTTTCCAACAAATCTAAGGTCAGTGACATCTCTTAGTATAAATAACCGCAATAATAAATGACTCAGTATAATGGCTAAATGAAAGCATTATAAAATGTGAACATTTCAAAATTAGAATGATCAAATGCTATATATATCCTATATTAATGTATGGCTCGGAAACATGGACAATGAACAAGCAGTTAGAAGACAGAATTGATGCATTTGAGATGTGGATATATAGAAGAATAGGCAGAGTTTCATGGACAGAAAAACAGACAAATAAACAAGTTTTAGGAAAACTAGGCATGAAGAAACAATTATTAAGAGAAATAAATTCAGACAAGTAAAGTATTTTGGGCACATAAAAAGACATGACACCATGACAAAACATTTACTAGAGGTGAAAGTTGAGGGGGGAAGAGCAAGAGGAAGACCGAGAGATAAGTGAGAGGGAAACTTTAAGAAATGGACAGGTTACAGTCTGGCAGTGTGCAACACCAAGGCGAAAGACAGAGGATGCTGAGATTCATTGCAGCCAACCTTCGATGTGCAGACGGCACCTGATGATGATGATGACATTTCAAAAGATATTAACAAACTCATAACTCCACAAAAGAAATCATGTGTAGCGTTGAAAATAAGAAGTTTATATACAAACCTGTGCAGGAATAGCTGTCGAAATTTCATGAGTCCAGAGTTTAGCATTCTCAAGTTTCTCATGTGTCACAAAAGCAGACAATAATTTATATAATTAATATAGAAATATGGATAAAAGGAGACATACAGTAAGAAAGAGAGAGAGAGAGAGAGAGAGAAAGAGAGAGAGAAAGAGAGAGATACATCCTAGATGAAATGGTGAACACACATGTATGTAGAAAAAAGACAAACTATCCAACAAAAAGTAAGATAGATTTTCTAATCACAAAAACTAACTAAAGCGATCTATCTACCAAAAGGCCTATTATAAATTATTAGTTAGGGTAGATAGTCGGTCATTGACTGTGCAACATTGTCATTGTATATGTCTTGTGTTTCATATCATACGATCTATGTATACATTATCTCTTATCCTTCTCTTGATAAAGACCTCATATTCGAAATGATGCTAAAGGTTTGGTGTTTTTTAACTATCTTAGACTTAATTCTTTGATATTTTGTCGATTCTTTTTAGTTACACTTATAAAGTTGCCCATATTTTCCAACAGATCTGCTGGGTTTGGAGTTTGTTCAAGTATGTCCAGAATTGGAGGAATGATTGCCCCGTATTCACAAGCTCTGGTAAACGGCAATTTGTTTTTCTATTATTTTAAGTTCTACTTGAACTATTGTCGTTATATTAAATGTGGTTTTTTTCTGGTTGAAACGTAAATGTATTTTTAAGAAATTACACAGATCAGTTTCGTTTTTGTCTTCAATTGTGGTTTCACTCGACTATTAAGATTATTTCAATATAACACATACGGGAACAGTCGTGTAGCATGTTCCATGCTGTCTGATGTACAATTCTGAACAGTCGTATAGCAGGACCGTGCCGTGCTATCGATACAGAGAGATAGCGCATCAAGCGGCACCGTAAAGAGGGGTGGGGGAGGGGGGAGGGGGAGACATAAGCAGCTAAATGCCAATACACATTTGAACCATTCAAAGATTACAAATCTTTACGCAACGCTTTTCTATATTAGTCTATGTTATTCCGATCTTGATGTATACGATTTATGATTTATCGCACGCCTATGCCTGGACGCTTTCGAAAACCTTTGATTTAGGTTTCTGATGCAGGTCCATCGTGGCTACCGCTCGCTGAGGGACGTTTGATCTGACAGAGAGAAGCCACTCCTGAAAGCTGAGGCAGCAATTATCACAAAAGATAACTACGTGTTGATAGTTCTGCAATGAGCTTGCGATTATTGACAACATTTGATTTCAATATTAGTTTGCTTGTCTCGAGAATTGGCTGTGCTGTATTTAAATCGGTAAATCAGATATATAATATCTCTATTTCAGTATAATATTTTTGCATTATACCAATTGTAGTATACTACTTGTAATACTTCATTTTGCGTGTATTTCGTTATTTGTATTTAGTCATAGATTTTTATTTTAGCGCCGTTAGGAAATTATTGTCTGATTCTATATGTTCTGTGCCGTGTTAAAAGTGGATTTCTTTACTTGTGTTGTACCTTTGCTTGATAAAGACCTTTAGGTCGAAACGTTGCTATGTATTGTATTTGTATTTTGTAAAACTACAGTACTTTGCTTTTACGTGTTTCGAAATTGCTAGTGGCGTCAGGATCAGATCACAGTGACTTAATTTCTAATGTCATATTATTTTTAAAAGCTGTTTCCTAAAATACGTTATTGTATTCTACTTCTTTATTTTGTTGTGTGTGATGTTTACATTTTGAACTTTTTTATTTGCTATCTGAACTTGAAATCGTCTACTCTCTTCTCACGTTTGTCAACTAGCTCGTCTTTGTTGCTATTATCTCATACGATTTTAGCTTACTTGTAAAGTAATTCTGTCATAGACGAATAGCTGTTTCGGTTTTTGTTGTTAGAATTCATTCCATGTATTAGTTCCACATTTAGAAGTGAAATGTTTACTGTCTATGATAATTTTAGAATACATTTTGTATTTATATTGCCAAGTATTTTTGTAACATTACAGGCAGAAGTGGTTGTGTGGGGACCTGGACTCGTATTTTCCTCCATGTGCTTCCTGTCTGCTATTATGTTCATTAAACTTCCGGAAACCAAAGGTCGACCAATGCCATCAACTATAAGTGAAATGAAGCAAAGATCAACTCGTCAAAGAAAAATGAAGAACTCAGTCATGAACAAAGACAATCAAGATATCGTTCATCCTAAGAAGCCAAGTTCGGATGTCTAAATATGTATCTAGATCACTGTGACATGACTTCATTCATATTTAACCAATCTTACTTAAAATTATGCTGATAAACAATATACTATACAGAAAAAATAGATACGTTGGTCACATCAAGCGTTCCGATAGCCTGGAGAGAACTATATTAGAGGGCAGGGTCCTAGGACGCAGAGGCAGACCAAGAAGAAGATGGCTACAAGATATTAAAGAGTTCATGAAAATGACCATCAACGAAGTGGGTGAACTGGCTAGAGAGAGTTAATTTCAAATGCGCTGCAAGGACCTCAACGTCCTGTAAAGGATACGCACCTTGATGATGACAACATTAAAAAGAATCATACAGAATATCTATTAGCTGCGATAGTGTAGCGGCTAGGTCACATTCCGTTGTTAGCTGGGGGCTGAGAATTAAACTCCCTCAGGCGCCCGAGTGGGGACCGGGGCCCACATTTGGGGTGTAAAGAATAGAACTACTGTTGCCTGCCAGGCATGTCGTAAGAGGCGACTAAAGAGGTTTGACTGATATCGGATGCACGTGTCCTAAACGTGTAGAAGTCTATGAGTTTAGGGGCCTACCAAACCAATGTGCAACGTATACACTTTCTTGGCAAAGATCAAACATATCACAAAGAGTGATTAAAATTGATCGTAAAGAACGAACTCAAAGAAGAAGAAGAAGAAACTTCCTCAGGTCGACCCAAATGTCAAGTTTCTCATGGAAGAAGGTCGAATTCTCAAGGATCTCTTTGGGGAGAGCTGATCTCTGGAGAGAGACCGACTGGAAAATCCCAAATGCGATAGAAGGATACATGTAAGCAAGATTCCAAGGATATTGAATGAAATACTGGTACATGACAAGCAGTCGCAAAAATCATAAGCATTTCTAGAAAAGATGTGAGGAGGCAACTGTTGTGTTTTGAACACAGTCTGATCAAACAAACAGAAGAAAATAGATTTTACTTCAAGATGCAATCTCATCTCGAGTGACCTGCCACATCATTCAGATGGGAGAATTATAACAAAACTGTCACTACGCATTGAACTTTACAGTCCTCAGGATCTGCGATAAGTCTATCCAGCTTCACAAATCTACAACCCTTCGTGAATGAAAGAAGACTACTTTTATATTTCATTAAATGATTGACATCATTTGTTTTATAGAGAGTACAAATTACATTTTTAAAATGTATTTGGAACATTCTTTTGTTATGGCTTTACTGTTGTTAATATTGTATACATGTTATATTACTTACATATTTTATATTAAATTATATTCTATTATATAAGTGTTTTACCGTTGTTATTCTTACTTTTTTCACATATTTAAGAAATATCTAGGATGTTTTTTTAAAAAAAGACAAAAATAGCGAATAAGTAGCGATTAAGTAACGAATTTTTATTAACTAATATTGTAGAGAAAATAACAAATAGTTTTCTCTCTCTCTCTTTCGATCTTTCTAGGCGAGTTTTTATCATTCTTATTGTAATGTATAAACAGCCAAACATCAGAAAGTAATGTACGTGCACGAACCTTCA
The DNA here is from genome assembly GCA_020796225.1 of Arion vulgaris. Taxonomy (NCBI): domain Eukaryota; kingdom Metazoa; phylum Mollusca; class Gastropoda; order Stylommatophora; family Arionidae; genus Arion; species Arion vulgaris. Next base: position 13,233,848 of record CM036753.1, read on the forward strand.
GCACCTATTTTAGCACAGTTGCTTATCCTTCGGTGGCGGTGTTCGATTTCAGCAAGCTATTGTGTACGGTTCGCTCTCCGCTAGCCTTTTACTGTCCCCAGCCGTAACCCACAAGGCAGTGGGTTGGTCTTTTCTTTCAGGGCAGCGACCCTTAGACAGGCCTGCCCTCCCGGGCTTATGAACGCCATCTGCCCAGCAAAACCGGTCGTTTTAATGAACACCGTTCAGGTTTGTTTGCGGTTTGCTCCGCTAGCTTTTGATTGTCCCCAATGAAAACTACAAGGCAGCAGTAGTTACCTGCGAGCGAAAACGTGCACTGGCTTTACCTCTGCTGGGCTTTCCAGTTCTGCTCATGTGGCTGGGACACACACCCTCTTGCCTGCCATGCTCGCTGCTGGAGTGCTCACCTCGCTTTCCATGCTTCACGTGCCGTCCTGCCCCTCGATGAGGCCCACTATGATGGCTTTGCCAGCGTACGTGCTAGCTCTGCCCTGATGCCCTGTCACCATCGACTTTTTCCGTGCTCACATTTTTGGTGCCCTCCAGGTCGTGCACACATATTTGTTTGGGCTGTCACCTTCTGTGACTCAACCCGGTCCCCCACCCATGAGATGGGATCACGGGTTTCGCCCCATGTGGTTCCACACTTGCAACGATCGTATGCGCGCTTGCTATGCCCTGGTGCCTACCTCACCATTTCCATCAATTCCCTCTGGGCTGTCCGACTTCGAGGGGATAAACCGAGTTTCGCCCCATGATGCCCACGTGCAATTCAGCTCGACATCCAGCGCACTCATCGGCTCTAGAGAGGCGGATCCAGAGAGAGTATACTTGGGCTCCGAGTTTCGCCACACGCGGGTCAACGTCCCTTCGATGGTTTTGATTCGAACTTTTGAACCATGTGGACCAACGCGCGGCCCAACTCATCACCCGGCATTCTCATCGGCTCAAGAGAAGTGTATCAAGAGAGAAAATGCGTGGGCTCCGAGTTCAGCCCCCGAGGTTCCACATGTGTCGTTCTAGCTTTTCCCATCGTCCGGGAGAGGCGAGCATTAATAGTCACTCTGGGAGTTCGCTCGTCTGTGTTGCGGGCGGATCCCATCAAGTATGACTACCTTTGCATTTCTACTTGCCCCAGAGTAGCTCTCCCACAGAAACTGCCCTCTTGGCCAGACCAGAACCACCGTCTGTTACCAGGGTCACCACGTGGAGGTGAGAGCAGGGATTAGAGCCATCTTTTAATCCTGGCGCGCAGTTTCTTGCGCCTTTGACCCACAAATAGTTCAATATACTTCAAAGTAACTGAAACTCACATTATTACTCTGTTTGTCGTTGCAAATGCGATTGGAATGTTTGGTTTGTTATCGTTATTGGTTATTGTCAAGTATTGGTTATTGGTTACTAAACTGACGTAATTGCATTCCGGCAGACCATAGGCACTTAGTCTCCGCCAACAGATGTCGATGATTATGCATACTGATGGTTCCATGACCTGCTGATTAAACACACTCTTAACTCTGCCGCTAAGGCATGTAGTTTGTTATCGTGTTGTGTTAATAGCGTTGAAAATTTATTTAATATATGATTTACATATGGTAAAAGTATATGTATGCTACATTGACAAACAGTATGTTTCGTACATATGCACAACAACAATAAAACAGCTAGCAGATATGGTTGAGGTCTCAGAGATGATGACTAACTAGTGATTGTCATAATAATAATAATAATAATAATAATAGACGTCTATCGCAAGCACTGATGACAACAGCTTCAGACATGTGCTGATGCACCTCTCTGGTGTGTACGGAGGTGATTGTAGAGTCAAATCCAAGAATACAATTTCCTACCACAGGTAACATACATGATCAAGATTAGACACGTGGGTGCTGTGTGTTCTTTTTTTTCGCAAAGCTCGTTTTCTCTGTGCCTCAACGGCACGACGATATTCAGCTATGCAGGTTCCTCTTGTGTTGTTACATCGCCACATTTGGCAACCTTGCGACAGGGATTCCCAGCACGGGGTGTCTACATCGAAGCATTTAAGAGACACACTGATAGTGTCTTTAAAGCGGTTATTCTGTCCACCAGCTGAACGTTTGCCCCCTTCAAGCTCGCCACGCATCAACCATTTTGCGATGCGTGTATCAGGCATCCGAGATTATGATAATTTCTATAGTGAAACACGTACAAACAAAGTACTATAGTTTTACAAAATACAGAAACAGTGACGATAAACAGCAACGTTTCGACCAACAAGGCCTTTATCAAGCAAACGAACAAACAGGAGTGACAAATTAATGAAACACAAATGGACGACCAAATACAAACGTATCTAAGGAAAATCTGGAATAAAAACGAATAACAAAATAAATGTAACACAAAAACACACATAAAAACTAGAAATAGAACGGAAAAGAAACAATGAAACATCTAGTAAATATATACCTTGAATACATGCACATAACCCATATAGATTACAAAGCATGGGATTTGTAATCTATATGGGTATATGTTGCATGTATTCAAGTTATATATTATCAAGATGACAAAATGTCACAACCGTTAGTTTTGCTATATTTGTAAGAGTTAATTCCCTTATAGTATATGTGTCTCAACTTCTCCTTAGACCATAAATTCGCAAACTTTTCGACTAACCGCCCACTTTGCACAACATAAACTTTGACGCCCCTTCCCACATAACACAATAACAGTTTGCCAACGCCCCTCCCACATATATACATGCTCTATTTTCTCTTGACATAGAAAATTGATATATATTTCTGTAATACATCGTAAATTTTCAAATGATTATATGAAAGAAATAGAAAATTGATGACAAAATGGATCGTGTAAGACGGACATAAGATGAATTAAAATGCAGAACTAAAATTTTATATGATTATCCAATCACAAAATCACTAAAATAATTTATTTTAAAATATTTATTATTAATTTCTTCTTAAAGGGAACAAGTGATCCTAATCGCCTGAACAACCCCCAATTCTTCTGAACCCACTATCGCACCCTCCTAGAACGCTTCAACGCCCACTGGGGCGGTACAGCCCACTATGGAAATGATGTCTTAGACCATCCTATGTACCAGCTCCAGTCGCCAGTACCATCAGCAGCAACTGTGGCAAGGATTGCAAATCCAGAATTAACAATTACAGCCACAACAAGCTATGTGACGCAAAACCTATTATCTCCTAAGACAAAGAGCGATTGTACGTTGTGCCAGTTATGCGCCTACAAGTAGGTCAGCACATCCGATTTCTGCGATGCTTTTATTTACTATGGTAGCTGCCCTAGGCCCCTACCTCAGTCGTCTCTTACTACATGCCTTGTAGGTCGCAGTGTTACTTTTCTTTGCTCCCTTGAGAGCCCGGCAACACACATGCTCCTGAATTAAAGTATTCAATCAACAATCATTATGTAGTATTAAATCTAGAGATGTATTCATGTCAACCTTGACTGTAGTAGTGACACTAGAAATGTGCTGATGAACTACTCTGTTGCACATAACTTGCACGGAGACACAATTAAAATCACCAATTAACAGAATCGGTCAGTATATTAGCTAAAGACATGTACGCAGAACTTTCGATGTTATTCATTCTTGTAGTTATGTATGTTTTGTCCAGAATGTGAGGCCATGTTTTAACATCATGAATTCGTAACATTTTTACCCTCAATGTGAAATATTTTCTTTCATTGTTTCATCTGTTTTGGTTTATTTAGTTATTTGTTTATTATTTAAATAACACATTAACTGTCTTATTTGATGTGTGTCAAATTAAAGTTTTGTTGTAGAGAAAGATAAGTTGAGTGCATGTAAACTTGTTTTTATGTTGTTGTTTGTTATGTTGGGGACTAAGACACGCTCTTGTCTACCACAGGAAGAATATTATTTGAGTTATATCAGAACTTGTTGGTCAACAAACACACAAAATAATAATTACTTTTTTATTGTTATATATTAAAAAAATTCATAATTGAGCTCTACCCAAAAGTGTTGTTTAATTTTGTTACAAGACCATGTATATTATTTATACCTTCTTTTAATTTCTTTCGTTCGATTTTCATCTTTTATTAGCAGTGAACTGATATATTCAATACGTCATCATTAAATAATGGAGTGGAGACATGGTAGAGGCAGGACATGACCAAGACGAAGGTGGCAGCAGGACATCAAAGAAATGTTGAACATGACTCTGGAGGAGGCGGGAGAACTTGAAAGAGAGAAACAGTTCTGGCCAGGTGTGATGTACGCAAGGAACATGCTTCTACTTGAAAGAGACAAACAGTTCTCGGCAGGTGTGATGTACCGCAAGGAACATGCTTCTACTTGAAAGAGACAAACAGTTCTCGGTCAGGCTGTGATGTACCGCAAGGAACATGCTTCTACTTGAAAGAGACAAACAGTTCTCGGCCAGGGTGTGATGTACCGCAAGGAACATGCTTCTACTTGAAAGAGACAAACAGTTCTCGGCCAGGGTGTGATGTACCGCAAGGAACATGCTTCTACTTGAAAGAGACAAACAGTTCTCGGTCAGGGTGTGATGTACTGCAAGGTGCATGCTTCTACTTGAAAGAGACAAACAGTTCTCGCAGGTGTGATGTACCGCAAGGAACATGCTTCTACTTGAAAGAGACAAACAGTTCTCGGTCAGGCTGTGATGTACCGCAAGGAACATGCTTCTACTTGAAAGAGACAAACAGTTCTCGGCCAGGGTGTGATGTACCGCAAGGAACATGCTTCTACTTGAAAGAGACAAACAGTTCTCGGCCAGGGTGTGATGTACCGCAAGGAACATGCTTCTACTTGAAAGAGACAAACAGTTCTCGGCCAGGGTGTGATGTACCGCAAGGAACATGCTTCTACTTGAAAGAGACAAACAGTTCTCGGTCAGGCTGTGATGTACCGCAAGGAACATGCTTCTACTTGGCCTCTGTAAATGTGATAGTTGTCACAAAATTTTGACTCTGCGGCAAACAATTCAATCAATGAACTATGTTGGAAGCACATAGAAGAAAAAAATGTAACAAACATAAGATCTAGGTATGTATTTAACAACATAAGAAATGGCAGATTAGTTTTTTATTACGTCAGGTGTCAGCAAAGAATAAACTAAGTGACGAAAAACCTATTATCTTCTGAGACAAAGAGATCAATGATGATGAATGATATTTCTCTCAACGTCTCCGACAAGTTTCTTCATAGTGGAGACAGTTTGTAGATTCTTTGATAGTTTACCACACGAATTCGTATCTCGCAGGACATACTTAGCTAAGATATATTCCCTTCTAGTTCTACAAAGTAAAAATAGCATTGTAATATTGAGCAACTGAAAATCTTAGAATGTATAAGTTAGGTTAACGACAAACAATTAAGAGATTCAGTAACTCCTTCCATCCGATTACATCCGATTACATCCGATTACATCCGATGGAGGTGCGTGTTGTTGCACTACTCTTTTATAACATGTGTGAATACAATTATCCTATATTCTATGCAGAACCGCGCGGTATAATTCTCAGTATGATGCAATTCTTCGAAATGCCGCCCCAAAACATGTTTTTTTCTTTAAAATACGTTGTGCCATTGTGCTGATTATGCGCCCTTTACTCGCATCGCCTTATGCGGCCACCTCTGTATCATAGCACGGCACGGCCTGATTCTATGTGTCAACCAAGAACACTGAGGAAAAGAAAGAACTGATTGTATGCAGATGATAAGTGCTTGATAGACCAACAAGAACAGAACCTACAACAATATATTGATGACTTGTATAATAACTGGCAGGAAGTATTACCTGAACATAAACAGCGTACACTCTAAGACGATGATTGTGGTCAGTCAATCAAGTGCAATGACTGTCGATTTAGGCGATCATGTCTCTCCACAACTCTCTCTGCTTGGTACATGTAATCAGTTCTAACGTTGATCTTGTGTTGAACCATGGTACTTGCATTTTACATGACAGTTGGAGATATGTGATAGACTGTTGCTAACTTGCAGTTTACATGACAGTTGGAGATATGTGATAGATTGTTGCTAACTTGCATTTTACATAACAGTTGGAGATATGTGATAGATTGTTGCTAACTTGCATTTTACATAACAGTTGGAGATGTGATAGATTGTTGCTAACTTGCATTTTACATAACAGTTGGAGATATGTGATAGATTGTTGCTAACTAGCTGTTACCAAAAACACAAAAGAATCACGATTCGCAACTACATAACCAGAGAGTAAGTTGGAACAAGTAATGGTTTGTATACAGCGAAAAACAGAATGAAATAGTTGACCCACCTAGTAGGAATGCAACCAGACCACATTGTCTGTTAAGCCTTCTACCAGCGCCGGATTAGCCTAGTAGCAGAAGTAGCAAATGCTACGGCCTTGCGCTTCTAGGGGCCCTGCGCCTATGTGACAGAGCTAAGCTATGTGACAGAGATGAAAATGGAAAAAATAACCAGATGTTATATCAAAACACGTACGCAGTCTGAATTTTTAAATGTCGTGTGATGGTGCTGAATCCAACGAAATCGAATCAGAAAATACAGAAGACGTGTCTCACGGTATAGTAGATGAAGGCAGTGCTATAGAAGAATCATCATTACCAATATTACCATTAAGATCAGCAACTCTTCACGATTTAGCCACATTTTTCACAAGACAAACTGAAATCGAATGTACAGAAAGTCCTCCCAATTTAGCCATATCATCTTCAAGCCAAAGAGAGGCAGAAAACACAGCACATGCTTCTAATGAAGCAACATCTTCTACAAGCCTAAAACACAACGAAAGTAAAATGTACTCCAACGATATTGGTGAATGGCCAAACAATTTCAATCGAGATTATTGGATTGTGAAAGAAAGTAGCGAAGTGCAACTTATGAACAGTGATTTCATGTCTTAAAAAACATACGATAAAGAAAACAATCCACGATTTTGTCGAAAGTCGTTTTTCACATACACACGTACACCAACAAACAAAACTCACGTGAGAGATTGGTTGTGTTATACAGATACTAAAGGACAACTGTTCTGTTTTTTTGCAGTTATTGATTTAGGCTGTACCATAGAGTGGCTGGTATATTTGGAATACTCCGGCAGTTAAAATCTCTACAGCAGAAGAGATCTTGAAAAGAACTCCAAATATTGTCAGCTCTTACCAAGAGGATTTGGAAGAAAGCCTAGGCGACGAACTCATGCAGTTCACTGAACTTCTTAAAACTAATGTAGCTGCTGTTATTAATAATGAAAAACATGAGGCTCTTGAACTGCAATTTTATAAACTTATAATGGAAAATTATTAGAGTCGTGTTTCCAAATGTAGAAATAGTCTTACGAATTTACTAGTTTTGAGTGATTACTAACTGCAGCGGAGAAAGTTCTTTTTCGACATATAAAAGCGTATTCGAGCGTATAAAAAGTGAGTTCAGGAACATGATGGGACAAGATTATCTAAATAACCTCACCTTAATGAACATTGAATGTAATTTACTTAGAGAAATTAATTTGTCTAGTATTATCTCTAAATTTGCTCACATTAAATCGAGGCAAGTTTGTTTGTAAAAGTTGTGTTTTATTTTATTATCATACAAAATCTAGGCGCTGCGCTAAAATTTGCTACGGGCCCTGCAAGCTAGCCAATCCGCACTGCCTTCTACACAAATTAGGGAAAGAGAGACCAAGGAAAAAATGGATAGGGTTAAATGTCAGAATTATTCCGAAGAAAGATGCAGAAATTCACAACTCAAGCCACCTTTAAATAGCTATACAACTAAAGAAGAATGCGAAACTAGGTTACAACACGGTTGCAGTGTGTCGACAAAAGAAAGAGAGCATATTATACACGTTCGTGTTTAACCAGGTTATTTGAATAGTCTCGAAAACTGACTACCAACTAAATGAAATGGCTCGCTTAAAATGTTAAGAAATGATACTATAGTTTATGTAAATACTAGAATGAACATATTGCACTGGTACTTTTACGATATCATCTATCTTATGTTTGTTAAAAGCGAGTCAGAGTCCATCAGCCTCCGTGGCCTAATGGATAAGGCATCGGCCTCCTAGTGAAGTCATAGTGACAGATTGTGCTAGCCGGGGATTGCGGGTTCGAGTCCCGTCGGAGGTGATATTTTTATATTTATTCATTATTATTTTTGTTAATTATTAGATCTATTTGACCATTAGACCATTAGATCTATTTAATACAAATAATACTAATTAATACAAATCACTTAACAAATTGTTTTCGCCGAGCTAAATGTTCTTTTCAATAAGATGTCAACCTAAACAGTAATTATATGAAATATAAGAAACTTATTCAGACGATCCAATTGATATTGAGTATACATCTGTCCATGTGTTGTAGGGTTTCACATAGGGAGCAAAGAATAGCAACACTGCGACCTACAAGGCATTTCGTAAAGGGTGACTGAAGAATAATCCTAGGGAAGCCACCTTAGTAAATAAAAATCATAGCAGAAATCGGATGTACTGGCCTACTTTTAGGCGCACAACGTACAATCGCTTTTAGGTTCAGATGACATACACATCACAGAGTGGTTAACAAGTGATCGATATGGAGCGTTGGAAAAAGAAGAGTATACAATGTAGAATAAGTCAGATGTATTTGTTAAATAAATGTGTTAACTCTGCACAATCTCAGACATGTAGAATAAGTTAGATGTATTTGTTAAATAAATGTGTTAACTCTGCACAATCTCAGACATGTAGAATAAGTTAGATGTATTTGTTAAATAAATGTGTTAACTCTGCACAATCTCAGACATGTAGAATAAGTCAGATGTATTTATTAAATAAATGTGTTAACTCTGCACAATCTCAGACATGTAGAATAAGTCAGATGTATTTGTGAAATAAATGTGTTAACTCTGCACAATCTTAGACATGTAGAATAAGTCAGATGTATTTGTTAAATAAATGTGTTAACTCTGCACAATCTCAGACATGTAGAATAAGTCAGATGTATTTGTGAAATAAATGTGTTAACTCTGCACAATCTCAGACATGTAGAATAAGTCAGATGTATTTGTGAAATAAATGTGTTAACTCTGCACAATCTCAGACATGTAGAATAAGTCAGATGTATTTGTGAAATAAATGTGTTAACTCTGCAAACTCAGACATGTAGAATAAGTCAGATGTATTTGTGAAATAAATGTGTTAACTCTGCACAATCTCAGACATGTAGAATAAGTCAGATGTATTTGTGAAATAAATGTGTTAACTCTGCACAATCTCAGACATGTAGAATAAGTCAGATGTATTTGTGAAATAAATGTGTTAACTCTGCACAATCTCAGACATGTAGAATAAGTCAGATGTATTTGTGAAATAAATGTGTTAACTCTGCACAATCTCAGACATGTAGAATAAGTCAGATGTATTTGTGAAATAAATGTGTTAACTCTGCATAATCTCAGACATGTAGATGTCAGATGCATATGTAATAAAGTGTTAACTCTGACAATCTCAGACATGTAGAATAAGTCAGATGTATTTGTTAAATAAATGTGTTAACTCTGCACAATCTCAGACATGTAGAATAAGTCAGATGTATTTGTTAAATAAATGTGTTAACTCTGCACAATCTCAGACATGTAGAATAAGTCAGATGTATTTGTTAAATAAATGTGTTAACTCTGCACAATCTCAGACATGTAGAATAAGTCAGATGTATTTATTAAATAAATGTGTTAACTCTGCACAATCTCAGACATGTAGAATAAGTCAGATGTATTTGTTAAATAAATGTGTTAACTCTGCACAATCTCAGACATGTAGAATAAGTCAGATGTATTTGTTAAATAAATGTGTTAACTCTGCACAATCTCAGACATGTAGAATAAGTTAGATGTATTTGTGAAATAAATGTGTTAACTCTGCACAATCTCAGACATGTAGAATAAGTCAGATGTATTTGTTAAATAAATGTGTTAACTCTGCACAATCTCAGACATGTAGAATAAGTCAGATGTATTTGTTAAATAAATGTGTTAACTCTGCACAATCTCAGACATGTAGAATAAGTGAGATGTATTTGTGAAATAAATGTGTTAACTCTGCACAATCTCAGACATGTAGAATAAGTCAGATGTATTTGTTAAATAAATGTGTTAACTCTGCACAATCTCAGACATGTAGAATAAGTCAGATGTATTTGTTAAATAAATGTGTTAACTCTGCACAATCTCAGACATGTAGAATAAGTCAGATGTATTTGTGAAATAAATGTGTTAACTCTGCACAATTCAGACATGCTGTAGAAATAAAGTACTAGAATGTATTTGTTAAATAAATGTGTTAACTCTGCACAATCTCAGACATGTAGAATAAGTCAGATGTATTTGTTAAATAAATGTGTTAACTCTGCACAATCTCAGACATGTAGAATAAGTCAGATGTATTTGTTAAATAAATGTGTTAACTCTGCACAATCTCAGACATGTAGAATAAGTCAGATGTATTTGTTAAATAAATGTGTTAACTCTGCACAATCTCAGACATGTAGAATAAGTCAGATGTATTTGTTAAATAAATGTGTTAACTCTGCACAATCTCAGACATGTAGAATAAGTCAGATGTATTTGTTAAATAAATGTGTTAACTCTGCACAATCTCAGACATGTAGAATAAGTCAGATGTATTTGTGAAATAAATGTGTTAACTCTGCACAATCTCAGACATGTAGAATAAGTCAGATGTATTTGTGAAATAAATGTGTTAACTCTGCACAATCTCAGACATGTAGAATAAGTCAGATGTATTTGTGAAATAAATGTGTTAACTCTGCACAATCTCAGACATGTAGAATAAGTCAGATGTATTTGTTAAATAAATGTGTTAACTCTGCACAATCTCAGACATGTAAATGTCAGATGTATTTGTTAAATAAATGTTTAACTGCACAATCTCAGACTGAGTTGTTCTGTATAAACAACAAGTTTAATTTATATTTTGGAGAACTTTCCATCAACTTTTTATTATTAAAACAGCTTATGTACATGAAGATCAACATTCAAAAGACAGAAGTCATGACTATAAGCAGAGAACATAAAGATATCAACATACAAATAAATGACCAAACGCTAAAGCAGGTGAGAGAATTCAATACCTTGGGATCCAACTACTATATCTTCATATCTGATAGTAGACTGGACAGAGAGATCGAAACTAGAATCCAGCAAGCCAACAACATTACATACCAGCTTACCCCAATTTTGAAACACCCAGCCATTCCAGTAGTGACTAAAAGACAGATTATAAATTCAATCTTTATACCAACACTGTGCTACCAGAGCCAAACATGGACACTGACAAAAGAACAAGAAAGGAAAATTACCACATGCGAAATGAGATGCCTGAGGAAAGCAGTAAATAAAACAAGAAGAGACCATATAAGAAATGAGGAAATTAGAAGAACAGTCGGAACAACACCTGCTATTAGATTTATTGAAAAACAGAGACTCAAATGGTTTGGCCACTTGGTCAGAATGAACCCGAATACACCAGTTGCAAGAGCGTACAACCTGAAAATAGAATCATCAAGAGGAAAGGGCAGACCAAGAAAAAGATGGGTTGATGGAGTTACAGACATCTTAAAACTCCACAATACCATACCATATCAAGCGACCGTGCATACATTATCTCGGAAACCGATCATCAGTTAAACCTGCTACGCCTAGCGGCAAAAAGCAGAGAAGGACAAAAGAAAGATGTAAGTATGGCATACAACGAGTTCAGTATTCTGTAATCAACTTTCTAAACTTAGATACATAATGAGGAATAGAGGTTAGAAACACATTGTGACAAATGTTAAAGTCAAATGGAATACGAGACACTTCTAGGCAGAGAAAGAGAGAGAGAAAGAGAGAGAGAAAGAGAGAGAGAGAAAGAGAGAGAACTCTGAACAGTCTGATTTGATAACGTGAAAACGTGTCAACATCCAAACTTATAGTCATATCAAACGAGATGTTTTGTGGAGACCGAAGGTGTCTTCCATCAGCTGCATGGTACATGATGATAATGATGATATGAAGGAGGTTTCTGATAGTGTAGAGGTAAGGTGCTCGTCTCTCGCTCCAAAGGTACTCAGTTCGCTCCCTTGTGGAGCCAGAGGGATATTTTTCCAAAGATTCATGGTCTCAGTGTAGGTGAGATCGAGTTTCTAGACCTGGCGGGGAACAGACGATCAAACGTAGGTCTCTTGTTCAAGTTGATGACATAAAAGAACCCTTCGCAGTTTAAAATTGAGAAGACTAGGCTGGAAAGCTGCTGCACAGGTAAAATTTCATTAGATATATTTTAAACATAAATCCCTGCAAGAGTTTGCATCATCTTCTACATTGCATCGGGGACCATCGCCAGTGCTACAGAGATAGTGCACTGCCGCTGAGATCTTCCTATGTGTAAGAAAGAGATTGCGGAAAGAGAGAGCACGTATTGTTACTCACAGAATTGCAATGACGATGGTCCAATCAATCAATCAATGAGAATGAGAGAACAACCAAAGATAAATATAGGATACTGAGAAAAAAAGAAAAAATATGAAAACTAAACTTTAGTCTTATCTATTATATGCCCGCGTGCCCAGCGTGTTCGTAGCTCGTTGGACTACGGATGACTAGTCCTCTGTAAGTGCGGGTTCAACTCCGCGGACTGACAGAAAAGCTACAGGTTCTCCAGATTTATGGTGTTCGTGGCACAGCGCCGAAAGGTTACGATGTCCATGACACCGAGCCGAAGAGCTATCAGCTCAAGTGCTTCTGGATCGGGGAAAAAAAAAATCTATTATATAGAGCGTCTACATGTTCCCAATACACTTACAGAGTATATATATATCTCATCGTTATCATCAAATAGCTTGTCCTGAGCAGAATTGTGTCATCCCAAGAGTTCTTCGAATTCTCTCTCTCGTAGGCCTCTGCAGCTGTCATGTTCAAACCATCAGTAACATCACGAATCCATCTTCTCTGTGTCTTCCTCTTCTTATCTTTGCCGATATACATCCTTCCATGATGGTCTTCTCCAGGACTTCGTGTCTTGTTATATGTCCAAAATACCTCAATTTTCTCTTTCTTATTTGTAGCATCAGCCAGTTTTTCTTTGAATTTTTCCTCCTAGATATATCTATTTGTTCTCTTCTCAGTCCATGATACACGAAGGACTCTTCTGTAACACTAATATTCAAATGATATATATATATAGAATTGTTAACCAATACTTGGATGTGAGAAGGAGAAAAATGTTACAATCATAAATGAACATTATGTCAATGATATGTTTAAACTCTAGTGCAATAGGGTTTTGCGTGTGCGTAATTTGGTTTAAACGTTGCTGACATTTATGTCAATTAGATGTTTATCGTCTAATAAGTGCTGCAGTTTTAACCTTCTCTGAAATATCATATGAAGTTTCCGTACATGCGCATATATATATATATATATATGTTATTGATTACAGTAATCTTAGAAAATTAGAAACAATATTACATTTTAGTAATCATATTTAAATCAATAACTAAACTTTACAAATTAAACTAATGGTAAAATAATTGCAGGTAGAATGATACACGATATCTGCAATACTGTAAATTAGACAGTAAAATTAATATTACAATTTAAGATATTTCATGTCATTAGATGTATTTATCAAATCAAATAGTTTGTGATATCGTCAAGTGCTTAGCTGTACATGTATACTTATGTAGCATCAACATTACAACTATATTTATATAATTTCTATCAATTCATCTAGCATTATTTATTGGTTTGTATAAGAGGATAAGAATGTATTGTACATAAGTAAGTATAATAAGATAAAATTGTTTGTTGCGGCACGAACACGCACAGATTGAAGTGCCTCGGTGGTAAACTAAGATGAATATAATAGAAATATGTAAGTGCAAATAGTATGGCAAAATATATACAAATGACATTAAATATGATATCTGTATTTCTTATTTCAACTATAAACACATTGTTCCTTGTTGATTTGATTGAGAATCATGTTCATCGCACATCGGACTTGTCCATAATTGCCCCGATCTCCTCCAAAGCATGTATTTCAGTATGCTTAGAGCTAACAACTCAGTTACGTGTTAACGGATGTATCTACTAGGGTTTCTCTCGTGCACAACTTGCGCAATCGAGATAGAGAATACACTTTATCTTCTTCGTTGAAATCTTCACTTGTATCGTGATTGGTATATATATATATTGTAAATCAATTGATCTCTACAGCAGCAATAGAAGTTCTAGTCACTTATAATGTCAATATGTTTTATATCTCTACATCAGCAATAGAAGTTCTAGTCACTTGTAATGTCAATATGTTCTATATCTCTACAGCAGCAATAGGAGTTCTAGTCACTTATAATGTCAATGTTTTCTATATCTCTACAGCAGCAATAGAAGTTCTAGTCACTTATAATATCAATGTTTTCTATATCTCACACAGCAATAGAAGTTCTAGTCACTTATAATGTCAATATGTTTTATATCTCTACAGCAGCAATAGAAGTTCTAGTCACTTATAATGTCAATGTTTTCTATATCTCTACAGCAGCAATAGGAGTTCTAGTCACTTATAATGTCAATGTTTTCTATATCTCTACAGCAGCAATAGGAGTTCTAGTCACTTATAATGTCAATGTTTTCTATATCTCTACAGCAGCAATAGGAGTTCTAGTCACTTATAATGTCAATGTTTTCTATATCTCTACACAGCAATAGAGTTCTAGTCACTTATAATATCAATGTTTCTATATCTCTACACAGCAATAGAAGTTCTAGTCACTTTAATGTCAATATGTTCTATATCTCTACAGCAGCAATAGGAGTTCTAGTCACTTATAATGTCAATATTTCTATATCTCTACAGCAGCAATAGAAGTTCTAGTCACTTATAATGTCAATATGTTTTATATCTCTACAGCAGCAATAGAAGTTCTAGTCACTTATAATGTCAATATTTTCTATATCTCTACAGCAGCAATAGCAGTTCTAGTCACTTATAATGTCAATATGTTCTATATCTCTACAGCAGCAATAGAAGTTCTGGTCACTTATAATGTCAATGTTTTCTATATCTCTACAGCAGCAATAGAAGTTCTAGTCACTTATAATGTCAATGTTTTCTATATCTCTACAGCAGCAATAGAAGTTCTAGTCACTTATAATGTCAATATGTTCTATATCTCTACAGCAGCAATAGAAGTTCTAGTCACTTATAATGTCAATGTTTTCTATATCTCTACAGCAGCAATAGAAGTTCTAGTCACTTATAATGTCAATGTTTTCTATATCTCTACAGCAGCAATAGAAGTTCTAGTCACTTATAATGTCAATATTTTCTATATCTCTACAGCAGCAATAGCAGTTCTAGTCACTTATAATTAATTGTTCTATATCTCTACAGCAGCAATAGAAGTTCTAGTCACTTATAATGTCAATATTTTCTATATCTCTACAGCAGCAATAGAAGTTCTAGATCTTATAATATCAATGTTTCTAATCATCTACAGCAGCAATAAGTTCTAGTATTAATATCAAATGTTGCTATATCTCTACAGCAGCAATAGAGTTCTAGTCATTATAATGTCAATGTTTTCTATATCTCTAGCAGCAATAAAGTTCTAGTCACTTGTAATGTCAATATTTTCTATATCTCTACAGCAGCAATAGAAGTTCTAGTCACTTATAATGTCAATGTTTTCTATATCTCTACAGCAGCAATAGAAGTTCTAGTCACTTGTAATGTCACTGTTTTCTATACCTCTACAGCAGCAATAACAGTTCTAGTCACTTGTAATGTCAATATGTTCTATATCTCTACAGCAGCAATAGAAGTTCTAGTAGGCACTTATAATGTCAATGTTTTCTATATCTCTACAGCAGCAATAGAAGTTCTAGTAGGCACTTATAATGTCAATGCTTTCTATATCTCTACAGCAGCAATAGAAGTTCTAGTCACTTATAATGTCAATATTTTCTATATCTCTACAGCAGCAATAGCAGTTCTAGGCACTTATAATGTTCTATATCTCTACAGCAGCAATAGAAGTTCTAGTAGGCACTGATAATGTCATGTTTTTTATATCTCTACAGCAGCAATAGAAGTTCTAAAACTCGTGTTAGATCAATTATCTTTGAATCCCATAAATCATCGTGAAAGTTCCCAAACGATTTAACCTGTTGATTACAACAAAACGGTTGGAAGCTCAAGCTTTCTTGCAATGACAATCATCAACGATGACTTGTATTTTCATATTATGTTCATTAGTTTGGGCATTATTTGTCAGATTATTACAGTCATCGGTGTAGTGGGTAACACCCTCAACATCATTATCTTCAGCAAGCAAGGGTTCTCAGATTGTATAAATATAAGTCTGATGACACTAGCTGTGTCTGATCTGTGTTCGCTGGTGTGTATAATGTGGACAGGTCTCTGCTTTAGCCCGCCACTGCGAGACTCAAATATACCTATGGTGACTACTGATATTCATCTAATAACTGGTAGCTGGATGCATGTTGTTTTCACTAGAACAACAGGATGGATAACCGCTTTCATTAGCTTTGAAAGATGCGTCTGTATTGTTCTACCCCTCAGAGTTAAAACTATTTTCACACGACAAACACATATCATCACAATGGTAGTCATTTTCGTGGTTACCATGACCTGTTCTTCTCTTGCATATGTTTCTGTTGGCATTGGGTGGGTGTTTCACCCAGTGAGAAATACAACTCTTCTTGGATTAGTGTACCACATGGGATCATATGGAAGAAAAATGACGTATTCGGTATCCTATGCAGTCAATGGAGTTCTTATGCCAGTGTCGTGTTTCCTAGCTATAGTAGTTTGCACATCGATACTAGTAGTTAAGCTTAATCAAACTGCAATATGGAGAATATCAAACTCTTCTGGGATTAACGACAAGACAAAAACGTTGAATATTGATAATAAAGTGAATACAAAAGAGAGAAAGGTTGCAAGGATGGTGGTACTACTGTCGTCTATATTTATTGCTAGCTTTCTTCCAGCTGTTGCAATCTTCATCTCCGGAATTATTGATCCACATTTAAGTTATGATGGTCTCAACAGAAACATGTTCTTGGTGACTCTCTCAGTGTCAAGTTCAGCAGAAGCCATCAATTCTAGCATCAACATCTTCGTGTACCTTTCAATGAGTACCAAGTTCCGAGAGACTTCTAAAAGTGTGTTCAGAATTAAATAAAATCATTTCCAAGTGTAACAAATTAAACTGTACAAGTTCTAATCTTCTTCTTTCTTCTTCTTCTTCAACCACTCCATATCGACCTACTTGTTAAACCCCTCTTTAACATCTGCAAACTTCATATTTGTATGTATACAGAAGCGACTATGGACGCAACTGATCTGAACACAGATATTGAATCTTGCAATTGTTCACGCATGGTTTTCCGATAATCCATTGAACGATATCGATGAGTACGTCACGTGCAGTATTACTTGAGCTCTAGCGGATTCTGTTGCCTTTGCAAAGTGATGCACAAGCATTGTTACAATTGTGCACGCAATCGGCACAATTTAAACACGTAGTAAAGCTAATCCTCGGAAATTGCAGGTAGGAGAAGTCCAATATCCGTTGTCAAGATAGGTGTACAGCAAAAGTAATCGGATTGAATTTGTCACGATCAGCGGTTTGGTCCACTTTGGTTTTCCTCAATCGTGTATCATAAACATGCTAACTAACAATGTTTAGAGCACGTCGCAACACTTTATCATAGCACTTTCTCCAAATAGAAGCACATTTGATTACATCAGCAGATGTGTGCTGACAATGTTGATGTTAACATTATGTGAAAACCCCCTATAGTGGCTAATGGCGTGATTGGTCCATATTTAAACGCCACTCTAGTGGTTAATGGTTTAGATTGAGTTAATGAAGTGATGCAATATTTTATTAGATTTTGAAGATACATTTCTACTGGACCATTACGAAAAATTAAACATTGTCCATGATGTATTTTTGTTTGTTTTTGTTTTTATTATTGTAATTAGATCCTGACCAGGCAGTGGCAAAGCGGGTGGACCCAGGCAGTGGCGCAGTGGGTGGACCCAGTTACGGTTGAACGTGTAAAAACTTCGAACGTTGTTATTCTTCTTAATGAGAGATGTTTACAATTTGTTTAGTTGCCTATTGGCTCTATGAAAGCTCCCACCATTTGGGCGCAATCAAGCTGGCACTACATTTTGAACTTAGTCAAAAGGATTTCTTTCTTCCCTGAAAAAAATTCTTAGTGAATGAAGCAACAACATGTTTAATTTGTTTATTTATATGTTCTACTTCCAACTGTAACGTAATCACAATTGACTTGAATAACAAATTACAAACATTTGCAAAGACAGGGAAGAGAACAAATAACAGGTACTTGTAAAAAAGCTTTCTATTTGAATGTTGGATGCCATGCATTGAATGGGTTGTCTATACATAATAATGTTTACAATCGACGTATCGCTATATTTAGACGTTTGGCATTTCTATTTCAGCATTTTCTTGGTACATGGATCGAATGATTCACTCTATCTGGTTTTTTTTCTGTTCAACTCTTACGTAATCATCCTAATAATGAAATATATGTCAACACAATGTACACTTCCATATATACAGGTAATACAAGAAACAAACATTGAGGACCTCTATGTCGAAGTGGTTAAGAAGTGTATATGTAGTTCTGAAGTGCGTGGGTTCAAATCCAGACCTCGCCACATGTGCAATTTTTTCATGAGTTCTCTATGATTGTTGCTGGAAGCTACAGAGTTCGTGCACTGTGGAATGCCGTTTTGTCCAACAGATACGAAACAATATGGGGAAACCCGGGACAATGAAGTCAGTTATTCGCCTTTAGACCAGTTAGCTTACATAGCTATTACAAAATTAAACATTGCAATCTCTGTTGTATCGAAATAGGGGGAAGACTGCAGTAAAACTTAGTAAATAGCGAAACACGTACAAAGTACTATAGTTTTACAAAATACAGAAACAGTGACGATAAACAGCAACGTTTCGACCAACAAGGCCTTTATCAAGCAAACGAACAAACAGGAGTGATAAATTAAAATAAAACACAAATGGACGACCAAATACAAACGTATCTAAGGAAAATCTGGAATAAAAACGAATAACGAAATAAATGTAACACAAAAAACACACATAAAAACTAGAAATAGAACGGAAAAGAAACAATGAAACATCTAGTAAATATATAACTCGAATACATGCAACATATACCCATATAGATTACAAAGCATGGGAAGTGAAAGTACTAAGAAGCATAAGAATGTAATACGTTGAGCCCGCGTGGTCGCAGGTACCATACAAAGAAATCAACCGATTCTCCAGAGCAAATCGACTACGATCATTAGAGGAACATGATCGGATGGCTGTGACCTGGACATCGCAAGCTCCTGAATGGCCAGTATCATTGAAATGGGTAGCTACAGGGTCACAGAGCATTGGCGTATATCGCGCAAGTGTTGGGCGAATCGGTCACTGAGTCTCCTGCCGGTTTCCCCAATATAGGCCTTGTTCACCGCTTGCAGATAATGGCATAGATAATATTACAGGACTCACACGTGAAACTGTCTTCAACAACGAACGTGGCTTTTGGAAAAGACACCGTGCGGGTCTGTATTACATAAGCACAAGTGTTGCAGCGCCGACGTCATTTTGACGTCAATATCCAGAGTCATTTTGGCACCATCCAGTGTGGCCGTCTCACGACAGTTTCACGTGCGAGTCCCGTAATATTATCTATGCCATTATCTGCAAGCGGTGCAACAATGCCTATATTGGGGAAACCGGCAGGAGACTCAGTGACCGATTCGCCCAACACTTGCGCGATATACGCCAAAGCTCTGTGACCCCTGTAGCTGCCCATTTCAATGATACTGGCCATTCAGGAGCTTGCGATGCCCAGGTCACAGCCATCCGATCATGTTCCTCTGATGATCGTAGTCGATTTGCTCTGGAGAATCGGTTGATTTCTTTGTATGGTACCTTGCGACCACGCGGCTCAACGTATTACATTCTTATGTTTCTTAGTACTTTCACTTCCCATGCTTTGTACTCTATATGGGTATATGTTGCATGTATTCGAGTTATATATTTACTAGATGTTTCATTGTTTCTTTTCCGTTCTATTTCTAGTTTTTATGTGTGTTTTTGTGTTACATTTATTTCATTATTCGTTTTTATTCCAGATTTTCCTTAGATACGTTTGTATTTGGTCGTCCATTTGTGTTTCATTTTAATTTATCACTCCTGTTTGTTCGTTTGCTTGATAAAGGCCTTGTTGGTCGAAACGTTGCTGTTTATCGTCACTGTTTCTGTATTTTGTAAAACTATAGTACTTTGTTTGTACGTGTTTCGCTAATCTCTGTTATACGTGTTTGCTAAACTCTTAGCATCATACAAAATAGTGCACACTTTCTGTAACTATTTTAAACTCACAAACTTAGCAGATGAGTCGGTCATCTACCCTTTCATTAAACAAGAAACACGTTTTGCAATTTATCTGGTATATACCAAACAATTATAACCATTCACCATGAACATGATCATCGACGAAGTGGGTAAACTGGCAAGAGACAGAGTGAATTTCAGATGAGCTGCAAAGAGAGCAACGTCCTATTATGCATACGCACCGTGATGATGATACCAATCAATATCGCGATCGTGATAATGTAAAGTTTTGATTATCTAATGCAAAAAAATGTATACGTAGAAGAACGTATATATATATATATATATATGTGTGTGTGTGTGTGTATGTGTGTGTATGTTAAAAAATACATTATGTATTGTATCCCAAATGAAAAACATACACGTGTCAATGGTTCACACTTCACGCAAAATGACAGATAAGTTAGGTTAAATAAATTAAAGAAAGAGAAACATATTAATAAGTAACATGAAAGGAAAAGAAACAAACTTTATCTATTGTCTATTTCTTTTTTGCGTTTCAGCGCTGAGTGTATGCGACGAGTTCTGGTAAGTGATCACGAGTGCTCCTCATAGATGGTGTTTCCCATCGTCTTTGATTTTTCTGAGATTCAACGTTTGCGTGTGTGACTTGTAAATCATGATATTATTGTATCTGAATAGAAGTGCTCGCTGTAACAGAAAGAAAAATTAAATAATTCAAAGTGACAGGAAAGTAATATTAAATACAACAAAGTGGCAGAAATGTAAGCTTAAATAAACAATCAGATAGAAATGTAAGCTTAAATAAACAATGTGATAGAAATGTAAGCTGAAATAAACAATCAGATAGAAATGTAAGCTTAAATAAACAATGAGATAGAAAGGTAATCTTAAATAAATAAACATCGATATAGAAAAGTAAGGTTACATAAATCAAGATGACAGGAAAATCAGGTTTGATAAAGCAAAGTTACTAAAACTTAACATTTTTAAAAAAAAGCAACTAAATCATAAAGTTAAAATAGAACAAAATAACTGAAACACAACTTTAAATTAAGGGAGATGAGTAAATGTAAGTTTAATTAAAGCAATATATCTGGAAGGTAAGTTTAAATAAAGCAATATATCAGGAAGTTAAGATAAAATAAAGCAATATATCAGGAAGGTAAGATAAAATAAACAATATATCAGGAAGGTAAGATAAAATAAAGCAATATGTCAGGAAGGTAAGATAAAATAAAACAATATGTCAGGAAGGTAAGATAAAATAAAGCAATATGTCAGGAAGGTAAGATAAAATAAAGCAATATATCAGGAAGTTAAGATAAAATAAAGCAATATGTCAGGAAGGTAAGATAAAATAAAACAATATATCAGGAAGGTAAGATAAAATAAAGCAATATGTCAGGAAGGTAAGATAAAATAAAGCAATATATCAGGAAGGTAAGATAAAATAAAACAATATGTCAGGAAGGTAAGATAAAATAAAACAATATATCAGGAAGGTAAGATAAAATAAAGCAATATATCAGGAAGGTAAGATAAAATAAAGCAATATGTCAGGAAGGTAAGATAAAATAACGCAATATATCAGGAAGGTAAGATAAAATAAAGCAATATATCAGGAAGGTAAGATAAAATAAAGCAATATATCAGGAAGGTAAGATAAAATAAAGCAATATATCAGGAAGGTAAGATAAAATAAAGCAATATGTCAGGAAGGTAAGATAAAATAAAGCAATATATCAGGAAGTTAAGATAAAATAAAACAATATGTCAGGAAGGTAAGATAAAATAAAACAATATATCAGGAAGGTAAGATAAAATAAAGCAATATGTCAGGAAGGTAAGATAAAATAAAGCAATATATCAGGAAGGTAAGATAAAATAAAGCAATATATCAGGAAGGTAAGATAAAATAAACAATATATCAGGAAGGTAAGATAAAATAAAGCAATATATCAGGAAGGTAAGATAAAATAAAGCAATATATCAGGAAGGTAAGATAAAATAAAGCAATATATCAGGAAGGTAAGATAAAATAAAGCAATATATCAGGAAGGTAAGATAAAATAAGAGTAATGAATAGACTGGAAACAACTACAAAACAAAAGTCGAGGTCAAAGGCGCAAGGAAGCGGCGCGCCAGGATTAGAGATGTGGCTCTAATCCCCTGCTCTCACCTCCAAGTGATGACCCTGGTAACAGACGGTGGTTCCGGTCTGGCTAAGAGGGCAGGTGTTGTGGGAGAGCTACTCTGGGGCAAGTAGAGATGCAAAGGTAGTCATGCTTGATGGCATCCGCTCTCAACACAGACGAGCGAACTCCCAGAGTGACTATTAATGCTCGCCTCTCCCGGCCGATGGGAAAAGCTAAAACGATACATGTGAAACTTCGTGGGGCGGAACTCGGAGCCCGCGCATTCTCTCTCTTGATGTACTCTCTTGAACCGATGAGTATGCGGGGTGATGAGTTGGACCGCACGTTTGTCCACAAAGGTCAAAAGTCTAGCCCACATCACAGAGATGGAGGCACGAATCAAAACCATCGAAGGGACGTTGACCCACGTGTGGCGAAATTTGGAGCCAGCGCATGCTCTCTCTTGAGCCTCCTCTCTAGAGCCGATGAGTATGCTATGTGCGGAGTTGAACCGCAAGCTGGGTCACATAGGTCAAAGCAATGGCCCCCATCACAGAGATGGGAACACGACCCAAAGCCATCGAAAAGACGTTGACCCGCGTGTGGCGAATTTGGAGTCAAGCATGCTCTCTTGAGCCACTACCCTAGAGCCGATGAGTATGCTGGGAGTCGAGTTGAGTTGCACGTGGACATCATGGGGCGAAACTCGGTTTTTGCCCCCTCGAAGTCAGACAGCCCAGTGGGAATTGACGGAAATGGTGAGGTAGGCACCAGGGCAGAGCGAGCACACAAGCTGGCAAGGTCATAGTGGGCCCCATCGAGGGGCAGGCCGGCATGGCAAGCGCAGAAAGCGAGTCAAGCACTGCAGCGGCGAGCATGGCAGGCAAGAGGGTGTGCGTCCCAACCACATAGCAAAACAGCTGGAAAGCCCAGCAGAAGCAAAATCAGAGCAAGCACGGCAAGCACGGCAGCCGCAAGCATGGCAGGTAAGAGGGTGTGAGTCCCACCCAAATGTACAGAACAAATGGAAAGCCAGCAGAACTAAAGCCAGTGCACGTTTCCGCTCGCAGGGAACTACTGCTGTCTTGTAGTTTGATTTGGGACAATCAAAGGCTAGCGGAGCAAACCATAAACAAACCTGAATGGGCGGCAAATCAAGGTGTTCATTAAAACGATCAGTTTTGTTGGGCAGATGTTGCTCATAAACCTGGGAGGGCAGGCCGTCTAAGGGTCGTTGCCCTGAAAGAAAATGGCAACCCGCTGCCTTGTGGGTTCGGCTGGGGACAGCCAAAGGCTTACGGAAAGCGTACCGCAAACAAACGCTGGCTGAAATCGAACACCCCACCGAAGGATAAGCAACTGTGCTCAAATAGGTGCTGAAGGTTGGTGCACGTACATTATGGTATTGTCTATGGTATCTGATGGTATTGTCTATTTATATATCACAATAGAATGATAAAAATGGCATTAGAACGATCGAAAGAAGAAGAAGAAAAACAAAAGTCGAAGATCATTGGTAGACGGCTTGACATCTCCAACAGATCTATTTTTTTAACTAACTGGAATCTACAGCATGATGCTTTAATGAAAGTCAAGCTGGTGAAGATTGTTGAAGGGAACACATACACGGGGAAGACATCGTTATAATTTGGAGGGCAATATTAATATATCGATAAAAACAAATTTGACAGAAAACATACATTGTCAAGAGACGTGAAGTTATGGATACCAATGACAGTCGATATTTGATGTGATTGTGACACATAATCCATCCATCAATCAACCAATACATTATCTGCTTGATAACATCGATAAAGTCTACTGTTGTATATTATAAAACTACCTGACTTTGTGTTTTCTATCTTCGCTGTCTAAGAGAAACAAATAAAGGATTAAGAAGAGTTAACATTGATGGAGAATATCACTTTCAGAAAAATGTGATATGTCTATGAGGAAATGTGTTCTGATCAATAACTACAGCACTCTGAATAAGTGTTTGCTCTGTGTTAGAGCAACCGTAATGCAAGAAACAGCCTAGGGTCATCCTTGCCCGTGTCCAGGAATACGTTTTGGGAAGTCATCTTCTCATGCGCGTGCAACAGATCAAAGACGAAGTAAACAGTTTAGTTGCTGACCTCTGACCTGCTTTAAGAGCCTAGCTTATTATTCTGACATGACGTTGAAAATATTGGGTATTTTTAGTTTCTTATACCTAGATAACGTGATACAAACAATGAATACAAACGTGCTGTTAACGTTACATGAACCTGACCTAGAATCACTTAAATATCAAGTGCAGGCAAAAGTTCTGATAATTTATTTCTATCACTCTGATACTACTATCATCATATCCACTTAAACTCGTTGAACACAGTGGTACATACGACAGAAATAAAACAATGTTCCATTCAAATAAGCAGATAGAGTTGTATTTAATTTTGCGTTAATTTCTATATGTGTTTTCATTGTTTAACCAGTTAGAAATTATATATATCTAGTGTCAAATTTTGCTTTGTTATCCAGAGACATTTGCTAGAACGCTTCACAGAAAGTTACAATGGGATAATGTCAAGTATCCACAGTGTAGTTATGAAATAGAAAGTGTATAATAATTGTTTCTTATCTCGTACCTTAAAATACAAAAAAGAGAAGTAGGGCATGGGATGGTGACCAACACTGTACAGAAAAACCAATAGCAACAGAGACAGAAAAGTGAAAAAATGCTCATGATGAGGATCCGGATACTATTAATGAGCAAGATCAGAAATTGGTGTTCAAATTCCGCAACCTGCCGCACTACAAAGGCTTTATTAATTATGCTCAATAACAAAGAAGAAGTAATACAAATACGATAACATAGCAATCACAATTAGACAATGAGTAAAAACATATACATACTAAATTCCACACATATTGTGAGTTATTGCAAGGTTTCAAAACTATAGCACTGGGGGTGTATTTATTATAAAGATTTCTAGATATCAAACACAAACGGACAGATGCCGAGCAATAAACTTACTTCAAGAGTTCATTTAATGACAACGTGAGAACCACTGCTGAAATAGACAAATGCTAAAAAAAATACTGTTGCTACAAATATATACATTGTATATAGTACGTTGACTGATGATAAAATAATACTTTTGCTTCAAGAAAATTCAGGGTTCTTTATTGTATTACCGAATACAAAAAAGTTATAGTAGTGAGAAATGTATTGCTAAAAACTGCTGTAAAAATATTCAAGGGGAAGCTTCTCTTTATGTCAAATTCAAAAATAAAACGAATTGATGTATAATAAAGTGAGGTTCCGAGTGGGTGTTGGCTAGTAATAGGTTTATCTTGATATGTGTCATGACACGATTTCATACCTCAATAATTTTATTGATAAAGTCAGATTTGATGAAGCGATGATTTTCTTTCATTGGAGTCATATCTTCGTGTGTGTGTATACCTTTATGTTTGCTTGTTTTGTACTTAGATCTCCATAAATAATAGCTTATCTCTACTATTTGTCTGTTTGAAATGTTATACTCACATCAGCTTGTTAAATGGATGTATTTATCATAGAGTGAACACTTGCTTGGCTTCTGTTTGCTACAAGAAAATATAGTAAATGAATACTTCCATATTGCTCTTTATATTTTTTCAACGAATGTGCAAATATTTGACTATTGTTCTTTGAGCACAATGCCATATAGTATTTGTACATATATACATACATATATTTGGGGTCTATGTGGCTTAGTGCCCTTGCCTTGCGAGTCGAAAATCGTGGGTTCGAATCCGGACCACGCCGTTTTGTTCACGAGTACAGTTCCAGAGACCCCTAGGATTGTTGCCGGAACTACGGAGTTCGTGCTTTGTGCAATATTCTGGGCAGGTGGAGTGCCATTTCTCGTAGAGAGACCGAGCCATAATGGCTAAAACCCTGTGCAATGAAGTGAATACTTCGACGTTAACCCATTTATAAAAACATATAAATATATATATATATAGATTTGAAAAACTGAGGTGACTAGATTTTCTACTAAATAAAATAATTATATTTTTATCATTTGCTTCCCTGTCGACACTATGTCAACATTTACCAGCTAGGAACGCGACATAAAAGATTGCGACATAAAAGCTTGGTTTCCACATATACAATATTGACACAACGATTTTGTGTACTTTTAGTTATCAGCTGTAAGTCAACCGAATATATGCTGCAGAAATGTACAACATACAAAAGGAAACTGAGAAACGCATGGACAAACTCTGTAATTCCTTCAAGAGCTATTTTATGGACAATGCTGGTTGCCTCGAGGTGACTGCTACCATTGTCAAAGTCCTCAAAAAGAAAGTCTGAACGCAAATGGAAGAGATGGAAAATAAATTCAGTTTATTTAAAATAAATAAACCAACTTCGTTTGAAAATTGAGAAACTTGTAAGAATATTGTTTGTCTAGAAATTCGATTATGCACACGCACAACATTCAGACACACGTTTCTTGCAGGCACTTTCGTTTAGTTAATAGCAAAAAACAGTTTATATCGAATTTCTGTTTCACATTCAGAGTTATGCATTCCGCACGTTCATAAAGCTGACAAAACAGAAGCACAGAAGACTAAATGCTATCCAAATTTATAAAACCGGTAAAAATAAATAATGTTACCTTTCATCGGGATTTTAGTTTGTCAACATTGACGTCTCCTATAAGATATCAGATCTATTTTTCCTTGAAACATGTAAGCATTACTATGTAAGCATAGACGCATTGGCTATTGATGATGATACGACACTTCAAACTACTCTAAATCTTTCATATTGTGACTGTATAAACGACATCGTCTGAGAACTGATCTCGTTATAAGATCAAGAGAATATGGGTATATATGCTAACTTTTCTCAACTTAAATTGGAAGTAATATTGACAGACACATATTCTTTGGTCAGACCATGCTTCAGTGTAGGTAGATACAAAATGCAAGTGGATTCTTAATATAAAAAATGTATAAAGCACAAGGGTTGACTTCATTGAGTCGGGTTTTGCCCCACATAGTTATGTCCCTCTCCGCAGAAATGACAAGCCGCCTGCCGAGAGTATTGCGCAAAGCACGAACTCCTTACCTCGACAACAATCCCAGGAGTCTCTGGAAAACGCACTCGGAATTTGAACACACGACCTTTGTAACCCAAGACATAGTCTTAATCACTTAGCCACATAGACCCCACCAAGATTCTTAATATATGAAGATACAATCAATCATTATTCACGATGTTCTTCCTTAGTTCAGTCATTTATTCTGATTTTATTTCTGACCTCTACATAATGATTTCTCAAGAAGATTGGCAATAGCAATCAAGAAGTTAAACACAATGACGAACACGTGGCAAAGCATCAGCAAAATATCAAAATTAAAAATATTGAGAACATGCATTTTTCCAGTGGCTACTTATGGTTTTGAATCATGGGCCATTACACACAAAAAAACAAGAATGAAAATCCAGTCCTTTGAAACCAAATGCTACAGAAAGATCCTACGAATACCATGGACAGAAAAAAGAAAGAACACTGGTGTCCTGAAAGAACTAAATGTTAAAGAGAATTGGCTGATAAATAATATACTATACCGAAAAATTAGATACTTTGGTCACATCAAGCGTCACGATGGCCTGGAGAGAACAATACGAGAGGGCAGGGTCACAGGAAGCAGAGGCAGACCAAGAAGAAGATGGCTACAAGATATTAAAGAAACCATGAATATGACCATCGGTGAAGTAGGTGAACTACCTAGAGACAGAGTGAATTTCAGATGCGGTGCAAAGAGAGCAACATCCTATAAAGGATACGCACCTTGATGATGATTTAATGATACAATATTGTAATCATACTTTCATTCTTATTTTAAGTGATATATTCATCTCTATTTTATGATTTTGTATCATTCCTCTACTTCTCACATTTAATTTGAGTGAATATGTTAACTCAATGTTTACATTGTGTCTTTTACCAACTTGCAGAGGTTTCATTTCCAGTTAAATCAACTCATTTACTTGGTACCTAACTTGAGTAAGAGATGGATGTCCTTGTCTACTATTCCCATGTCTGTCTGGCATTTAGTTTCGTTAAGTTCCTGTTACATTTAGTCCAAGTACGTTTTTTTATATTGTCAATCCATTTATTTCTCTGCTTGAATGTTTTTCTTTTTGTCTTCATTGATTCATTGAGTAACAGTATTACCAGCTTATTCAAGAATTTGTTACCTGTCTTCGTTACTGCAGTTTGTGTTTGTTTTATTTTGAATGTGTTAGTAATTGTATGATTTATATGTATTGACATTACGTTATAAAAATTATTGTTTTGTGAACCAGTTCAAATATTTACTATTTAGCATTTTGTTAAAATTAACGCTGCGATATCGTAGTGGTTAGAGCATTTGATTTGTTGGCTTAGAGTCCCATGATTAAACTGAATAGTGGGAGTTGAACTTTTTAAGGCTACTACGACTCAACGGTCCACCCAGTCTCTGTTTAATACTAGAGAAGTACTAGGAAGCACCTCAACCGCCTTTGATATTTTTGGCCTTACCATTAGTAAGTTAATTGCATATCCTTTACAGGACTTTGCGAATCAACCCCAGCTTTTTAACGCTGTTTTTAGTTTTTTTAGGTATTATTACGTTCAGTAGTTTGCCATTGCTTTCTGAACGGGTGGTGCCATCGTCCTTTTGTAAAAATTCACGCGAAACAATTTGCAACCGAAATGTCCGCAGCGTGATTCGAACTCAGAACATCGGGGTTAATAGACCAAGTCACTATCCCTAAGCCGACCTTACCATTACGACCAAGAAAATTGAGGTCATGTTTCAGCCTGCGCCTAGAGAGCAGTTCAATGATCCAGTCATCAGTATTAAACATCAACATCTCATGCCAGCGGACAACTTTGTCTATTGTGGTAACATCCTATCTAGATTGGCAAACATAGACTCTGAGATCACTAGTATGATATCCAAGGCTAGTTCTGCGTTCGGAAGGCTGCATGTTACTGTATGGGAGCGGAAAGGGATAAGCTTAGCCACAAAACTGAAAGTTTAACGGGGCCATAGTGCTAACCACGCCAGACATGGATAGTGTATACCAGACATCCAAGGAAACTAGACCAGTTCCACACAAGCTGTCTACGCAGAATATTAAAAATAAACTGACAGGACAAAATTCCAGACATCGAAGTCCTCACAAGAGCAAAGATCCCAAGCGTCAACACCCTGTTGCAGAAGGCACAAATCAGATGTGCCGGTCACGTTGCTCGGATGCCTGATAAATGCATCCCAAAATATTTGATGTATGGCGAGCTTAAGGGGAGCAGACATTCAGCTGGCGGACAGAAAAAAACGTGTTAAAGACACTTTTAAAGTGTCTCTGAAATGCTTCGATATAGATACTATATGCTGGGAATTCCTGGCGCAAGATCGCCAAATGTGGCGCTGTTACAACACAGGAGAAACTCGCATAGTTGAGAATTGTCGTGCCGTTGAGGCACAGAAAAAACGAGCTGCGCGAAAATGCAGAACACACAACACACACATGTCTAACCTTGATCATATATGCCCCTCCTGTGATAGGGGGGATTGTGTTCTTGAACTGAACTCAAGTCACCTCCGCAAACACCAGAGAGGAGCACAGCACACGTCTGAGGCTGTTGTCATCATCGTTTGCTTTGGACGGCTAGTGGACTAGATAGCAAAGATTGTCGGCGCCATTTTGATCACATCCTACACCTAATAAATAGGTTAAATAAAACACAGACCTAACACTATATTCAGTAATGTACATCACCACATCCTACACCTAATAAATAGGTTAAATAAAACACAGACCTAACACTATTTTCACTAATGCACATCACCACATCCTACACCTAATAAATAGGTTAAATAAAACACAGACCTAACACTATATTCACTAATGCACATCACCACATCCTACACCTAATAAATAGGTTAAATAAAACACAGACCTAACACTATTTTCACTAATGCACATCACCACATCCTACACCTAATAAATAGGTTAAATAAAACACAGACCTAACACTATATTCACTAATGCACATCACCACATCCTACACCTAATAAATAGGTTAAATAAAACACAGACCTAACACTATATTCACTAATGCACATCACCACATCCTACACCTAATAAATAGGTTAAATAAAACACAGACCTAACACTATATTCACTAATTTACATCACCACATCCTACACCTAATAAATAGGTTAAATAAAACACAGACCTAACACTATATTCACTAATGCACATCACCACATCCTACACCTAATAAATAGGTTAAATAAAACACAGACCTAACACTATATTCACTAATGCACATCACCACATCCTACACCTAATAAATAGGTTAAATAAAACACAGACCTAACACTATTTTCACTAATGCACATCACCACATCCTACACCTAATAAATAGGTTGAATAAAACACAGACCTAACACTATATTCACTAATGCACATCACCACATCCTACACCTAATAAATAGGTTGAATAAAACACAGACCTAACACTATATTCAGTAATGCACATCACCACATCCTACACCTAATAAATAGGTTAAATAAAACACTATATTCACTAATGTACATCACCCCACCCCACAGACCTAACACTATATTCACTAATGTACATCGTCACATCCTACAGACCTAACACTATATTCACTAATGTACATCGTCACATCCCACAGACCTAACACTATATTCACTAATGTACATCACCCCACCCCACAGACCTAACACTATATTCACTAATGT
Source organism: Arion vulgaris (assembly GCA_020796225.1). Lineage (NCBI taxonomy): Eukaryota > Metazoa > Mollusca > Gastropoda > Stylommatophora > Arionidae > Arion > Arion vulgaris. Next base: position 13,265,307 of record CM036753.1, read on the forward strand.
ACATCGTCACATCCCACAGACCTAACACTATATTCACTAATGTACATCACCCCACCCCACAGACCTAACACTATATTCACTAATGTACATCGTCACATCCCACAGACCTAACACTATATTCACTAATGTACATCGTCACATCCCACAGACCTAACACTATATTCAGTAATGTACATCGTCACATCCCACAGACCTAACACTATATTCACTAATGTACATCGTCACATCCCACAGACCTAACACTATATTCACTAATGTACATCACCCCACCCCACAGACCTAACACTATATTCAGTAATGTACATCACCCCACCCCACAGACCTAACACTATATTCAGTAATGTACATCGTCACACCCCACAGACCTAACACTATATTCAGTAATGTACATCGTCACATCCCACAGACCTAACACTATATTCACTAATGTACATCACCCCACCCCACAGACCTAACACTATATTCACTAATGTACATCGTCACATCCCACAGACCTAACACTATATTCACTAATGTACATCACCCCACCCCACAGACCTAACACTATATTCACTAATGTACATCACCCCACCCCACAGACCTAACACTATATTCACTAATGTACATCGTCACACCCCACAGACCTAACACTATATTCACTAATGTACATCGTCACATCCCACAGACCTAACACTATATTCATTATTGTACATCGTCACATCCCACAGACCTAACACTATATTCACTAATGTACATCGTCACATCTCACAGACCTAACACTATATTCATTAATGTACATCGTGACATCCCACAGACCTAACACTATATTCACTAATGTACATCGTCACATCCCACAGACCTAACACTATATTCACTAATGTACATCGTCACACCCCACAGACCTAACACTATATTCACTAATGTACATCGTCACACCCCACAGACCTAACACTATATTCACTAATGTACATCGTCACATCCAACAGACCTAACACTATATTCACTAATGTACATCGTCACACCCCACAGACCTAACACTATATTCACTAATGTACATCACCCCACCCCACAGACCTAACACTATATTCAGTAATGTACATCGTCACATCCCACACCTAATAAATAGGTTAAATAAAACACTATATTCACTAATGTACATCGTCACACCCCACAGACCTAACACTATATTCACTAATGTACATCGTCACACCCCACAGACCTAACACTATATTCACTAATGTACATCTCCACATCCCACAGACCTAACACTATATTCACTAATGTACATCTCCACATCCCACAGACCTAACACTATATTCACTAATGTACATCTCCACATCCCACAGACCTAACACTATATTCACTAATGTACATCGTCACATCCCACAGACCTAACACTATATTCACTAATGTACATCGTCACATCCAACAGACCTAACACTATATTCACTAATGTACATCGTCACATCCCACAGACCTAACACTATATTCAGTAATGTACATCGTCACATCCCACAGACCTAACACTATATTCACTAATGTACATCGTCACATCCCACAGACCTAACACTATATTCATTAATGTACATCGTCACATCCCACAGACCTAACACTATATTCATTAATGTACATCGTGATATGAATGTATGTTCCATTTTTGTGTGTAGGTTAGATATTTGATTATATTTTACAAAAAGAAATATATCTCATCGTAAAAAAAAGGAAAATTTCTTTATCTCATGTGCTTTGATGAGCAAAATAAGTTTATAAAACGTCATCGTCTGCAGTATTTCCGTTTCTGGTCACGTAAAACCCCCACATGCACCTGGCAGACATCTTGATATTAGCAACTGAAGATAAACAATAAACATCAACACGTAGTTGTATACCCACCTGCTATTTGATTTCATAGCCCATGATAGTTTCTTTTATCTCTACCGTTTTCTGTGATGTCTCTATAACAAAGTGGTTAAGAAGTTAGATTGTCGTTCTGAAGATTGCGGGTTCGAATCTGAACCGAGTAATATGTGATCAAATGTTAACATTTTAAAGTCTGGCATGTCAACACTAACAATGCATGATGTATTAAAAGTGCAAAAAAGCACACAGAAATAATAATCACAAATTAGTAACAAACTTACTAAACTGTTTACATTCTTGGTCTGTACTTTATTGGCTGTAAACTATTGAACCGAACGTATGGCTCATTATATCAGTCCTCCTGATTTTGTTACTGCATTGTCAAATATGAGCTGATATGATGGATGGGCCCACGATATGAGTTTCTACCAACGCTCTGATGACTTGTTTGGAACCAATATTCTAAGAGGACATTTGCATAGTTTTATCAAAGATGCAGAAGTAACTTGTCAACAGTCACCTTGAGACACACGTGGAAACAAAATATACTGTTATAAATAAGGCAAACTACAGAAATCATATCTTTTGTTAATATCGTTTAGTTTTTAGTCGAAGAGACGTAGAGTCAGGATATATACGTTTTGTAATATAAAAACTGATATTTTTGTTAGATATATACTAGAAGGTCACAGGTTGACAATAACTTTACAAGAAAATGCACAGTAAACGACTCATGATATATATATATATATATATATATATATATATATATATATATATATATATATATATGTATGTATATAAGAGAGAGAGAGAGAGAGAAAGAAAGAGGCATAGGTAGCTGCTTGAAGTTGCGAATAAGGATGAGAAAATTGAATTATTTTGAATATAAAAGATACCCAAAGGATTGCAGAAGACCATTATGGTAGGAGGCATCCCCGAAAAAATAGAAAATTAAGACCATGGAGAAGATGGTTTCATGATGTAACTGATTATTTTAGCATAACGACTGCATATGCAGGAAATCTGGTCTATGGGAGAGAAATTCTGAAGGACTGTTAGGGTAACAAAGTTCTGCTCAGGACAAGCTATTTGATGATGATGACATAGACTAGTTCTTAGATAAATAACAAAATAGACAGACTGATTACACATAGTACTATATGTTACTCTGCAATAGTTTATGTTTGTTGGTATTCCCACAAGAAATATATATTTATATATATCGTAGATTGCACATTCCATTAGAGCTCTCTGTGGCGTAGTGGTTAGGTGTTCATCTCTCGTGCCAAATGTACCAGGTTCGCTTCCTCGTTGAACCATCTAAATATTTTTCCAGAGATCCCTGATCTCAGTGTAGGTGAGATCGAGTTACTATTCCTATCAGAGAAGGACGATAAAACGTAGGTCCCGTGTTCAATTTTAGTACGTAAAAGAATCGCTGAAGTTCAAAATCGAGAACAGTCTGGGAAGCTTCTGCCGGGGCAAAATTCTTTGCAAATGATTAAAAATACAAATTCTTACAAAAAATATCGTCACCATCTTCAAAATTTCATCACGGACCCTCGCATGTGTTACCGAGTTCTTACACTGTAACTGAGATCTTCCTGTGTATGAAAGACATCGGAGCAAACATTAGGTTTTTCACCGAACTGAGATTTTCCTGTGTAATAAAGACATCGGAGCAAACGTTACAGTTCTTACACTGTAACTGAGATCTTCCTGTATGAAAGAATCGACAAACGTTATGATTCTTACACTGTAATGAGATCTTCCTTTTAGATAGACATCGGACAAAGTTACGAGTTCTACACTGTAACGAGATCTTCCTGGTTATGAAAGACATCGGAGCAAACGTTACGAGTTCTTACATGTAGCTGAGATCTTCCGTGTTCGAAAGACATCGTGGCAACGTAGGTCTTAGCACTGTAACGAGTCTTCCGTGATGAGACATCGAGCAAACATAGTTACTCACCGACATAGATGTCCCTATTATCAAACTATCAATCAATCCATTTCTGCTCAAACGTACGTTATGAAATGTAATAAGTAACACAATATCAGCTTTAATACAGGTCATTTATTAAGCAATTAATAATGATTAACGTTTTAGGTTATTTAATGACATTACATGATATAATCAATTTAATGTATTTAATTATATGTGTCTTTGTTCAGAAGATTTGAACTGAAACCGTCTTGGTGACAATGAAAATCTGTTGTACAAAGATATAATTGTTGTACACCACCATCTTTAGTGTTATCGACGACCGTGGTGGCGACCAAATATAATTTTATGAAAAGCACGTTTGAAATCTCTATTAAATACAGTGTATATGATTGGATTTAGCGCAGAGTTGCAATAGCCTATCCAGAAGAAGACGGTGAAGACCATATCGTGTATACAACCTGCACAGAAAGCAGATGAAAGGTACAAGGCGAAAAATGGCAGCCAGCACAGAATGAATGCGGCCATTACCAGTCCAAGGACTACAGTAGCTCGGCGTTCACGGGCTTTAGCTAACTTTCGTTTTTGTCTTTCTGTGCTTTGAAAACCCACAACTCGCTCCACTTCCGGTCGAGGAATTGCTTGTTTCCTCTTCCGGCTATTTCTTGTTCTTGTTAGAAGATGTCTTCTTATTGATTCAAGGACAGTAACTTTAGCAGTGTTTATTTGACTGTCAACAGCAACTGTAGAACTGCCATTTGCTCTAAGTTCTACAATTTCAAAGCGGCGGAGAGAACCATTGTTGTGGTCATCGTAAGAAGCTAACGTGTCAGATGAACATGATAAAGATATTGGTTTCTGACCATGTGCACTGATATCTCGTGTGAGCAATTGATCACATTTTTGTGTGCAGTTGTCTAATCTATTAATAGTTTGCAGTCTTGGTTCAGTAGAATCGGAATCAGTATTCAGAAGCCGTGAGCATTCTTCTTTATCAATATGTATCGCTATCTCATTAACTTTCCTCACTTGTAAACTAGCATCATCATCTGATGTTGTTGGAATACCATTGTCACCAGCAGGGCTACACGCAGGTTTTATATTCGTATGCTCAAGACAGTCATTATTGGTTGCGGCAGTTGTGAATTGCAGATCAGGAGATTCATCTTTGTTTCCACCATGTTCAATGATGCTGGACTCGTTTGAATGTTTCTGCTCATTTTTGTGATCGAAATTACAGTTTTGAGTTTTTACAGTTTTTCTAGCTCTCTGTTTAGCAGCTTGATATATTTTGTAGTAAACAAATACCATAATGAACGCTGGTACGAAGAATGAACCGAAAGCTGAATATAAAGCATATCCTATGTCTTCACTGAGATGGCACAGGGGCCATTGCGACTCACGGGTTGGTTGCTTCCAACCAATAAGAGGTGGAATGCTAACTACTGCTGAGATGAACCAAACTGTAAAGATCATAATAGCCGCTCTTTTCGGTGTTCGTTGACGAGCATAGTGTATGGCCCTGGTTATTGACCAGTACCTGTCCAGAGATATCAGACACAGTGACATGATTGAAGCCGTGCATAGAAGAACATCAATTGCCTTGTACAGCTCACACCATATTACTCCGAAGAGCCAGTATCCCATGAGCTCATTGGTCAACGAAAATGGAATAACAATCAATCCCAGGAAAAAATCTGCGAAGGCTAGTGAAGCTATAAATAGATTCTGTGTTGTTTTTAGAGCACGGTCGTGAATGATGGCCCATATGACCAGAAAATTACCAAAAATTATCAATAAAATAATAACTGTGATGATGCTGGCACCTCCGATAATGTGAGGCCAAGAATATCCACTTGGATAATGTGACCACCACCATGAAGGAGGTGGGGACGAGGTCGATGAAGAAGAATAGTTCATCCATGAATTAAACGGATTTTTGTTATCGAAGTAATGAGATTCGTTTGTGTAAGTCAGGATAACACGGTCAGGCCTGAAGCTGAGAGCTTGCGTCACCATAGAAACACCTTGAGTAGACGTCATATCACTGCCTTAAGTTGCGATTCGTTGTTATCCAACTGACGTCATATATAGCAGCATAAACTTCGTTGGATAAACTTGGATACGTTATGTATGCAACGTCATGTAATTTTTACAGCAGCCCCCTTTTATGGTCAAAATTCACATTTCCTTTCCTTATGTACAAACATATTCCAAAGCTAGTTCTGTCCATCATGTTGAGAATATAAATGATGTAAGGATATGGTTAGCTAGATGATGTCATTGATTTGTATAATTCTTACATTTGTAACATGTAACTTAGTAACTAATATATCAAACTTTGTAACAAGAGAATTGAGAGAAGGTTTAACTTAGTTATTAATCGTTCGCCTATCAACTCGGACACAAGAGAGTTGTGGAGCTCATCCCAACTTCGACGTTTCACACGAGAGAAAAATAATTGATCCTCATACCTCCTGCACACTCGGAGATATAAATCTCAAGTGACAGGCACTTCTTGCAATATTAAAAAAGTTATGAGCCATTTTCTATTGTATAATCAGCGATTTGCAATAACAATAAGTAGTCATGACTGTCACAATCTGCTGGAAGTGCCCTTCTATATATATATATATATTATGCCTGTAGTGAAGTAATCCTTTCTTCTGTTAACTAATTTACTAGCTAACAAATAAAACAATTTTATTCTGTTTCCATTTCTTTGACACAGTATTAGTAAGATATTACTTTAATATCGGAATAGACACTCTAATATATAAAATAGTTAGCACTCATCTGTTTAGCTCACTATGATAACATCTCTGTTACGGTTGGAAATATACTTATAAATACTGTTACGTTATATTTTCTTCTCACGTTATAGAGCATGTACTGTTTGCATGACGACGTTTGACGTGAGTGACGTTCTCTGGTTACATTTGACCATCCAGGTGAGAATATAAATTTAGATTATTGTTATTCTATCTTGTAGTTGAGTGAAGTCGGTGCAGCACAGTGCAAGAAATATCATCTGGATGTCTGTATCAATGTACACTAAGACGTTCAACTTCTATTTTACATTATCCTCTTGTCTACCCAACTGAAAATGGGTACACCGACTTGGGGATAAAGTTCGGTATCGTCAATAGAACCACTGTGTTAGAGATCTGCAGCCGATTCTTTCAATTTTCTAAAATGTACAGATTCCTTATGAGAAATTTTCAACATGGATAGTTGAGACTGCAGAATATGAATCGTGTTGTAATTGCTGAAACTGCTGTTTTATTGTATTCATCTCTTACCATTGTCCGTTATATACAGCTTGCAAGCAATTTCTTCATTGAGCTCTATTCTTCGTTACTTGTCCATCTAAAAATATATCACATCAGTCAGTTGAGGCAGAGTGTTTCTACAAGAGTTGCCATAGATGAGATCATGTAGAATATCTATACCAGACACGGAACTATTCTGTGGTTTTCTGGATTGATCATATCGTTCAAGGAATCCTCTGTATGATAATACTCTTTCCTGAGCATGGTATATTTTATTTCAACGAGTTGCTCAAAATCCATACAGTAACACTTGCTGTGCTATGAGATCTGAAAGATAAAATATGAACAGTTAATTAGTAGCGACTGTTTAGGAGCTAAATACAAGTAGAAAGTAAAAGTACTCACTGTGACAAGGAAAACTATATATCTAATATATCTATATATGACGGATAAAGTCATATCCGTCCAAGGACATAATTTAAAATTAGTTAACTCATTCCATACCACTGACCACTTCAGAGGCGTAGAACGCCGGAATAATCACGTCAGTAAGTAGCTGCTATTAGTGTAGTGACTTTTGAACACTTTAACTTTGTACAAAATATTCCAAGATTGTTAGCGTAACTGAAAAGTGTCACATAAATATATACATACCTACTGTATTCGATGACATACATTGTTACATATACATGTAATTATATAGTGTATATATATATATATATATATATATATATATATATATATATAAACGTGATACCTACTGCAATGATGTACAAGAACGCTTTGTATGATACAAAATTATGGTGGCCTTCCTATAACAAGTGGGGTCAATGCTCTGCAACATTTACATTTAGTATTGATACATTTAATGGTAGATTAGTTTGCTATACATATTTTATAAATTGTTTAATGATGTCTAAGTGTTTTGAGCAGCCCTATAATATATGCGAACACTATTGCAATCCAATATAAATTATACATAACCGGATAAAGTATAATTGAATAAATTCTTATATGAATCCGTTTGACAATTATGTGCTTGATGAGCAGTTCCCAAACTTTACACTGCAGTGGGCCCCCATTTAAATACATTTTGCTGCCACGGACACCCAAAAGTTTATATATATGAAGATGGACATGAATGAATTATTTGTGTGTTACAATAGTAACAAATCACTGCAATTTTACATTTTAATAAACAACAAAGAAAACATTAGACATGTAATTAGGTTTACAATTTTTTTTTATGTTTGAAGTGTCAAAGATTATAATATTTCTTTAAGCGCTTAAGGACTCCCTGTGACTATCTCATGGAACCCTGGGTGTCCACAGACCTCAGTTTGAGAAACGCTGTGCTAGATATTTGTAACTCCATATACAAATTTGGTCGGGTATTTTCCGGTTTCGTTTGCCGAGCTACTGAGTTAGTGCTTGAGCAGCGCCGTGAGCTATGAATGTCACATGGAATGATAGTTAGCTACTCCTGGTAAAAGTTTGGAAATAACAATTTTTTTCAGGTTACATTTGCTAAGTCCAAGACACCATTCTGTCTTTTCTCAAACCTGATTTGCCTCAAAGCGTCAGGATAAGAAGTGATTTCTAGAACGAGCCTTTGTGTGTGAGCTTCACAAATAGTGTCTTTGGTCGCCTATGTTATCTCTGAGGTCCACCTTTTGCGTGACTGACCTTTTGCTTTGTATTCATTGTATCGGAGCAATATTGATCTTTGAGATGCACTGTCTGTTGGTAGTCTAGTTATGTGGCCGAATCACTTAATTTGTTGTTTCATGATGAAGTTCAGTACTGATGTTGTATCCACTTTTTCCTGATGTCTTCATTTCTAAATCGGTCTCTTCTTGTTACACCCAGCATTCTGCGCAGACACTTCAATCCTGTCGTGAAAAGTTTTCTTCTACCATTGATGTCAGTGTCCAAATTTGGCACTTGAAGCATAATGTGGGAAGAAAGATTGTGTTGAAAATTGCTCTTTTTGTGTTCATGGTGACATGTGTGCATTTTAAAATTGACGCCATTTGTCCTATCATTTGTTGAAACTGTGTTGGACTTCATTAGTTATTCATCCGTTTGCTGCAAAAATGCTCCTAAGTATGTAACGTCTTTGACTTGTTTTATTGGGCAATTGTCGATGGAAATACTGATAGTGTTTTCATCTCCAGAGAATGCCATTACTTCGGTTTTGTCTATGTTTATTCTCATATTGAATTCATTACATGTTAACTGGAGTCTGTTAATGTGTTAATGTGGCTGTTTGTCTGTTGTTGATATGATTGCCTGATCGTCTTCAAAACGAAATTCGCTTATGAGTTCCCCAACGTTGTTTCCTTTACTGGTATCAATTAGTTTGTCCTGAGCAGAACCTTATCACTCCAACAGTCTATCGGAATTTCTCTCTCATAAGCTAGATGTCCCACCGCAATAGTCGTCATATTAAAATCATCAGTTGCATCCTGAATCATCTATCTTTTCCGTTGTATTCCTCTTCTTCTCTACCGGAATGCCTCCTTCCATAATGGTCTTCTCCAACTCTTCGTGTCTCTTGTTATGTAAAACAATTTCAATTTTCTCATTCTTGTTTGTAATTGCATACTTTAAACTATTCCTGGTTTTCTTATGCTCGGAGGTGAGAACAAGCAAACGTCCCCTCCTGCCCCTCAATCCTATCTTAATGACTATACGGGAAGACGATTTTGACACAAGTAACACTTTCATGAAAAGTCAACTCAATTTCCTACCAGGTCTGGCAGCATTGATTCTATTCAACATAGCATGGCTTTTATATTGGAAGATATATTCTTGTTTTATTTGTCTACTTTTTTCAATGTTTGAGCCTGAAAAGATTCATTTCAGCATATATCATATTGTCTTCCTTCTCATACCTAGTATGACACATACTTTAATATTCACGTCTCTCCAAGTCTGTTGTTACTTGTTTCATTCAGCTCACATATATCACGTTAAACATATGATGCCATTCTTGAGAGATACATTTATTGCACACATAACTCTATATCTCTAATGTTATTTGTGAGTAGTACATTCAATGCACACAAAACTCTATAGCGGTATCGTCATTCATGAGTGGTACATTTATTGCACACAAAACTCTATAGCGGTATCGTCATTCATGAGTGGTACATTTATTGCACACAAAACTCTATAGCGGTATCGTCATTCATGAGTGGTACATTTATTGCACACAAAACTCTCATACTACATGTGCAATTTCATTAATCTATTCATCTACATTTCACTAGACATATATCATCATCGTGCGTCGCTGGCGTACATCATGGATCGCACAAACTCTGCTGGTGTTGATATAAATTCAATGTTGACATGTGCAACTTTATATCTGCTAACGCCATTGTAGGTTCATTGTAGTGTACACATAATATTGCTTGATGTCATTCGTGACTAGTTCATTCAATTGAATACATCAATCTATATATCTAATGTTTTGACTAGTTCATTAATTGAATACATCAATCTATATCTTATGTTATCGTGACTAGTTCATTAATTGAATACATCAATCTATATCTCTAATGTTATCGTGACTAGTTCATTAATTGAATACATCAATCTATATCTCTAATGTTATCGTGACTAGTTCATTAATTGAATACATCAATCTATATCTCTAATATTATCGTGACTAGTTCATTATGATTCAATATCAATCAATTCTTAATAATCTCTAATGTTATCGTGACTAGTTCATTAATTGAATACATCAATCTATATCTCTAATATTATCGTGACTAGTTCATTAATTGAATACATCAATCTATATCTCTAATGTTATCGTGACTAGTTCATTAATTGAATACATCAATCTATATCTCTAATGTTATCGTGACTAAGTCTCATTACATTGAATACATCAATCGAAATAATCTTTCTAATGTTATCGTGACTAGTTCATTAATTGAATACATCAATCTATATCTCTAATGTTATCGTGACTAGTTCATTAATTGAATACATCAATCTATATCTCTAATGTTATCGTGACTAGTTCATTAATTGAATACATCAATCTATATCTCTAATGTTATCGTGACTAGTTCATTAATTGAATACATCAATCTATATCTCTAATGTTATCGTGACTAGTTCATTAATTGAATACATCAATCTATATCTCTAATGTTATCGTGACTAGTTCATTAATTGAATACATCAATCATATCTCTAATGTTATCGTGACTAGTTCATTAATTGAATACATCAATCTATATCTCTAATGTTATCGTGACTAGTTCATTAATTGAATACATCAATCTATATCTCTAATGTTATCGTGACTAGTTCATTAATTGAATACATCAATCTATATCTCTAATGTTATCGTGACTAGTTCATTAATTGAATACATCAATCTATATCTCTAATGTTATCGTGACTAGTTCATTAATTGAATACATCAATCTATATATCTAATGTTATCGTGACTAGTTCATTAATTGAATACATCAATCTATATCTCTAATGTTATCGTGACTAGTTCATTAATTGAATACATCAATCTATATCTCTAATGTTATCGTGACTAGTTCATTAATTGAATACATCAATCTATATCTCTAATGTTATCGTGACTAGTTCATTAATTGAATACATCAATCTATATCTCTAATGTTATCGTGACTAGTTCATTAATTGAATACATCAATCTATATCTCTAATGTTATCGTGACTAGTTATTTCTTCTTCTTCTTTACCACTTTCACCACGTAGGAGGCATAGGTCCACAACCAAAGCCTTGCAAGCTTTCATGCACTTGGTCGTGGTTATTTCAATCTAAGTGTTTTTTTACAGGATGTGGTAGCTATTCCCACGCCAAACCTCCTCTTTCGCTTTACACAGCATGTGGAAGGTATTAGTAATTCTATTTTACCCGAATTCGGGCCCGACAACCACACGGGCGTCACTTTGAATAATCATCCATGACTATCGGACAGGAGAGACGTGTAGGTGCATTTTCTGAAATTCTCATCGTCTGCATGGCCATCAGATCTCAAATCGAACATATGCACCTACCCTTCTACCAATTCCAAGTAGCTCTCCTTCGATCCCTACCCGAATAGCCAGACATTAGTCTGTTACAAGGGTCACCACTTGGAGGCAGGGAAGGACCTTGATCAGTGCCAGCTCACTGACCCTGGCGCCACTGTATATCCTTCTATTATTGCACCTGCCCAGTAGTTATTTCACTACACAAATAACTCTATTCATAATTCCTGAGTGTTTAACAGTGCCATAATCTCTGGTTGTCCATAGTAGGATATTCTTAAATAAAATTTAGATTGGGCTAATCTATATATCCTATGTATAAGGATATACTTCGGCCATCCATTTACTTCGGGAACATCTCTATGTTCTATGTATCAGAACAGACTCGGAGCATCCATTTATTTCAGGAATATCGAAATAGGGGAAGACTGCAGTAAAACTTGGTAAATAGTGAAACACGTACAAACAAAGTACTATAGTTTTACAAAATACAGAAACAGTGACGATAAACAGCAACGTTTCGACCAACAAGGCCTTTATCAAGCAAACGAACAAACAGGAGTGACAAATTAAAATGAAACACAAATGGACGACCAAATACCAACGTATCTAAGGAAAATCTGGAATAAAAACGAATAACGAAATAAATGTAACACAAAAACACACATAAAAACTAGAAATAGAAAAGAAACAATGAAACATCTAGTAAATATATACTTGAATACATGCAACATATACCCATATAGATTATAAAGCATGGGAAGAGAAAGTACTAAGAAGCATAAGAATGTAATACATGCAACATATACCCATAGAGATTACAAAGCATGGGAAGAGAAAGTACTAAGAAGCATAAGAATGTAATACGTTGAGCCCGTGGTCGCAAGGTACCATACAAAGAAATCAACCGATTCTCCAGAGCAAATGGACTACGATCATCAGAGGAACATGATCGGATGGCTGTGACCTGGACATCGCAAGCTCCTGAATGGCCAGTATCATTGAAATGGGTAGCTACAGGGTCACAGAGCATTGGCGTATATCGCGCAAGTGTTGGGCGAATCGGTCACTGAATCTCCTGCCGGTTTCCCCAATATAGGCCTTGTTGCACCGCTTGCAGATAATGGCATAGATAATATTACGGACTCGCACGTGAAACTGTCTTCAACAACGAACGTGGCTTTTGGAAAAGACACCGTGCGGGTCTGTATTACATAAGCACAAGTGTTGCAGCGCCGACGGCCATACTGGATGGTGCCAAAATGACTCTGGATGTTAGGCTTGAGGCGACTGTGAACCAACATATCCTTAAGGCTTCTGTCCCGTCTGTACGCCACCAAAGGATAGTGTTGGAAGATTGAACGTGTATCAGTATCAGACTGAAGAATGGAGAGATGACGGAATAAGACTTTCTTCACAAGGGAACTATGAGGGTGGAAAGTTAAGACAAGTTTCACCCTGTCAGAATTGGAAGTTCTATGCTGGTTAGAGAGAGCCTCCTGGCGAGAAATTTGCTGAACGCGCCGCATAGCAGAAGCAAGCACCTTATCCGGGTATAAGCGCTTACGAAAGAAATCCAGCATCTCGTGAGCTCTATCGAGGAAATCGTCGTCCTCGCTACAGAGGCGACGAAGGCGCAAGAGTTGAGAGAATGGTAAAGAATCACGACAAGCCTGGGAATGGGAAGAGGTATAAAGAAGAAAACTATGTGCATCAGTAGGCTTGTAGTATACTGATGTAGTGATGGTGGATATGCTGATAGTGATAGTGATGTCAAGAAAGTTGACACAAGAGGTAGAGATGTGAGATGTAAACCGAATAGCCGGATTGAAGACATTAATGAAATTAATAGCTCTGTGACCCCTGTAGCTACCCATTTCAATGATACTGGCCATTCAGGAGCTTGCGAACTCCAGGTCACAGCCATCCGATCATGTTCCTCTGATGATCGTAGTCGATTTGCTCTGGAGAATCGGTTGATTTCTTTGTATGGTACCTTGCGACCACGCGGGCTCAACGTATTACATTCTTATGCTTCTTAGTACTTTCTCTTCCCATGCTTTGTAATCTCTATGGGTATATGTTGCATGTATTACATTCTTATGCTTCTTAGAACTTTCTCTTCCCATGCTTTATAATCTATATGGGTATATGTTGCATGTATTCAAGTTATATATTTACTAGATGTTTCATTGTTTCTTTTCTATTTCTAGTTTTTATGTGTGTTTTTGTGTTACATTTATTTCGTTATTCGTTTTTATTCCAGATTTTCCTTAGATACGTTGGTATTTGGTCGTCCATTTGTGTTTCATTTTAATTTGTCACTGTATTTATTTCAGGAACATCTCTATGTTCTATCTATCAGAACAGACTAGGAGCATCCATTTATTTCGGGAACATCTCTATGTTCTATCTATCAGAACAGACTAGGAGCATCCATTTATTTCGGGAACATCTCTATGTTCTATCTATCAGAACAGACTCGGAGCATCCATTTATTTCAGGAGCATCTCTATGTTCTATCTATCAGAACAGACTCGGAGCATCCATTCATTTCGGGAACATCTCTATGTTCTATCTATCAGAACAGACTCGGAGCATCCATTCATTTCAGTTACATTCTTGTGTGCACACTTGGACTCCCTTGAGAATTCCTGTTCAATATCTGTATGACTATCGTCATGAGTGCTGTTTTACACACCTGTTTGTATTTTTAATATTGTTTTTAAGTCCTCATCGTGCAAAACCTGAGTAAATGACGGTGGTGCTCGAAGTTCGTTTTCTTGATATGTACTACGCCTTCTAAATGTCGAGTAAGAAAGACAATTGTACAGTAACCTGAGTAAATGACGATGGTGCTCGAAGTTCGTTTTCTTGATATGTACTACGCCTTCTAAATGTCGAGTAAGAAAGACAATTGTACAGTAACCTGAGTAAATGACGGTGGTGCTCGAAGTTCGTTTTCTTGATATGTACTACACCTTCTAAATGTCGAGTAAGAAAGACAATTGTACAGTTAGAGACATTGGATTATGTCCTTACCGTAACATTTTCATTAATAGCTACACGTACTTTGCTAAGTTCCAAATCAAGGCTGTATATCTACATCTATGTAACTGCAGCTAATAAAATACATTTTTTAGCTACCAAAATACATTAAGTAGTAGCATGTCCCTTGTGGAACATTGCTTTCACCACAGACCGCCTGAAAAGCTCTCTGTCTATATAGACAGTTCTCCCGCCTCCTCTTGTTTCATGTACAAGGTTTCTTTGATTTCCTGCTGCCAACTTCGTCTGCTCGTCCCCTGTCTCTTACTCCATGAACTACGCATCCATTACCGTTCTATCCAAACCACTGTGACGTTTAACGTGGACAAAGTAATTCATCTTCCGGGACATGATGTGATTTATGAGCCATTGCGCCCCTCCCTCCTCCCCCTTTTCCTAGAATATCATCGTTCAGAACATCAACTGGTAAATTTTAATTATAATAAATATTTGAACACAATTAACTCAATCACATAATCTATAATCTTTTCCACGCAATCCTGATAATCACCGAATCACCTATAATTTATATTTCTTAACGAAAACTTGACATTTGCTACAACCAGATAGTTATCATTATGCAAGTGAACGGAAAAGTATAACCAATATTTGTAATCTAATCTCTGTTAACCAATTATCTTGATTGCTTTTAGCCCTTTCTCTAAGATACAAGTAAATATAAACACAATCATATATTCAATCCTTAATCATCGTTTGAAGTATTAAAACATTGACATATACTAAAGTTATAATGCTGGGGAGGTGTTGTCTGCGCCGAAGTAGTTAAGCAGTTTATTCTTATTTGACCATCCACACAATTTCTTCTAGCTCACAAGTTCATTTGTTTTGGGTATCTTTTGGGATTGTTGGTAGAGCAACGACGTTGATGCTTTGTGCAATAATCTCGGCAGACGTCGTGCTATTTATGCGGAGATGGACAATGCTATATAATGACATTCGATGAACTAAAGTCACTCCATAGCTTTTAGATCCTTTCTTTTAGAGCTTTTATCCTTAAAACCACAGTAAAATTCATGATAAAAATTGGTTCATCAGTCTAGGCCGGGAACGAAGAGGAGAGGAGATCATTTCTTTGCCCATGTGTTGTCAGGTCTCGCAAGGGGAGCAAAGAGTTGTAACACTGCCACCCACAAGGCATGTCGTAAGAGAAGATTGAAGTAGGGGCCTAGGAATCTACCTTAAATAAAAAGCGTCGCAGAGATCGGATTGCTGGCCTACTTGTCGGCGCATAACTGGCACAACGTACAATCGCTCTTAGGCTCGGATCGAGTACAAATCACAAAGAGTGGTTACAAGTAGTCGAAATGGAGCGTTCAAACAAGAAGAAGAAGCAGTTGTGAGTCAGAACTGTACATCGAAGGCATTATTACGAATATATGTAGCAACTAGTAATGGACAGTCAATTATGTAGCAACTAGTAATGGAGCAGTCAATATATGTAAGCAACTAGTAATGGGAGCAGTCAATATATGTAAGCAACTAGTAATGGGAGTAGTCAATATATGTAAGCAACTAGTAATGGGAGTAGTCAATATATGTAAGCAACTAGTAATGGGAGTAGTCAATATATGTAAGCAACTAGTAATGGGAGAAGTCAATATATGTAAGCAACTAGTAATGGGAGTAGTCAATATATGTAAGCAACTAGTAATGGGAGCAATCAATATATGTAAGCAACTAGTAATGGGAGCAGTCAATATATGTAAGCAACTAGTAATGGGAGCAATCAATATATGTAAGCAACTATAATGGGAGATCAATATATGTAAGCAACTAGTAATGGGAGTAGTCAATATATGTAAGCAACTAGTAATGGGAGTAGTCAATATATGTAAGCAACTAGTAATGGGAGTAGTCAATATATGTAAGCAACTAGTAATGGGAGTAGTCAATATAGTAAGCAATAGTAATGGAGCAATCAATATATGTAAGCAACTAGTAATGGGGTAGTCAATATATGTAAGCAACTAGTAATGGGAGTAGTCAATATATGTAAGCAACTAGTAATGGGAGTAGTCAATATATGTAAGCAACTAGTAATGGGAGTAGTCAATATATGTAAGCAACTAGTAATGGGAGCAATCAATATATGTAAGCAACTAGTAATGGGAGTAGTCAATATATGTAAGCAACTAGTAATGGAGCAGTCAAAAATGTAAGCAACTAGTAATGAGTAGTCAATATATAAACAGTAATGGGAGTAGTCAATATACATACCTTTAGACTTCCCTTGGGACCAACACATCTACGGTTTAGTACCAATGTTTTAACGTCGGTTCATTAACAATAAACAATTACTATATTATAACAATAAAATGCAGATTTTAAATTCTTGTAACGCTATGAGAATATCTTGTGAGTGATATCATTAACCATTTTATCTTATTCTCTGAATCCCATTTTGCATGAATTACTTCAGATAATCATTACTCGACCGTAGTTAAAAAGGTCAGATGCACCGATTCTGCGAAATGGTCTCCAAAAATAGTTCTGAAAATTACAGAATCAATATCCGTTGATGTAATGTTCATGTCTGCTCGAAAATTGTAGAATACGTAGAGCTATCCGTCGTTACGTTGTGATATTTAGCACATCACAAGCAAGAACATAACTGTTGAAATAACGAATTTTAGTGGAGGAGAGACAGTGCACCTCAAAGAGCAATGTTGTCGATACAATGGATACAGAGCAATAAGCCGGCCAGGCAAAAGGTGGACCTCAGAGATAACAGAGGCGACGAAAGACACTATTTATGAAGAGTACACTATGACTCGTTCTAGAAATCTCTTCTTATCCTGACACTGTGTGGCAAACCAGGATTGGAGAAAAGAAAAGATAAAAGAAAGTTGAGGAGAGAAAGATAGTTTTACTCGAAAGAAATCCATAGAGGATAAATGTATATGTGCATTTGAGGTATTGATTATTTGATGGTATCTGGCGATGAGCATTATCAAAGGTAGATATATTTAAAGGTAAGTGTTGGCAAGGTTACTTTCTAATAACTTCTCATTAGTGACTCAGGTAACCAAGCCATTGTTTCTTTGTTTGTTATGACGGAGATTAAAGGTTCCTAAAGCCGAGGCACGTCCTTTCAACCTAAGGAAGAAATTATGTTTTGGTTGTATCAGAGAGTGTAGGCCAACAGACATGACAAATAAAAATTAACTTCTTTCGGAGAATGAATCCAGTATTGTATGAGAAGATTGATTAACCAGGCCATCATCTCCCTTGCTATCTCAAATAGCTAGGTCACAATGTCGCTTTCTCAGTGAACTATAAAGCACCCTGCCGATGTCTCAGTTAACTAGGTCACCACATCACTTCATAACTCAGTTAGCTAGGTCATAATGTCCCTTTCTAACTCAGTTAATTAGGTCATCATGTTACTTTCTATCTCGTTAACTGTCACCTCGTCAGTTACTAGCTCATTTAACTAGGTCACATACCTCATCCAAAATCATTTATAAAAATCAATATTTCGTTACTTCCATGTTATTTATGTTTATAAACATTGCTGTTTTTTATGGTTCTATTTTTAAATAATCTATTACTTTTTTAGTCTGTATCCTTTAGATATAATACATTCTTCTGCTGAAGAACTTATATTGCATGAATCTATTTGTTTTAGTAACTATTGATTTCTCTTGTTTATTTGTTGCTGTTTCTTGTTTGAAACAATACAACTGTCTCTACGGCGTGAATCGACATATCAACTGTCTCTTAGTCGATTCACGTCGTATCAACCTAAGATAAGTCTTTTATTGACTATATACTGAAGTTATGATTTAAAAAAAATACAACATAAAATAAAAGACTAACTCTTTACGGAAATTCCAAGTCGTATTTTTTTCCCTTCTTTACAGAATTATCACCTCTTAAAGCCTAAACGCGTCTTTTCCAATAGAAGAGAATTTTTTTTTTAAAATCTGTCCTACCCCGCAGTTCCGCCACAAATGGGTCCAATACGGTTAAACGAGTGAGCCCCTGAGTGTCTCATCGTTTCGGAAAGAGCATCTTGGATATGTTGTTGTGTGTAAGCGTATGCTATTGGTTTTATGTTGGCTCTTACTATCTGATCAGGGATCAAGCGCGGCGCACTACTTTGATCTTAGCAAAAACGCTGTATTTTATTTTTAAATTTTAATTGGGCCCTATCCGGAAGTGGAGACAGTACGAGTGAACGTGGAAACGTGGAAACATTTTGAGTGTCATTAATCTTTCGAATGAGACCGAGTTTGTTAAAATGTTTTTATTTCGTCATTTGGAGTTTAATGATGGCTCCCACCATTTGTCAACGATCAAATTGGCATTACACTTTGATCAACAAACATAGACAAATAAAATATTTGGTTTGCTTATTATGTAGGGAATTAAAGCCTCTTCTTCTTCTCTTCGAACGCACCATATCGACAATATTGTCAACCACTCTGTGTGATTTGTATGTGATCTGAGCCTAGAACGATTGTAGGTTGTGCCAGTTATGCGCCTACAAGTACATCCGATTTCTGCGTTGCTTTTTATTTACTAGGGTAGCATCCCTATGGCCTACATCAGTCGCTTCTTACGATATGCATTGTAGGTTGCAGTGGTATTATTCTTTGCTACCCTTCTTGCTACAGGTGAAAGCCTCTTTAAGCCAAGGCACGTCACTTCAACCTAAGTCGACATTTGTATTGGTTATATTAGAGTGTGTAGGCCAACAAACGGGAACAATTTTTAAAAATCGAATATAACTCGATACGGAGAATTATGTTCGAACTGGATCAGTATACAATTATTGTTTGTTATACTGGGTTATAGTCGCTCAATAGAAGCTTGCTATTTTTGAGATAGCATGGAATACAAATAATATAATGTTACTAGTCATGCGAAATATCATGGGAATAACAGATTATTCGTACCCACGTTTGGTTTTCATTCGATAGTTTACTGTTACTTCTAGCTAGTTATTTCCCTTTGACCTTGTACACAATTAGCAGTGTGTATTATAGATACAGAACGTGACACAACCAGTATTACAATCTGTGTTCGAACACCAAATCCGGTATCTTTTCGTATTGGTACTGATATTGAATACATAATGTAATATGAACCGATCACTCTGATTCTTGCTTATGTTTACTGTGTCAAACTTCGT
This sequence comes from Arion vulgaris, assembly GCA_020796225.1. Classification (NCBI taxonomy): domain Eukaryota; kingdom Metazoa; phylum Mollusca; class Gastropoda; order Stylommatophora; family Arionidae; genus Arion; species Arion vulgaris. Next base: position 13,285,609 of record CM036753.1, read on the forward strand.
TATGGACAGATGAAAATGTGTACACACGACGGAACTTTGAAGGTGATCATAGTTTAGAAAACGAAGTCTTGAAGACATCAAATTATTTTCTTTACATCTCGTTGGCGTAAACAGATCATTTTCTCTCCTCAGAAATGGGGTGCCAGCTGCATAAAGTATTGCGTCAAATCACGATCTCGTAGCTACATAAACAATTCAAGGGATCTACAGAGCAAATACACTCGAGAATCAAACGATGCTGTCCGGATACACAAACTATACTTACAAATGTTCAAACTACAGCACTTTCAAAGACCTACTAAACATCTTTACACTACAGCACTTACAAAGACCTACTAAACATATTTACACTCAGCACTTACAAGACCTACTAAACATCTTTACACAAGCACTTACAAAGACCTATAACATTTACACTACAGCATTACAAGACTACTAAACATATTTAACTAACAACACTTACAAAAGACCTACTAAACATCTTTACACTACCAGCACTTACAAAAGACCTACTAAACATATTTACACTACCAGCACTTACAAAAGACCTACTAAACAATGTTATATTAACAGTACTTACAAATTACAAACTCAAAGTACAAAATAATAATAATGTGACAGATACAATTAGATATCAACGACCTACTGTTCTTAAATGTCGTGCCACTTTGCCACAGGTCTGTTCCCAGCTTATTGAACGGTCAAGAAACCGCTGTGACATTTTGATGAGTTTTGAGATATGTGATTTTTGACACGCACGAAATGACTGCCTTCTAAACCAATTTCCGGTCACTTCCAAATATAAAGATGTCGAGTTTGGTGAGCTTCTGTGGTCAATCACTGAACACATCTTTCAATGACGAATCGTTATTTCAACTCTAAATACACAATGTTATTTTCTCGCAATTTGTTGAATTTATTTCATCTAGTAACGAAGTATTCAGTTTCATATCTTGTTTCGATCTACAATTGAAACAAACTCGAACTGAAAACATATTTTTTCACCCATTCAGTGAATTAGTCTTCTTCTTCTTCGAGCGCTCCATATCGACCACTTCTTAATCACTTTGTGTGATCTGTATGTGATCTGAGCCTAAGAGCAATTGTATGTTGTGAAAGTTATGCACCTACGAGTAGGCCAAAAGATTCGATTTCTTCGATGCTTTTTCTTTACTAGGTTAGCTTCGTTAATTGCTACATCAGTGGTCTCTTACGACATGCCTTGTAGATCGCAGTGTTACTATTCTTTGCTTCCCTTGCGCGCCCCGTCACCACACGGACAAGTGAATTAGTACAGAATATCTCAAGGCAAACGATTGACTTCTGGCACCGTTTTTTTCCCATATGAATCAGTCTCACTCCGCAGAACTAGTAGGACACCTGCCGAGAGTGATAACCGAAGCAACAACTATGTAACTTGAGTAAAAAGCATTGGATCTCTGGAGGAAAGTGTATTTGTGAATCGAACAACTTGGTTCGGATTCGAATCTACAACCTTTAGAACGCAAGATAAATGTCTTGAAACTTTGCTACAGAGACACTAGAGTGAACTAAAGTGATTATATAATGTGATGTGCTTAGTTCCCATTACAGACACTATCTACACAAGAAAGTTTCTCAATTAACATATGCATTAATTAGTTTGCATATTCACTCTTCCCATACCATGAATATTGCCGAATTCTGAATCATTTGTTCTATGACACCAGTACTTTATCACACAATAGTTTTGTTTTTACGGATTACAATAATAATTATCATCAAATATTATCATAGCATGTCTCGAGCAGTATACTTTTCTACTTTTAGAGTCTTTCACAATATCTTTCTTTTATAGGCTAGATGTCCCGACTCTGCAGTAGTTGTGATCAAATCATAAACCACATTATGAATCAATATACTCTGCGGTATTTTTATTCTCCGCTTTGCAGGAATGTCTCTTTCCATGATGGTGTTCTGTTGTTTGTTTAGTAGGGGATTAAAGCCTCTTTAAGCCGAGGCACGTCACTTTCAACCTAAGGCGAACCTTTTATTGGTTATATCAGAGCGTGTAGGCCAACAAACATGAAAAATAAGAATTAACTCCTTTCGGAGAATCCAAGAATATATTGACATTATGGTCTTCTCCAGCTTTCGTGTCTTTTTATATGTCCAAAATAATTAAATTTTATGATCCTTATTTGTGTCATTTGTAGCCAGTTTTCTTTGATTTTGATTTCTTGCAAGATATATCTTTTGTTTTCGTATCTGTTCATAGACTTCACTTTTATTTAAAAACATATGTTTTTTTTCCCCAGCCATATTAAGTATTTATGCTTCATATATATAAGTTGCCATGGAAATATGAATGATCTTTGTATTCTGATCTTTGTTAACAATTCGATATTGTTTTTAATTGTTTAGTATTTTGTAATGTCTCATTTGTTCTTCTTTTAGTTTTCACCATTCCCTTTTCATCTCTTCTTAGCAATGAACAGAGGCATTCAAACCTGTTTACATTTTATATTTCCTTCTGTTGTTAAAAAATTAACTTCATCATGCGTGTTTTATCAGTTGTCATTATTTTTGGCACATTGATATATATATATATTTCTCAACCGTATTTTGTGATGTTGACAGAAATACTGTATCATCAGCATTTTATAGTTAAGGTATTTATCTTCCTCCGATTATAAAATAATCGTTTTGTTCTTTTGCGCGCTCTTCTGTAACATTCCTCTTGATGTGTACAGCATATAATCACCAAATATATTACTTATAATCCGTAAATATACTATATATATAAATATTTGTTCTAAAACAATATATTTTACTATGTTTAGTTTTTAAAAACATTGAATGTTGTAAAAGAGAAAAAGATGATATGCTTAGCAAATTACTTCGACATTGAATAGTCACTAATTATATAAGTTAATTAGTTAATACAGTTATATATTGTTTAAAATCAAGGCAAACAGTAAGTTACCTAACTAATTACATGATCAATTAGTAAGTTAGTTAATTAGTCACATAATCAATTAGTAAGTTAGTGAATGAGTTACATAACCAATTAGTAAGTTAGATAATAAGTTACATAACCAATTATCAAGTTAGTTAATTAGTTACATAATCAATTAGTAAGTTAGTGAATTAGTTACATAATCAATTAGTTAAAAAGTAACATAATCAATTAGTAAGTTAGTTAATTAGTTACACAATTAATTAGTAAGTTTGTTAATTAGTTACACAATTAATTAGTAAGTTAGTAATTAGTTCATTATGAATTAGTTAGCTAACTTGTTACATATTTAGTCAGTTTCTAGCTAGAGTGTTTGTTAGTTATCTACATAGTTAGTTAGAATAAATATAGGTCAAGCTAGCCAGATCACTAGGTACTCGATCTTTTAAACAGACGACAGAGCGTTGCAAGCTGATAGTTCACAAGCTTTGTTTATTATAACCACATACGATATTTCTTCGCAGGTGTCCCAGATGATGGCACATTCTATCTGTATATATAACTCTACTATTTTGAAACTATTTTTGCTAATCACTGGGTCATCATCACTGAAAAAATGTGATTCTTATGAGAACTGAGTATCCAGACTATAGAATGCGATGATTCAAATAGTTCAGCGAAGTGGTGTTCCAGAATGGCAACTTCTCGTATTCGATCACTACGTATGATTAAAACGTTATTTGTTGGAAATAAAATAAAACCAACCACATAAAACACGCTTGGCGACAGCTTCGGGTAAGCGACATTTATACATGTTCCATATCTCACATCATCTCTCAGAAATTAGAACACAATACTGTAATGGCTCATTTATTTGGAATACTATATACACTACGCTGGGACGGATTAGTGTAATGCGTAAGCGTTCGTCTATCGAACCAGACACAAGAGGGTTGTGTGTTCAATCCCACACTTGATACTCCACACATGAAGAAAGAAACTGGCTCTCCTGCCTCCTGCCTTCTATTTCTAGAAATATAAAGTGACGGTCACTTCATACCCTAATGTCTGAAATGGTTTCAGGAAAATATATTTGTATTATCCAGACTACGCATATCGACTTTAGTCGATATAGAAGACAGTAGATCGAATCGCTAGTTATCAAAAAATGCCGAAGACAATATATCACTACAAGACCCAGGAGAGCTGAAACCTCTATATCTATTACCCACTCATGTCGAAGTTAACCATATTGTAACTTGCTAAGCAAATATTTATTGTCTGGTATTTTTTCGGCCTCACCAATAGGTCACACTGTTGATATTCATTGTCTCTCGCGTTACTCACATTTGCTATTGTTCATTAACTTGTCTTCTGAGCCGTTTCAAATTTATCCTCAATGAGCACACATCAATGACATCAAAGGTAGTGTACCACTCTGTTATATAGACCCGTCACTTCATCAAATCAAATCGAATTTTGAACTCATTAATTCACATTTGATCCATTAATTTCCTCACGAAATGGGAAACAAAAGTCTTCTATACTCTTTGTTTAGTAGGTCGTTTCTCTCTAAATTGTCGTTTTCTACTTTGTTGTTAATACTCTAACTTCTGTTTTATCTTCTTCTGCTCTGAGAACTGTTAGACATTAGCTTGAATCTTTATAAAGTAGTGGTTGGAACTATTCTGTTTTGGTTTTTTTAACGGTGGTTTTTGAATTTGTTGTCAAAGGGTGTTGTTGTCAGTATATTATTAACTATGTCATTATGTTCATAACACTGTATATATGCTTATAGGGAGTATGTGGCCACATGGTTAAACGTAGGGATGTTTTATGACGAAAACATTCCGTGTATAAGTGGGTTTTTTTCTGTTTGGGAGACAATAAAACCGACAATCTGAAAACGTGTATTACAGAAGCGTTTCCCAAAGTGAGCGATACCGCCCCCCAGTGGGCGCTGAAGCGTTCTAGGGGGCGATAGTGGGTTCAGAAGAATTTGGGGGTGTTCAGGCGATTAGGGTCGGTGGCTCCTTAAAGAAGAAATTAATAAAAATATTTTAAAATAAATTATTTCCGTGATTTTGCGATTAAATAATCATTTAAAATTTGAATTCTGCATTTAAATTCATCTTATGCCCGTTTTACACGATCCATTTTTTCATCAATTTTCTATTTCATGCATATAATCATCTGAAAATTCATTATGTATTACAGAGATACATATCAATTTCTATGCCAAAGAGAAAATAAAGTATGTAAATATGTGAGGGGGCGTTGGCAAACTTTATAATGTGGAGGGGCGTTACAAAGTTTATGTTGTGCAAAGTGGGCGGTGAGCCGAAAAGGTTTGGGAATCTATGAGTTACAGTTTCTAGCAAGCAACCTCATTTCATCTGTCGTATGTCTACCAGTGCAGGCTCGGAAATATAAATAAGGCACTGTAATTAAATATATGTTTACAGAGGTGTTGGTATGTGTATTCTACTTCAGAATTATTGTGTATTTCACTGTTTACATGATTTCTACTGTTGATATGTGTTCTTAGTAATGTAGGTATGTTTATAGTAATGTTGACAGTTTTATAGCAATGTCGATAATTTTAGGGTAATGTCGATAGCGGAGCCTCTGGTCGAATGGGTTAGAGCGCCGGCTACCATTCTAAGTGGTTGTTGATAGCTTCATGATGATGTATATACAACTGGCATTCTGGAGTATGTTATGGTTTAATTCTTCTTCTTCTTTGCGTTCGTTCTTTATGACCAATTTTAATCACTCTTTGTGATATTTTTGATCTGCGCCAAGAACGTTCATACGTTGCACATTGGTTTGGTAGGACCCTAAAAGCAAAAACTTCTGCAAGTTTAGGACACGTGCATCCGATTTCAGCCAATATGGTTTAGTTATGTTCATGGAATTATTATACGGACCATGTAGGCTTCGTAATCGCAATATGGTGCATTAATCTCACCTTGTGTCCGCCTGCCCAGCGTGTTCGTAACGCGTTAGATGACGGGTGACAGGCTCCCTGTGAGCGCGGTTCAATTCCACGGGATTGCAGAAAAGCCACATGTTCTCAAGATGTACGGTGTTGTGGCACCGAACCGAAGGGTTACGATGTCCATAACATCGAGCCGATGAGCTGAAAGCTCAAATGCTTCTGGATCGGGGAAAAAAATATCACCTTGTATGGAGGCTGATGTTGATTTTGGAATTAAAATTGGACATGTGTCTGTAGACCTCTCTAGCATTATTTTATATGGTTCTCCTCTTCAACAACATGTGTTTATTTTCAGTTGTTTAATCTGTAGTTGGTTGTGTGGAGATGTGTTGCTAAAACTGTTTGTTCTTTTGTTAATCCCTTCTTAGCTAACGTATCTGCTTTATTATCTCCAGGAATATATGAACGTCTAGGGATCCATTGAATAACTATTTTGATGCAATACGATCTAATAATCTGGTCAATATCTAGGGTGCGCTAAAAAGTTTCAGATTTACAATGCGCAACACTTTGTTATGATTTAAGTAAAAGAACCATTTTTATACCAAGTGATAATAGTGCTAGGCGTTAGACCCGTATGTTTCATTGACCGAATGCACGCGATGTATGATTTGATCAACATCACGCCGCCAACATTTACTTCCTAGTACTTTTCCTGGTACCAAGTTGAGGCTGGGTCGAGATGAAAGCCGTTGTGATGGGAAAAATCCCTCCCACTGTGGAATTGAACCTGTACTACTAGACTAAGAAACTAGTTCACTAACAACTACGTCACTACGGCTTTCATGGCAGATATTAAATCTGAAAAAATACTGTTTTTGTGTAATTTTTATGAAAAGACTTTGAAAATGGTTTTTTTAAATGGTATAAATTTGTAATACCAAACCTGGACAATTAACCGAGTTCACTATCACTGTTTCTCATCATCAGTTGGAGATGGAATCAGTGAGACTGTGCATGCTAGTAGAAGAGAAACTAACACGTATTACACTCTGACAGAAAAGCACAACGTGACAATCCATTTGTCTTAAACTTTTGATGAAATATTTATCACTTATGAGAACTTAGTATAACGGTTTAGAAATGTATGGCAGACAATGATCACGAAGCCGTCTCTGAATACAGAATCTTGAAGTAAGAGGCAATAAATACCACGTACATATTGTGATATGTTAAGTCTCTGACCTCCTCACGAGCTGGGTGGGAAGCCCTGAGACGTCCCAGTTCTATTAAGACATAACTGCTACGTGACTTAGGATAGAATGCGCGACAGTGATAGCTCTGCAGAATCGACCGCAAACCAGGTCAATTTCTTTTCGTCAGAACGTAATTTTTTTTTTATTTCGTCATAACGAACATATTCTTTTACTGTTAATGCTACTGTAGGTTCCCTTCTCTTACTATAAATACTACTATAACTACTACTACAACTACTACTACAGCTACTACTAAACCTACTACTACAATTATTAAAGCAACTACTACACCAACTACTACAAAAACTACATCTACAACTACTACTACAACTACTGCTACAACTATTAAAGCAACTAATAAACCAACTACTACTACAATCATATCTACAATTACTAATACAACTACTACTACTACAACTGCTACTATAATTACTAAAACAACTACTAAAGCGACTACTACAACAACTACTACTACAACTGCTATTATAATTACTAAAACAACTACTAAAGCGACTGCTACATCAACTACTACAACCACAACGCGTACCATTTTATTCTTGATGGAGACTAACTCATGTAATAAGACGCATATATATTTAGTATTTCACACGATGATTCAGGGTCAGGAAACATACTTGAATAAATAATAGTCAATACTTCGCTAGGTGATTTGGTAACATGAAATGAAAATCGTGGCATATCCTTTACAGGACGTAGCCATCAACCGCAGTAAACGAGTTGTTGATTTTCTAGGCACCACTTATACGTTAACCATCCAACTAATGAAGAATGGATTGACATGATATATGTGATGAAGCCTGTTGAGACCGGGTGTGGTGTCTTTCTATTAGGAGGGAATCAGCATTCTGACCTTTAGAATGCTACAAATTTGAAAAGAGTCAGGACAAGTACTCTCCACAGTTGAAGGCCGTCTAGCTCGTAGAGTTGCACGCTCAGTCACTTTAATACTACTGAGTACATTTTCCTCCACGTTGTTTCTGATGCATAGGGTCTCAACAACTGGTCTCAACTTGTCACGGTCTCTAAGCGTTTCCTTTATGACTTTCCATGATAGTACCAGCATTCCTCAGCACCATTAAGCCAGAAATGTTTTATGAAATTTGACAGATTTGTCAAGAAATCGCAACCGATTTCAACCACAATGAGATACACAAATCTAGAGGGAGGATATAGGACTCTAGCTCCTGGAACAGTGTACAAAAATACAAACTCGAACTTTGTATGGTAATAAAAAGATAACATTAAATCACGCAACGTGTAGTACAAAAGAGAAACTTTCTTCAAGAGCATATTATCGTATAGTTAATACAGACTAATCAAGACATGTCATTCTTTAAAGACAATGTATGTTTCAGTTTATTCCGATACTAAAATGTATACAAGCCATCTCTACATATTATTAATGTTAATCTTAGTGTTATTGTATCACTTATTCTTCTTCACAAAACATAGACTTTAATAAACAATAACAATGTCCTCACAGAAACAAAAACAGACAAAGAGACACTGACTAACAAGTTACACCGTCTTCATAGATAAAATGCTGCCCTGTGTCAGAAGACACCATTTTATCATACCAAAAAACATCAGCCAAGCAATTTATCGAATTTCATCTCAAGCGAAAGAAATCACAACTATTTGACGGTTGTAGAATGAAACAATATATCATGTTCGGTAACTAATGACGGGCAGTAAGTATGAACACTCTGGAGAATAGTTATGCAATGCTTAATTCCCTTGTCAATAGTTATGGAATTCTTAACTCCCTTGTCAAATCTATCTGCTTACCTAATTAACCCCATCTTCCTATATACATACCAACCTACCAATCTCTCTTTCTCTACACACATATATATATATATATCTGTCTCTGTATATAGTTATATATCTACATCTAAAGGAATTTACAGCTGAGCTATATTTCCCTAATAGAAAAGTTGTATATGACTACAGCAAACGTTGTATTTGATATCATATCTTTAAACGTCGCAATGCAAACTAATCTAACGAGATAATATATCTAATGGTGTTGATTCTAATATGTCGATGTTGATTTACAAGTACTTATATTCATCTAATTTCAACAGTAATAGAAGTCCATTGCATGCGATGATGACAACAGTCGCAGTCGTGTGTTGGTGCTCCTCATTAGTAGGGGCGGATGTGACTACAGAGCTTCCAAGGGGAACATACACGATTAAGTTTGGGTATGGGGATATTGCTAGTACACTTGTTCCTCTATTTATAATAATTCTATTTATAATAGTCTATTTATAAATAGTCTATTTATAATTTAGATTGTCTTTACGCCTAATACTATAACCACTCCATCTGTTCCGTATATTATTTTGATATGTTTCATCCTCATGTTTCGCAACATCTCAACTATTTGTTGTTAGTGTTGGTTTCAAACATATGCATGTTCTGGTGTGATGTTAGATTATATGCAATGCATGTTATTTCTATTATAAATATCAATATTTCAGATATATTTTCAAGATTCAACTCGAAATGAAGCAGTTGATATCAGAAAATGCGGGTAATGATACCCTTGCGATATTTGTTGGAGCTACAGAGTTCGTTTCTTTGTACAATACTCGCAATTTCTAGATATAGTTACAAAGCGGTTTGGGAAATTCAGTGCAATAAAGTCAATTCTTCACCTTTATATCACTTGATAACTTGATAGTACGTACAATCAATATCTCTACTACGTAACGATGCTATAATATAACTATTACTGATCGGAAATATCAAACCTAATGAATTGATAATCAGTCTGACACATTATTCTCTTCAGATGAATTTCCTATTTAAAACACAGCTACGTGACGCAACTGCAAATCGATCATAATTTATTATCCCCATTTTCACTAAAAAAAAAAAACCTAGTACAAGAACCATGCTGTTAAAGAAACACTGTTAAAGAATGACTCTCAAAATTAACGATAACAACCTCATCAAGTAAGAGAAGACAACTTGCCTATTAAAAACAAGTGGTTTTCAAGTCCATTTCGCATTGTCATGGCAATGGAAGTATATTGTAGTTATTGTTATTTTATACAATCGTTATAAAATATGGTTGTCGCTACACAGTTCAGCATGTCGAGTTTGAAAGATATAACTGGGTTGTCTTTTTAATGAGTGCTGTCGACTTGATCAAATAGAAGTGAGCAAATTAAAGGAGGAGCTATTGAAAACTTTAGTTATACATCTTGTTCTTCTTCTTCAAACGTTCCATATCAACCACTTGTTAACAATTCTTTTTTATTTGTATGCGATCTGAGCCTAAGAGCGATTATACGTTGGGTCAATTATGCGCCTACAAGTAAGCCAGCACATCCGAGTTTTGCAACGCTTTTATTTACTCGTATAGCTTCAATAACCCCCTACTTCAGTCGCCTCTTACGACATGCCTTGTAGGCCGAAGTGTTATTATTCTTTTCTTCCCTTGCGGGCCCCGACAACACACGGGAGAAGTTATATATGAGTTATGATGATATTCCAACTAAAGACGTACCATATTATTATAACCACTTACTTGTAGGACAACATTCAGTTATCAGAGTTTGAAATGGTGACATTCTCTTTTAGTCTATTTTCAATCTTGTTTTATCAGTTGCTGAATAAATACTTCATAAAAATATTTCCATTCAGTCTGTTGCTGCATTCTGTATAATTAATGTACTTCCTGTATTGATATTCCTTTCCAAATCCCCTTCTGTATTGATATTTCCTTCCAAATTTTCTTGTTTGTCTTTTCGTGTGTTCTACATCAATCACTTATTAAGGCACTCTTTCTGGAGGGCATGTGAGTTGTGTATTTTAACTTTAGTTCGTTGCGCCAGTTAGGCGACTACAGACCTGCAGACCAGCATATCCGATTTCTGCGTGCTTTTTTAAATTCGGGATCTCCTCTCCAAAAAGGAAACAAACTGATATATGGCAGCCTATCCCCTAGATGACCAAGAACCCCATTAGTCTGTGACCTTAGCAGTAAAAGTTTCTTGGTCTACACTAATGAGATGTGGGATTGCCTTGTGTGTTTTACGGGTCATCAGCAGGCTAATAATGTTAACTTTTCCACTTTCCTAAGAAAGGTTAACTGACCCCCAACTCTGCTGAGTGCAGATCCAGGAATAGGCGTAAACATTATAGACAAATCCTCTTATATATTAACTGTTTTATGATCTACTCTCATAGTAACATAATATGTTTAGTCCTCCTGTCTCATGGTTGACTTTTATACCATGGAAACTGTATCAATAAGTCATTTAGCGCGGTCCAGGATGACACGATAGGAAGGAACAGGGAATTATCCTTTCCACTTTCAGTCATATTTGTAGTGATAGAGATAGTTTGAATTGGGATATTCCTTGGAGAACACGAGATGTCAATCTATTCTTGATCGAATTTTCGAGCAAATCGATAAATTTATCGAAAATATGAACAGTCTAATCCGATCATGAATAATAAATAACCCACTTGAGATCATTTATGACATTTATATATAGATATTTATATTTCTGTACTTTCATAAAATATTGGAAAGAAACACTCTTTGAAATATAAATACTGCAGGTAAATATCAGATTATATGTGTGTCCAGTATATCGCATTGCTAGTATTTACAAGTGTTTAGGAAGAGTTGCTGCTGAGATTTAGTTTTCTACTCCGTCTTCTTCCTCAAACGCTCCACATGGTCCACTTGTTAACCACACTTTGTTATTTGTATGTGATATGAGCCTAAGATCGATTATATGATGTGCCAGCTATACGCCTACATGTAAGCCAGCACATCCGATTTCTACAGTACTTGTTATTTACTAGGTAGCTTCCTAGGTCCGAACCTCAGTCGCCTCTTGCGATATGTCTTGTCGGTCGCAGTGTTACTATTCTTTGCTCCCCTTGCGAGCCCGGCAACACACGGGCGGTGATTTAGTCAATATTTAATGTCTCTTTTGCGCTAGTTTGTATTGAAAGACAATCTCCTTCTTCTTCTTCTGCGATCAACTTCTGCTATGCGACTTTTCCGGTGTCATAAACAGGGCGGTGCGCTTGAGGTCTTCACCAGTCCCCCATAGTTTGACTTGTAGGGCTGTTTCTGTTGGCCATATCTCCATTCTCACACTACTCAGACTGGGGCAGTCTTGTAGGATGTGCTCTGGGGACTGTTTATGTGCTCCACAGGTGCAGACTGCCGAGTCCCTGAGATCCATTCTGTGGAGGTGTGCTCTGAGATTGCAGTGTCCCGTTCTAAGTCTGAAAACTGTGGTCTGTGCTTTTCTGTTTAGTGTATTTATACTGTCATGCTCTGGGTTGTATCCTCCATTTGTTTTTCTCCAGATAATTTTCCTGGATTGTTTCAGGAGAGTCTTTGCTTCTGTATAGCTTTGTGTTGGGTGGTGTTGTGTTAGGCTCCCCCAGCCTTTGCGAGTTTGTCAGCCTTGTCATTTCCTGGTATTCCACAGTGTGCTGGTATCCACTGTAAAACCAGTTTATATTTTTTTGACAGCAAGCTGATATTTTGCCGTATGTCCTGAATGAGTTTGTCTTGTCTGTGACATGAGATAGCCTGTAGAACGGATCTTGAATCGCTAAAGACTGCAATATGTTTTGCTAACACTTGCTGGTCGTTGAGAATCTGTATGGCTGCAAGAAGGGCTGTTGAATCACTCTAAAGATACTGCACGTTTCACCTGCTGCCAGAGAGTGTGTTTCTGTGTTTCCTTGGGAGTGAGTGATGTAGATTCCGCTGCCTCCCTTCTGGTAGCATCTGTAGCTGAGCCATCTGAGAACACGCGTGTCCATGTGCTGGTGGGATACTGTTCTCGTAGCATTTGGAGTGACCTGGCTCTTTGCTCTGCATCTGTTTTTGGTTTTTTAAAGATTGTTCCTGGGACTTCTAGTGTTTTGGGCCGTGGTTTGGTAACATGTCCATGGCTCTGGTATTATGCGTTCTCACATTTCTGGATCAGTTTCTAGGATGTCTGAATGTTGCATATGAAATTCTCTGGCCGGATGGTTGGGACTTTTTCTTGCAAGTCTGTCTTGTTTTCTCTTGGAATTTTGTGTGGAGAGGGCGTTCTTTTAGTCGTTTTAGTTTTTCAAACTGAGTGAGTGTTTTAAATTTTCTGCGAGTTCTAGAGGTTCTATATCTGTAGTTTATTCCATTTCTATGATAGGACTACTTTTCATTGCTCTCAGAGTTATTCTTAGGCCCATGTTTTGTACCTTGTCTAGTTTCTGTGTGTTTGTTTTGGCTGCTGTTGTCCAAGAGCTGAAGCCATATTTCATGATGGGTCTGACTGCTCCAGTGTAGACCTGCTTTAATATTTTGAGTTTGCGCCCTAGGACGTGCCAGCTAGTTTCGTCATCACAGCAAGTCTTTGTATGGCTTCTCTTTGAATTTTTCTATGTTTGACTTCCAGGTAAGTCTTCTGTCTAGGGTGATTCCAAGGAAAGTGGGTGTATCTGTTTGGGGTATTGTTTCGTTTTCTAAATTGATGAATACTTTTTCCTTGTGTAGAGAGGAGAAAACAGTTGCTGTGGTTTTTGTGTGGTTTATTTTGAAGCCCCAGATTTTTGTCCAGTTCTCCACTTTTTCCACTGTTTTTTGTAGTAGATGGGATGTTTGAAAGAAATCTAATTTACGAGATACGTACAAATAGTTTCAGTTTTATTTAAACAGGTTATCTTTTGTTAACGTCATATTGTGTGTTGCCAGTAATATTCACTTGCGATTTATGGAGCTATTATCGTTCTCATTTCAACAGATTATGTACCTATGGTAAACAGCAACCAGGCAGAATGTAGGATTAAGACCAACAATAGTTCGACGGAGTGTGCAGAAAAGACAAAAATTAGGCAGTGCGTACTACCAGGACAAAAGAAACTTAACGGCATAATGGACGAACAAGACAATCAACAGTCTGGCTGAAATGAACTTTGCTGAGAGAGGCAAGAAATATCGGTCTCAGTTCCATGGAGGAGATTTAGCGAGTTGCCCAGGATAGAGTGTTATGGAGAAATTACTTACAGGCCCTATGTAACGTATAACGGTACGAGAGAAATTATTAGTATTATATATATATATATATATATATTTATATATATATATATATATAGAGAGAGAGAGAGAGAAAACGGGAGAAAGAAAGAGGGCGAGTTTAGTTTAAGATTAGGAACTCTACTGCAATTGTAAGAAATATATACTTTGATCACTGTCAAATAAGAAAGAACAATATTCTGTTCAGAGCATCAACTGATATAACACAAATAAACAACTAATACTAAATCAATATTAACTATTGGTTTCACAACGGAGATAATTTGGCACACAAATATTGCCCCTACCCATCATTCAACTCCTTCTGCCACTTCCCACGGCCACAGAAGACCTGTTAACTTCAATCAAACATACCATCATCGATTTAGAATTACGCAGAAAATATCCCAGACACCTTCTGCAGATTCCTAGTCTGATTCTGTCCTCAGGGTTGGAACAGCACAAGAGAAGACTAAGAAAGAAAAAACGTTAGTTGTTCCTGCGGTTGTCTTATGTGACTCGTGACTTGGTCGAAGTTGGCGACATTCTACGTGACAGCTATTAGTGTCCTCCGAGGTTCCAAGATTTCAGACACTGCGACTATTTATCAAGGAAGATAATGGCACATTAGACAGACGCAATTCAAGTAGTCAGCACATTTGGTTCTGTATATAGCAAACAGGCAGTTTGAAAGTTGGTAGCATAGATGTTCTAGGTTGAGAATTAATAGCATGTGTCATTGCGCGACTTGTATGTGGTACAATGCGGTTTTCTATATAGCAATAATAACATAGTAATATAGCAATAAGTTTATTGTTATTGCTAGGAAAGAAAAGACATGGAAAGAAAGCTAGAACCAGTGTCTCTGAAAGTTAGAAAAAACCAATATTATGTTGCAAGAGTTCTTCTTTTAATTCTGAAATTTGGAAGGTTTTCAGCATTTGAACCTTTGACAAATAAGTTCGTGTCACTCATTTTTAAATATAACTTTCTTTAAGATGGAAAATATCATCGATCTTCACTTCCCGGTAATGTTGTTTTACGAATAATAATAATTATCAAATGAAAAGCAAATGGTTCGCATATGATTCGATGAATATAATATAGCCAGAGAAATTACTGAAGTACATTGATAAAACGTTTTAGTCATTGTAATCTACTGACGAAATGTAGCTTTGACAGAAACTGATACTGTCCTACATTCTAAGTAAAAATTGATAAACTGATACTGTCTCTAACTAAAAAGTTACATTGATAAACTGATACTCGTCTAACTATAGTACAATTGATAATCAACACACGTGCATTAATTATTAAATAACCATGTCTGGAACACAAGACACGTGTGTGCGGAGGCTCTCAAGAGGAGCAAAGAATAGTTACACTGCGACTTACAAGGCATGTCGTAAGAGGCGACTGAGGTAGGGGCCTAGGAAGCTACCCTAGTAAAAATAAAGTGTCCCAGAAATCGAAATGCTGGCATACTTGTAGGCGCATAACTGGCACAATGTACAACCACTCTTGGGCTCGGATCACATACAAATCAAATAGAGTGGTTTTAAAGTGGTCGATATGAAGCGTTTGAAGAAGACGAAAAAAACGCAAGACGAAATAAATAAAATCAACTCCATAGTCATCTTTCTACTGCTCTTACATGCCTTCTTTCTACCCAGTATACTACGTTTCCATAGATAGTAATGGATGATGCATTACTACAGCCTGCCTATGCATGCAGGTGTTTAAAGAGAAAGGCATACCGGGAACAAACACTAAGGTACTAACAACGGATCATTCGAAACGAAATATGTAGATATCACTTGAACATCGACTTACACATCAACACACATTAACAGACGAAGAAGTAGATGAAAATAAATACGAAGACAAATGAAACATAAATAGATGAAGAGATGACGAAGAAATATATCAAGACAAAGATAAAGGCATACATAAAGAAGTATATACAGGCTCACATGAAGTCCTAGAAGGAAACACAAATGAAGACACTGATGAAGACATATTTGAAGAAACATATGTTGAAATAATTCAAGTTACACATGAAAAATATATGACGAAATTGATGACAAAATAAAAGAATGAAACGAAAAACAAATTGATTAATAGCCAAAAAATAAATTAATAACTAGCTGAAGAAATAGATAATGCAGCAGATAAAGACATAGATGAAGAAACGGATGAAGAAGTAGTTTAAGAAATAGACGAAGAATTTGGTCAAGAAAATGAAGTACAGAATTATAGTACTCATATCACTGTAAAAATATTTTCGTGAAAATCTGAACTATTCTGATCTTCATGTTTCTATTGATCATGATTGCTTCTTGTAGTAGTTGCAAGGGTAGTTTGTCTAGGTCTGTTGTATAGTCAATAGTCGAGATCCAATACTTGACTAGACCGTCAGCTAATCATTTTATCCAGTTATCAAAATATCCGGACTTGGATAATAAAATCAAGATACAGGTCGTCGCCGGTGCTGACTTGTAGATGTGAGAAATAATAGTAAAGATGGAGAGAGAAAATAAATATGAGCAAATTAATTAATAAAGCTAATTAGGAAGACGAATACGTGTGTGTGTTTATAGACATGGAAATATATTGCTGGAATATAACTATGTATTCACTTGTGTGTGTGTATATATATATATATATATATATATATATCTATATATATATATCGTTCTGAGATATCTTGAGAAAAACTGAACTGATATAAAATATATTAATTTAGAAATAGAATGTGAATAGTAGAAATATAAAGCAGATAATGTTTCTAAACTTCAACAACATATAAATCCACTGCAAGCGACATGCAAAAAATATGACATGAAAATTAACACCTCCAAAACAAAAGTCATGACAATAAGTAGGTCAATAGGTCAACTAAATATACACGTGAATAATGTCAAAATACAACAGACACCAGAATTCAAATATCTCGGGAGTATATTCACAGCAGATGGAAAGATGGACAGATAAATCGAGACTAGATGTCAGAAGGCAAGTGCAGTGACATACCAACTGTCACCACTATTGAAACATCCAAGAATTAACATGGCAGTCAAACGACAACTGATAAACTGCATATTTATTCCAATGCTATCAGTGCCAAACATGGCCCCTGACTAAGACACAATAAAGAAAGATTACAACATGTGAAATGAGATGTCTACGAAAAGCTGTCAACGTTACAAGGCGAGATAGAGTGAGAAACGAGAATATCAGAAGCATCGTTGGTACTATACCATGCATACAGTACATCGAGAAGCAAAGAATCAAGTGGTTTGGCTATCTAATGAGAATGGAACCACATTTACTACCATCACGTGCCTATAATAATCGACACTCAGGGCGCAGAGCACGAGGCAGGCCAAGAACACGATGGATATATAACATCTCAGAGTCACAGCGAAAGCGTGGACTGACAACGTCAAGCGCAACACACCTGGCACAAGATAGAAAACTAACTCTCCCACGACGCTTCACGGCAAATGTGATTAAGATAAGATAAGATAATGTTTTAAATCAAGAAAAGAAGATAAATAGTAGAAATATAATTGAGATTATACCGAGAAGAAAGAAGTGAAATAGTAGAAATATAATAAAAGATTACGCTGAGAAACAGGATGAGAGGAGAAGTAGTAGAACAATAATTACAGATTACGCTGAGAAGCAGTATGAGATGAGAAGTAGTAGAAAAATAATTACAGATTACAATGAGAAACAGGATGAGAGGAGAAATAGAAATATAACGTGTAGTATATTGAGAATAATACTTAGAAAAAGTAATAGAATCAAATTCGATACTATTTTGAGAAGTATTTTGGAAAGAGAATTGGATAACACATAAACTAGATTAGTCAGAAGACACATAACATGACATGCTCTCGTGGGTCGACATTTGACCTCAGTGTCAGACAGGAACCTGATCCTATATAAACGTTTAGTACAAATTCACCTAAGCGTTTCGTATAATCGATTGCTATAAAACAAGTTCTGAAAACCAGATTTCTGCCACATTTGTTTAATAGATTAACTCTTAAAGACTTTCACAAGACTTCAAGATCAACAGATTGTTCTCTTTAAGTCAGAGAAACTGATACCTTTAGAAGTATTGATTCGACCACCGGTAGTAGTTTAATGAAATTGTACTGCAGTTTCTTGAAATTTAAACAGGAACGAGTGATTAAACCTGTTTGTGAATATAATGAAGAAATATATTACTCTTGGATCAATGGATGGACTTGCTTTCAACGACTGCAAGTTATCAAGTGTAGGAAAGTGTTTAACGCATTTTGAATAAACTGTGTGCGGTTTCTTTTCTCGTTTATATCTGCCTCTACATGGTCCCCCGTAATAGAAGACCTTTCAGCTCCTTTGGGAAATTGTAAATTCCAGTTGATGTGTGGCTGACTTCTGTATATGTTCATTGTTGTGCAATATTCATTTTTCATTTGAGGGGATTATCTTCAACGCACATCGGAGAAGTCCATAATTGCTCCTATCTTCTCTCAAACATGTATTTCAGTTTGTTTAGACCATAGATTTCCAAACATTTTCGGCCCACCGACCACTTTTCACAACATAAACTTTGTAACGCCCTCCACATTTTAACAGAAAGCTAACGCCCCCATATATATATATATATATAATATATATATATATATATATATATCTATTTCTCTGTAACATAGAAAATTGATATATATTTCTGTCACACATGATCAATTCTCAAACGATTATATGTATGAAATAGAAAATTGATGAAAAATTTGATCGTGTAAGTCGGGCATAAGATTAATTTAAATGCAGAAGTCATATTTTAATAATTATTCAATCGCAAAATCACGAAAATAATTTATTTTAAAATATTTATTATTAATTTCTTCTTTAAGGAGACACCGACCTCTAATCGCCTGAACACTCCCCAAATTTTTCTGAACCCACTATCGTCCCCCTAGAACACTTCAGCGTCCACTGGGGGTGGTGGGGTGGGGTGGTACCGCCCACTGTGAGAAAAGCTGGTTTAGACTAACAACTCCCGTTCTGTGTTGACTGATGTATCTATTGGGGTTTCTCTCGTGTTTTTCCCGTCTTGGTGCACCTATTGGTATGAGTAGCATGCACAACCGAGATAGAGAATACCCTTTATTTTCTTGGTTGAAATCCTCAGAGCGTATGCTTTGTCTTAGAACGTTGATGATGTCGCTTTTGTCCATAGAAGACATATTCTCAATTGCAACATTTCCCGCCAGTACAGCGACTCTCTCATTGACCTTGACCACGGCCTTCTCTATATATGTATTTACGATGGCTGCGCCTTGACCCCAGAATGACATGGGACAAAGATGAAGGTACGTGTCTCGACTGTCGCATTCTTGATTACTTGTATCCACTTCCTTCGTCTGTGTACATGTTTGATAGAACACTATAAGCTTTACTGCCATTTTATAGAAATCTATGAGCTCATAGTTAATTTATTGATGAAAATTGTTAATAATTCTGATACTTCATAGTTAGTTAGTTAGTCTTTCCTCTTGGGCCTGTGGGCGGCGCATGGGGCAGAGGTCATAGTTCTCCATGTCTCGCGGTTCGTTGCTATCTGTTTTAGGTCTTTAATGTTTACTAGGCCCATCGTTGAGACTTCTCTGGTGATGGTTCTACGCAGAGTCTCTCTTGGTCTTCCTCGTTTTCTTTTCCCTCTGGTGTCCATATGAGGGATTGGTATGGGAGTCTTCTCTCATCCATTCTAAGTGTGTGGACGATGTAGTTCCAGCGGCGCTTTCTTATAAAATTTGATACATTTTCTTGCTTGGTCTCTTGTCTTATTTGTGTATTGGGTCTGAAATCTGACCATTTGAGGTTCAATATTCTTTTAAGACATTTATTCTCAAAGTTATCTAATTTTCTTTCTAGAGCTTTTGTTGCTTTCCAACTCTCGCATCCATAAGTTAATACTGGAATCACACAAGAGTTAAAGATCTTTAATTTTAAGTGCTTGCTGAGTGAATTGGACTTCCATATATTGGACTTCCATACTTCATAGCATCAAATTTAATTTGTGATATGATATAATATAACGTAGTTTTCTTATGTTGATTTAATTATTTTGGATTGAATTTGAATTTGTTTTTATCTAGGTATATTGAAATACTTCAGCTCAACCTGTGTCCCTTCCTAAGACGGTATGGTATATTCCAGCCAGAGCATACTACTCGTGCAGGATGCAAAATATATAGTTTCATGAAACAACACATCAAATGACGTTGATGAGTCAGTCTGTCGTTAAGAATTTCGAGAATTTGTCACGAATTAGTGAAGATAATTTTTCTGTAAAATATACAAGAAAATGACATTTCACTTGCTTAACCAGATAGTATAGCTAATTGTTGCATACAATAGTGTTAATAGTATCTATTTAAAGGAACACAACAGCTTACTTCTAATGCAATTAATCCTTACGTGAAAATGAACTACAAGTACTTGAACATGAAATATCATAACTTTAAGTGCAAGAACAGGGTTGCTTGAATTCACACCGTCACATGAAGTTTCTCAACAATTTTCTTCGACCGAACACCGTTAGACACTTCTTCAAGGGCAATAATTCGACAGAGCTACGTCTGGTGAGATTTCACTAGTCATTTATAACTATTACCGCCTTAACGTTGAGCAGTTTTATAGGACATTCCAGCATTTTATAGGATATCGGAGCCCTGATATAGTCAGTTTTATTTCCGGTGGGTCGCTTCCTGTTGCTAGTTAGAATGTCTAATTTATACCTGTCCAAACCAGTATGATAATTCTTGATGAAGCAGGAACTACTTGAAACGGAAGTTGTATTTTTCTATGCTTGTTCCAGAAGAATCGTTTGTTCCAACATTCAACGCCAGTCATTTTTTTTTCTTGATGTAGTATCCACTTCTTGAATGTATAAACATCTCACATTTTCGCTAATGATTAGAAATGGATTATTCCTGGAGTATAACACTACACATCAATTATTCCCAGGAAACCCTGAAAAGAACGTTACTGATGGAGGAGAGAAATAACGGACTCGATTCTATAGAAGAGATTTAACGGGTTGTCCATATGTTACAGAGGTAGCGAGAAACTGCTTGCAGACCTTATGTAACGTATAACGGTGCCAGAAAGACTATAACAAATATTGGTCACTTTTTCTTCTACTTTGAACACTCAATATCAAACACTTGTTAACCAGTCTGTGTGATTTGTATGTGATCTAAGCCTAAGAGCGATTGTACGGTGTATCAGTTATGCGCCTACAAGTAGGCCAGCACATTCAATTTATGTGATGCTTTTTATTTAATAGGGTAGCTTACCTTGATTCTACATCAGTCGCCTCTTACGACATGCATTGTAGGTTGCATTGGTACTATTCTTTGCTTCCTTTACGGCCCCGACACCACACGAGCGAATAATAATAACAAAAACAAGAGCACTGAAAGCTGGGTTTTCTTTACCTAATTGTGTGCTCCTGTTTCCACATAGTCGTTTATAATCCAACGCTGACATGCCAGTTTTCAGTGATCAATTAAATTCGATTTTTTATGTTATGCCTGACTGCTAAACTGCTCATACATTATTCAGTTTTACCAAAGCACGTATTCATTTGCTTTGTTGACTTCCAATTGCCTTATTCTAAATTATATTTGTGACATACACGATTGGTATCATGAGCTATTGTTTCATATAGGACATAATAAAAATACTGAATGTATTGCTTTTGCTGTATTGTATATTCAGTCATGCATGACAAGAAGCAGATTTATATTACTTGTGTATTGCTTGTCAGATACCCTACAATCTATTATGTGTGCAGAATAACTTGCAATATTTTCAAAGTATAAGATTTATTCTTTTATTCAAGTCAGAAGACATATAGTCACAACAGAGATGAAGTGTCTACGCAGAATGCTGGGACTAACAAGAAGAGACCGGTTGAGAAATGAAGACAACAAGAAAAAGGTCGGTACAACATCAGTACTGAGCTTCATCAAGAAACAACACATTAAATAGTTCTGCCACATAAGCAGATTATCAACAGATGGTGCGTCACAAAGGGCAATGCACTCCGAAAACAGCGGATGCAAAGCAAAAGGCTGGCAACGCAAAGATATACCCAGAGATAACAGTGCGACAAAGACACTATCTACGAAGCGCACACAAAGGCCCGTTTTAGAAGTCTCTTCTTGACCTGACGCTGTTAGGCAAAACAGGATTGGAGAAAAGAAAGAAAGAAGTCAGGATGTCCAATATTTTCTCTCTCTGTCTTCCTCTGTCTCGTCTCCCTTCGATTTACCGGTTGTCACAGTTTGATTTCATTAATTATTCTTCCATTTGCTGAAATAAATGCTCCCAAGGTAGATATGTGAAGTCTTTTACTTGTTTTATGGAGATTGTTGATGGAGATATTGGTCCTGACTTCATGGCACGTAAGAGCGTCAAACCTGAGCTGACTGCAAACACACGAGACATAGCTTTTAGGAGACCCATGATCGCCTACGCCAGTCGATACGGTACCTGACTATTATGATGAAGTTTGTGATACGCATTGTTAAACTCAAAGATCATATGTATACTTGCATTAGCGTTTTCGTCTTTCATTAACATTGATTTGACATTTTTAAAAGATAAATTCATAATCTGTTGGGTATTTTTAGGGTATATATAATGATAGTATGAAGACTTAAACGTATAGGTGTGAAGCATGGAGATTTAGAAAAGCAGTGGAAAAACATATATGTGCTTTAGAATATAAGTGTTACAGAAGAGTCCTTCGTATTTCTTGGACAGAGAAGAGAACAAATAAATCTATCCAGACAGAACTCAAAATCAAAGAAAACTGGCTGATGCTACTACACGAAAGAGAACATTGAGATATTTTGGACATATAAAAAGACATGAAGGGCTGGAGAAACCATCATGGAAGGAGGCATACTGGCAAAGAGAAGAAGACCACAGAGAAGATGGATTCAGGATGTAACTGATGGTTTGAACATGACAGCTGCAGAGGCAGGACATCTGGCCTATGGAGAGAGAAATTCCGGAAGACTGTTAGGATGGCAAAGTTCTGCTCAGGACAAGCTATTTGATGATGATGAAACAGTAAAAGTTATAAAACTAAAACGATATCCTCAATAATTTGCGTTTCATATTCCATCCCATCTCTTCCTCTTCTCCTTTTTCTTTACTGTCTCTTTTAAGTATATACTATTTCAGCGCTAGGACAGATCTCAGTCTCTACAGATTCCGTTTAGATTAGGGTGTTTAGACATACGTTATACGAACAATTATACTATTGGCAAAGTTTATTTTCCTCTCTTAAAACGATTGTACAATGCAATTAATATATCAAATATTTCTCAACATTCTTCTATAAAATTACATTACTGAGATAAATTTCCTTTCAAAACCTGTTTGCAAAAATCCCCAATTGTTTTTACTTTTTGTTATGTTTAAATGTAGTTTGTTTGCAAAATGTAAATATTGACATGTGAATGTTGAACAATACATAAACATGCAAGAAACAATTACCGTGGACACGAAGATGTAAATTTGTAGATACAATAGAAACAATTACCGTGGACACGAAGATGTAAATTTGTAGATACAATAGAAACAATTAATTGGGAAAGAGACAGAGAGCAAATATTCGGAACAATCTAACATTATGAAATGGACGTTTTAACAACGCAGTTGAACACGGTTGCTGGAAACATAAGAGTTGTGGAGATCCATCATCACCAGCGCCAGCCGCCCTGATAATGACATGATTTATTGTAAAAATAATTCAAAAATTATTATGTCATTGACAAGGACATTGTTCCATGATTTGTCTTCATTTTTAAGTGCTATTGATTTTGCATGAGCTGTCAGTACCATCCTCATCATTTTTTCTTTTCTTTGTACTCACACTATTATCGGGTTGTAGCCCAGTGCCGTGGACTTCTGTGTTGTATTGCGTTTCTCCAATGGTTTGTGAGATGAGTTTCTGTATCGTTTGGTACGATATATACCTTCCATCTATCCAACATTTTCTTTTTTCCTTAATGCGTCTTTCACCTTTGTTTTGAACTGTATCAGGCTTTATAAACAGCATGTTTTGACTTCAACTTATTACGTGACCAAACCATTTCATTAAAGTTTTGTATGTAATTCAAGTAGGACCCAACCGTTTCAACATTCTCTCTAATAAGAATATTTGTGACGGTCTCTATTTGTGTTATTGTTGTGGTATTTGGTTTATTGTTGTGGTTCCTCCTCCTTCAAATGTAGTTACAATCTGTGAATGTACTTTATTCCTTGTCCATGTTTGGCAGTAAGAGAAAGATGGTTTGATTCATAGGTCGTTAAACCGAAATATAGATGTTTGGATGTCTGAGTAGTGGGGTTAGTTGAAGTAACATCATTTGACTTCTAGACTATAACTTCTATTTCTATGTCGTCTTCTGGAGACATGCTTCTAAAGTAAATATTTACCATTATTACTATCATTATGATCAGTACAAATTTATAATACCAACACAACTCCGATAATACAATAGTATCATTGTAAATAAAATGAGCACATTACAAATGTAGACTGTATCAGCCACAAGAACCTAAGATTCCATTAACAACAAAGCATCAAATCATCAAATATTCAACATAACATCAAAAAGACAGTTTCCCTTTATGACAGAATATAATATTTACATTGACATCGGGAACATGAAACATACTATCAGGAACGTATCAATGTGTCTCTATTAACATGTGTGTGTGTTTCTCTGTTTGAGTATATCAGTGTCAGTGTGTTTTGCTATGTAAATTTTGTTTCGACATACATGTGTACATATAAGTGTGTGTGCGAGTGTTTGGTTGTTGAACCATATCTTTCTTTCTTTTACATCTCTATCTCTGCCTTTTTCTAATTTTCCCTCAGTGATCATGTCTTCTAAATTGTTTTCAAACATTCTCAAAATACTTAACAGTAAAACGAATTTTCTGTGTATTCATTTTTCGGATACAATTTCATAAATATTTAGTATATAAGAGGATCGAGAGACATTTATATATTTAGTATATAAGAGGATCGGGAGAGAGATATATATTTAGTATATAAGAGGACCGAGAGAGAGAGATATATATTTAGTATATAAGAGGATCAGAGAAGAGAGATTTATATATTTAGTATATAAGAGACCGAGAGAGAGAGTATATATTTAGTATATAGAGGACCGAGAGAGAGATTTATATATTTAGTATATAAGAGGACCAGAGAGAGAGATATATATTTAGTATATAAGAGACCGAGAGAGATATATATTTAGTATATAAGAGGACCCAGAGAGAGAGATATATATTTAGTATATAAGAGGACCGAGAGAGAGAGATTTATATATTTAGTATATAAGAGGACCGAGAGAGAGATATATATATTTAGTATATAAGAGGACCGAGAGAGATATATATTTAGTATATAAGAGGACCGAGAGAGAGATATATATATTTAGTATATAAGAGGACCGAGAGAGAGAGATTTATATATTTAGTATATAAGAGGACCGAGAGAGATATATATATATATTTAGTATATAAGAGGACCGAGAGATATATATATATTTAGTATATAAGAGGATCGAGAGAGATATATATATTTAGTATATAAGAGGATCGAGAGAGATATATATATTTAGTATATAAGAGGATCGAGAGAGATATATATATTTAGTATATAAGAGGACCGAGATATATATATATATATATTTAGTATATAAGAGGATCGAGAGAGATATATATATTTAGTATATAAGAGGATCGAGATATATATATATATATATTTAGTATATAAGAGGATCGAGAGAGATATATATATTTAGTATATAAGAGGATCGAGATATATATATATATATATTTAGTATATAAGAGGACTGAGATATATATATATATTTAGTATATAAGAGGACGAGATATATATATATATATATTTAGTATATAGAGGATCGAGAGAGAGTATATATTTAGTATATAAGAGGATCAGAGAGAGATATATATTTAGTATATAAGAGGATCGAGAGAGAGATATATATTTAGTATATAAGAGGATCGAGAGAGAGATATATATTTAGTATATAAGAGGACCGAGAGAGAGATATATATTTAGTATATAAGAGGATCGAGAGAGAGATATATATTTAGTATATAAGAGGATCGAGAGAGAGATATATATTTAGTATATAAGAGGATCGAGATAGATATATATATTTAGTATATAAGAGGATCGAGAGAGAGAGATATATATATTTAGTATATAACGATGACTTGAGATGATAGGATTATATATATTTGCTAGTATATAAGGATCGAAGAGAGATATATATATTTTAGTATATAAGAGGACAACGAGATATATAATTTTTATATAAGAGATAGGAGGATATATATTTGTATATAGTAGATGAGAGAGATATATATATTTATATGTAGTAGGAACAAGATCTATATATTAGTATATAATCTGAGAAGATTTATTATTTCAGTATATGGACGAGAGAGAGAGTTTATTCATTTAGTATATAAAGACCGAGAGAGATAATTTAGTCATAGTAGAGGATCGAGGAGAGATATACATATTTAGTATATAGTCGAGAGAGATATATATTTAGTATTAAGAGGATCTGGAGAAGATATTATATTAGATATAAAGATTAGATTATATATATTAGTATATAGAGACAGAGAATATATATATATATTTAGTATATAGAGGACTCGAAATAAAATATATTTAGTATATAAAGATCGAGAACATTTATATATTTAGTAATAAGAGATCAGCAAGAGATATATATTTTATATAAGAGGACAAAGAAGAGATATATATTTAGTATAAAAGAGGATCAGAGAAAGAATTGATATTTAGTATATAAGAGACGAGAGAGAATATATATTTATATATGAGGATCGAGAGAAGAGATTTATATATTTAGTAGATAAGTATCAGAGAGATATATTTAGTATATAGGACGAGATATATATTTAGTATATAGAACAGGAAGATATGTATTTAGTATATGGGACGAGAAGAATTTATATTTAGTATATAAGAGGACAGAGACATATATATTTAGTATATAGAGACAGAGAGATATATTTAGTATATAAGAGACCGAGAGATATATATATTTAGTATATAGAGACGGAAAATATATATTTAGTATATAAGTACTCGAGAGATATATTATATATTTGTATTAAACATTATAAAATATTAAGAGATAAGAGATATATATATTTGTATATAGAGGTTTTCGAAGAATTTATATATTTAGTATATAAGAGGATCGAGAGAATTATATATTTAGTATATAAGAGGACGAGATATATATATATATATATTTAGTATATAAGAGGATCGAGAGAGATATATATATTTAGTATATAAGAGGATCGAGATATATATATATATATATTTAGTATATAAGAGGATCGAGAGAGATATATATATTTAGTATATAAGAGGATCGAGAGATATATATATATATTTAGTATATAAGAGGACGAATATATATATATTAGTATATAAGAGGACGAGAATATATATATATATTAGTATATAAGAGGATCGAGAGAGAGATATATTTAGTATATAAGAGGATCGGAGAGATATATATTTAGTATATGAGGAGAGAGAGATATTTAGTATATAAGAGGATCGAGAGAGAGAGATATATATATTTAGTATATAAGAGGACCGAGAGAGAGAGATATATATTTAGTATATAAGAGGATCGAGAGAGAGATATATATTTAGTATATAAGAGGATCGAGAGAGAGAGATATATATTTAGTATATAAGAGGATCGAGATAGATATATATATTTAGTATATAAGAGGATCGAGAGAGAGATATATATATTTAGTATATAAGAGGACCGAGAGAGAGATATATATTTAGTATATAAGAGGATCGAGAGAGAGATATATATATTTAGTATATAAGAGGACAGAAGAGATTATATATTTAGTATATAAGAGGATCGAGAGAGAGAGATATATATTTAGTATATAAGAGGATCGAGAGAGAGATATATATTTAGTATATAAGAGGACCGAGAGAGAGATATATATATTTAGTATATAAGAGGACCGAGAGAGAGAGATTTATATATTTAGTATATAAGAGGACTCGAGAGAGAGATTTATATATTTAGTATATAAGAGGATCGAAAAGAGAGATATATTTAGTATATAAGAGGATCGAGAGAGAATATATATATTAGTATATAAGAGGATCGAGAGAGAGATATATATTTAGTATATAAGAGGATCGAGAGAGAGATATATATTTAGTATATAAGAGGATCGAGAGAGAGATATATATATTTAGTATATAAGAGGATCGAGAGAGATATATATATATATTTAGTATATAAGAGGACCGAGAGAGAGATATATATATTTAGTATATAAGAGGATCGAGAGAGATATATATATTTAGTATATAAGAGGATCGAGAGATATATATATATATTTAGTATATAAGAGGACCGAGAGATATATATATTTAGTATATAAGAGGACCGAGAGAGATATATATATTTAGTATATAAGAGGACGAGAGAAATATATATTTAGTATATAAGAGGACGAGATATATATATTTAGTATGAGAGAGATATATATATTTAGTATATAAGAGGACGAGAATATATATATATATATATTTAGTATATAAGAGGACGAGAAATATATATATTAGTATTAAGAGACAGAGAGAGATATATATTTAGTATATAAGAGGACGAGAGAGAGAATATATATTTAGTATATAAGAGGACGAGAGAGAGAGATTTATATATTTAGTATATAAGAGGACGAGAGAATATATATATATATATATTTAGTATATAAGAGGATCGAGAGAGAGATATATATATTTAGTATATAAGAGGATCGAGAGAGAGATATATATATTTAGTATATAAGAGACGAGAGAGAGATATATATTTAGTATATAAGAGGATCGAGATATATATATATATATATTTAGTATATAAGAGGACCGAGAGAGAGATATATATTTAGTATATAAGAGGATCGAGAGAGAGATATATATTTAGTATATAAGAGGACCGAGAGAGAGAGATATATATTTAGTATATAAGAGGACCGAGATATATATATATATTTAGTATATAAGAGGATCGAGAGAGAGAGAGATATATATTTAGTATATAAGAGGATCGAGAGAGAGAGATATATATATTTAGTATATAAGAGGACCGAGAGAGAGAGATTTATATATTTAGTATATAAGAGGACCGAGAGAGAGAGATATATATTTAGTATATAAGAGGACGAGAGGGATATATATTTAGTATATAAGAGGACGAGAGAGATATATATATTATTAGTATATAAGAGGATCGAGAGAGAGATATATATATTTAGTATATAAGAGGACCGAGAGAGAGATATATATTTAGTATATAAGAGGATCGAGAGAGATATATATATTTAGTATATAAGAGGATCGAGAGAGAGATATATATTTAGTATATAAGAGGATCGAGAGGGGATATATATATTAGTATACCATTTCATGATGTGCGTGTATGGAACTTGTTTAAAATGAAGTTGTGCGTATAGTAATCTGTTAAGCTATAGATACTCTCTCCCTATGAAGATACTATTGTCACTACATTCCCGCCATGATATAGCAAAATATAGTACATACGACATGGCGTGTAGGTCGCAGTGTCACTTTTCTCTGCTCCCCTTAAGAGCACCGACAACACACTGGCGGCTGCTCAACAAAAATCGGATACTGCATACAGGATAACTACTTCTAGTATGCAGATGAAGGATGAGTATGTTACTACAGCGGTTCCTCAATGGTTCTCTAAGATACAATGTCAACTCATCAAGTGTGGTAACGCCATATTTTAAAACATTTATTTTGAATAACGTGTTCGTACTTTGTTGATCTCGATTGAAGTCACCAGCTTCAGCAGACATTTGGCCAGTATATATGGACCTCACAAACACACGAGGACTTCCTTAATTATTTGAATCAACACAGATTTTTTTCACAAAGTAATATGCTTCAATTTCTGAGTGTATTCAACTTTCAAAAGACCAAATATATATATCCAGAAAGAACTCAAAATAAAAAAAAAAATGACTAATCCTACGAAGAAGAAAAGAGAAAAATTGAGATATTTTGGACATATAAAAAGACACGAAGAGCTGGAGAAGACCATCATGGGGGAGGCATACCGGCAAAGATGAGAATGGAAGACCACGGAGAAGATAGCTGCAGATGCTTATGAGAGAAAGAAATTCCGAAGGACTGATGGTGTGAAAAAGTTCTGCTCGGGACACTCTACATGATGATGATGAGTGTTGGAAACAAGAAGATAGAAAAAAAAACAGAACACCGTTAGAAAAATAAACGAAATAAACAAAAAGGAGACAGAATGTTAACATCGTGGGCTAAAAAAAGTAGTCAATAACACAACTGATATTTAGTGCTAGAGACAACCAGCTGTCCATAAACATGAACATTCAATTCAGTTACATCGACATTTGAACAAAGAGAAGAAACTAAACACTAAATAAATTACTAGGTTTCACATTTTTCTACCACTCAATATGTCTCCTGATATAGTCCTGCCATCTGTCAGGATGTATCAGCAGAAGGGTTCCATGATATGTCTACGAATAACATCAATATTTGATGATTACTCTTCTAATATTATTATTTGTAGATATAAATTACAGTAGACAATAGTTCTCAACTGTTATTGACTCTAGAATTGTACAACATGGCTGTCAAATGTCACTGGCACTAGAATAGTAGAACATAGCTGTCAAATGTCACTGGCACTAGAATTGTAGAACATAGCTGTCAAATGTCACTGGTACTAGAATAGTAGAACATGGCTGTCAAATGTCACTGGCACTAGAATAGTAGAACATGGCTGTCAGATGTCACTGGCACTAGAATAGTAGAACATGGTTGTCAGATGTCACTGGCACTAGAATAGTAGAACATAGCTGTCAGATGGCACTGGCACTAGAATAGTAGAACATAGCTGTCAAATGTCACTGGCACTAGAATAGAAGAACATGGTTGTCACTGGCACTAGAATAGTAGAACATGGTTGTCACTGGCACTAGAATAGTAGAACATAGCTGTCACTGGCACTAGAATAGTAGAACATAGCTGTCACTGGCACTAGAATAGTAGAACATGGTTGTCAAATGTCACTGGCACTAGAATACTAGAACATGGTTGTCAAATGTAACTGGTACTAGAATAGTAGAACATGGTTGTCAAATGTAACTGGTACTAGAATAGTAGAACATGGTTGTCAGATGTCACTGGCACTAGAATAGTAGAACATGGTTGTCAGATGTCACTGGCACTGGAATAGTAGAACATAGCTGTCACTGGCACTAGAACAGTAGAACATGGCTGTCAAATACCACTGGCACTAAAACAGTAGAACATAGCTGCCATTGGCACTGAAACTGTAGAACATAGCTTCACTGGCACTAGAACAGTAGAACATGGCTGTCAAATGTCACTGACACTAGAATAGCATAGTTGTCACTGGCACTAGAACAGAAGAACATGCCTGTCAGATGTCACCAGAACAGTAGAACATAGTTGCCAGATATGACTGGCAATAAAACGGTAGAAAATACCTGTCAGATGTAAATGGCACTAGAATAGTAGAACATATTTATCAGCTGTCAATGGCACTAGAATAGTAAAACATATTTATCAGCTGTCATTGGCACGAGAATAGTAGAACTTAGTTCTCAGCTGTCAATGACACTAGAATAGTAGAACATAGTTCTCTGCTGTCAATGGCACTAGAATAGTAGAACTTAGTTCTCAGCTGTCAATGGCACTAGAATAGTAGAACTTAGTTCTCAGCTGTCAATGGCACTAGAATAGTAGAACATATTTATCAGCTGTCAATGGCACTAGAATAGTAAAACATATTTATCAGCTGTCATTGGCACGAGAATAGTAGAACTTAGTTCTCAGCTGCCAATGACACTAGAATAGTAATAAATAAAATAATAGCCGTCCATCGCAAGCGATGATGACAACAATCTCAGACGTGTACTGTTGCACCTCTCTGGTGTGTGCGGAGGTGACTGTAGAGTCCAATCCTAGAACAGAATCCCCGACCACAGGTGGGGCATACATGATAAAGGTTAGACATGTGCGTGTTGTGTGCTCTGTCTTTTCGCGCTGCTCGTTTTCTCGGTGACTCAACAATACGATGATTCTCAGCTATTCGGGTTCCTCTTTGTTGTTACAGCGCCACATTTGGTGATCTTGCGCAAGGGATTCCCAGCACGTATTGTCTATATCGAAGCATTTCAGAGACACTTTAAGAGTGTCTTTAAAGCGTTTTTCTGTCCACCAGCTAAACGTCTGCCCCTTCAAGCTCGCCATACATCAACTGTTTTGGGATGCGTTTATCAGGCATTCGAGCAACGTGACCGACCCATCTCAGTTGGGCCTTCTGCAACAGGGTGTTGACGCTGGGATCTTTGCTCTTGTGAGGACTTCGCTGTCTGGAATTTTGTCCTGCCAGTTTATTTTTAGTATTCTGCGTAGACAGCTTGTGTGGAAATGGTTTAATTTTCTTCCGTGTCTGCTATACACTGTCCATGTCTCGCTTGCGTACAGCAGCGTGGTTAGCACTATGGCCTGGTAAACTTTCAGCTTTATGACTATGCTTATCCCCTTCCGTTCCCACACAGTGACACGTAACCTTCCGAACGCAGCACTGGCTTTGGATATCCTATTGTGGACCTCAGAATCTATGTTTGCCGATCTGGATAGGAGGCTGCCAAGATAAGCAAAGTTGTCCGTTGACTGGAGACGCTGGTGTTTAA
This sequence comes from Arion vulgaris, assembly GCA_020796225.1. Taxonomy (NCBI): domain Eukaryota; kingdom Metazoa; phylum Mollusca; class Gastropoda; order Stylommatophora; family Arionidae; genus Arion; species Arion vulgaris. Next base: position 13,318,761 of record CM036753.1, read on the forward strand.
TGTTGATGACTGGATCGTAATACTGTTCTCTAGGGCGGGCTGGAACATGACCTCTGTTTTTGGTGTTAATGGTGAGGCCAAACCTATCACAGGCCATTGAGAACTTGTCCATGTAAGTCTGCATTTCTTCCTCAGAGTTGGTAGCGAGGGCACAGTCATCAGCAAACAACAGGTTTGAGATAGTTGATTCTTTTACCTTGGTGGAGGATTTTAACCTCCGAAGATTGAATAGGTTACCGGCTGTCCTGTATCTAATCTTTACCCCATGTTCGTCGCCTTCGCAAAAGACATCCGTGAGTATGGCAGCAAACATCATGCTGAAGAGTGTTGGGGCCAGTACACAGCCCTGTTTGACGCCGTTGGTGACATGGAAGGCTTCCGACAGCTCCCTTCGTCAAGTACACGTGCCATCATTCCCTCGTGAAACTGTTGAACGATCTTGATGAATTTCCTTGGGCATCCAAATTTTTCCATGATCTTCCATAGACCCTCCCTGTTAACGTGTCGAAAGCCTTTGTCAGATCGACAAAGACCATATAGAGGTTACGGTGCTGCTCTTGGCATTTCTCCTGTAGTTGGCGAGCAGCAATATCATGTCTGCTGTTCCACGACCTGCTCTGAAGCCACATTGGGTCTCAGGGAGTAAGTCCTGTTCCAGGTGATCGATTAATCGATTGAGGAGGACTCTGGCAGTATTTTGCCAGCGATTGACAGGAGGGAGATCCCCTGTGGTTATCGCAGGCCTGGCGGTTTCCTTTCCGCTTGTACAGAATAGTAGAATATAGTTATCAGCTGTCAATGGCACTAGAATAGTAGAACATAGTTCTCAGCTGTCAATGACACTAGAATAGTAGAACTTAGTTCTCAGCTGTCAATGGCACCATAATAGTAGAACTTAGTTCTCAGCTGTCAATGACACTAGAATAGTAGGACATAGTTCTCAGATGTCAATGGCACTAGAATAGTAGAACATATTTCTCATCTATAATTGGTATTAGAACAGTAGACATGGCTGTCATTTATAATTGGTATTAGAACAGTAGAATATTGTGTCAGCTGTCGTTACTACTAGAACAGCAGAACATGGTTGTAATCGATCAATGGAACTAGAGTAGTAGAACATAGTTCTCAGCTCTCCTACCGGAAAGAAATTTACGATTTATCGTAGATACAGTGCTCACGTTAAGCGTGTCAAAATACAATTTTATTAGTTGAAAACTCCTAAGAGTCTGTAAAGCCGAGCCCGGGCAGAAGCCCACTAACAATTAAGATATAATGAAATGTCATGATCCTCAAAATGTCATTACTGTCCTTTTTTCCAGTACTACATATTTCATTCAATGTCACTGAAATCGTCCTGTATTGGAAGGAGAACAGAGAACACATAGTTATAAGTACACTGATGATGATCATATCGATCAATCTATCAATCAATCAATCATCTGGAGTAAGAAATCTATATCATTATCTGTTGTCATATTTCATTCACTGCATAATAAGTTACATAGACCACTTTTATAGTAGACAAAGCCAATGTTCATCATATTCTATATTTGGGATCGCTAGAGAGAGAGTGAAAAGAAAGTGAAAAGAAAGGATTAAGCATGAATATAAAGAAAACAGAGGTTATGGTTGTCTCCAAGAAACACGAAACACCAACATGCAATATCAAAATAAAAACACAACACTGAAACAAGTCCATCGATTCAAGTATCTAGGAACATTCTTAACACCAGATGGAAGATGTACAACAGAGATTAGGGGTAGAATAGCTCAAACGAAAGCAGCTTTTATGAAAATGAAGAACACACTATGCGTGAACTCACTACCAATGACACTGCGAAACGAGTACTCCAATGCTATATTGAACCAATTCTTGTGTATGGCAGCGAATCATGGACACTGAACAAACAATCAATACGATCATTGGAAGCCACAGAGATGTGGTTTTACAGAAGAATGTTGAGAATTCCATGGACAGCAAAGAAAACAAACGTGGAGGTTTTAAATCAGGTCTGCACACAAAGAAACCTTATCAAAAGAATAAGAATCCGACAATCAAGGTTCTTCGGGCATATAATGCGAAGAGAAGGTTTAGAACATTTGGTGACTACAGGTAAAATTCAGGGAAGGAGAGATCGTGGAAGACAGAGGGAGAAGATGTTGGATGGCCTGACATCATGGTTCAACAAAATATCGACGTCAGAACTGATTACATGCACCAAGCAAAGAGAGTTGTGGAGAGACATGATCGCCTAGGCCGGCAGGCATGGCACTTGATTGAGAGAGAGAGAGAGATATTCCATATTTGGGATCGCTAGAGAGAGAGAGAGATATTCCATATTTGATTTCAAGATTAGAGGTACTCATAGATATGTATGTTAACATTTCCAGATGATGTTGCCATTGATGCCAAAATGGAGTAGCTATAACAAATGTCTCTCGCCGTCAACAGAACCTAGTTCTTCTTCTTCTTCTTCTTCTTCTTCTTCTTTGAAGGCTCCATATCGACCAATTGCTAAAACACTCTTTCTGATTTCTATGTGATATGAACCTAAGAATTATTGTTCCTTGTGCCAGTTATGGCAATTATTGTTCCTTGTGCCAGTTATGGCAATTATTGTTCCTTGTGCCAGTTATGGCAATTATTGTTCCTTGTGCCAGTTATGGCAATTATTGTTCCTTGTGCCAGTTATGGCAATTATTTTTCCTTGTGCCAGTTATGGCAATTATTGTTCCTTGTGCCAGTTATGGCAATTATTGTTCCTTGTGCCAGTTATGGCAATTATTGTTCCTTGCCATAGGAAATTTCTGCTTCTCTTTTGCAGTTACTGGAAATTTATTGCTTTCCATAGCAATCTACTCCTGTGCCGTTTAGGCATGCCTTGTAGCCAGTGTTACTGGCAACTTATCTTCCTTGTGCCGCAACATGGGGAACCTAGTTCCAGATATGGCAATTTATTACTCCTTTTGAAGTTTGTGCATTATCTGTGCCAGTTATGGCAATTATTGTTCCTTGTGCCAGTTATGGCAATTATTGTTCCTTGTGCCAGTTATGGCAATTATTGTTCCTTGTGCCAGTTATGGCAATTATTGTTCCTTGTGCCAGTTATGGCAATTATTGTTCCTTGTGCCAGTTATGGCAATTATTGTTCCTTGTGCCAGTTATGGCAATTAGATCAGCACATCCGATTTCTGCTACTCTTTTTATTTACTAGGATAGCTTCTCTAAGCTCCTACCTCAGTCGCCTCTTACGACATGCCTTGTAGGTCGCAGTGTTACTAAACGTTGCTTCCCTTGTGGACCCCGACAACACATGGGGGGAACCTTGTTCCAAAAATGATGGGATATTTTATTACTACGCTTTTAATTTGTGCATATCGACTATTTAAGTCGATGTAATTCAAATTCTTAAATCAACGTCTTCTTGACGTATTCTGAGTTGTGTTTATTGTGTGCTACAAGAATAATAATAATACACTACAGTTGTTATGTGCACATAACAATGAATCTGTTTCCTTAACTTATGTATTGCCCGCCTACCCAGCGTGTTTGTAGCGCTTTGGACGACGGGTGGCAAGCACCCTCTGAGTGTGGCTCAATTCCGCGGGCTGGCAGAAAAGTCAAAGGTTCTCCAGATTTACGGTGTTGGTGGCACAGAACCGATTTGTTACGATGTCCATGGCACCGAGCCGAAGACCTGAAAGCTCAAGTGCTTTTGGATCCAAAAAAAAATTATTTATTATTTATAAAAAATTAGAGCTCATATCTAATTATGTGCCACGAAGAAGAAGGACAATACAAAAACAATCACGAATTTATTTTGCTGAAATATAAATTGAATTTTTTTTATTAGTTAATCTCGCTTCATTCTATTAATATTTTCATAAACCTTCAACAATGTCTTTATTATTTGCATTCAAACAGGTACAACATTTATCAGTTTTTTTTTCAAACGCAGCATTGCGTCATTGTGCCACTAATGCAGCTCAATCCAATATTATAAACAGTGGTCTCCAAATATCCAGTTCAACAATTGAGAAATTATTATAAATGAAGATTATCATCAACCGATTTAATACAATTTAGAAAAGTGGCATTAATGAAAAGACAAATGAAAACTCTTAGGGCGTTTCTGTGAAGAAATAAAAATGTTGACAGTAAGAGCAGGCTGCAAAGCTACATCTGGGAAAAATTAATTAAAAACAATATTAAACAATCTCTAACAAAATTTTCAACATCTTCAAAATTACTTCGAGATCTTCGTCTCTGCTACGGAGTTCACGCTCTGCCGGTGAGATCGTCATGTTTAAGAAAGAGATTGTAGAACACGTGGTTATCCATTGAAATGAAATGATTATGTTCCTATTAATCGCTCAATCACATACAGGGCCGTGCGGTATATTTTATCAGTATGATGCAAGTCTTCGAAATGCCGCCCCGTGAACGTCTTTTCTTTAAAATAACCTTCAATTGTGGTTTTGATTTCACTGCTTATGCCCCCCTTACGGACGCCTGATGAGGCCGCCTCTCTGTATCATAGTACAGCATGGCCCTGACGACATAGAGGCTTCTACTAAATTCATTTTAAAACAAATTTTCGATTTAGTCCACAGTTACATTATAAATGATATTTGACCATGTTTGATATTGTTACTGGGAAATGTTCGTAGAATTACACATTTTAGAAAGTATAAAGGATGACCTCACATTGTGTGTGAAAAAATAGTCAGCGTACATCGTTGAGAAAATTATAGACTTCTATAAGAAAAACTGTGAACAAAATAATCCATCACCAATCAATGCAGAGGCTGAGGCTGTCTTGAATGACAACGTTAATGAATGTAGTTATTAACACCGATAGTTGTGTCATTTGCCAACAACGCTGCTCGTGGGCGTTTTCAGAACGCTCAGGGGAAAACAATAAAGAGGCCAGCAGCTACTCGAAAAGAACAAGTAGCTTGATAATGGAAGTACGGGAGTTTACAGAGGCGGTGACGTGTTGGGCATCTTAAGACTATTCTCGTGTTTTTATATTCAGTGATTCCATGAGTATGATTCGTGAAATCGAAACAGAAATGGTGAGACGAAACTGTGTGGAGGTACTGGCACAGACAGGGATCAGAGAAACCACCTTCATTGTTATCCCTGGACACACAGGAGTCAGGTGTAACGAATGGGCTGGCATGGCTACGATATCAGATGAAGCTGCAATGGACCGAAATGACATTCTTAACGCATTAAGGGAGTCTTTAGGAACGGAGGAGTGTCAGGGTTGTGAATTCCGGTCTATCAGATTTAGAGAGATAGATGTCGATGTTGGTACAGCTCCAAAAGAACGACCAAATATCCGAAACGATTGATTAATCAACATTGAACTGGTGTGTTAGGCCGCTGGACGCTGCTTGATTTATTGAGGTGGGGATTGAAGCACCTAGGGACATGTCCGGAGTGATGTAGTGATAATCCGCATATAACTAATAACTGATAGACTTCTCGTTACAAACTTGTGTTTCACGGTTAAAACAAAATTTAATGCGTTAAGCTAGCGTTTAACAGATGAACAATTAACAAACCTAATTAATGAATCATATCCGTAAACGGTTGATCTTCTTGAAGCATTGTTGAGCAATAAAACTATTCTATATTCGATTTAAAGCATGTATATATACATTTAAAGGATGAATTCCTAACAAAGCCACAATTTTGTCAAAAACTCTCGTTGTCATGTCAAGTAATATCAAGATAAAGTCACAAAAACGTCCTATAAAAAGATCTACGTATTGAACGTAAAGCTATTTTTCGTATGTTGTCCAGGCTCACAGAGGGAGCAAAGAATAGTAATCGTGCGACCTACAAGGCATTTCGTAAGAGGCGACTGATGTAGGAGCCTAGGAAAGCTAGACAAGCAAATAAAAAGCGTCACAGAAATCAGATGTGTTGGTCTACTTCTAGGTGCATAACTAGTACAACTAACAATCACTCTTAGGCTCAGATCATATACAAATCACAATGAGTGGTTAACTAGTTGTCGATATAGAGCGTTGGAAGAAGAAGAAAATCTAAAACTATTTCTTCAAATAATGATACAATAATTTCCATTGATTCAATGACACAACAGAAGATAGAGAAGAGACCTTTAATTAGCAATATTTAACACTAATGCTAGTGCATTTGTTGAAATTAAAAGATATTGTATTTTGATTTTTTAAAATTGACTAGAAAAAGACTATTGAAAGGCACAAGTTTTGCCCAGCATTGAGTTACCATTGATGTAAAAATTAGCATCAAAATTGCTGTGGAAGAAAATTTCTTATAAATTGTTTAATTGACTTTGAACAAAACGAGCACACGAGCAATTTTCCATTTATATGCACGTCAACATTTAGAATACTTGTAACATTGCAGAACTGACAATAGCTCACATAACAATCTATTGATCAATAAATCTTCCTGTTCTGAACGTGTGCCTTCTACTTTGATCTTACTCCAAACCAATACTAAATTATTGTTCAAACACTTGTTATACTGTAAATTTTTAAAACTCACTTTTTATTCAAGGTCTTTAATAAGTAAAAATGTAAGAACCCTTTTCATACCTCAGAGTAAATTCTGTTGGACATATTAATTGACCATCGCACACGATGAGATGTGTCACATCACGGCTCATCTTTACTAAACAGTGCTTTTCAGACTGGATCCACCTCAGAGATGATACGGTTGGAATAACACACGTCATTGTGATACCCAACTTAGACTGGATCACCTCAGAGACATTACGTTGGAATAAATTACACGCCATTGTGATACCCAACTTAGACTGGATCCACCTCAGAGAACTACGTTGGAATAAATTACACGCCCATTGTGATACCCAACTTAGACTGGATCCACCTCAGAGATGATATGGTTGGAATAAATTACACACTCATTGTGATACCCAACTTAGACTGGATCCACCTCAGAGACATTACGATTGGAATAAATTACACCCCATTGTGATCCCAACTTAGACTGGATCCACCTCAGGATGAATGGTTGGAATAAATTACACCTCATTGTGATACCCAACTTAGACTGGATCCACCTCAGAGATGATATGGTTGGAATAAATTACACGCTCATTGTGATACCCAACTTAGACTGGATCCACCTCAGAGACATTACGATTGGAATAAATTACACACTCATTGTGATACCCAACTTAGACTGGATCCACCTCAGAGATGATATGGTTGGAATAAATTACACACTCATTGTGATACCCAACTTAGACTGGATCCACCTCAGAGACATTACGATTGGAATAAATTACATACCCATTGTGATACCCAACTTAGACTGGATCCACCTCAGAGACATTACGATTGGAATAAATTACACACCCATTGTGATACCCAACTTAGACTGGATCGACCTCAGAGACATTACGGTTGGAATAACTTACACGCTCATTGTATAAGTGGACCAGAATTATCACCATCAAATTGTGGTTAGTATTGTTTTCGTAAGAATTTTGAAGAATGCTGACTAAGGATTGAGACATCTGTCCAGGATAGTGTGATATGGAGAAATTACTTGCAGGCCATATTAACTTATAACAGTACGAGACGAATAGAATAGTTATGCTACAGTGTGTGCCCTACAAGTAAGGCATATGTGGAAAGTTAACACCTCACTAACTAGGTTTTGCTAGTTTGTGGCGGGCGGTAGATGACCAGTACATTTTAAAGCAACTTGTGGCACCCATTTCGCCAATGTGTGAGGTCTTATAAACGCCAAATGTTGTTTTCTGTGTTGTGTCAAGACAAAATAATTATTTATCGCAAACATCTATTTTCAAATGCATTCAACTTACATTATATATATGTAATTAGTTTTCAACTCTCCTTGGAATATGTTAGGATTGTTACAATATTGAAATTGGAAATCATAATTTTATTGTGAAAAGATATAACTTTTGTATTTTGTTTAGGCTTTAAAAATCTGATGTTAATTTGACAGTTCTTAGCATAATCTATTATATTGATATCTACCGTGTATAGTTATTCAAATAGAAGAACTGCTCTGCTATTTTTTATCTTTTTGAATTCCAGCTTGATATCTCATTACTTGTCATATGTTTCTTTATTAACCATTATAGTACGAATCTGGGCAAGAAATATTGGTCTCAGTTCCATGGAGGTGATTTAAGGAGTTGCCCAGGATAGAGCGGTATGGATAAATTGCTTGCAGGCCCTATGTAACGTATAAGGCAACGAGAGACGTTATTATTATTATAACACGAATCTGGCCGATTATCTTATTGTCAAATGTCTTATCTTAGTTTATCTGTAGTGCATATTTTGTTTATTGCAGTGGTTAATAAGTTGTCCGTTTTTTTATTGCCTATCTTGTTTATTTTATTTGTATACAACCTTACTTAATGACGGTCTCAAGCTACACTAGTTGTTTTTTAACAACTTCAGTGCAGTCTAACAGTGAGAAACAAGATTTAATCACATTTATGATTTTCCCTGATATTTTATAGCGTTCAAGAATCTTCGTCACAAAGGTAATGTGTAGGCTAAGTCTATCAAAAACCTTTCTGAAATCGATTAAATTTATGATAAGCGGTTGTTGCTTCTCAAGATTATGGTCTTCCATGATTAGTCTTAGTGTGATTATTTATTTTAAGCAGCTTGTCCCAGGTCTAAAACAAGCTTGTTCTTGTTTCAGTGTTATATCTTCTTCCTCTTCTTTGCGTTCGTTCTTTACGACCAATTGTAATCACTCTTGCGATAGTTTTGATCTTTGCCAAGAACGTGTATACGTTGTACATTGGTTTGGTAGGCCCCTAAACGATAGACTTCTACACGTTTAGGACATGTGCATCCGATTTCAGCCAAACCTCCTTAGTCGCCTCTTTCGACATGCTTGGCAGGTAACAGTGGTTCTATTCTTTACACCCCAAACTTGGGCCCGGTAACCACTCGGGCGAGTGTTATATCCACTTCTCATTTCAGTCTATTGAGAATGATTTTGAAAAATTTTTGGTCAGAACTGATAATAGAGTGATCCCTCTACAGTTGTTGGAGAGCCGCGGTAGCGTAGTTGTTAGTGAACTCGCTTCTCAAGGCTGGTGGTCTGGGTTCAACTCCGCAGTGCGAGTGGATCGCGACGCTCTCAGTTCGACCCAGCCTCAAAATCATGAAATGTATGCAAAAATGTACACGTTTGATTAAAGTAACAAAAACAATAAAGGTCACACGATTAAGAAAAGAATGCGTGCTGTGACTAATGCTATTTAAATATCAATATTGATAGAACAACATCTAAGACATGACTAGAAATAAATAAAGGACGATATAGTAAAACAAGAACTTGAAATACATTAGAAAGAAGCACTATGGAAGTAACTAATTGTTCTGAAGATTGAAGTTCTGTCTGAAATTGATGGCAAAATGCAACTTTATATAACATCACATCATTCAGCTTCTGTTAAACGAAAACACTAAAATTAATACAAAACGGAAAATGCGATCCTCATAAACACTTACTATTCATGTCGATACTATTAGGATAAACTAAGACTGAAACTATTACCCCCATGTACACTTATTATTCATGTCGATACTATTAGGATAAACTAAGACTAAAACTATGATCACCATGAACATTTACTATTCATGTCGATACTATTAGAATAAAACAGGTACCATTAATCAAGTATCTGAACGTTATATTTGCAAAGGATGATAGAAAAGATAGAGAGATTAAAACCCACTTCCAAAAAGCAAAGTATTGACATATTAACTGTCTCATCATTACTCAAGCTTCTATATGGATATGACGGAACAACTGACAAATAGCAACTTCCACACAACACTGCGCTTTCATTTTCATACATTGTCCATTGCAACTAGACAGAAAATAATGATTGCAATATGTGAGATGAAATGTTTTTTTTTTAAAATGACATGTTACTAGAAGAGTAACAATATTGGTATTGATTATTGGTTACTGAACTGACGTCACAGCACTCCGGGTAGACACATAGGTGCTCAATCTTCTCCAACATATTACGAAGGGTATGCTTACTGATGGTTCATGTGGCTCGCTGGTTAAAGACATTTCTCCCTCTGCCACTCAAGCATCCATATTTAAAAATATAGTTAAATGGAACAATTGAAACATTGTAAGAACACCATCTAGCAATAAAAACATTGAAAGACAGTAACATAAATGTTTTTATCATATCATGAGATTGAAACCCAAGCTTTTACCACTACATGAATTAAAAAGTCGAATAAAAGACTTCAGTCTAAGATAATGGTCTAGAAGCAAGTCAACAGATAATATCATCGATATTATAAAACATCACTTACTCACATAAACTGTAATGCATTAAGCCCTTAAAGAGATTTCAGTTCTCAACTGCAAATGTAGACCAAATCAAAGATGGAAAACGTAGACTTTCTTGACGGCGAAAACAATTTTAAAAAACTACTAGAAAACATGACATTAAGTGAAAGCGTACACTAATAATTGAGAATAGTGAGGCTGAAAATGAATGAGAATAAGTTCGGTATGTTTAATTTAAGAACTAGCCGACTTTTTTTCAAAATAAAAGATATCTTCAATTTCAAACAATAAAGTGAAAGACTGAACGTGCTTCCGCATCCAAAATGGAATCATCATATCTGAACATTAATTGGAAGAAAATGTATCCCCAACACATCGATATAATCCCACCAGAAATTCGATTTCATTCTTGGATGTTACTTGTAACTAGAGAGGAGAAATCGTTCCCTTGTTTTATTTGATATGAGAATGAAATACATGGATCTCTTGTTGTTCATGTTTCTTTTGTTTTGTGTGCGTTTAATACATGTTCAGGTTTTGGTATTAATTCTGCTATCAAAAGTATTACAAAAATTTTATTGATAAATTGGACACTAGGATGCACCTTGTCACCTTTCGGTAACTGTGGCTGATACATATGCTGTTTCATAATTTCGTTCATAATATGTGATACATTTTACTTATCTTGGATGCGCTAGTTATGCATACCAATATGTGCAGCAAACAGGAAAACCATGAGAAAAACTCCAGTAGATACATCAATTAACACAGAATGGGAGTTGTTAGTCTACACAGATTGAAATATATGCTTAGGAGAAGATGGAAGAATTTCTGGACATGTCTGATGTGCGATGATGATTATTATCAAATGAACAATGAAAGGACAATCAATTGCTTCAAAAAAGTAACACTATTCAGTGGAAATTAGCGCATTATAATGTCATAGAAGAAGTCGAAACTCGTCAAGCATGGGAGGTCGGGGAGGTGCTGCAACTATGCAAGGAATGCAACAACAAATATGTGTACCTGTTGCGTCAACTCCATGACAGCAGGGCACCTTTTAAAGATCTGTCTAACATAAATTATTCAACAAGAAGAACTTGAAAACAACCATTTTTCCACGAAAAAGTGCGTCATTGCTGGTATCATAATGCTGGCAGCTACTTCTGTCAGAATCGTTAAAGTGGAATTCTAAGAACAAACGATGAAGAAGTAGAAGGAGAAGCAGAAACAATCATCCATTTGATAATGAGAGATAAACACATAGAAATGTGTTCTGGGACAAATCTGTGCTTTATTCATATGTTGTTTTCTTCTGTTATTAAACAATCATGTCTAACGAATGGTTATCTTCATTAAACATCAATTCCATTGTTGACTAATTGTCTTGTCTTTACTTCAATTAATCAAAACAGGAATATATATTTTAGTACGATTACAATGTTGTTTTATAAAATAAAACAATAATCTCATCTGAATCTGAGAGCCGCCGTAGCGTAGTTGTTAGTGAACTTGCTTCTCAAGGCTGGTGGTCTGGGTTCAACTCCTGCAGTGGGCGTGGAATTTTTCCTGACCGTGACGGCTCTCAGGTCGACCCAGCCTCAACTGGGTACCAGAAATGCTCTGGGAAAGTATAGGTGGCCGGCGTGATGCTGACCACATCATCCATCGTGTGCCGACGGTCAATGAAAAATACAGTCCTAACACTGTATTGCCCTATATGCCACAAGGTATGAAAGGGTTCCTTTACTTTACTTACATCTGAATCTACAACCAAAGATATATTTTTAAGTAAGGAATACAAAGATATATATATCTACGACAAATACAATGCGACCCTGTGGTATATTATTTAGATTAGTTTGTTTGTTTGTTTTTTATTCTCGATCCAGAAGCACTTGAGATTTACAACACTTCGGTTCGGTGCCACGAACAACGTAAATCTGGAGAACCTGTGGATTTTCTGCAAGCCGCAGAATTGAACCGCACTCACAGGAGCTTGTCCCCGTCTTCCAACGTACTACGAACACGTTAGGCAGTTCGGCATTTAGATTAGCTAAAATGTATATTTAACTGTGCTACAATTTCTAGATATCCTTTAATATGTGGCCATTTTGAATCAAGTAAAACTACTCCTTCCATCTTCTTGTCCCCCTGTTCGCCCCTATCCCTCCCCTCCCTTTCAAACTCTATTTTAGTCGAGTGAAAGACAATGTAGCAAATAAATGTGCCTTAATTAGATATCAACAATAATGATCTACAACAATCAACAACCGCCCACAAAAAGTATTGGATACAACCGTCGAGAACGTAGCTTTCAGTAAAATATTAACGCACAGCTAAACAAATACAATAACATTAGAGTAAGTCGATAGGAGGCCTCAATGGAGAAGTGATAATTTCATGCTAAATAAAAGTAACCTTGCAATTTGTATTATTTTTTTTTATATTTAGCGATTGATTAATGCAAGACTGGAAGAAATATTTCACATAATGTGTTGATAGTTGGTAGAGTTAATTTGATTGCACTCTGGGAAGACCCATAAGTGCAAAGTTTCTTTCCATAAATATCATAGAGACTCAGAAGAGACAAGAAACTTTGTCACCCTAACAGTTCTTCGGAATTTCTCTCTCTCATACTCCAGATGTCCCACCTCTGCAACCGTCATGCTCAAACCATCAGTTACATTATGAATACATATTCTCCGTAGTCTTCCTCTTCTCATGTTTGTCCGGATGCCTCCATCCATATGGTTATTCCATTCCTTCGTGTCTCTTTAAATATCCCAAATACCTCAATTTGTCAATTTTGTTGTTATTTGATATATTTAGTACATTTCTAAATGTCCCAAGGCTCCGTTCTATTGTCTGTATTACTATTGATAAAATAAAATGGACAAATAAAGTTTTGTGGAACACACTATCATACATAACGTGTTGCAGATGCGAAGATGACACATCATCAAACAATATGTTAGTTTAAAGCACGTTTCACTGACGTTTGGTGTAAATGTTGATATTTTGATATGTGTATGTGCTTTCTTCGCTGTCTACATTGTGAGTGTGATTTTTTTGCAATTTGTAAACTACTTTTTACAAAAGTGCAGCTTGACAAAATCTACATATAAAACACCACGTCCAAAGTAGAAACTGGGGTACCTAGCAATTTTGTTAATATCAAATCAATGTGGTAAAATTACTACACGAGAGAGCACGATTAAATGTTTGGTCACCTAACATGAATTTCTTGATACTGTCTACAACAGAGAGCTACATGCAAATGTAAAGGATGACAAGGAAGACCAAATAAAATATGGACTAACAGCATGAAGAATAATTTTAGAGAAATCACTACCAACTTACAAAGCTTTTTAGCCGAGGCTCACAGAAGATTCTTACGTCACCTCCAACAACTTGTAACTGATGTACGGTGGAGGAAATGAGATAGAAGAATTATCATCATTATATACTAAACTAGTTGACTTAGATAAACATGAATCTTCACACATATATGCCCCGAGTAAAGTTAGTTTCTCCAGAAATGTATATCTCTACCATTTCCTGTCTCATTTCCATTGATCTGTTCACTTGCATCTATCTATATTATTTTCATGTTCCGCTTGACATATATGGTTTCCACAAGATATTTTCATTGTTGGATATCTGTAGTCTTTCTATTAATTGCTTCACATGACAGGTCCAAATCTTTCAACTCTCTTCCCCGTTCTTCTCCATAGTCTCTTGCGTATTCTATTATAAACTTCATTTTATCATAGAGGCCTATATCTGAACGTGGTTAAAACGTTTGCCTTGTCGTAGGGTGTAGGTTCGAATCCCAAAATAGTCATATGCGCAATTTTTATTTCACGAGATCCATAGAATTGTTGCTGAATCTAAGAAGTTCGTGTTTTGTGCAACACTCTCTGCAGATCTTGTATCATTTCTGCAGACAGAGAAGGAACCATTTGGGAAAAGCACGATGCATCATACGCCTTTAGAACTTTTTACTTGCATGTTTTTCATAATATGTCTGGAAAAAAGGTTTCAACACATCTAACAAAAATACATCGTAGACGATCGGGCATTATTCAAATTTCTATGTTGCTATTCTACTGCATTTTTCATTACCATATCAATCGACTTCTCTTTGCAAAAACGGAAATAATATTTTATCCCGACGAATTTCAATCTATATATAGCATACACAAAATACCACATGGTCAAATAAACTGAGATAAGTGTATCTGAAATATCAAATCTTTGTTATAAAAAGTCCTTGAACTTGTCATGCCCACATATAAAAATTTCTATCTTTGTAACCATTTGATTAAATAACTTGAAAACTTGCATTTAAACTACACATGTTCCCACCGCTACAAAATATCTTTTGCCATTCAAACAATTATACCATCTAGAAGTTTCCTTCTTTGTGATATATATTTAACGCGTCCATTGGCATGGTTGAAGAAAACTCATGTTTACAGCCATACATTGACGACAAAAATAGCAACATTCAGGACGAAATCCATAGTTTTTTTAAACGATTCTTGCATTTTCCATGCACCAAATAGACTCGGGCTTGAACATGGTAATCAAATGACGTCATTAGTGCGACACAAACTTTTAGTTAAAGGTGTATATCGAAATTAGTGTGAGGCTATTGGGTCATATTGTTGACTTCTCAAAACAGACATTGATATAACATTTCTTATGAGTTTGAATTTACAATGCAAAAAGTGTCATTAATACTATACGCGCAGTTCCGCAAAGAGGCACATCTCTCTCTCTCTCTCTCTCTCTCTCTCTCTCTTTATCTCCGGTCGTACTGTTTCGGCCTTTTTGATTATTCTAATTGTGATATATAAACAGTCTTTGCCAAGAACGCTTGTTTTACGTTACAATCTTAAGTACCATTTCGAGCTCTAGTGCTTGTCCTTCGGCGACGTGTTCGATTTCAATCAGCATTTACTGGGATCGCTCTACGTCAACCTTTGACTGTCCCCAGCCAACCTGCAAGACAGCAGGTTGCTATTTTCTTTAGGGTAGCGACCCTTAAACGACCTACCCTTCTGGGCTGTCGAGCATCATCTGGCCAGCTGCCAGTCTTTTGTGGACTACTTGGTTTTCCTTCCGTCAGTTTTGTATACGATTTGCTCCGCTAGCTTTTGATTGTTCCCAATCTAACTACAAGGCAGTAGTAGCTCACTACGAACAGAAACGCGTACTGGATTCAAGTCTCTGCTGGGATTTCCAGTTTTTTTGCAACTTTGGGTGGTTCGCTCACCCCTACGCCTGCAACGATCCCTCACCATCAGCGCTGTGCACGTCTACCCACCGGTGGGCCCACCCGTGCATCGTTCGCATGCGTGCTCGCTCTGTCCTCGTGCCTGCCCACCATTTCCATCAGTTCTCACCTTGCTCACATTTACCAGCATCTAGGTTGTCCGGACACTGGATTCAACTCGGGCCCCCACCTCATCGCTCCGAGTTTTGCCCTATGTGGGCCCACATGCAACTCATCTCGGGCCCAGGTTTTGCTCCACGTGGGCTCACATCTCTTCTCTGGATGCACCTTTATCCCTTTATGGTATTCCTTCAGCTTTTCCATGGCCGGAAGAGACGTGCATTAATAGTCACTCTGAGATTCCGCTCGTCTGTGTTGCGGGCGGATCTCATCAATGTGACTACGTCTGAATCCCTACCCACGCCAGAATAGCTCTCCCTCGATCCCTATCCGCTTACCCAGACAGAAACTAATGTCTGTTACCAGGGTCATCACGTGGAGATGGGGTAGGATCTTGATTAGTGTCAGTTCACTAATCCTGGTGCGGCGTTGTCCCTATGCACATTTGACCCCAGGCACATATCGGCCATCTGTACCACAGTATACTTCTTCTTCTGCGTTCTCACTAGATTGGGATTTCAGATTCTCTAAAAGGCAGCCGTCTGCCTCAGATTATCAGCCACGCCATACAGTTTGTCTTGGATGCTGGTGTAAGTGGGCCACCTCTTTCTTCTCAGGTCTGCATACTGGGTCAGTTCTGTAGGACATGTTCTGTTGTCATACTCATCAAACCACAGGGGTACAGGTCTTTGGTGTTTATTTTGAATTTAGTGTACAGGTTTACAATTTTAACATTTATTCAAGTTAAGACAATGATGTTAGTGACAACTGTGATAAGAAAGAGAAGATGGAGATATGTTGGACACACCTTTGAGAAGAAATGATCAACGAATATCAAAGCAGGCATTGCATTGGAATGCAAAGGGTTCAAGAAAGAGAGACGACCTAAGGAGACCCTGAAATGAACTTTACTGAGAGAGGCAAGAAACATCAGTCTCAGTTCCATGGAGGAGATTGAGCGAGTTGTCCAGGATAGAGCGGTATGAAGAAATTATTACTAACACAATGATGTGTACATTCATCACTATTTTTAATTACACATATTGACAATGTATGCAAAATAGCCAAATCAAGCGAATGCCATAACCATGATGAGTCATATGAAGACACAAACCATTGGTACACTTCTAAATGAACTGATATTTGCAGATGACCAAATATTTATTATCATAACAAAAGGACACTTACAAAAGCGCATCAGCAAACTAAATAACACATGTAAAGGTCAAAAGATGAAAATTAACGTCGAAAAAACGGAGGTTATGACAATGTCCAGAGGAGAAAAGAAAACAACTATCGTAATAGCAAACCAACAACTGAAACAAGTAAAAAACTTCACATATTTGGGAAGCTCAATAACAGCAGATGAAAGAAGCAACACCAAAATACAGCAAAGGCGCAACATAGCACTCCAAATCATCGGTTATCTGACACAGTAATTCAAATGCAAACATGTATTTTTACACAAAACGAGCCTTATTAAAAATGATATTATCCCAACTTTACGATATCAATATCAAAATTGGACACTTAACTAAACAAACAATTACAAGAACAAAGAAGAACTGATTGCGAAGATATCGAGAGTAACAAGGCGAGATAAGATCAAAAGAGAGACTAGTACAGACTTAGTAGAAACAACACTAGTGTTAGAGCAGATTAAGTAACAAAAACCAAGTGGGTCATCCATGTGACACAATTACTGTCTAACAATACACCACAACGAGCATTACTATTCACATTGCAATGCTAAAGGTCGCCCACGCAAACAATAGACGTCAGCAATAGCAGCTGTATGCAGGTAACACTACAATAGAGACATGCACATTCCATAAATCGTCGCATACCACGAACGATGAAAGGCACAACAGGAATAGACAATATATAGATAGACATTCGCAACACTACGGAAACTACACTCTTGCCAAATTTAAAGTATGTAGCATGTCTGGAGGTATGTTCAACATTTCGGTCACACAAACACACGCATAGCCATACATGCTATGTACAAGATATATATATATATATATATATATATATATATATATATATATATATATATGAAGGCATAGAAAAAAAAAGATCAACAGAAGAATTTTTACCAAATGAAAGCAATCATTTCGAATCTCGCGTTAATGCTAAAGGCGATGTGTACATTTGAAATAACTTTTTTTTTAAACTAATGATGCAACGAAAATAGAAGCAATACGCTAAAAGAGTACAGCCTTTAAAAAGTTACTTTATTGATAGACATAAAAAAGATATTGTTACTAGGTTAAAATAATACGACAGAAAATTTCACTTTTTTAAAGATATATAGAAATAGTCTGCTAAAATTGTATGTCTAGATAAAAAAAAACCAACAGTTTTACAATTTAATATTAATGTGAAGAGAACATATGTAGATATTAGAACAAATAACGTCTGGAGAACCATAATAAAGATAAAGATTTTTTTTGGTTCTGTTTATTCGCTATGAATTCAGTCGTAGTCGTGGCTTCTAACACTGCGCTTCTAACTGAATTTTGCGTGAAGGCTTATTTTTATTATCAACCGTGTCCTTTGCTATAAATACTCGCCTTACTCCGTCTTCAGAGATACAATGCTGAAAGCAACTACAATGTCGGCTCAGGAGGTTGTCAATATGGAGAATTATTCTTGTCTTTGCCATCCTACACGGTCCATGATGATACTAAGTCACAAGACCATTCTCTAGTTGAGTCCACTTTTATTTTTCAAAAACAAGAGTAAACATTTGACATTTTATACAACGACCTTGACGTTGAAGGCATAGAAAAGAAATATTCTGACCAGAAATGTCGTTAAAGATAGATACAAAGAGATTTGAAATGGACCAGAAGTTTCTTTGTTAACAACAAATGTATATTAGCCTTTATAAGAGCATAGCAGTGCTTGTTTGGCGTGTCTTTCATAAGAAAGTCAGTAAGTAGTATTTGGCATGTCATTTTACTTGATAAAAATAGATCAGGGAACTTGAAGCAGTCAAACAAATGGTATTTGTTAGTTGTCTGTGTATTTGCACACAGTTCAAAGCAATGAAAGCAATTCAAATTATTGAGTTGTTAATAGCAACATGGAGCATGTTTGCGCACGTTTGTTTGGTTGAATTGTCAGAAGTTCAGAAAATTGAATTCTTTGTTTAGTTCCAAATGTCAATAACTGAGGACAAGTTGTGCTTTTTGAACTTTGTCAGAATAATCTCGGCAAGTCTTTTCACATAGCATATCGTTTGCAGAAAGAATTTCTCATCGCAGCCCGCTAGAAGAACTATCGATCTATAACCAGTTCTCCCACCTTCGCCTTCGTCGCATTCAAAGTTTTCAAAATGTCACGTAGAAATGTCATCATAGTAAAACCTACTCTCATCTTTCATGAACTATGTCTCTATTATTGCTCTCTCTCTCCTCTCTCTCTCTCTAGATCACTGTCATGCTTACTGAAATATAATATTCCAGCATGTGCTACACATAGCGACTAGACTAATAAAACAAACATACATTTGTCTAAAATACAAACTGATCTTTTGTAACAAAAAACTGACCTCTGTCTTAACAATACAAAAACTGACTTTTGAGTAACAACCAAAAACAAAAAGGCTTGCGTGTAACCAAACAAATTGACCAAGGTTTCTGATTCAGTTCAGATATTTCTTAATGTACGCCGAACATGTTCATAGTTTCTCTGATCTCTTACGCAATATCGTTACAGATAACAGGAACTAACCATATCCGTGCGATGTTAACTGTTGAGTCTATTCATACGCCTGTTGCTGCTTTTCTAGAATTTTCCAATCTTCAATCCGAGTACTTTCAACTTAGCTACTAAAGTAGATTAAATTTTCGGAAAATCCTCTTTACAATTACACTCTTCAAGAGTTTCATGAATGCCAGCTCTATCCATTGATTGTCAACCGATACTGTTTGTCTGCTCTTTCGTTTTCATCACCACCTATATGCCGCGAAACAGAGAAGTATGTAATTCTGTAGATTGTTGACCATTTTGGTCATGCAGTTCATTGTCTGCGGACCATCTGGACCGCATAATCACGAAGAATGACACATGGGTTTAGTGTTGTGACTGACACCATTACAGAGTCGCCGCCAATATGTCCATTGTCATGCTAGTTGCTATCGTACGGAATGCACTACTAATTTCTTTGACTTTCTGCAGTATGAGCTTTCAGAAAAGGTCCATACATACGTTTAGTTTCACACCGCCGATCCATCTGTCTGCGTAGGTAACAACGTCACCTCCATTACAGTTGCCGTTGGTGGTGGCCTTGACCAGAGCATTCACCACCACCAGATTCCTCTATCTGCACACTTTGTTGAATTTGACAATAATCAAACAGCCTTTTTGAACAAGGCAGCACCTGCACTCTTTCCTTTAACGACCTACGTGCAACCAAAAAAACAACTGATAGATAAACGAACAGACTGGTTGAGGAGTAACCAACAAGTTGAATAATGTGTAGCCGACAAACTGAATCTACAGTATCAAAGAAATCAATGTATGTGTAGCCAGCAATCTGGTTGAATTGCAAACAAAAAACTGACCTTTGTTGAACAAACTGATTACAATGTAACAATCAAAGTTACATAAGTGTGACAAACAAAATAGACTATGTGTAACAAAAAAACTAGAATAAGCAACTAGCTAATGACAACTTGATCATCAAGTTACTTAAACTGACAATCAAGATCTGGCAATTCTTTATCACAATTAACTGAAAGAGACACTACGACAGAAACACTACTGAAAGAGACACTATTGAAAGAGACACTACTGACAGAAACACTACTGAAAGAGACACTACTGACAGAAACACTACTGAAAGAGACACTACTACAGAAACACTACTAAAAGAGACACTACTGACAGAAACACTACTGAAAGAGACACTACTACATAAACACTACTAAAAGAGACACTACTGACAGAAACACTACTGAAAGAGACACTACTACAGAAACACTACTAAAAGAGACACTACTGACAGAAACACTACTGAAAGAGACACTACTGACGAACACTACTGAAAGAGACACTACTGACAGAAACACTACTAAAAGAGACACTACTGACAGAAACACTACTGAAAGAGACCCTACTTACAGAAACACTACTGAAAGAGACACTACTGACAGTAACACTACTGAAAGAGACACTACTGACATAAACACTACTGAAAGAGACACTACTGACAGAAACACTACTGAAAGAGACACTACTGACAGAAACACTACTGAAAGAGACACTACTGATAGAAACACTATTGAAAGAGACACTACTGACAGAAATACTACTGAAAGAGACACTACTACAGAAACACTACTAAAAGAGACACTACTGACAGAAACACTACTGAAAGAGACACTACTGAGAGAAACACTACTGAAAGAGACACTACTACAGAAACACTACTGAAAGAGACACTACTGACAGAAACACTACTGAAAGAGACACTACTGACAGAAACACTACTAAAAGAGACACTACTGACAGAAACACTACTGAAAGAGACACTACTGACAGAAACACTACTGAAAGAGACACTACTGACAGAAACACTACTGAAAGAGACACTACTGACAGAAACACTACTGAAAGAGACACTACTGACAGAAACACTACTAAAAGAGACACTACTGACAGAAACACTACTGAAAGAGACACTACTGACAGAAACACTACTGAAAGAGACACTACTACAGAAACACTACTGAAAGAGACACTACTGACAGAAACACTACTGAAAGAGATACTACTGACAGAAACACTACTGAAAGAGACACTACTGACAGAAACACTACTGAAAGAGACACTACTGACAGAAACACTACTGATAGAAACACTACTAAAAGATACACTACTACAGAAACACTACTAAAAGAGACACTACTGACAGAAACACTACTAAAAGAGACACTACTGACAGAAACACTACTAAAAGAGACACTACTGACAGAAACACTACTAAAAGAGACACTACTGACAGAAACACTACTAAAAGAGACACTACTGACAGAAACACTACTGAAAGAGACACTACTGACAGAAACACTACTAAAAGAGACACTACTGACAGAAACACTACTAAAAGAGACACTACTGACAGAAACACTACTAAAAGAGACACTACTACAGAAACACTACTAAAAGAGACACTACTGACAGAAACACTACTAAAAGAGACACTACTGACAGAAACACTACTAAAAGAGACACTACTGACAGAAATACTACTAAAAGAGACACTACTGACAGAAACACTACTGACAGAAACACTACTGACAGAAACACTACTGAAAGATACACTACTACAGAAACACTACTAAAAGAGACACTACTGACAGAAACACTACTAAAAGAGACACTACTGACAGAAACACTACTAAAAGAGACACTACTGACAGAAACACTACTGAAAGAGACACTACTGACAGAAAGACTACTGAAAGAGACACTACTGACAGAAACACTACTGAAAGAGACACTACTGACAGAAACACTACTGAAAGAGACACTACTGACAGAAACACTACTGAAAGAGACACTACTGACAGAAACACTACTGAAAGAGACACTACTGACAGAAACGCTACTGAAAGAGACACTACTTACAAAAGCGCTACTGATACACTTAAATTCTGAACTTCTAACAGTTCAAAGTTATAGAAAAATGTTGCCAATGTTGAGAATTTCTTGCAGATTTCGTATCCAAAGACCTCGGCTCACGTTCCGTACAGATTATTAAAAAATGCTCAGACGTGCATGCTGTTTTAGGGAGTCTCAGCCGTAATGTGTGGCTATGTGAGCGAATGTTTGTGGCATGTCCGTGAAGTAAGTCGGCACTTGAGGCTAATCTCGGCTGATCACAAGTGACAAGGGACGTCTCCAGCCTCACACACGGCATACTGACTGATAACGCGGTCGTGGACAGATATAGAAGAACAGGCGTGATATTTGCCTTCACAAGCTCTATATATGTACAAAACAAATCAGTGAATCACATATACAAATGTATACTGCTAACATTGATGAACGGCTTTACATATTCTAGTCTATCGACGCCTGGATACATAAATTAAAAATTTAGAATATGTATATCAAGATTTTGTTTTTATTTGTATGTATTTAAAGTTATGCTGTCCAAGAAATGTTCTTCAGTCAATTGTTTTTGACTAAAATATATTCCTATTTATGTGATAGCAGGACACTGTAGTCTGACGGACTAGTGTAATGTATAAGTGTTAGCCTATCGACTCGGCCACAAGAGGGTTGTGGGTTCAATTACACACTCAACGTTCCACACGTGAAGAAAAGATGTGGACCTCCTACCTCCTGCAAACTAGTGTCTAAAAAAGTGAAGTTACAGGCCCTTAAAACATATGGTATGTGAATAGGCTACGGAATATTAAAAAGGACACTGTCTCTTGTCAAGTCCAAATTTTCCAATGCCATGAAGGATGCTTATCTGATGTCTTTTTACAGTTTCGTATGTCCTTCATATTCATTCAGATGTCATATCATTAAACCAGATAGACATCATCCATACCCTTATCGTGCACGATATGCCATCAATAATATATACCTTGAGTTATTTATACTACAAGAAATGTCCGTCCAGAAAAATGTTTGGGACCCAGGGAAGAGAAAAGAATAGTAACACTGCGACTTACAAAACATGTCGTAAGAGGTTACTGAGGTAGTGGACTAGGAAGTCACCTAGTAAATAAAATTAATAGCAGAAATTAGATGTGCTGGCCAACTTGTAGGCGCATAACTGGCACAAGGTACAATCGCTGCTAGGATCAGATCGCAAACAAATAATACGGTTAACAAGTGGTCGATTTGGAGGATTCGAAGACAAAGATCCCTTTCTGGTGTATGCCATAGTGTCCAAGCATCATCCAGAGGCTATCTCTATGAATGTTGTTAACAACAGTGACAAAATGAACAAAGTTCGTGTACATTTTTTCGTACATTTCTGAACGTTTGACATTTGTTACAACTTTACACTATGTTCTTAGTATATGAGCATATGACCGAATGGATAAGAGCGCGGCTCCCATACGGGAGACAAAGGTTTAATCCACGGTAAAACTAAGAGTGTTTTTCTGTCAATGGCATAAAGAAAACATATTAACCTGAAGAGTTTGACCGCGACTGCACTAGCCATGCGGCCAGACATAGTGGTTACTAGTGTAGACGTTTAAGGGTGTGTCCTCTGCGTTATACACATTTACTTTTCTCGATCTTGTAAGAACAAGTAAATGACACTATGTTTTATTCTGTCTATGGATGTTGTACTTATTATGCCGCGAACTGTTTTTGCTAATAAGCCACAAGTTTCTCTTGTTTTGTCTTATCTCTATGTTGTTTTGTACTTGCTCACATCTGAGACTATGTGGGTCTTCATAGCCGACACAGGTCACCTGGGACCAAATAACGGTCAGGGCGATGTCCAGACAAAATTGTAATACAATCTGATCATCTGATATGTAGTCAAGGTCACTATGAGGAAAAATGTATATTTCCCAAGTGAATATATCGGAATAGACTTTTATATACGTGTGTTAGTCTGTTGACGTTATTATGCTTTCATATACGTGTGTCAGTCTGTTGACGTTATTATGCTTTCATATACGTGTGTTAGTCTGTTGGCGTTATTATGCTTTTATATACGTGTGTTAGTCTGTTGGCGTTATTATGCTTTTATATACGTGTGTTAGTCTGTTGGCGTTATTAAGCTTTTATATACGTTGTTAGTCTGTTGACGTTATTACGCTTTATATACGTTTGTTAGTCTGTTGGCGTTATTACGCTTTATATACGTTGTTAGTCTGTTGGCGTTATTACGCTTTATATACGTGTGTTAGTCTGTTGACGTTATTACGCTTTTATATACGTGTGTTAGTCTGTTGGCGTTATTATGCTTTCATATACGTGTGTTAGTCTGTTGGCGTTATTATGCTTTATATACGTTGTTAGTCTGTTGACGCTTATTATGCTTTATATACGTTTGTTAGTCTGTTGGCGTTATTACGCTTTCATATACGTGTGTTAGTCTGTTGACGTTATTACGCTTTTATATACGTTTGTTAGTCTGTTGGCGTTATTAAGCTTTCATATACGTTTGTTAGTCTGTTGGCGTTATTATGCTTTCATATACGTTTGTTAGTCTGTTGGCGTTATTAAGCTTTCATATGCGTGTGTTAGTCTGTTGGCGTTATTATGCTTTCATATACGTGTGTTAGTCTGTTGGCGTTATTATGCTTTCATATACGTTTGTTAGTCTGTTGGCGTTATTACGCTTTTATATACGTTTGTTAGTCTGTTGGCGTTATTATGCTTTTATATACGTTTGTTAGTCTGTTGGCGTTATTACGCTTTTATATACGTGTGTTAGTCTGTTGGCGTTATTACGCTTTCATATACGTGTGTTAGTCTGTTGGCGTTATTAAGCTTTCATATACGTGTGTTAGTCTGTTGGCGTTATTATGCTTTCATATACGTTTGTTAGTCTGTTGGCGTTATTACGCTTTTATATACGTTTGTTAGTCTGTTGGCGTTATTATGCTTTCATATACGTTTGTTAGTCTGTTGGCGTTATTAGCGTTTCATATACGTTGTTAGTCTGTTGGCGTTATTAGCTTTATATACGTTTGTTAGTCTGTTGGCGTTATTATGCTTTCATATACGTTTGTTAGTCTGTTGACGTTATTACGCTTTCATATACGTTTGTTAGTCTGTTGGCGTTATTATGCTTTCATATACGTGTGTTAGTCTGTTGACGTTATTATGCTTTCATATACGTGTGTTAGTCTGTTGGCGTTATTATGTTTCATATACGTGTGTTAGTCTGTTGGCGTTATTATGCTTTCATATACGTGTGTTAGTCTGTTGGCGTTATTATGCTTTCATATACGTTTGTTAGTCTGTTGGCGTTATTATGCTTTCATATACGTTTGTTAGTCTGTTGGCGTTATTATGCTTTCATATACGTTTGTTAGTCTGTTGGCGTTATTAAGCTTTCATATACGTTTGTTAGTCTGTTGGCGTTATTACGCTTTCATATACGTGTGTTAGTCTGTTGGCGTTATTAAGCTTTCATATACGTGTGTTAGTCTGTTGGCGTTATTATGCTTTCATATACGTTTGTTAGTCTGTTGGCGTTATTATGCTTTCATATACGTTTGTTAGTCTGTTGGCGTTATTAAGCTTTCATATACGTTTGTTAGTCTGTTGGCGTTATTATGCTTTCATATACGTTTGTTAGTCTGTTGGCGTTATTATGCTTTCATATACGTTTGTTAGTCTGTTGGCGTTATTAAGCTTTCATATACGTTTGTTAGTCTGTTGGCGTTATTACGCTTTCATATACGTTTGTTAGTCTGTTGGCGTTATTATGCTTTCATATACGTTTGTTAGTCTGTTGGCGTTATTACGCTTTCATATACGTTTGTTAGTCTGTTGGCGTTATTACGCTTTCATATACGTTTGTTAGTCTGTTGGCGTTATTATGCTTTCATATACGTTTGTTAGTCTGTTGGCGTTATTACGCTTTCATATACGTTTGTTAGTCTGTTGGCGTTATTACGCTTTCATATGCGTGTGTTAGTCTGTTGGCGTTATTACGCTTTCATGTACGTGTGTTAGTCTGTTGGCGTTATTACGCGTTCATATACGTTTGTTAGTCTGTTGGCGTTATTACGCTTTCATATACGTTTGTTAGTCTGTTGACGTTATTACGCTTTCATATACGTTTGTTAGTTTGTTGGCGTTATTACGCTTTCATATACGTTTGATAGTCTGTTGGCGTTATTACGCTTTCATATACGTTTGTTACTCTGCTGGCGTTATTACGCTTTCATATACGTGTGTTAGTCTGTTGGCGTTATTATGCTTTCATTTAGTTAAATGTAGTCAAGTGATAGTCTGTTCGACTGACTATAAATATTATCGTCAGGTGCTGTGCCGGCTGGCGGAGGCGATCATGGATCTCCACAAATCTCTTTCTTTGGTGTTTGCTATCAATTCTGATGATGACTCTCTACTATGCCATGACGTCAGGCTATCCGCAATTTTCTCTCTCTGTCTTCCTCTGTCGCGTCTACCCTCGATGTTATCAGTTGTTACAATGTTGTTATAAACTTCCCTTCATCATAATATGTCCGAAAAATGATGACTGCCTCTTTCTTATATTGATGATAAGTTTTCTCTGTGTCTTGATCTCATTCAACACCTCAACATTAGTCCTTTTAGGAGTCCATGGGATTCTCATCATTCTTCTGTAAAACCACATATCTGTGACCTCCTGAGATTTTTAGCTTTTTCGTTTGTTTATTGTCCATGACTCGCATCCGTATGTCAGTATTGGTTCCATGTAGCACTGAATGATTCGCATTCTGACCTCAACTGACAAGGACTTGTTGCATATGATGCTTCTCATTTTCACAAACGATGTTTTCGCTCGCCCTATTCTGCTCTTTATTTTTGATCAGCGTCTGCCATCTGATGTTACCAGGACTCCGTGGTATTTAAATTGCTGCACTTGTTTTACCTCATTCCCATTTACTGTGATGGTGCATTTTGGCAAAGTCTGCTTTTTATATATGATCATAACTATAAGTATAGAGATGTATATAATAAGAAACGTTGTCAAAAATCAATCTGCAAAACACATAATCTGGGCCAGTTCAAATCTGTACTATAGCAATTGACAATTCAAATCTGTACTATACAATTACAAATCTGTACTATACAAATCTGTACTATACAAATCTGTACTATACAAATCTGTACTATACAAATCTGTACTATACAAATCTGTACTATACAAATCTGTACTATACAATTGACAAGTTGTTTTATTTAATTTCGGTGTTTTTATCCCGAAATAGATTTCTTCTCAAATTCTAGAAATTAGAAAGGTAAGCTCAAGTTCTTAAGCTTTAATAAATTTAGTTCGAGATTACATCAAGTGTTTATTCATTAAAGAAACTTCTTGCTTGAATCACGTGTATACAAAAGAAAATTATTTCGCTAAATACATGTTCTGAACCAGTTCAGCAAAAATATTTAATGTAATTTATTTTAAATACATTCATGATGATATAAATAATTATGTCCAGCAATAGTAATTTTTTTTTTTTGCGATCCAGAAGCACTTGAGCTTTCAGCTCTTCGGCTCGGTGCCATGGACATGGTAACCCTTCGGTTCAATGCCACGAACACCGTAAACCCTCGGAACTGAACCCGCCCTCACAGAGGGTTTGTCACCCGCAGTCCAACGCGCTACGAACACGCTGGGTAGGCGGGCAGCAATAGAAATTAAAGATAGTTAACAATTGAATATCTTCATTTATTAAGCAGCGTAAGAAAGAAAAGAAAAATAGCAAGACGAAGGTTGATACATGAAATGATAAGGAAACATAACGGCAAGTGCTGAAGGATATTCACAACTGCTAAGGATCTAATTATTATAGTGAGCGGTATTATAATTATATATTTAATGTAATAATTTAATATTTTATTATTTTATTAATGTATTATAATTATTATATTATTATAATGATATATTTATATCATAAATTGTTATATGTTAATAAAATATGAAACACAAAAGTAAACAATTTTCTTTCAGTACAATAGAAATGATATCTACATATTATAACGTATATAATTCACTTAGCATACTTAATTTACTTATATATATATATATATATATATATATATATATATATATATATATATATATATATATATAAAACCATTGCAGCGTAATTGTTAGTGAATTTATATCTAGAAGGATTATCCCTGGCTCGTAAACATAAGTTCGACTGGGACTTTTCCGATCGCTGACATTTCTAAAGTCATTTCAATCTCAGTTAGATACTAGAAAAGAAATGGGGTGTATAGCAGGAGACCGCCGGTTCTAAGTCGATCATGGTTATCAGAGTGTGTG